>CM062811.1:132179432-132779432 GCA_031772625.1 Pinus tabuliformis | reverse complement strand
AAGGTGATGATGAGAAAATGACATAGGTGATACCTATGTCTATTGATATACATGTTGTGAAAATGTGGTAAATCCATTAATAAGAGGTCCGCTACCAGTTAGTGGTCTCCACCAAACAAGTGTTAACTTTTTTATTGATTATGATTCTTGAACTTTATTTACATTTAGAGTATTGTTTGAATGCTTGATTAAAGTGCATGACATGAGTATGTGCTTATGAGATTGCATAAAAGAACGAGCATGTTTTAAGACAGTTGTACTAATACAATGTGTGAGACAACTGATATGCATAGGAGTGCAATGGGTGTTAATTGTAGCACTATGGATGATGATTGTGCATTGATTGCAGATTATGTCATGGTTGCTAGCCTTATTAAAAGGTTGATTTCAAAATTTGATGATGCTAGTCTTGGTAAAAGATTGATTTCAAAATTTGATGATGCTACTCTTGGTAAGGGCTAACTTCTGATCTTGTGATAACATGGTTATAAACATGATGATATGTACTCCCAAGTCTTGGAACATGTGACTGACATGAATTCTAGATTTGTGAACAATTGTAGATCAACATGTTTGGTTTAAGCATGGCCAGGTAACCACTGATTTTGTTTATGTTGATATAACTAACAACTAAGTGTGTGTGACAACACATAAGCAATAAAAACATAGACAAAGGTATGGTGCAGCATAGCATGAACCAAGTACATCATGAACAAGAAAGGGGAAGTTCCACTAAAAGAAATGATCGCTCCAAGAGCTATTTTGAGGTATGTTAAAATCTTAAGGTTGCCATAAAACCTTGGAAAAGTATCAATATGCTTTTATACACATGGTGGTGAAATATACATTGGACAATGGAACTCATGGGATTGAGTTGTTATGGGTTAATGAATGTTTTATATTTTTTACATTTTATTGATTGGCTTCATATTTTCTTTGATGTTTTGACTATTGACCTTGAGCAAGGCCATATCGCCTTTTATTTTTTCTTTTGTTTCTATTATGGTTTTCGTTGTTATCATTTTCCTTTATTCTTGCCTTTGTGTTTTGGTCTTGATTGGTTGTTGGGTATTGAAAGAAAATAAGAGGACCTCTGGAGAAGAGCTAAAGTAGAACCCAATTGGAGGTGCAAGACCTTAGTTAAGCCTTGCATGTAACATAAATGGCAGTGAGAGGGGTGGAAGAAGAGACATAACAACTAGGTGGATTGGATGGGTCCAAATAGTTGGACTGGATGTATCCATGAGAATAAAGTGGACAATGATATGACAACCATGAGAATGACATAAAAGGGAAGTTTCCTAAACTTTGAGACCACATGTATGATAAGTATGTTATGATGATACTCCTTGATAATTTTGGTATGGATGGAAAAGGGAAAAGGATGAAAATTGATAGCATATGAACAACATGGATGAGGACACGTTGAGTTAAATAAATCGCTGAATATCGCAACCGCAAAAATTCTTAGTGGAAGCGCTGGTAATGGCAGTAGGTAAATAAATAAAAAGAAAGGAATTAGGTAAGAATTCCTTTGGTTAAAATTGAAATTGTTGTTTCAAATTAATGCATGCTCCACATGCATACTAGAAGGCTTTCTAACCTTAAAACTATGAATGTGCTATTTTTCGAATGTGTCACTGATGAAATCAATATATATGTTATGCCATTGCATTTGACAATTTATTTTCAGGAATCATTCTTGTGGAAGAATGGTTGGTTAATGTTCATAATGATGAATGTATGAATGACATGTTTGGGATAATGTAATGATGTTATCCAACGAGACTCCTTGTGATGTGAAGGATCCATTGAGAAAGTGAGAATTCTTGTTGTTAATTGTTACTGTGATCATATACTTGTGATGTTTATGTGCTCTATTTATACTATGTATGTGACAAGGAAATGTTGATTGTGGTATCAACGAATATACTAACTACTAACTAGAGTCCTTGGTCAAATCATTAGGCATATACAATTTGATAGTTACTACCACCAAAGTGCTAGCTAGCCACTTATATACTTGTTGAACATTGACACCTGCTTTAATGGAGGTGTGATGCTATTGAAGGAAAGGTAAACTACTTGGAGAAGATAGGTTTCCCAGGCATGAGAGGTGGTGATATTGGAGGGTGGTAAATATATTCTTGTTGACAGAAGGCTACCTGAATGGTGGTGCCCACACTCATTGGAAGGTGAGTGAAGAGGGGGAGGGTCTTATTGGAACCGATACGAAAACAATACGTGGAGTAGTATATTTTCCATGCCACTATGTGCTTGTTTATTTATAAGAATCTCAAGTTAGATGGCCTTGGTAAAGACATCGTTATTCGATAAAGACAAAGCTATGGAGCAGATACAACACTGAGTGCTTGCCTCGACTAATAAACCACTCAGTGTAGGAGCAAAGAGAAAGCCACATATATCTATTATTTATCAGATTAAAGAAATGTATGTTAATATTATGATTTATTTTGGTTTAAAGTGTTAATTCGTAATGACTTAATTTAGGTTTTATTGGATTATGTTGTGATCCAAATTGATAAAAAATTTCATGGTTAACCTCATAAATAAATATGTTGATGGAAGTATGTTTTAGATTGATTTAAAGTTTTTATGAATGATCTCATAAGAATCATGCACTTTTGATGAAGGTGAAGTATTGAATTGCTTAGCTTAATACATGAGGCTGACTGCAAGGAAACTAACAACAACTTGGTTATATCAAAATGCGCAACAACACATTGGAATTGAAGACTTCAAGAATAGATCCATTGCAGTGATGCTAGAACCCAATGATACACACTGATTGCCATGAAATATGCCATGATACATGTGTTATGATTGACTCTTTTTGTGCTTACTGCTAAATTGTGTTCAGGAACAAAAGGCCGAGGACAATGTTCTCATTAAGTGGGCGGGGTTCGAAAAACTTTTGGTGTAATCCCCCCGATTTTGTAATGTAAGTATACTATGATTATAAAATTATAATTTATTTGATGGCTTGAAGAGTGGGTCGTGAATCCATGATTTCGGGGTGTGCGGGGGAATGGAGCTAAGTGGTGTTTGCTGGTGGAGACAAAAAACCCACCCATGTAACAATTGTCAAGAGAGATTCTCAAGAAAAGACCCATGTTCTCCATATCTACTAGAAGGAGAATGATTGGGGGACATGAACAACAAGGGGGCGGTTGATTCGAGAAAGGAAATTTGATGAGAAAAATGATGAAGAAAGAGATAGCCCGAGCGCATGTTGAGCGCTGGTATATCCTACTAAGGCTGAGGGAATATGGGTTGATGTGTCCAAGCTTAGAGAAGTTATGCCAAGAAAACTCCCATTCTCTTCGAGATGTGCATAAATCCAATTGATTCTGCTTGAGGAAATCCCCTTGGATCATGGATTTGGCTTAGGGGTGACAAATGCAAGTAATATCGACTATAGTTAGTTTATGTTTGGGTGGAAAATTGAAGTCCCACCTTTTGTTGCTATTTGAATCAATATAATAAAGAGTATATATTCTTGAAATATATATGTTCTAAGCATGTTTGAGTGGTTAACTTGTATACGTATGATGTTATGAGCTTCTTGAATCATGTGGTTGTGACATTCTTAGCTAATTGCACAATTGTATGATATGTCTCTAAATAATGTAGGTTTTAACCCCGTATAGAAATTACCTATATATGAATTCTAAAAACAGAAAATAAATAAAGGCAAGAGCATAACACATAAAACAAATATACACAGATATTTTCCCCTGGATCCCAAAACCGGGACAACCAGCTTGATTTTTCATTATGTTCATTTCAATGTTACAATACATAATACATGCCGAAGCATCCAATACCATGGGCCAAAAACCATCGCGCCCAAAACCATGTGTGAAAACCATGCACAAAACCATAGGTAGGTTCGCCCCACTTAATATAGGGTCAATTTTTTTTTCCCCAAGGCGCTGCCCCAGACCCGTTAGAGGGGGGCTACCTGCACCCCTCAAACCCCCTGTGACCCCCCCCCCCCCGGCTGCGTAATCAGCGCAATGAAGGGGGGGCTCCACTCCCCTCAAACCTCCTATGACCCCCCCACTGCACAATCGACGCAACAAAGGGGGGGCTATGCCCCCCTCAAACCCCCTCTGACCCCCCCGATGTGAAATCGACACAACGAAGGGGGGGCTTCGGCCCCCCCTCTAAGCCCCCGGTTAACTAGGAGAGCTATTCGTGGAAAGAATATAACACAACCCAACAATTCTAAGCATGTTTGACTTGTTAACTTGTATACATATGATGTTATGAGTTGCTTGAATCATGTGGTTGTGACATTCTTAGCTAATTGCACAATTTTATGATATGTCTCTAAATGGAAACCATAAACCACCCAGGCTTAACTGTGATACCTTAATGATAGGTATCCCTATAATAAGTAATTTTGGGTAGCCAATGCTACCACCATGCTTATGAGTGATTTTCTTAGCAATTAAATTTGTGTGAAGAGTGTATGGATTGTTCTAACTTAGGGAGGTGACTGAGATCTCTATGTGAATACTAAGATTCTTATGCCTCTGTAGATGGGATAAGAACAAGGATCTATGAATTGCTATTGTCTTGTTGGTTTGTTGTGCCATATACATAAGTGTGCAAGGTTGACTGATATACATCAAAACTGTTAATGGAGGAATGAGTATTCCTGTATGTATTTATAATGAAATAGGAGGCATGAATGTTCTCAAGATGCATGGATTGTAGTTTCTTGTGTACCTAGATATACTTCCTAATAAGTAGGGGATTTTGCATGATTAGTGCAGTTAGTCAAGAATCTGGTTAAACTACTATGGTACTAAGAACATTCCATGACATAATTGTTATTCAAGTGTTAAAGGCCCCTTGTGCTTGTAATCACAGAGATTTGTCATTTTAAGGGTTGTATGCTTGTAATCACAGAGATTTGTTATTTTAATGGTTGTATGTGAGTTTCCATGGATCTCTATATTTGTTGTAGTTACATGAGATATATAACATTTACGTGAAAATTGCCGCATGAAATTAATTGGAATAAATTGGAATACTACCTTGAGGCTGCTAAGAAAGAAATCTTGACTATATGTGGAAAATAGTATGTTGCATATGGGCTGTAGGGATCTGTGATTGCGATTGTTTTGATGCTTGATTTTCCCGTTAAATTCAAAGGCTCTTGGTCTTGTTTAATACTGTGAAGAAGTGCTACTCATGCAATAAATAAATGTGTTTTAAATAGTTGTGTATCTAATGTGTTCTATTAAATCATTATGCACATCGTGTAGCTAAGTCGTTGTGTTGAAAAGGTTGTGTTTAAATTGGGAGTAAATCCCCTAAATGTGTTGGTGTATGAACTGATGCTTAGAAGAGTTCATGAGATCAAAGATATTCATTGTTTTTGTTAAATGTGGCTTAAGACCAGATGCTTTCGGGAGCCTAGAGTGAAGCCCTTGAGCTATTTATATTTAATTATTATCATAAGTTGGGCCAGACTAGGGCATTCAGGAGATCAGATGCGCTAGGGGCATTCGGGGGATAATAGTCATGAATGCGGGCCCAAGCTTGAAAGAGCATGTGCCACATATTAGTCTGGGAGTTCGAAGTTGCTCACTAAGGAAAATTTTAGGGGCTAATATTCACAGGTGGGCTAATTTTTTATACTTTTTCCAAAAAAAGATTCATTAATTTCCATTTTTTTTCTAAAAATGATTCGCCCAAATTTTTTAGTATGAAATATTTAACCCTAAAAATCGCCAAAATTTTATGTAGAGACTATATAAAATTATCAGAAATTTGAATATTTTTACAAAAAATATCCCCAAATATTTTACATATTTCATATTATGGACTAGTGGGATTCGCAAGATTTCTAAATTTTAAGATAAACTTCCATCCTTAAAATTTTCCCTGTTGCTCACACTAGAAACCGTAGTGAAGGCCCGAATTATTGAATGGTTGAGCGACCCGAATGGGTTGAATGGCCAAGGGCATAATGACCTAAATGGCTCGACGGTGGGTCTAAGCCTAAACCAGTTTGGGGGCCCGTTTGAGTTTATGGCCTGAGTGGAGTATGGGGGCCTGTTTGAGTATATGGCCTGAGTGGAGTTCGGGGGCCCGTTTGAGTTTAGGGCCTGAGTGGAGTTTGGGTATCGAGTAGCTCTTGAACACCATTTGATTTGCAAACTCGCCGCCCCAAAAGGTTCCTGCAAAAATAATTAAAAAAAAATCTCCACTTTTCCCAAGAAAGTGCTCTGATACCACTTGTTATTCTCTTGACATGCGAGAAGATACTAGAATACCAAATATGCAAAGAAATATAACCCAGAACACAGAACAATGAGAAATAACAACATGTATTTTATTATTCAGAAAGGAAAACAATGTTCACTTGCCTCTTCGAGGGGGCAACCTCTAATAGAGCAGGGCTCGATTACAAAATAAGACACGACACTCCTCAATGGGGAGTCTCTATCATTTATATAGGATTCATACATGCAATACCATGGGTCAGTGCCATGGTTCTTATTAATACCATCTATCTAATACCATGGCCCATTTGCAACTAATTGTGGCCCCTTCTTTAAATGCGGGTTAACCACTTACAATTATTAATATGGGCTTTATTGACTCTTTAACTAACTATAACTATGATTGGACCTTATTACATAAATAAGGGGGTTAGGGTTGGACCCTAATAGGAGCCACATGGGTGTGATTATTCCCAAAGGTGACATGGCACTATGTGGGTGCCACAGGGCAAAACCTTGCTTAAATGGTAGGTATTAAGTGGTGGATTTTAAGAGCTCATAACTTTTAATTCGGGCGTCAGATGGAGGAAAAACTTAATATTGCTGGAAAAATATCAATGAGGTGAACATGATGGAAACATTAGTTTTGGGTTTTGATAAGTTTGAAATTTGAGAAAAATTGTGATCTCATTTCCATAATGAGACATTGGAGATTGGGTTAGCTTGATGTAACACCTTCCATTGCTCGAGAATGACCCAAGGGGGTGGAAGGGTGCTTTACGAAGTGGTAATGGAGCTTATTTTCAAGCTAATAAAATGAAAATTAAAATTTTGGGTACCTTGTAATCTTTGTAATCATTGAGGGAACTGGGTATGTTACAATCATTTTCAATGGAATAGGGAGGTGGTTCATGATTCAACCCAAATAATGATCTAGGTCATAGTTCCATCATGGTTGAAGGGGTTATGGGGGTCTTTGAATTGTTCAAAATCTTCAAAACAAACTTGGAATACACTAAATCAATTAGGACATGGCATTTTGTTTTATCAGATTTAAACCATTGCTAGCTAGAAACATGCATTTATCTGTTGGATAGGCAATGCCTTAAACCTCCCTCATTAGAGAAGATTTAGGTGACTTAGGTGATTGAGGTGCATTTAATTTTCTTAAAACCCAATACTCTTCTTCATGTGAAAATAGAAGAGGTTGAGATTTACCACTACTCAAGTCTTCTTTAATTTCTGAAGCTAAACTCATAAAATATTGCGAAAAAAAAATATAGTTCTTAACAAGACCTTTGCAAAATACTCAATTTCCACTATCATTCACTAGCACTGAAGAGAGTCTAGAGTCTCTTTGCCACTTTGAAGGGTAAATAGGCATAGTTTAATATATTTGAAATCCTCCACAATCCCTTGAATTATTGATTGTTGCCTTATGTTCTTTTGTAACTGACCAAAAGTGACCAAGGAGTTTTTTTGGCACATCAATTTAATAGAGCAAATTTAAGGTGGAAGTTAAGCCATGATTGAATTTAAAATGTCCATCCTTCACAAGGGATACTCACTATGGAATTGAATTATCCTTCCATAGTAAGTATCCTGGGAAACCCTAATTGGTTTTCTTGCATTTTGAATTTCTTAAGATATATCTTGTGTTCATTTGTGTGGATGGCATGTTCATTTTTTTTTTTTTTTCATTTTTGTAATTTAGCAATTTCATAAATTTGAGCAAAAAGTTAGTGATAATAAATTTGAGAACCAAGGAAATAAACTTGCATAATAAAATATTTTAGCTTAATAGAAAATTTGTTTTGACAATTTATTATCGTGGAATATCCATGATAATTTACAAATCACCAAATCAAGACTAGAATGAAGACATATAAGAAAGGCTTTGAATTGAAGCTTTGTAACGTAATCATTATCAAAGAGAACATGCAGAAGAAAATGACCATAGTTTAAATATTGAATTTCAACATAACATCAATGGCCATTGTTTGTATACTAATTCTATATATTCACTTGTGAAGACAATAATGGCAACATGAGAAGGATTTATGAAAATTATTGAATTCCCATTGACACTCGTAAGTTTCTTATCGGGAATAAAATACATTCTCATTTAAAGAGTTTAAATCGAACAACAACAATGACAACAAAAATAACAAAAACAACAAAAACAAAATAATAATAATATATTCTTAAGGTCATGGCCTAGCTAGAGAAAAAAATGATTTAAGAGACCACTTTGTTTCTAAGATAAGAGACCCCTCTCTACATAGCAATCTAACTTCTTAGTCTAAACTAGTGTACATACTACCATCTTTTGGATTTTAACATTGATATCTAAGGAGGAAACACATGTTCTAAACCACTAGGCCCACTCAAGTTATACATACATAATATTCTTAACTTAATATCACTTGGTTAAATACATTCCTTGATCCAAAATAGATTAAAAAACAATTACTAGTTAATGAGAATTGGTACACACAAGTAGTGTACAAAATTGAAGGTTAACAAAAAACAATGCAAGTACTAAACATAAGAAGAACATAATGTAGGGAAATTTAAAGAGGAATGTTCATAAAAAAGGATTAAATAAGAGAGAAGGGCATTACATAATGGGAAATGAAGGGACATAGATGCTTAGCCTTCCAACAACCCATCCAAGCCCAATTTTGCTTATATTATTTGGAAAATTGACTTAAAAAAGATTCTTTTGGTGGAGTACAAGAGGATGTAGAAGATAATATTGCATATGTAAATTGATAAATGGTAAAGAGAGCTACGAAACTATATTGTAACCTTACATTTGTCAAGAATAAACATTGAGAAAAACTATTTGAATGTTGATTTTCCAATTAGGGTTTCCCAGGCAAAATATTGTATATTATAGTTGTATTTCTATGTGAGGATTATGGTTATGAATGCCAATTTTGTGTGAGTACAAGTTCAGAGCTAGACCCCATTCTCTTTTCATTTTTGTGAATATCAATCAAATATACATATGTAAACACATTCAATATGCTCTATGGTTAATTCAATGAAATTCTCTAGTCAATTTAGTTTTTTCTTGATAACTAGCATTTACACGAATTGTTGCCACACATATTTAATTAATTTGTGCTTTCTATTGTGAGCATTGAGCAATAAGCAATGGGTTTGAAAGTTAGGCCCTTGGGTTGTATACCCAACTAATGGTATGCGTTGGAGACAACATCTACTGTAGCTTTGGACTTGCTTTATTTATTAATATATGTAGCTTCATTGAGTTTGTATAGCTGAGAGTACTTGAATACATAGTTTGGAGCTTAAGGGGTCCTCATTCTTCTTGCTTTACACTATTGTTTCATGTGTAAATTTGATGTAGATACTTTGCTAGTATAATCTCTTAATTTTATTAATTAATTTCTATAATTTATTTACTGTTCATATCAACTAATGGTTCCATGTTCATATCCTCACCATTTTATCCTTTTATGCTATATGATTACTAATTATTCACTAATTTACTGCTCAATTTCTCATTGTTTTAGTTTCATATTTTAGAAGCTTATTTGTTGTAGCATTATGTTTCATTTCCTAAAGATTTCATTTACTTTTAACAATTGGAATTGAACTTGTGAGGCACTAGTGGATACTTTATCAATCAAGTAGTTCTAAGTGAGTCATGTGCTCTATTTTTTCTTTCAAAAATGTGCGATTGAAACTTATTATTTAATCAATAACCTACATTAACGAATGGTCCACCATTATGTAGGCCTCCTCAAAAGGCATACTTCACCTCACAACTTGATATTTTGTGAGTGTAATCTCAAGCAGTCTAGGTTGATAATATTAGTTACTTTTTATTGGATTTGGATTAATTAGTTTTAATTTTGTTTTACATAGTGATGATAGGGAAAAATGTACCACCAACAGTTGGGGGGTCTCCCCTGTGTGAATTCCCGATTAGACCTCACACCATTTGGGATAGGAGCCCCATCCAGTATGTGGACTCGACTGCCACCATCTGTGTGTTACTCTTGGCTGTCAAATGTAGAGAAAGTAGCATGAGAGAAAGTATGAAATGCTTGAAGTATGAGGACAAAATCAACCCATAATTGACAAACTAGTAGAACTATGTACAAGAACATAATAGCAGAATAATAAGAACGACATGTCTTAAGAGGAACCAATTAGTTGAGATCATCTAAAACATAGAAGCAAGAAAATAATAGAGACCAACTACAAATTAGTTCACAATTACTTACTAGCATTTGCATGGAATAAGAAAACATAGATTCAAAGCAAACATATAAGTAATAACCACGAATTAGTTCATTAACATAAAGCTAATATGAAAATAAACATGCAGACATGATTGGAATATTAGTTATCTAGTACTCTGTGCCAAAATTGAAGAACTTCTTATTAGTAATGCTACCAATTCAGATACATGTGCCACAATCCCATCCAAACCCAATAGGGGAATGAGGGCTACTCATATCATCTCATACATAAACCCTAGCCTAACCACCACTCAGCCTAAAAGTTGCCAAGCGCAAAATGCTTCAAGCTTCCTAAGCATAAACCAACTATCTAATTCCTAGCCTAGCTTAAGTGCAAAAAGTCCCTCCTTTATAGGCATGAGGGTACATTTATACAAATGGGAATGACCTTTCACCTTCCCCACGACTCTTGGACTTCCTCATGACTCTTATATTCTTAATGACTTTTATAAGTTACATGAATTTTATATAATTTAGTATTTTTACAAGGATAACCAAACAATAAAACAAAAATAAATGTGATGTGAGAGGCGATCCTTTATGTTGTTTCTCCTTTGCCATTTTACCATCCTTTTCAAGTTCCTCAATTAGTGTGAATAACTTAGTTGAGAAGTGAGGTCCTTTCATGAAAACATGAATAGCTGAAACCAACCTAAGAAATCCAACATGGTAAATATTTTAATCAAATAACAAGCTTGTAATACATTGAACAAGCTCTTCTTTCTTTCCACCTACTTTTGTCTTGTTCACACTTAGGAAGGTTTTGAGTTCTGGAACAGTCAAGGACTTAAGGTTGAGACCAAAAGGAGCTTAGAATGAGACCAGGTGAATCAATGGAAGATTTTTCCAAATTGTTGAACTGAAACTGTGGGTACCACTTTAAGCTACCTGACCATTTATAGATGTTTCATCCATCTATCTCACAACTAAGTCCTGTTAGTCCTTAGACACCCAACCAAGAATTCTCACTGTAAGTCTTCGACATTGACATGGAAAACATGACACAAGGCTTATTATATTCAGAACTTTAAAGTGATTTTCTGGTCTTGCTCCACTGCCAGTGAACATCCATAGCCTCGACAAAGTCATGCAATAAATCACAAGTATTGCTTCATTACCAGTGTGCGTCCATGGCCCCAATGGATTTGCTTGCACCATCTCTCTGCACAGGAAGCCTTTATCATTCTTTTATCCTTATTCATCTTTATTCATTTTTCCTTGGATTTGTTTCCTCTGCATTTCTTTTGTAATTGTTTTGCATGAATCTAGAAAAATAAAACTTATACACCTCACATATTCCAATATCTCATGTTTTACTATAGGAAGTGATAAGTTTTTATAGCTCGTAGGAAGATCCAAGGGGTCAAATCTATGGATGAGTGATTTTCAAGATCAAGTTTTGTAAATTCATGCATGAGAGTATGACATAAAAATATCCAAGTCAAGAAAAGTGGAACATCATTTGATGTTGAATTCATCAAGAAAGTTGAAAATCCTTGAAGGGTGCTACAAAAAACTTCCCATTGCCAACCAACGACACCAACAAACTCACAATGCTTAAAGATGGATTGAGATAAGGGAAAATGATATGAATACAATTATCAAAAAATAAGTCAATTTCCATAGCATGTCCACCATGCCATTGTAAACAAAGAATCCTTCCAGAAGCCCTCATCATGTCATTCATTCATATTGTTTTATGCCAATTTCCTTCTTCCAAGCTTCACAATCCATGCATGTTGAAGTCCAAATTTCCATTTGTAAACATAGTAAATATTAAACTCTCCATTTGACTAATAATACTTGATCATGACTTCAACCCATTTTACTTTTATAAGGTTACTACACTTCCTTGCTCTATCCACCCCCTCTTCCATATTGAATCTACTTTTCAAAAGACAAAGAAAAAAAATATGTGAAACGGAAAACTAAAAACATAAGGACTTTCATTGTGAAAATCTAGGATATTGGCGTAACCTAAACTCTAATTCTCATCACAAAAATAAAAAATTGGCCAACGCAATTTTTTAATAAAAGATATACTAGGTGGTTACTATTTATGTTCAAAATTGTTGGTAATATGTTATGCAGATTAAATGATAATATGAGTTCACTGAGTAATTGTAAGGATGAATTGTTTAATTCTTGTAGATAAGCTTGAGGTTGTTGCATGAATAATTGTACATAATACTTTAGCTAAATACTCTATTGTTAAGGCAAAAAGAGTAATCTCATCTTCAAAAGGAAACAAGATCATTTCAAAAGTTGATGAGGACATTCCAACTTTCAGAAGGAAACAAGATCTAGACCCTTTGAATAAAGAAACATATCATTCCTTAAGCAGAAGAAAATATCAAAATATAAATCAAACATGCAAAGAAGGATTGAAGACCAACAACAACATCATTTCAGTGGTAACACAATTTCGCAAGGATTACTTTTTAATGTCTTAAAATTTTGTTGAAAATTTTGAAATAAAGAATGATAATAATACCTCTTTATGCATCGTTACCCGAAAAGTTTCGATGGGTGTAAACCTCAAAATTTGTTATTGTGCCACATTTTAATCATACCTTAATTTCCTACCATTCCATCTCCATTATATCCTAATTCTTTAACTATTCCATTATATTCTAACATTTTACAATAACCTTATTACCATTATACTTTCCATTATTTTCTAACTTTTTACAATAACCTTATTACCATTATACTTTCCATTATATTCTAGCCTAAGCCTATCCCATTCCATTCTAGAGTCTAAATCCTAACATTCTATTCCTTATTGAAACTTTATTTCAATATTGGGATCACCAACTTATTCTACACTGGGCAACAAAAACTTCTAAGGGTAGAATTTGAAAGGACCTCTACAAGCTCTCGTTCCAAAGCTACCAAGTCTAGTTATGATTACATGGTTTTCGAGTTTGAATGAAATTCATTCTTAAACCAAAGACATTAACCTACAGGCTACAAAAAATTGTGTTATATGTCACAACTTACCCTTTGCCGAAGAAAATGATGCTTTGAACTGTGGAGTACGTTGTGTATATAAAGTAAAAACTATGATTAAAACCATGGCTATGATTTTCTACAAGAATGTGTACCAAATTATTTGTTTTGAACCATAATACTAGGCTCTATTTCACCATAATACTCTATTTCTAAAAGCTGTGTATAGACTCCTTTTATGCTATAACTTGTTTGCACATCCAAACTGTCTTGAACTTTGAAATATGCTCTGTCTCCACATGTATTCCTGCCTCCAATTCAAAGTAATGGTGCCATCCATTGAATAAACAATGTGAGGGAGCTCAAGTATCATTATTTGACCTGTAGATTGAATGCTATGAATGATCCATGCAAAAATTATTGCCTTGTTTCACTTGGTTTTGTTAACCTCCTTCTAATTTTGTCAACCTTGAGAGCATTCCTCAGCCTAAATGTTGCATGCAAACGAATTCAACCTGAATTCAAGCAACACAAATCCTGTCAAAGTCCTCATCCTTTGCTAGCAATGAAAGCTTTAGCCACCAGTGTAAAAAATTGTCAGTTAGATTATACACTAGTAGCAGTGTGGTAAGCATGAATTCTTGAGCAATCTTGGTTATCACTAAAATGGAAAAAGGAAGGACATGAGTTGCAGAATGATGCTATAGTTCAGTTTGTCAAGAGTTTTCATTTGTAAATTTCAGAGTTATAAGGCACTACAACACGGGTGGGACTACTTGCAAATTGATTCCAAACACCAAAACTCCAGAGGTCGAAGTTAGTGATGGGACTTGCCTTTTTATTGCTTGTATCAAAGTTTTCAAAGTCATTTCTTCGTAACCTTTAAAAGATGTTAACATTAAGGTTTCTTAGTTATCTAGGTAAGTTAGTTTCAAAGGAATTAATAAATGTTTTCATTTCACTAGAGCTTATATTTACAATTTTGTTCACTTGAATTGTAAATTTTTTTGGGTTGTCAAAGCCTTATTCAATTCTTCAAGGAGACTATATACATTTTTCAAATTCTATTGAATTATGGAATATCACAACACTTCATTATTCCTCTATTTATCATTTTGAAGTTTTATAGTATTAAAATTTCTTCAAATTGTTGGAAATAATACTAAGACGGGGGGGTGGGGGGTGAATCAGTATTAGCAATTTAACAATATTTCATTTCATAAACAGATTTATATACGCTACTTCTGTTAATGAAACTTGCATATATATGCAACTGTGTTTAGAGCAACCAATGTATACCTTGTAAGCTTATAATTTAGTCAGTTGATATTTAATTTGTGTATTAGAATCATATAAGTAGTAACAGGTACAGTAAAAATAGAGTAGAAAATCACACACAAGAACACAAGATATAAGGTGGAAACCCAATGTGGGTGAAAACCACCTACTGCAATTCGTCTCTATCTTCTTTTAATAAGAAACTTCTTTTTACAATAATTCTATACTGGTGCAGTCTTATACCAGTACGCAGGCTTCTACCTGCAGAAGGCTACAACCTTCTCTCGTTCTCCAGCTTCTCCTGGAAGGGAGATACAACCCTCTTAGCTCTTGTATTAGCTGATGTACTAGTACATAGGTGCTAACCTACAGAAGGTTACAACCTTCTCTTTTCTTCTAGGGACCACGTTTCATAAATTTTCAGATTGGATCCATCAATAATATCAATCCATCAAAATATATCTGCATCAATCAATATCCCTTGCACTAACCAATACTGAATCAAAAAATCACTTCTCTGAATGCTATAACCAAAATACAGTAACAGTGCCAGAATCCAAACCAGAACCTAGAACACTGCAACAGTAAATAGAAGTAGCTAAAACATATTTTATGAGATGTACGCTACTTCAATGTGTCGAACTTGTGTGCACATGCACTTTGCTCAAGACAAACCTGCATATACGCTGTTTTGAAATGCAGAACCAGTGTGTATACACGCCTTTGATATACTGAACCTACATACAGATCTGTAAAAGATGATTTAACCTTTACAACTATTCAGACATCAATTATACTCAGATCATCAGATTTACATATTACGACATGCACAAACTATTCAGATAAAAGATCAAAACCACATAAAGATACTTCTCTTCAAGCCTTAAGATCTTGACCCATCAATAGAACTTATCCTTCTTCAAGTGCTCAGGTTCCTCCTTGATTCAGATTCAGCTATGCACCATAATCCAATGACAAAATTCTAGATCTTACTCTTCATTAGATATTCAATACTTGAGTGAGTTTTCCTAATGATCTCTCCTCCTTTATAGTCTTAGGCCTTACTCAATACCATGGTCCAAAACCACTTAGACTCAATACCTTGGACCAAATACTTGGGGTCAACACTTCAGACAAGATACCTTGGACCAATACCATGGGTCAAAATACCATGGACCAAAACCAAATTCTCCAACATGTACGCGCCTTTTCTTGCATGAAAGTGCGTGTATACGCATATGCGCCTTTTGGTCAGTGAACCCGCGTGTATACACGGCTTGGTTAAGGGTAACCTCCATATATCTCTTTTTCCTTCATTCTGAGAGCCTGAACTGTGATTTGTCATCTGAGTGAGTTGCCATCAAGGACAACACCTATGTCATAGCGCCAAACCTGTGTCATAATGCCAACAATCTCCCCCTTTGGACTTGATGGTGACCCCAAGTCACTCTCCCCCTTTATCATCAAGGGCAAAGGTTTATGTTCCCCCTGAGTACATGCTAAAATCTCTGATATGCTGAAGTGTGCTGATCATGCTCCCCTTGACTGTAAGCAAGGTCTGCAAAAAGATGTTCTACAAGAAGAACAAGACTCTATACATCATAAATGACCTTCCTATCCCCAATGACTCATACATACATCTATCTCCCAACCAAGTGGGGATATACCAAGATTGTCTCATCCACCCAAACAAGTGGGGATACACCAAAAGGTTATGCATGATAAGACAAGAACATTACATCATCCATCCCAGGCATAGTGGGGAAACAAAATAGGTAATTACATGACCTTAATAATAAAAGATATACATGACATAGAGACAAAATATCTAAAACAATATAGTTATCAACAACTATCATTAATAGAATTTGTCAATCACCATCAGCAACCATGATCTCCCTCTGCACATGACCCACTTGAATAAAAAACAACTGTGAAAATGAACCAAGATCTTCTAAGATAATGCCAACAATGCATTATTAGAAGTATATGCTCCCCCTGAAACTCGCGTACAACCAATTTTCTCTGAACCATATAGGTTTCAACAACAAGATGATGCATCAACTACTCCCAGCTTCTGTCCGAGATATTCAAATGTCTCTCTGGGCAGCGGTTTGGTGAATATATCAGCAACCTGTTCTTTGGAGGGAACATACCCCAACTTGACCTTTTGTTTAAGCACTTGTTCACGCAGAAAATGATATTTGATAGGTATGTGCTTGGTCTTGGAATGCATGATAGGATTCTTTGAAATACTGATTTCACTTGTATTGTCAAATAGAATGGAGATGGGTGGAGTACATGTGATTTGAATGTCTTGCAATGTTTGCATCATCCAAAGGAGTTGTGTGCAGCAAGATGTAGTAACCACATATTCTGCTTCAGCTATAGATAATGCAATTGAACTTTGTTTCTTGTTGAACCAATATACTAATATGGAACCCATATAGAATGCACCACCACTAGTGCTTTTTCTGTCATCCACGTTTCCGGCCCAATCTGCTTATGTATATGCATGAAGTGTAAGATCTGTATCCCTAGGATACCATAAACCAAAGTTTTGTGTTCCTTGAAGATATTTGAAAATCCTTTTGACTGCCTGAATATGTGCTTCCTTTGGATTTTCTTGGAATCTTCCAACTATTCCTACTGCATGCATGATGTCTGGTCGGGTACCTGTTAGATAGAGCAGACTGCCAATCATGGATCTATAGGTTGGTTGATGTACTACTGCTGATTCATCATTTGCGTTGAGGCTGCATCTTGTTACCATAGGGGTACATACTGGTTTAGAGTCTTCCATGCCATATTTCTTTAGGATCTGCTTGAGGTACTTGGTTTGTGATAGAAAAATACCATCTTTATTTTGTTGAACTTGTAAACCAAGAAAATATGTGAGCTCACCAAGCAGGTACATTTCGAATTATTTCTGCATTACCAAAGCAAATTTTTGACTCATGGCTTCTTCATTACTACCAAAAATGATATCATCAACATACACAAAAAGTATTAGCAATTTATCATTGTCAATTTTTATATATAGATTGCTATTAGTTGATCCTTTTGAAAAACCTTGTTGGTGAAGGTATTTATCAAGTCGATAATACCAGGCCCTTGGAGCTTGTTTTAGACCATCGAGAGCCTTTTTGAGTCTGCATATAAGTTTTGGATCATTTCCAAGGGTGAATCCATCTGGTTGCTCAATATATACTTCTTCTTCTAGACCTCCATTAAGAAAAGCAGATTTCACATCCATTTGATATACTTTGAACTTCTGAAAGCTAGAAAGAGCAAGGAACATTCTTATGGCTTCCACTCTAGCAACAGGTGCAAAAGTTTCTTCAAAGTATATACCTTCTTTTTGAGCATACCCTTTACAAACAAGTCTGAACTTCTGAAAGCTAGAAAGAGCAAGGAACATTCTTATGGCTTCCACTCTAGCAACAGGTGCAAAAGTTTCTCCAAAGTATATACATTCTTGTTTAGCATACCCTTTAGAAACAAGTCTGGCCTTATTTCTAATGACTTTTCCATTTTCATTCAGCTTGTTTTTGAATATCCATTTGGTTCCTATGACATTCTTATCATGAGGTCTAGGAACTAATTCCCAAGTACTATTCTTTTGAATTTGCTCAAGCTCTTCATTCATGGCCTTGACCCAAAATTCATCTTTGCATGCTTCATGTACATTTTGCGGTTCGATGGAGGAAAGCAATGCTAGATAGCTTGAAGCTTCTATAATAGTTCTTCTTGTCTGCACACCTGCCTCTTTCTGTCCCAAAATTTGAGTCTCTGGATGATTTTTTTGAACATATCTGGATGGACTCTTTTCTTTTGCCGTTATCTACTCTTCTGGTGCTTCATTGGTTTCTTCTTCTTCAGCATTAGTCTGATTTGATGTGGAAGGATAATCCTCATCTTCTTCCCACTCATCAGTTTTTACTTGCTTTGGATTTTCGCGTGCTTCATCAACCACTACATCAATTCCTTCAACAATTTTACTTAGTTTTTTATTATAACACTTGTATCCTTTACTTCGGGAAGAGTAACCAAGGAGAATGCCTTCATCTGCTCTAGTTTCAAACTTGCCAAGTTTTTCATCAGTCCTTTTGATGTAACATTTGCTTCCAAAAACTTTGAAGTATTTTACAGTAGGAGTCTTACCATACCAAAGTTCATGTGGAGTTTGAGTGTTGTTTACCCGAACGTTTATTTTGTTGAGAATAGTGATGGCAGCAAATGCAGCTTCACCCCAGAAGGTTGTAGGAGTTCTAGACTCATCTAGCATAGCACGAGCCATTTGTTGAATAGTTCTGTTTATCCAATCTACCACTCCATTTTGCTGAGGAGTCCTTGCGGTAGAGAATTCCCTTCTTATTCTGTGTTCTTCGCAGAAGTCAAAGAATTCATCCAAGGTAAATTCCCCTCCTCGATCAGACCTGAGGCATTTGATTTTGCGATCATTTTCAACCAGAGATTTGAAGGCTTTGAACTTTTCAAATGCTTCATCTTTATGCTTTAGAAGTCCTATCCAACACATTCTGGAAAAGTCGTCAATGAACAATATAAAGTATTCTTCTCCACGAGGTGACTTTTTCCTTGATGGACCACATAAATCAGTGTGGACAAGTTCAAGAGGCTTAGTAGCTGATCCTTCCTTCTCAGGGAAATGTGCTCTAGTTTGCTTACCAAATTGACATGATTTGCATATTGTATTTTCTGGAATTCTGATGTCAGGAAGATCGCGAACAGCTTGGAATTTTCATGCTTTCCTTATCTGAGGGAAGCTTAGATGCCCCATTCTTCTGTGCCATAGCCAATGTTCATCATTTTTGCTGAGATAGAACTGTTGTTGTCCTCCCTTGAGTATGTATAAATTATTTGGAGTTCTTATGCCTTTGATCATTGTTTCTCCTGTATCAAGCTCATGAACAACACATCCATTTGATCGAAATACTACCTCATTCCCTTGATCACACATTTGACTGACACTCAATAGATTATGCTTTAAACCATCAACATACATAACATTCCCAACTTTAACCTTTTCTTCTAAGAGAATAGAGCCTTTACCTTTTATGACTACAAGAGTGTCATTTCCAAATGAGACCTTCCTTTCCTTTTCTAAGGCATTATATGACTGAAGTTTTTCTTTATCGCCTGTCATGCGTTTCGAGCATCCGCTATTGATGTACCATTGATTTTCTTGTCCTTCTACATATAAGGATATATCACATTTTTCAGTTTGCGGTTCTTTCTTCCTCCATGTTTTGGGACCCAATGAAGCTTGCTCCTTTTGAGATGTTTGCCGAAATTTACTCCTGCATTCAGAGTCTTCATGACTGAAGTTGTTACAGATAGAGCATTCTATTTCATTTTCAAGAGCAGAAAAATTATTGTAGGTCCTTTTCATGATCCCAGTCACATTCCTTTGATTTCGTGCTTCTCTAGTCATGATGGTCTTGTAAGCAACACATTGAGTAGATTTGTGTCCAAAGTTATGACATGAAAAACATTGGCCATTAAAGAAATTCCTGTGATTATCGAATCTACTGATCTGGTGATTGTAGTTTCCATTGACATTCATTCTTGAAGCAAATTGAGAATGATTTATCTGTGGTCGGTTATAGCTTTTGTTCATCCTTGAAGTATATTGAACTCGATTTACCTGGTGATTTGCTTTAAGCCTCTGCTGACGATTGTCAACCTGTTCATTTCTCCTTGCTGCATCAAGATAGCTTTTGGAGGTTGATGGATTCTGTGCTTGAGATGGTTCTTCAATATATCCAAGACCTATCTTTATCAAAGGAGAATGCTACACTTTGATAATTTCATCTAAAGTTTCCGATCCTTTAGAAAACCTAAGATTGAGAGCTTTTGTTTTCTCAATTTCTTTTCTTAGACCCACAATTTCACATTCTAACTTTTCATTGTGTTTTTCCCTTTCAGCAAGTTGGAATATCAAAGTATCTATAATCATACTCTTTTCTTATAAACAAATTTTAAGTTTAGAAATTTCTTCATGGAGACCATCTTCATCTAAAGCATCCAAGAAATCATCATCTTCAAAAGCCATCAGAAGTCTATAATCATTACTATTTTTATCTTCATCACTATTTGATAAACTATCACTATCTTCATGTGTATAGTAGCTCTTCTTATTTACACTTTGTTTTCTATTCTATTTTGCTGATTCCTTACGTTTATGAAGCTTATCTTTGTGAGGACATTTGACAGCATAATGACCTACTCTTCCACAAGCAAAACATTTGAAAGGTAGTTTACCTCTGAATCTTCCATAACCCCGTTGAAGGTTCTTGACAATGTTTGATTCTTCCTCTCCTTCTGACATATGTACTGACTCATTGAGTTCTCCTCTTCCTGAAGCTTTGAATGCGGCTTCTCTCATATTTGATGGACCCCATTTTCTAATTTCATAAGTAGTTAAGATTCCGTGTAGCTGTGACATAGTGATACTCTGAAGATCCTGCTTTTCTTCTATGGCATAAACTTTTGATTCAAACTTAGAAGACAAGGATCTTAAAACCTTTTCAACTAAAGTAACTTCCTTTATCTCTTCACCCAAGTTTTTCATGCGATTAACAATCTCATCTACACGTAAGAAATAATTAGCTATACTTTCATCATTGTGCATTATGAGAGTTTCATATTGAATTACGAGAGATTGTAGTTTTGCACGTTTTACCTGATCATCTCCTTCATAGCTTAGAATGATCTTGTCCCATATTTCTTTGGCGGTTTTGAGCTACATAACCTGAATGATCTTGTCCCATATTTATTTGGTGGTTTTGAGTTGCATAACCTTGACAAATTCTGATTGTGACAAAATCCCCAATAGAGTATTGACAGCCTTGGCATTTGTTTCATATTTCTTTTTACCTACTGTATCCGTAGGAATTGCTGATGGAAATGTGTATCCTCCTTCCACGATTTCCCAAACATCTGTTCCAAGAGCTTGAAGATAGGTTGTGGTTCTTACCTTCCAATAGACGAAGTTTCTCCCATCAAAGATTGGTGGTATAATGGATGCCTCTCTTTCGTAGTTACTCATGATGATAGATCTTCCTTCAAGCGATCAAGATTCTTCTGAAGGACCTGCTCTGATACCAATTATTGGAAATAATACTGAGAGGGCGCGGGGGGTGGGGGGGGTGGGGGGTGAATTAGTATTAGAAATTTAACAATAGTTAATTTCATAAACAGATTTATATATGCTACTTCTGTTAATGCAACTTGCGTATATACGCAACTGTGTTTAGAGCAACTAGCGTATACCTTGTAAACTTATAATTTAGTCAGTTGATCTTTAATCTGTGTATCAGAACCATATAAGCAGTAACAAGTACAATAAAAACAGAGCAGACAATCACACACAAGAACACAAGATATAAGGTGGAAATCCAATGTGGGTGAAACCACCTGCTGTAATTCGTCTCTATCTTCTTTTAATAAGAAACTTCATTTTACAATAATTCTGTACTGGTGCAGTCTTATACTAGTACGCAAGCTTCTACCTGCAGAAGGCTACAACCTTCTCTCGTTCTATAGCTTCTCTTGGAAGGGAGCTACAACCCCCTTAGCTCTTGTATTAGCTGATGTACTAGTACGTAGGTGCTGACCTACAGAAGGCTACAACCTTCTCTTTTCTTCCAAGGACCACATTTCACAAATTTTCAGACTGGATCCATCAATAACATCAATCACCCATCAAAATATATCTGCATCAATCAATCTCCCTTGCACTAACCAATACTGAATCAAACAATCACTTCTCTGAATGCTGTAATCGGAATATAGTAACAGTACCAGAACCCAAACCAAAACCCAGATCACTGCAACAATAAACAGAAGTAGCTAAAATATATTTTATGAGACGTACACTACTTCAATGTGTCGAACTTGCATGCATACGCACTTTGCTCAAGACAAACTTGAATATACACTATTTTGAAATGCCGAACCAACGTGTATACACGCCTTTGATACACTGAACCTGCGTACAGATCTGTAAAAGATGATTTAACCTTCACAACTATTCAGACATTAGTTATACTCAGATCATCAGATTTACAGATTATGACATGCACCAAATATTCAGATAAAAGATCAAAACCACATAAAGATACTTCTCCTCAAGCCTTAAGATCTTGACCCATCAATAGAACTTATCCTTCTTCAAGCGCTCAGGTTCCTCCTTGATTCAGATCCAGCTATGCACCATAACCCAATGATAGATCTTACTCTTCATTAGATATTCAATACTTGAGTGAGTTTGCCTAATGATCTCCTCCTCCTTTTATAGCCTTAGGCCTTACTCAATACCATGGTCCAAAACCACTTAGGCTCAATACCTTGGACCAAATACCTGGGGGAAACACTTCGGACAAGATACCTTGGACCAATACCATGGGTCAAAATACCGTGGTCCAAATACCACGGACCAAAACCAAATTGTCCAACATGTACGCGCCTTTTCTTGCGTGAAAGTGCGTGTATACGCATATGTGCCTTTTGGTCGGCGAACTCGTGTGTATACGCGGCTTGGTTAAGGGTAACCTGTGTATATCTCTTTTTCCTTCATTCTAAGAGCCTGAATTGTGATCTGTCATTTGAGTGAGTTGCCATCAAGGAAAACACCTGTGTCATAGCGCCAAACCTGTGTCATAATGCCAACACGAATATCTTCAGAAATTTGGCCGTGTTCATAACCAAACCAACATATGCAAATAGAAAACAGGGTGTAGCACTAGACGCATTTCATTTTAGTGTTTTTAATGCATTGAAAACTACAAGATAAGTGATAATATTTTTCATTTTCTCTAGTGTGTTCTCTGTCTTAAACTCAGAAAGAAGAAACACATATGGAATAAAAAATTCCAACTATATATCAATCCCAAATCTAGCATCAAGTGCACATTTGTGTGGTGTTTATTCTAATTTCTCTTTCACAATAGCCAACAAGAGGGTGCACTATCTAAGTGCATTGCACATTTGTTTATTCCTTTCTTCATGGTACCAAATCAACATTTTACAACAATTGAGACTTGTTTTTAGATCTTATTGGTTTTCATGCTTGTCACATTAAAGGCACCCTTCATATGGCAATGAAATAACAAATTTCTGCACTTGATATTGTCACTATTAGCAGCTGTAGAAGGCGACATGACTTGGAGATGATTTATTTTGATTTTATCTCTATTTTCACTCATAAAATCAGCGCAAAAACATAAGCATAAGGTACCATTAGCAAACCAAGGTTCAATCACTTTGTTGTTTAGTACCAAAGGGTAAATACCGATGCCATTTTCTTTGTTGGTATGATCAAATAGAAGTTGTAACTTGTTTAGATATTCACAAGTTACTTTTTGTTGTCTTCTTAATAAGTCTAAATTAATTCATACTTGTAATGAAAATCATGACCAAGGAGCTTGTTCCTTCAGGAGAAAAGGAAAAGCTTCAACCAATTTTGTTCATAATAAAAAATTGTTTCAGGAAACAATGGTATTTGAAGAAGAAGGTTGTTATAAGCTTACATGTTATGAACAAAGTCAAATGTCACATTTATTTTCCATTGTAGCATGGTGAAGACAGGTGCCATTACGTGAACAATATTAGTAGTGTTTGATGGTTCAAAAATGCAGGGAAAGAATTTAAACATCAATTATTTTCCTAAAGATGGCATCTACAAAAGATTTATTCTTCAGTAGCCTTACCTATTCTTGACATTTAAATGGTCAAGAATCAGGGCTAGTAAGGACAACTTTCAACATATCTTAGTCTTAAAGGGATAACAAACAATACATAACGTAGCACATAAATGAATTTATTCCATGAATAATAAAAAAGGGTGTTATAAAGGATGAGATTTATGGATATTATAAGTACAAAACATCAAGAAACTCTAAGTTACATGGAACCTTTTTATTGTAGCAGCTACAACCACCCTCCAAAATTTTTCCTTCGCTTCATTTTGGAGCCTCCCTCCTCGGAATCTTAGCATCCATCTTGCATTGCTCAGGTACATGTGTTTCATTTGATTTTATCTTTCGCCTGATGGCTTGTGTTCACTCACTTGTTCTATCGACTAACCACACGCTGACCTGACACTTGGTTGACAATCGGTCTTGTGTTGTCTGGAAAAACTACACCATCTTAGAGGGAAGCTGTGACATCCTAGAGGGACGCTGCCTTGCACTCAGAAATTGCGCAAAGAAACCCAACAACTGCCCTGCACTCAAAGATTGCACAGAGCATGCCAATCATCCTTGCTCTGGAAAATTGTGCAAATCAAGCCAACTAGCATGGCTCTCCAGAAATGTGCAGAGCAGGACAACCAGCACTGCTATCCAGAAATGTGCAGAGCAGGCCAACAACCTTGCTCTGGAAAATTGTGCAGAGATGGCCAGCCAACCGGGGCCACTCAACCAAGAAAAAACACAAAAGCTTTTGCTCACTTGTTGTCCATTGCATGTGCCGGTAGGTTGCTCGTTTCCCTCTAGAACATCACAATTCTTCCTTGCATGCATGACAAATTTTTCACGAAAAAAGAAGTAAAAAGCAAAAAAGTATCCCTAGATTTTAGGGATCTATTTTTAGCAGTTGCGAGTTACATGCAAAACTGATTTAGAAACTTCCCGCCAAGTGTTTCTTTTTCCTAGATTGGTGGCATGCGCATCATAAATCCTAAATCTAACAAATCTATTTAATGGACGCCCCAGAGCTCATTATTCACATTTGATCTTGGAGCTCTGGCATTCCTGGGGCATCTAGGAACCTTTGACACAATCGACGCAACTTTTCTGGGTAATTTTTGCTTTTCATGTCTTTTGTTGCTTTTGATTTCTTGCATTGTGTGAGTGCTATTTTCCTTGTTTTATTGAACAACTGTCGACATTTCAATGTGTTATAACTTGTAGAAGTGTTGTTTCTAGTTTTCCATTACATTTCCTTAGTGTCTCATTCATGACCCTGTTTCTACACTAACAGTCGTCGTTGCAATGACTCTCTTCATGAGCTTTGTTGTTTTGCTATTTGAGTGATTTCTGCACTTGCTTGAATTGCATGCATGTTTATTCACTCATATCTACACAAGATTTGCACACACATTCAGTCCTTCCCATTTTCAGGTTGCCCTTGGGCAGATCTGGGCTTCCTTGGCCCAGACCTTGCTTCTCTTGGCATGCACTGTGCGTTCCTGGAGGTCAAAGCTTTGCCTGGCCTCCAGAAATTGCACAAAGGCTTCCCACACTGGCTCCCACCTGAGCTTTGCATAATTCTGGGAGACAATGCTTAGTCCTGCCCATTGGGACTGCGCAATGTACAATTCTAGCCAGCAACCCAGCTAGACTAAACTGTGTATTGCACAGTTCTAGTCCACAGTCAGCCTCTCTGGACTGCACATTGCGTAGTTCCAGTCAGCAACATGCCTCCTTGGTAGTTGGGATTACGCAATGTGCAGTTCCAGCTGACAATCTCCCAATCTCTCAGAGTCAATGTAGTGCAATCTTGTCCAACGATCACCCAGTTCGCCACATGATTGATTCCTGAGTTACTTTATGTTTTTCAGCTGACATTGGCTTTCCATGAGTTTCTTCTCTGTCTCTAGGTACAACAGGTGTTGAGCATCTTCTTAGTAGTATAGGTAACATGGCCTCCAAGAGAGCTGGATCAAAGGACATAGTTGAAAGCAGTACTCGAGATGTGTTTGAATAGGTGCTTATGAGCTTGCCCATTTCTGTAGAAACACATGTTCATTGAGAAAGACATCAAGATCACATGGAAAGACATCAACACTATATTCGTAGGTAGAATTGAGGAGAATCTGGAGGACCGACAGGTCTATGTCAACGTTCATAAGACAAGATTGTACAAGGTTGCATGCAGGTATCTCATATTCCCGTGCGCAGACATGATCCACTAGATTGTCTCACACACTGATCCTAAGACAATGATACTGAGAAGTGTCAGTGGAGTAGAGATTCCTACCTTCCAGACGAAATATTATCAGTAGATGTATTATTTTTTGCAACCAATGAATAGGATGGATGCACTGTTCTATACTCCCAACAACAATGCGAACATAAGAGACATCTTGAAGCGTTGGGTAAGGGATCCATCAAAGTTCAGGATGACACCCAACCAGATCTACAAGAAAAAGACACTCAGGAAGTCTTACCAACTCTTGATCATCTTTGCATGTCACTTGTATGGCCAAGAGAGTAAGAAGACCTTCCTGTAGAGTTGGGTTTTTATGTTGGATCAACTGAAAAGTGAAGGAAAACCTTTCAACTAGTTTGACATGTTGGCTCTCCAAATGAAAGTGCATGTATCAAATGCCCAGAGTCAGCCCAAATATTAGCAAACAAGATTCTTCGTGTCCGCCTACCTGCTTGATGCAATTTTTTCTCGTCAATAGTTTCCTGGCATGTGTTGGGCATGGACACCTTCAAAGAATGTTGTGAATGTATATTACAAGTTTCTCTCAAAGTGCAGCTACCAATGAGTCATGAATAGACTATCTGACCACTCCATTGCCCCTCTCCACATGATGATCTTTGAACAATATCCACCTTGCATGTCCCAGGTAGAAATGGAGGCATTGCTGAACATTACAAATTGGTACGCCTCACCTGATGGCACCTTCATCAGGATGTACAACGCAGAGAAGGATCCACATTTGTTGTCAAAGTTTGCCACGAACAAGTTGGTCATGCAGGAGGTTGCATACCACATCTTGACAGCGTTATCAATTGGATTGCACAGGAATAATAAAACACCATGGCATATACTTCCTTTGCGGATTGGGTTGTATGCAATCCAGAGTTTTAAAGAAGTTGATGTTGAGGTCGAGGATTTCAAGAAGTTTCATTTCGACACCAAGAGTTTCAATCTGTATGATCTACATGACTTATTTAGGGACCATTGTTCAAGAGTGTACTATCCTTGGATCCATATGGCGTGTCATTGGACAAAGGAAGAACGATGGAGATATTGCTATGACTCGTCCAGGCTCAATGAATTGGTTAGTATGGCAGTAGAATAGCTAGTAGCACTCAAGGCAACAACACCATAGGGAGAAACAATGACAACAACAACAAGAAGCAAACCCGCGTAAGACAAAGGCAAGAATAAGATTGTTGAA
This sequence comes from Pinus tabuliformis, assembly GCA_031772625.1. Lineage (NCBI taxonomy): Eukaryota > Viridiplantae > Streptophyta > Pinopsida > Pinales > Pinaceae > Pinus > Pinus tabuliformis. The sequence goes on along the minus strand of CM062811.1, from coordinate 132,751,500 downwards.
AGCAAGGAGGCAGAGCAAAGCTACAAGTTTAAGGAAGATCCACTTGTTGAGAGAGTAGCTTTGGAGATAGAAGCGAAGAGGTGACAATAAAATAGGAGAGGAGTGCAGAAAAGGAGAGATAAGCAAAGACTAGAAGAGACGGAGAGGAAGTTGTAGGAAGTAGAGCAGAAGCTCAAAGAAGAACAAGAGTTGTGTAGAAGAGAGAAGGAAGCGCAACATGAATAGGAACAGGAGGAAGTGCAAGGTGCATAGACAACACAAACTGTGGCGATACAGGTTGAAGACTCAGATCCACTAGCAACAGATGAGGAACAAGGTGAGCAGCTGTAGGAATAAGAACTTGCTCAGTAGGATGAACCGATAGTTGAACATATGGAAACAGAGATGGAACAACTAGAACACGATCAGGACACTGACCTCATGCCAAAAGCAACTAAGGTCACCCCACGGGTTTCACCAGCTCCAGCAACAGAGCAAGTCCCAAGTGAACAAGGGGTTACCGTTCTCCTTGAGGATAATCGGGGAACAAATGTGTACAACATAACCTTTGATGAGTCACAACATAGAGTTGTACAGGAACACAAAGCGCACATCCTGGATGAGCATGCATCACCTACACACTTTGAAGAATGGGTGATTGTGTCAGATGTGCAAAGACATCCAGCTACCTTGGCAGATGCTACGAAGGCTTATGCCGAAACCATGAGCTCAAGTGTGAAGTTCTTGATAGTAGAAATTGAGCACATGGTTAAGGAATTACAAGCAACCAGGCAGAGAGAGGAACAATCAACATGATCTGCCAGAGAAGAGATGAAGAAAGTGATACTTTCTAAAGTATTGGCTCTTGAGACAGTCATGTACTAGCACAAGGCAGTTTTCCATCTACATGGTCATTAGCAGCACTGCACCAAGATAGCGCGAACACTCACAGATATACATGCCGTTGTTGATCATGTATAGACATGGAAAATGAGGTACAAGGGAGCCCCACTTCACTTTCACAAGATGATGAAGCCGCAGCTAGGGTTGGACAAAGCATGCATCCAGAGTCTGATATGAAACTATGAGGAACTCCCGCCACTCATCACCAATGTTGAGGCTTCGTATGCACGATTGTTTAGGAGTTTGGCTATCATGGTAAGAAATTATGACATCTCATCAATCAGAACATTCACCGAAGCCAAAGAGAAGAACCAAGTTTGAATGGATCTCATCGTGTGCTTTGATCAGTTGATGCACATGGCCACCAACCTAGAATTACAAATCAATGCAGAGAACATCCAGAGATATGTTGTCGGTCCGACTGTGCTTAGGACTAAGTTGTGCATGTTAGAGGAAGAGTTGGATAGAGGTTCTAGGTTAGTATACCTAGAAGCGATGGAGGAAAGAGTTCATTTCCAAAAAGACATCATTAAATAGTACGCAGACACCATTGCACAATACCAAGATTGACATTATTTCGTCATCGAGGATAACAGAGAGGATGTTAATGAGATGGTCTTTCCACAACCATCTGAGGCTTAGTGTTGTCTTATCTAACTAACTCAAGCCTATTTTTGTCCCACATGGGTATATGTGGAAAATATATCGTTATTGTAAACATGATGTAAAGTGAAATTCCAAGTGTCATTAATGGAATGCAAACATTCATATGTAATGTAAAGAGTTATGTAATGAAGTTGAAGAGTCATGAGGGTAGTCCAAGTGTCACAAAGGGGAATGTTAAGGGTCACCCCACCCTTTGTTATAAAGAACCTCATAACTCATAGAAGAGGCTTTTGGGAGCCAAGATTTTGCTAGCCATTTCTTAGAGAAGGGCTTGGAGAGTATTGTGATGAGCCTTGACTTCTCCATAGTGTAGAGCGAGTACATCTCTTTGGAGGAGAAGGCAGTGTTGACTGTAATGTTCCACTATTGGGGATAACGGCTATCATGGTTGTATGTATGGATGGAACTTTCACTTTATATAATATAATAGAGGCAACATGTCTTCATGCATATGTTGTTATTGTAGTTCGACTATTATGGTGACTTTAGCAATGTATGTTGTTTAACCGATGCATTTGTGTATGAACTATTTCGTATATGATTGTATGAATCTTGTTGAAGTCGAGTTGTTGGTTTAACCCATCACTTTGGATTGTCGACCATTATGATTTCTAGCTTGTGATGTCATTTAACTCATGTGTTCCTTTCAGGCTGCGTACTATTACAGGCTTCTAAGGGGCACACTTCCTTTTTCCCTCCGTGTGTTAGAACATCCCCATGCATCTCTCTTGACTTGCTGCAAGGTCACATACTTGCTTCTGACAAGGATATCTTACTTACCTCTACGTGGTATCGCAGTCAAGGCATAACTTTACTACCCACTTTTGGGACTCCTACTCCAAATGGTTTAAGGTCTAGTTGGAACTTCTTAGTGAGGAGATCCCCTGACATGTTGGCGGGGCCAACACTGTCAACATTTCTGGCGGTAGAAGGAGGGCCAGGTGACATTCTGAGTCCTCAAAGTATGTTTTGAATCTCCACACATCTTTCATGACTAACTGTACAATTTATCCTCCAAGATGTATGCATTATGGAAATGAGTTTGAAATCCCATATGATCTCTCAAATGACTTGTCACAAAACACATATGAAGGTGAAGGCGAAACAACCTGGCATAGACACAAATATGTCTTTGCAAGTCTCTGTTACATATATGGAATCTATGAGGATTTTAGGTTTTAACCCTATACAGAAATTACCTGCATACGAATTCTTAAACAAAGAAAATAAACAATGCGAGAGCATAACCCATAAAACACATATGCACAGAGATTTTTCCCTAGATCCCAAAACCGGGACTACCAGCTTGATTTTTCATTATGTTCCTTTCAATGTTACAATACATATTTATACATGCCAAAGCATCCAATACCATGGACCGAAAAACCATCGCGTCTAATACCATGTGCGAAAATCATGCACAAAACCATAGGTAGGTTCGCCCAACCTAATATAGGGTCCAATTTTTTTTTTTCCCGGGGCGCTACCCGTACCCCGTAGAGGGGGGTTACCCGCCCCCCTCAAACCCCCTGGACAGGGGGGGCTGCCGCCCCCCCTGTGACCCCCCCGCTGCGCAATCGGCGCAACGAAGGGGGGCTCTCGCCCCCCTCTAACCCCCCGTTCAACTACGTGGGTTAGTCATGGAAAGAATATAACACAACCCAACAATCTCCCACTTTTTGTTTTCTTTCCACAGGGGGCCACAGGAGAGCTTAGTCATTTTTCCAGCCCTGAAACACCCATTGTTTCTCTACACCAAGAGAACTTCTCAGAGCTCACAGATTTTGTCAATGCATCTGCAGTATTCTTCAAAGTGTCCACCTTTACCAACAACACCTTTTTGTCTTCTATCATATCCCTCACAAAGTGATACTGAACATCAATGTGCTTTGTCTTTGAATGATAAGCAGGGTTCTTTGCCAAGAAAATTGCACTTTGGCTGTCACAGTCTATTCTTATAGCTCCCTGTACTAACCCCATACTTGAACACAATCTCTGCAACCAAACTGCTTCCTTGCTTGCATGAGTGGCTGCCATGTATTCTGCCTCTGTAGTTGATAGTGCCACTACAGATTGTTTCTTACTCATCCAACTGACTGCACCTCCAAATAGGTTAAACACATACCCACTTGTATATCTTCTCTGATCCAGATCTCCATCCCAGTCTGCATCAACAAAACCATGAATATCCAACACTCTGTCCAATCCTGGTCTTCCTTGGTAGCACAAACCATAATCACTAGTGCCACGCAAATACCTGAAAACCCGCTTCACTGCTATCCAGTGCTCCTTCCCAGGTTTTGACATAAACCTGCTCAATACTCCCACTGCATGTGCAATGTCTGGTCTAGTACAGACCATTGCATACATCAGGCTACCGACTGCACTTGCATATGGAACACGGGACATGTCCTCTTCCTCTTCTTGTGTCTTGGGACACTGTTCAACAGATAACCTCACACCTACATGAATAGGAACCTTCACCGGTTTACTATCTTGCATATTAAACCTCTGCAGTATTGTCTCGACATACTTCCTTTGGTTTAACCAGAGCTTCCTCTTTGCCCGATCTCTTTTAATTTCCATGCCCAAAATATAGTTTGCAGCAGCAAGATCTTTCATGTCAAATTTGGAGGACAATTGGGTCTTCAAATCCTAGATAATTTCTTTGTCATTTCCAACCAGCAACATATCATCCACATACAAGACCAGATAAATAACACGGTCACCAATTAATTTAAAATACACACAATGATCTGCTTTGCTTCTGGTGAAGCCAAGTCCCCGTATAAATGTATCAAATTTCTGATACCACATCCTTGGTGTCTGTTTTAACCCATACAGAGACTTCTTTAACTTGCATACCAGTTCTTTCTTACCCTTCACCGCAAAGCCTTCAGGTTGCTTCATGCAGATTTCCTCTTCCAAATCCCTGTGAAGAAATGCTGTCTTCACATCCATCTGTTCTACCTCAAAATCAAAAGCTACCTTGGCAACAGGAGAAAAAATATCACCAAAATCAATTCCCGGCACCTGGAAATAACCTTTTGCTACCAACCGAGCTTTGTATTTCTCCACCTTTCCTTCTGCATTAGTCTTCTTCTTGAACACCCATTTGCTGCCAATGGGTTTCCTTCCAGCCGGCAACTCTACCAGATCCCAAACCTCATTTTTGTGCAAAGATGCCATTTCATCAACCATGGCCTCTTTCCAGAGTTTTCCATCCTTTGAATCCACTGCTTCCTTCACAGTTCTGGGATCATCATCAGTAACAGATAAAGCAAAATTTGAACTGAAAGCAGATGGACTATACCTTTCTGGCTGCCTTCTTTCTCGACATGATCTTCTCACAGCCGGAGTTAGTGGCTCTTCATCTTCTGATTCCTCCTCTGCTGCAGAGTCTGATTCTTCCTCCTTTGGCTCAAACTCTATCTTCTCAGGTTCCTTTGGTTGGACTTCATGTTGAATAACATCTTTTACCTCTCTGAACACCACATCTCGGCTGTACACAACCTTCCGTGTGACTGGGTTCCAAAGCTTATAACCCTTTAAACCATCCTTATACCCAATAAAGATGCACTTTTCAGATTTACTATCCAACTTGGTTCGTTTCTCCTTTGGAACATGTACATATGCAACACATCCAAATACCCTCAGATGTGAAAGAGAGGGTTTCTTACCAGTCCATACTTCTTGTGGAGTCTTATCCTCCAACGCTGATGAAGGTGATCTGTTGATCAGGTAACACGCAGTATCCACCGCCTCTGCCTAGAATTCCTGTCCTAACCCGGCACCACTGAGCATGCTTCTTGCCCTTTCCATCAACGTCTTGTTCATTCTTTCTGCGACTCCATTTTGCTGAGGTGTATATGGAGTAGTCTTCTGCCGTGCTATACCACACTTCTTACAAAATTCTTCAAATTCCTTGCTGCAAAATTCTCCACCATTATCTGTCCTCAACACCTTTATCTTCTTCTCTGTCTGATTTTCCACTAGAGCCTTAAATTCTTTAAACCTGTCAAAGACTTCAGATTTCTTCTTAAGGAAATATATCCATGTATTCCTTGAGAATTCATCTATGAATGATACATAGTACATAGACTTACCCAGTGATGGAACCTTCACAGGTCCAAACACATCACTATGCACAAGCTCTAATATCTGTTTCGTCCTCTTACCACCAGAGGGGAAACTCACTCGATTCTGCTTCCCATACACACAATTTTCATAGAAATCAAAATCCAGAGAGCTATCATTCATACCTTCTACCATACCTTTACTATGAAGTATTCGAAGGCCCTTCTCTCCAATACTTCCAAGCCTTTGATGCCACAACATGGTCTTCTCTCCAGAGACCACTAGATTTTCTACTCCATTTTCAGGAACCATAGAACTATTGCACCCATCAACAACAATGCTACCTTGCAGTTTGTACAGAGTTCCAGTCCGAACTCCCCGCATCAATATCAGTGCTCCTCGAACCATCTTGCAGGTATCTTTCTCGAACACCGTCTTTACACCTGCATCATCCAACTTGCTTACAGAAATCAGATTTCTGGCCAATGCAGGAATATGTAGAACACCCGGAAGTGTTCTAACCCTTCCACCTTGCAACTTCAACTTTACTTTTCCCCGACCAATGATTCTATCCTTCCTATCATCTCCTAAGAAGAAATCACCACCATCGTATTTCTCATACTCGCAGAACCACTCTCTATGGGGAGTGAAGTGAAAGGATGCACCTGAGTCAATCAACCATGCCTCATGATCTACATGTGTACTTGAAGAAGCCAAGTACACATCCCCACCTTCATCTGAGGTGGTTTTCGCCTCTGCAGAAGGAGCATCATCAGATCCCTTTCCTTTATCAGGAGCTTTAGATTTACAATCCCTTCTGAAGTGTCCTTCCTTTCCGCATTTCTAGCACACCACCTTTGTAGGTTTCCTGGAGATTTAGATCTCCCTCTAGATTTAGATCTCCCACTCGATGACTTATTTTTGTTTCTGTTCTGGGACCGTCCTCGTACAGACAAGGCATCACCATTCTGGTTGTCCATATTCTTCCGTCTCATCTCCTCCGTCAGCAAGGCTGAGACTATTTCATCAAACTGCAAAGCAGTTGCATTGCTACCTATTGCAATAACGAGACTATCCCACGAATCTGGTAGAGAACACAATAGACTGATGCACTTATCTTCATCTGAAATTTTAATATCAACAGATAATAATTGACTTACCACAGTATTAAATGCATTCAGATGCTCTGTCACCGAGTCTCCATCTTTCATCCTCAGGTTATACAGCTTTTTCCGCAGGAACAATTTATTCACCAGAGACTTAGATTGGTACAAAGTCCCTAACTTGACCCACAAAGCCTTTGCCGTAGCTTCCCCTGATACATTCAACAATACTGAATCTGAGACACACAATCGTATTGTGCTCTTTGCCTTCTGATCCAACTTCTTCCATTCTTCATCGGTCACTCCTGATGGTTTAGTACCCGGATCTACCACGATCCACTGATCTTTATCCACCAACAGATCCTCCATCTTGAGTTTCCACAACTCAAAATTCTGACCATTGAACTTCTCAATCTCGATCTTTCCACTGCTCGCCATCTTCTTTCACCACTAGAATCGATCTCGCAGATCTCCCACTAAACAGGGTCTACCACAGGCCCGAGCGAAACCCCTCAGCAACAAAGGCGTCCCCTTGAAGCCAAAACAGCTCTGATACCAAATGTAGGTTTTAACCCTATACAGAAATTACCTGCATACGAATTCTTAAACAAAGAAAATAAACAATGCGAGAGCATAACCCATAAAACACATATGCACAGAGATTTTTCCCTGGATCCCAAAACCGGGACTACCAGCTTGATTTTTCATTATGTTCCTTTCAATGTTACAATACATATTTATACATGCCAAAGCATCCAATACCATGGACCGAAAAACCATCGCGTCCAATACCATGTGCGAAAATCATGCACAAAACCATAGGTAGGTTCGCCCAACCTAATATAGGGTCCAAAATATTTTTTCCCGGGGCGCTGCCCCGGACCCCGTAGAGGGGGGCTACCCACCCCCTTCAAACCCCTCGAATAGGGGGGGCTGCTGCCCCCCCGCTGCGCAATCAGCGCAACGAAGGGGGGCTCCCGCCCCCCTCTAACCCCCCGTTCAACTACGTGGGTTAGTCGTGGAAAGAATATAACACAACCCAACAAGGATTACATGACCTCATTGTTGTTCGCATTCACACTTCGAGGGAACCCATTGCAATGGTGTGTCACACTGCTCGACAAATCTATTCACTCTCTTAATCAGTTGGTTGTAGAGGTGGACCGTGCTTTCCATCATTATGATCGTAAAGCACTCAATATTTTTTTTTGAAATTACGGAAAGCACCTAATGAATCCATTGAGAAATTGCACATACACTTTCATAATATTGCATTTCGATTTCCTAAAGATGAAATTGATTGGAAATTTCTCGATGAAATATTTTAGTATCTTCTTCACATAAATGAAAATCTACATATCTTAGAATCATTCGAACCCCTCCAAGCATACCTCAGTGTTAGAGATGCCAAATCCAAGATGAACAAGGTTGTTGTTGCAAGTGACTATCTGTCTTCTCATCAAATAACTCTAGCTCCACAGTGCGAGGTGGGAGAAGGTGTGCACCCATCTATTGAATTGTCACATCCTCCCACCCCACCTGATTTGGGTATCTTCACATATTCGGCTTGCAAGACTGTTGGTTGCACGATGTCACATTTTTTCACCGTCTGTCCTCTCATTTTTTTGATCCTCCAGATTGTGTTGTGTTGCGTTCTCCCGTTCCAGACTCCACAATTGTTGTTCATGAAGATCAAGTTGTTGATGGGAGTTGGTATTGAGCAACTAAACTGCGTTATCATTTATGATGAGTATGTGTTGGAATCAGAAGAAGAACCCGCAGTGAAGGATGACCTCTTTTTGTCTGCACCTCATCCATTTTTTCTTGACATCTTCTATGATTATGATATTTCTAATTTTCCTTGTGAAAACTCATCACCATATGTATCTACTTCAGATCATTCACAGAATAAACCGGATGTTAGTTTGTCATTGCATAACAGAGAGGACACATGTTCCCTTGCAAATCCACTCAATCTTTCATTTGTCATTTCTAGAAACGTAGAGGGTGAACATTCTTGTTTCTCATCAACCCCTATGTATGATTCGTGAGATCATGAGGACGTCGATGAACATATCGATTTTTCTGATCGTGGCTGTCGTGATCTCTTTACCCCTTCATTCTATCATGATGCTAATTCATTCATTGTTGATAATTCTAAGCTACCCATCTTTGATGATCTACCTACTGATGAAGTGGAAACCCCACAAGCTATCGAGGCACTTCAGCCTGAGCTGATGGTTATGTCAGGTCCTCGCTATCTTGAGGTTGATTCCACTTCAGATTAAAAATCTGATGAAACCTCCTAGGCTCCTCATCAATCTCATGTTTACATTGAAGATCAATCTAGTTCACAAATTGCACATCCTCCACCTAAATCGCATGATCCCATCGCTCATTCATTGGAGGAATCATATATAACGAGCACTCTTTAAAAACGTAAGTTGTCTTTTTTTTTCATGTTTTCTCATTTTTCATGGTCAAAAGAGTGTGCATGTTCGTTGTCTACGCACAATGTGTTGCATAACCATGATACATCTGCAAAATGATTATCTTGCACTTTTATTATTTTCTTTTCTATGGACATTTTTAAACTCGGAGCATTTTGGTCTTCACTTTTTATCTTTCTTGTTTGCTGGTTTACATGCTTATATTTCTTGTTAACCAGGCCTTCGACAACATGGGTCAACCAATGCGTGAGTGGTTGCATTGTAAATATCACTTTACGTGAATAGGCCCATGTACTGTTTAGTTTAAGAGTAGGAGTAGGAGTAGTGTTTTCTTCTGGTTGCTTTGTTTGCATGTTTTCTTTGCTTTCTTGTTTGCATGGCTTGTTTTCTTTTCTTACTTGTTTTTCTTTTGCTTAGTTTTTGTTCTTTGCATGTTTTTTTGTTTGCCCTTTATGCACCCATAGGTTTAGTTTCACATGAAATCGTGTGTGGCTCTAGAGACAAGCAAGGTGAGGTACAAGAGGACTTGTACAACTATCAACAATTGGTTATCTATTGTCCTCTCTCTTTATGAAGAGCTTGTTGTCTTCAGTCGATGATACACTGATGGAAAACATGTTCTATTCAGAGTGAGTCTTGGTGAAAACATGACGCTTGCACTTTTAACTAGTACCACCTACTCTAATTGGTTTTTTGGGTTAACCCTTGTCAGCTCAGTAAAGTAGAGTAAGGTGAGGCGGAAAACCTTAACAAGTATTTCAGAGGTATATATAAGATACTTCTCTAAAGGGACAACCTCTTATGCTCTCAATAAGTTAGGATCCCTCTTCTTCCTTTGAAATAAATAAGTGCCTATGCACAATTCTGTGAAAATGAAAAAAAAACAACAAATAAAGGCGAAAGAAGAGAAAGGCTTCCTGCACAGAGAGGTTATGCAAGTTACTTTGTTGGTGTACTATCTAGGCTTGTTGGTAGTGGAGCGATGCTTGTGTCCTTGCGTGACTCTGTCGGGGTACTGTCCAGGCCTGCTAGTAGCGGAGCAACACTATAGATGAAACTAATACTTTGACATTTATATTGCTTGTGAACCAATATACTGATCATCCCCAATCGAAACAACTCAGTTGACTTGGCTTCGTATGTGTTCTGACCGATCAAGAGAATGGAAAGGACTATATCTTTAACACATGCTGAATCCACGATGATTAAAGAATCAAACAGTACTTCCGGAGGAGTTAGACTATCTTTACACGTAACAAGGTCCATATAGAGAGCTGGAGTTCTACTAGTAGGTCGCCAATGTTGTAGCGGCTACAACCACCCTATAAATTTTTTCCTTCGTTTCATTTTGGAGCCTCCCTCCTCAAAATATTAGCAACTGTCTTGCAGTTCTCAGGTATATGTGTTTCATTTAATTTTATCTTTCGCTTGACAACTTTTGTTCACTCACTCGTTCTGTTGACTAACCACAAGTTGTCCTGACACTTGGTTCACAACCAGTCTTCGCTGTCTAGGAAAATTGTGCCATCCTAGAGGGAAACTTCCTTGCACTCAGGAATTGCAAAAAGCAACCCAGTAGCTTCCCTGCACTCAGAAATTGCGTAGAGCAGGCCATCCAAGCTTGCTATGGAAAATTGCGTAGAGCAGGCCAACCATCACTACTCTTTAGAAACGCATAGGGTAGGCCAGCTAGCATTGCTCTCTAGAAATGCACAGGTAAGGCCAACAACCTTTCTTTGTAAAATTACGCAGAGCTAGCCAGCCAGCTAGGGCCACTTAGCCTAGAAATAATGCAAAATATTTTCCTCATTTTTTGTCTGTTACATGTGCCGGTAGGTTGCCCGGTTCCCTCCAGAACAATGCAATTCTTCCTTGCATGCATGGCAGCTTTTTCCTAAAAAAGAAAAAAGTAAAAAGAGAAAAAATCATCCCTATATTTTAGGGATCTATTTTTAGCAGTGGGAGTTACATGTAAAATCGATTTAGAAACTTCCCACCAAGAGTCGCATTTTCCTAGATTGGTGGCATGCGCGTCATAAACCATAAATCTAACAAATATATTTAATGGATGCCCGAGATCTCATTCTTCACATTCGATTTTGGAGCTTTGGCATTCTCGAGGCATCTACGAATCTTTGACATAGGCGACACAACTTTTCTGGGTAATTTTTGCTTTTCATGCCTTTTGCTACTTTTTCTGTCGCTTTTAATTTATTGGCTTGCGTGAGTGTTATTTTCCTTGTTTTACTAAATGAGCACTAGCGTTTCAATGTGTTTTAACTTGTAGAAGTGCCATTTCTAGTTTTGCATTGCATTTCCTTAGTATCGCATTCATGACCGTGTTTCTGCACTTATAGTCATCATTGCGGTGACTCTCTTCATTGTTTTGTTGTTTGACTGATTTCTGCACTTTCTTGAATTGCATGCATGTCTATTCACTTAGATCTACACCAACTTTACACACACATTCAGTCCTTCCCATTTTTAGGTTTCCCTTGGGTATATCTGGGTTGCCTTGGCCCAGATCTTTCTTCTCCCGACATGCACTATGCATTCCCAAAGGTCAAGGCTCTACCTTTCCTCTAGGAATTGTGTAGAGGCTACCTACACTAGCTCCCAACTGTGCTCTACAGAATTCTAGGAGACAGTGCCCAGTCCTGCACACTGGGACTACTCAATGCGTAGTTCTAGCCAGTGACTTAGCCAGACTGAACTGCACATTGCACAGTTCTAGTCCAGATTCAACCTCTATGGACTACACATTGTGCAGTTCTAGTTAGTAGCACACCTCATTGGTAACCGAGATTGTGCAATGTGTAGTTCTAGCTGACAATCTCCCAGCCTCTTAGAGTCAATGCTGTGCAATCTTGTCCAGTAGTCAGCCAGTTTGCCCCATGATTGATTCCCGAGTTGGTTTATGTTTTTCAACTAACATTGGCTTTTCATGAGTGTCTTCTCAGTCTCCAGGTACAACATGTGTTGAGAATCTTCTCAGTAGTATAGGTAACATGGCCTCCAAGAGAACCAGATTAAAGGATACAGTTGAAAGCAATACTGGAGATGTGGTTGAAAAAGTGTCTATGAGCTTGCTCGTTTATGAAAACACACACCTGTTCATTGGGAAAGACATCAAGATCACATGGAAAGACATCAACACTATATTCATAGGTATCTTTGAGGAGAATCTGGAGGACCGACAGGTCCATGTCAACATTCATAAGTCAGGATTGTACAAGGTTGCATGCAGGTATCCTATATTCCTGTGCGCAGAAATGATCCATTGGATTGTCTCATGCACTAATACTGAGATGATGATATTGAGAAGTATTAGTGGAGTAGAGATTGCTACCTTCAGGAAGAAATATTATCAACAAATGTATCATTTTCTGCAGCCGATGAATAGGATAGATGCACCATTCTACACTCCCAATAGTAGCCCGAACATAAGAGAAATCTTGAAGTGTTGGGTAAGGGAGCCATCAAATTTTAAGATGACACCCAACTAGATCTACAAGACGAAGATAGTCAGGAAGGATTACCAACTCTTGGTCATATTTGCATGTCGCTTGTATGGCCAAGAGAGTGTGAAGACCTTACCATAGAGTTGGATTGTTATGTTGGATCAACTAGCAAGTGAAGGAAAATATTTCAATTGGTTCAACATGTTGGCTCTCCAACTGAAATTGAATTTATCAAATGCCTGAAGTTCACCCAAGGATCAATAAGAAATATTCTTCATGCCCGTCTACCTACTCGATGCAATTCGTGCCTGCCAACAGTCTCCCAACATGGGTTGGGCATGGACACCTTCAGAGAATGTTGTGAATGTATATTTCAAGTTGCTCTCAGAGTGCATCTACCAAGGAGTCATGGATAGACTATATGACCACTTCGTTTCCCCTATGTACATGATTATCTTTGAACAAGATCTGCCTTGTATGTCCTAGGCAGAAATGGAGGTGTTGTTGAACATTACAGATTGGTACGCCTCACCTGATGGCACCTTCATCAAGATGTACAACGCGGAGAAGGCTTTGCATTTGTTGCTGAAGTTTTCCATAGACAAGCTGGTGATGCAGGAGGTTGCATACCACATCTCGACAGGGTTATCAGCTGGATTACACAGGAAGAAGAAGGTACCATGGCCTATCCTTCCTTTGCACATTGGGTTATATGCGATCCAGAATTTGAAAGAAGCGGATGTTGAGGTTGTGGACTTCAAGAAGTGTCATTTCGGCACCAAGAGTTTCAATCTATACGATCCACATGGATTATGTAGGGACCAATGTTCAAGAGTGTACTATCCTTGGATCCACGGGGCATGTCATTGGCCAGAGGAAGAACCATGGAGATATTTCTATAGCTCCTCCAGGCTCAATGAACCAGTCAGCATGGAAGTCGAGTGGCTAGAAACACTCAAGGCAACAACACCACAAGGAGCAACAATGACAACAACAACAAGCAACAAACCTGTGTAAGACAAAGGCAAGAGGAAAATTGTCGAAAGCGCAAAGGCGAAGAAAGCTTCAAGTTTAAGAAAGATCCACTTGTTTAGATAGTAAATTTAGAGATAGAAGCAAAGAGATGAAAGCGCAACAGGAGATTGGCATAGAAAAGGAGAGATAAGAAAAGACTAGAAGAGATGGAGAGGAAGTTACAGGAAGTAGAGCAAAAGCTCAAAGAAGAACAAGGGCTATGCATAAGAGAGAAGGAAGTGCAATAGGAACATGGACAGGAGGAAGTGCAAGGTGCACAGACAATGCAAACTATGCTGATACAAGTTGAAGACTTAGATCCACCAGTAGTAGATGAGGAACATGGTGAGTAGACACATGAACCAGAACTTGCTCAGTAAGATGAATCGATAGTTGAACAGATGGATATAGAGATGGAATAGCCAAAACAGGATCAGGACACTGACCTCATGCCAAAAGCAACTGAGGTCATCCCACAAGCTTCACCAATTCCAGCAGTAGAGAAAGTCCCAAGTGAACAAGAGGATACCATTCTCCTTGAGGATAATTTGGCAACAGATGTGTACAACATAGCCTTTAATGAGTCACAACAAAGAGTTGTACAGGAATGCAGAGAACACATCCCAGATGAGCATGCATCACCTGCACACTTTGAAGAACAAGTGATTGTGTCAGATGTGCGAAGACATCAAACTGCCTTGGCCGATGCTACGAAGGCTTATGCCGAAGCCACGAGCTCAAGTGTGAATTTCTTGACAGCAGAAAATGAGCACATGGCTAAGGAATTACAAGCATCCAGGAAGAGAGAGGAACAATCAACGGATCTGCTAGAGAAAAGATGTAGAAAGAGATACTTGTTGAAGTATCGGATCTTGAGACATTCATGCAGATCCTGTATGACAGGTTCGACACCGTGCACAAGGAATTTGTCCATATACATGGTCATCAACAATGTTGCACCAAGATAGTGAGAACAGTCAGAGATATACATGTCCTTGTTGATCATGGACAAACATGGACAATGAGGTACAAGGGAGCCCCACTTCACTTGAACAAGATGATGAAGCCGCATGTAGAGTTGGACAAAGCACGCTTCCAGAATCTGATTCGGAACTATGGGGAACTCCCACCGCTCATCACCAATGTTGATGCTTCGTACACATGATAGTTTAGGAATTTGGATGTTGTGGTGAGAAAGTATGATGCCCTGTCAATTAGAACACTCACCAAATCCAAAGAGAAGAACCAAGTCCAGCTGGAGCTCGACCCATAGTTTGATCAATTGATGCACATGGCCACCAATGCAAATTTGCATATTAGTGCATAGAACATGCAGAGATATGTCGCCGGTCTGACCGTGCTCAGGAATAAGCTGTGCATGTTACAGGATGAGTTGGATAGAGGTTCTAGGTCAGTATACTCGTAAGTGATGGAGGCAAGAGTTCATTTCCAGAAAGACATCATCAAATAGTACGCAGACACCATTGCACAATACTAAGCTTGGTATCAGTTCATCACTGAGGATCACAGAGAGGATGTTGATTAGATGGTCTTTCCACAACTGTCTAAGTCTTAGTGTTGTCTTATTTGGCTGAGTCAAGCCTATTTTTGTACCACATGGGTATATGTGGAAAATGTACCATTATTGTAAACATGATGTAAAGTGAAATTCCAAGTGTCATTAGTAGAATGAAAACAGTCATATGTAATGTAAAGAGTTATGTAATGAAGTTGAAGAGTCATGAGTGTAGTCCAAGAGTCACAAAGGGGAATGTCAAGGGTCACCCCACCCTTTGTTGTAATAGAACCTCATAACCCATAGAAGATCCTTTTGGGAGCCAATATTTTACTAGGCACTGCTTAGAAAAGGGCTTGGAGAGTATTGTGATGAGCCTTGGCTTCTCCAAAGTGCAAAGCAAGTACATCTCTTTGGAAGAGAAGGGAGTGTTGACTGTAACGTTCCACTATTGGGAATAGTGGTTTTCATGGTTGTACGTATGGATGGAATTTTCACTTTATATAATATAATAGAGGCAAATGTCTTCATGCATATGTTGTTATTGTAGTTCGACTATTATGGTGACTTTAGAAATGTATGTTGTTTAACCTACGCATTTTTGTATGAACTATTTCGTATATGATTGTATGAATCTTGTTGAAGTCGTGTTGTTGGTTTAACCCATCACTTTGGATTGTAGACTATTCTGATTTCCAGTTTGTGATGTCATTCAACTTATGTGTTCCTTTTAGGTTACGTACTATTACAGGCCTCTAAGGGGAACACTTCCTTTTCCCCTTCGTGTGTTAGAACCTCCCCATGCATCTCTCTTGACTTGTTGCAAGGTCACACACTTGCTTCCGACAAGGATATCTTGCTTACCTCTGCACGGTATCGCAGTCAAGGCATAACTTTACTACCCACTTCTGGGACTCCTACTCCAAAGGGTTTGAGGTCTAGTTGGGACTTCTTACTGGGGATATCGCTTGAAATGTTGGCGGGTCCAACATCGTCAACACTTTTATACCAGCATGGAATGATGGCTTACCTAGCAATATACCCATAGAAAGGAATTTCCCTTAATGTACTTAAGAAGGAAAACAATGAGTGAGGAGAAGGTTACAATAAAGAGGATTTTGTCAATAGATGTCCTTAGTAAATTTGTTAAAGTATCAAGGTAGATATTGTGCTTTTTGAAGATAACAATAAAATACATTTTTGAGATAGGAAAAATGACAAAAAGCAACAAGTCAACACCTTATTCAAAATCCTTGTGTTCAGTGCATTAGAAGCCAACAATGGAAGGAGAGATAATCTATAGCTCTTTGTAACATATCAAATCTTGATTAAAGCAACTAATTGGTTTATGTGGCATCAATACCAACAATAGCAGCATAAAACCTCTTGCTCTTTCTTCCATGGAATTCCACCACCACCTTAATTGCTAGCAAGGAGTTTAATAGTGTTCTAGCACCTATCGCCCATCATGATGCAAACAATATTCTAGGTAATATTCTTGCCACGTGGGTGAGAGATGAAATCAGAGTAGGGTGATCATTAAGGTGAATGAAATTTTTGAAAAAAGGAAACAAGAAACTAATAAAGGGAAACATTCTCATTTCTAAATAGGCATATAAATGATTTCAACAAAATAAATCTTTGAAAGCCAAAAACAGCATAACCTTAAATTAGATTACTCATACATCAAGATGAGGTTCAAAGGGAAACTCCATCAATTGTGGATGTCCTTTTGGAAGCAATATAAGTAGAAGGATACTTGTGAGGATTAGTTTTTTTTGCATGAGGAAATGCAAAATCTCTACCTTGGGGGAGTTGTTGGGTCTAGTTTTTTATGCCTATTTAGTCTTATATTAAACCATAATCTGGTCTTATTAAACCCATATCACACCTAATTTGCCATATTTTATTTTCATTTTGGTTTTAAAATACATCAAAATTTATTTAAATCATTTCCTTTCAATTTGTGAATATTTGGGAAAATTTGTGCATTAAAAAGTTAATTTTACCAAAAATTACAGAAAGTTAGGCATTCTGGTAGTCTCTTGTTTTTTGAGGTATTTATAAGTGAGTTGGGTGAGGAGAACATATGTTTTGTTCCTTTTTGTTCCCTAGATGGTTAGTTTATTATTGGTTTTTTGAAAAATCCCTCACACATGGCTCGTCAACTTGGAAAATTTTGAGGAAAATACCATGTTTTTGGCCTGAAAATTAGAATATATTTGGAATTTGTGGGATTTTGCTTGATTATTGGCTCTCCAAGGAGGAATTCGACCCAATTAAATTTCCAAAATGTTAATTAGTTAATTTTTTATAGGTTTGTTAGGATTTCAGTTTCATACTTTGATACACACACATGTGAAGACATTTAGAAGTTCAATTTTCAAATTTTGGATTTGAAGCTTTTTGCTTGAGTTTTTAGTTCTCAGTAGTACTGTAGCTCTGGACTTTCCTTATTTATTAATATATGTAGCCTCATAAACTTTATCTAGTTGAGAGTACTTGAGTGC
Organism: Pinus tabuliformis; assembly: GCA_031772625.1. Taxonomy (NCBI): domain Eukaryota; kingdom Viridiplantae; phylum Streptophyta; class Pinopsida; order Pinales; family Pinaceae; genus Pinus; species Pinus tabuliformis. The sequence continues at coordinate 132,733,821 of CM062811.1, read as the reverse complement.
ATAGTTTGGAGCTTGGAGGGTGCCCATTCTTCATGCTTTGCACCATTATTTCATGTGTAAATTTGTTGTAGATACTTTGCTGGTATAATCTCTTTGTTTTCTTTATTAATTTTGTAATTTATGTACTGATCATATAGCTAATGGTTCCATGTTCATTGAATAATAATTTTATTATTTTATGTTATATGCTTACTAATTATTCATTAATTTACTACTCAATTACTCACTATTTTAGTTTCATATTTTAGAAGCTTATTTGTTGTAGCATTTAGTTTCATTTCCTAAAGATTTCATTTACTTTTAACACTCAAAATTGAACTTGATGATGGGAGTAAGGATTGAAGATTCATCGTAGTACTGTTGCAAGTTGTTGAGCCACATGATGGAGTAAGCCAAAGACACTACAATCTGATTTTCTACATGTGGTACATTAATGGATACTTTGTCAATCATGAATTTCTAAGTGAATCGTGTAACCTATTTTTGCTTTCAAAAGTCTACAATTAAAACTCCTTATTCAACCAACAACCTATGTTAGTGAGTGAAGTATCATTGTACTAAACTTCTGAAAATTCATATTTGTTAGGTCCTGTTGTGCCCTACAACAACCCCCCATTTCATATCATTCTTATTTTCAAAAATTAACATATGGAATGGGTCCCTTTTTAAAAATTTTTGGCATCAATGCTTGTATGTTCAAAATAGGCCGCAGAATCAAATGAGTTGTCATATATTTAAGCCTTTTTGGGACATCAATGTTTCAAATAATAAATCATCTTTTGTTATTGCGATAAAGCGATCGCAAGATCGCATATCGCAACAACATGAGAGATGCATTTAAATGGCATTTTGGTCTCCGCCGATGCGATATCGCTATCGGCGATCGGCAATGTTACATGCACACCACTAACAGAACATAACTCATGTCCCGACGCGACACGATGTCGGCGATCAGCTATCGGTGATACCTCATGCGAAACCACTTTATGATTTAAATCCCGACCCAATGCGATATAGTTATCGGCCGTCGGCAGAATTCCACATACTTCGGTGAGGCACCCGGTTCCTATCCCCGATGCGATGCGATATCGCAATCGGTAACCCCAAACCATTGTATATGCGCCTACCTCTGTTTCCATGCGCTAGCCCGATGCGATATCGCTTATCGGCTGTCGGCACCACCTTTTGGTAATAATTGTGCAGCACCTATTCCCCGAAGCGATGCGATATCGCTCATCGGTGATCGACAGTTTTAAAAGCCATCTCTCAAAGCTTTAATTTTATATTCATATCCGGTTGATAAAGTGCGAATCCCAAAAATGCCGTTAATGCAAGGGATAAGGTAATGCGTGTGTATTTAAAAGATTTTACCCCTTCGATTAATGAACACCTACGTTTAACCATCAGAATATCTGTTGCACGCTTAAGTGAGTCATTCACCCAGATAACGGTATAATCATCACATTTAATGGGTAGAAGACTTCAAATCACCATTAATTGCATCTGCAAATATCCTCTCAGCAATTGGATCTGCAGCCACTTTTGGAAATTAATCTTGCCATGCTTCAAATGATATATCTATCCCACTGTGTAGCGTCATTGTTATTATGTTGTTACGATTTCTCTTGCAATTGTGTATAATTCGTCTTTTGAGAGAAGCTCAAGTATGATGGTGAAAAGATCCAAGAGGGCTACGGGCTCTACTGTTACACCTGTAGCAGGTCAAGCCGCTGCAAATAGCAAGAAAGGACTCGTTTCAGACACTACATGCACTGGTCCTAACAAGACTACATGGCAGGGCACATATAATTTGCTAGAAGCTGAGCAACCAAAAGTTTCAGGGATAGTAGCTACTGCGGACCCACTCAAAAAGTCTGATGCAACTCTTAAAGAGTTGGCTGATTCCTTTCTTCACAGAATAGCGGCCAGAGAACAAGTCCTTCCCTACACTGATGTAGTGCGATGGGCAATTGAGGAAATCCCAATCGTTGACAGAACGTTCCACACAAGAGACGGAAGGATTTTCGGGTCTTTCAAGTCAGAGCACCTGAGGGAAATGTATCATTTGCCCGAGCCAGAGAAAATCTACAACAAAGACTTCGTGGAGAAATTTGCAGCTGAAAATGAAGTACCATCCGAGCCCATTCGGGATTGGAGGCAGAACCCGGCCAAACACAAGCACGAAAGCTCGGGTAAGTACTTCGTCGATTCCTTGGCTTCTCCCTATTGCTATGCGGGAATTATGATGTGTAGGCTATGGGGATTACATGATTCTACCAATTTTGATATAGAGATGGTTCCCCTAATGGAAGCAGCTGTTAATGGTTTTATCATGGATTGGGCCACCATTCTTTCTGATAAATTGACTATAGCTGTTCGGGATTTTAGAGCTAAATCTGTGGTCACCGAAAGGAAAATCCCTCCATTTTATTATAGCGCCTACATTATGGACACATTGTGTTTTAACTCTGAGTTTCCCATTCTCGGTTGGAGATGGACCAGCCAAGACCCTTTTCCCATTCATTTGTATCATCGGAAATTGTGGAAGTCCTCTTACAAGGACCATTTGTATCAAATTTGCAATGGCTTTATGCTTCCCATTCATTACTCCATTTTTGACCGACCTATTCCTAAAATCTCATATCTCGCTTCCTTCGACTTACCAGCTGTAGCAGGTTGGTTTGGAGAAGAGCATTTTACCTATATTAGGGTTTATGGAAGCCAAGCCAAACCGCATGTTCTCCCTCTATATGTTCCAGACAAACTGTTAGCCCGAGAGATCTCCTACCAGATTATGGCCGAGAGTGTCACTCAAACTCTCAAGAAAGAGAAGAAGAGGGGCTAGCCCCCTTTTCCCTTGAGGATGGGTGTTTTTACTCTGCATAATATTCAACATGCAGAAAAGGAGGCAACAAAGATGCAAGCTTTATCCCTGCCCACTATGCCAGCCAGACTCTATGATCCACATAAAACTGCCTACAATGCTCTAGAACAGGCCAAATTGACCAAGATTGACCATCAAGAGGACGAGTTTGATGACCTGTTCGTAGCTGCTGATTCAATAGGCCAAACCAAGCAGCTTGCCAAGATGAGATACAATGATGAAAATTTAATCGAATTCAATAAACTTAGGGAGCAGAGGTTGCAAACTCTGCCCCTAAATTTATTGTCATTAACCACAACATCCTCCTCAAGCGAGCCAGGTCCGAAACAGACGAGCCAACCTCCTGTTATAAATAAAGAACTAAAGAAACAATAGGCGGAAAGGCAAGAGAAGCAGCAGGCAGAGAAAGGAGCAAATGGATAAGCAGCAGAAAGAGCAGAAGGAACAAGAATAGAGAAAGCAGAAGCAGATGGAGGAACAACGGAAGGAAGAAGAAGAGAAACAAAGGAAAGAACTAGCAGATAGGCAGAAGAAGGAATTAGCAGATAAGCAAAGAAGAGAGCAAGAAGAGAAACAGAGAAAGGAGTTAGAAGAACAGCAACAGAAAGAGTTGGAGGAGCAAAAGAGGTTGGAACAAGAAAAGGAAAAGAGTAAATCCCAGACCTCCATAGATCCTGAATTACTGAAACAATGGAATCAATTCGATTCCATTATCAGTGGAAAGGAAGGCTCCAAAAACACACCGGACACCACTTCTTCTCAGGTTCTAAGCGGAACAAGCGGCCCACCCACTTCAAAGGAGCTCGAGGTAATCACCAAAGACCCTTCCAATCAGATTGTGCTCCAGGTGGAAGATATTCCTCCCCTGGACGTTTTCTACAGCCCTAGGCACAAAGTAGTTGTTAAGCGCTCAAGGAAGAGACGAAGGATTGATCAACCTTCCATCTTTCCTGAGCAGACAGTTACGGGGAGTGTAGTCTGGAAGGAAGAATTGGACCCCTCCGATGATCTAACCAAGCTATCGCAGTATGCGGGAGCTTATTCTGCAGCGACTATTGATAAAGCATCGGAGGTAAGTCTTTTGTTAAAGACTAAGGACCAAGAAATTTGTGCATTGCAAGCAGAAGTAGCTGAAGCGCGAAACAAGGCAGCACAGGTAGAAGAGCAGTTGCTGGCACAACAGCAAGCAAACAATGTATTAACCCAGCAACTGCAGACTGAAAAACAGAAGATTGACCAGAGCGCAATCCAGAAGTAGAAAGAGTTAACAGAGGCATTGGCACAATTGAGAGCAGCAAACGAGCAAATGACGAAGTCAAAGGATGAGCAAATCGCTCAACTGTTGGCACAGCTCGAAGATATCAAGGGCACCAAGAAAGTCGAGGATTTCAGAGCAGAGGCAGCTCAAATAAATAATTCATTAATCTCTCAGGTTAGACTCTTGTGCCAACAACTAACTGAGGCTGATCCATTATGTGAAGTATCTACAGCAGTATGTCAGCAAATTGAAAAAGCCAGAAATGAGCTAGATCAGACCGAAGAAACCATAACTTCATATCTTGATTGGAAAGATACTGATGTGGGGAAAGAAGCAAAATTGCCTAGGATCTATGAGCCATTCAAAGACATACTCTTCACGGAATGGAACACTCAGATGATGAAAGCGGAAAGGGCAGCTTCAAGGTGTAAAATGATTGCCAACAATATGATTGATTTGGTCAACAATACACTCTATTGGGCCAACATGATCTCTCAGTGTACACCTGGAAGCATAACCACGACGAACATGATTGAGCAAACAAGTTATCATGGACTGGAGGAAAAGAGAAAGTTAATCGCTGGAGTAAATACTTTAACCTCCGACGCATATTGGCACTTTCTAATCAAGCCGCACACTCAAAGGTCGGCTCTTAAGTGTTTAACATATGCTCTCAAGTGCCTGATCCCCGACTTTCAGGATGCCACATATGATGCCCAGCTCACGTCGCGTCTCAACACTCCACCGGAAGTACAGCCCATGCTTGCGATATTTCAGTTGAGGTTTAAAGGCAAAGAGCCCACAGAATGAAGCATTGCTGCCGACTGCCAGATTGCCAAGAAAGATGGAGAAATATTTATTGATGCCAATTTCATAGTTTTCAGTTTTTCTTAGATATTTAGATTAGATTAGTATTTATAGACCCTTTCATTGTTTTGGAAAGGGTCGTAAAATTTTGTAATAGACTTAAAGGCTGAAGTTTGCACTACTGTGCTTCAGCCTATATTCTTTTATGAAACTCGACCGATAGTCCTTTATTTGACGAGAAGGCTGTTTTATGCATTTGTGCACTATTGTCTCTTGTTTGGAATGCTTTCTGGTTTGAAGGAAGGACTGCGACATAGCGATTTATATAATGGATTGTTGAGCAGCTTACATGGTACTATTATCTGCATCTGTCCTCTTTCTTTTCATATGAATTGTTGTGTTATTATCTTTTGCTATTATTGAATACATGTATGTGCTGTAACAGCAAATCTTCATTTCATTCCACTATTGGATGTTTTGTGATATGCCTTTCTTTTAATCATGCATGTAGCAATGATATGAAGGTCAATGTGTAGTAATTCGCTATGATCACTCTGCATAACTAATTATGCAGAGCAATCTTAAATGGTTTAAACGTCTATGCTTTAGTGTTAGAGTCATCTATATGCCTGCCTTAAAGCACAGATTATCAAACGCTACGCTTTGAAAGATTGATAAGTCCCGGGATTAGATTATTAGATTATATATTTTGCTGATAGTTTTAGTTATTTGCTTATCACTATCCTACCTCATAAGCTACTCGTCCATCCCACTTTTATCTATTATTGGGAAACTGGTCCCATTATCCCCAGTCGGAGCCACTATTCCAAACGGAAAAGGAACTGCTTTCAAGGTCCGGACCGGGTGGTTTCCCCTTTGTTGTGGCAGCGATTTTCGAGGCCTCAACAAAATTGGCGCTAGAAGGAGGACCTCAGCTGTGAATGGAACATAAGTCCAAACCTATAAGCCATTCCAAGAGTACTTCACCCTCCGAATCCCCTCGATCTTCCTATTTGTATACTGGTTCGCCGGTACCCGAACAAGAAGAAGAGGAATCAACTACCACTGCTCAAACCCATCATACCACAGAACAGTTAAGTCTTGAATCACCTGAAGTTCAGTCTCTAATCCATAAACTTCAGAGCTTCTTGATTTCACCACAGAAATCTGAGGTATCAGAAAGCAGTGCGACTTCACAGTTCAACCTCACTCACCCTCTCACCAGACTTCAGAGCGAAAAACTCGGTATTGAACCAACTGAGTTTCCTTTACCTAAAAGGAAAAGGGCAAAGAAAATTACTGAAGGATCTGATAGTGAAGGGCTTTCTTCCACCGCCTCCATTTCATTTTCTCCACTGCAAGGTCGACCATCCACTCCCCCATTACAAATTGTCATTCATCAGGGATCAGAAGCCTCAATATCCCAACCTATTCACTCCTCATCTTTAATCCCTTCCCATTCATCTGGAGTTCCAGCAGTAGTCTCAACCACTGTTGCTATCATAATGGTAGATCCATGGACTAGGCCAGGAGCAGTCAACATGCCTGGACCATTGCATGATCTACCCAATGATCCCGAAAAATGGCTGCCTAAATTTAATCCAGATGATGGGATCCAGGCTGAAGAACACATCAACAACTTTATGTTAGCAGTCAACCTAAAAGGAGTGACAGAGCAAGATGTTGTTGTAAGACTTTTCCCTTACACTTTACAAGGATCAGTAGGATCTTGGTATTTTTCCTTACCTTCTGGTTCCATTACCAGTTGGAATACATGCCAAGAGCAGTTTCTCACCAAATATGGAGATGATAGGTCCCTAACAACTTTAATAAACGACCTCTCCAATTTGAGAATAGAGCACAGGGAACTAATAAAAGAGTTTAATGCCAGATTTAATAAACTACTGAATAAAATCCCTACCACTTCTAAACCAAGTGAACAAATCAGAAGCGAATGGTATATCACTGCCCTACCTGCCAACATAGCCATTTTTGTAGACAGGGCTGGCAAACCTACCTTAGCTGAAAACATGAGAGAGGAACTTGCTGTTGAAAAGCGCATTAATGCTCTAGAAAAGAAAGCTGCTCTGGAGGATAGAAAAGCTAAAAAAGTCTCGTTTAAAGAAGATTCCAAGAAGAAAACCCCGAAGGACCCGTATGACATGGAAGGTTTACAAAAGGTCCTTAAAACATTGTCTAACGAAATGGTTGAGATTAAAAAGCAGGTGGCCGACACTTCAAACAAAAGGCCATTCAGAACTTTTAAGAAAACCGAATCAAAGCCGCCCAATGTTATATCTAACGCTGATTCAGACCAAGAAGAAGAGGAAGAGGAAACATCTTCACAGATCGATGATGAAGAATAAGTAGCTGAATGCCACGGAATGTGGGATTTTATACTCCCAAACTCTGATATGGAGAATGAAGAAGAAGCCTTTCCGGTTACTACAAGGAGTAAAAGCACTCCTGAACCCGCCCAGGCAACTTCAAAGAAGAGGAGTGCAGGCGCTACTACAACAAAGGAAAGAGTTCCCCCAAAGAAGTCACCTGTAGTAGTTCCTCAAAACCAGCCTTCAACTTCCAGTTCTCCTTCAACATCCAAGACTCTAGTGGTATCTGATTCAATGGAATATAACATTGTTGATGATATGAAGAAAACCAAGGCAAATATAACTATGTTTGAACTTAGTAAACTGAAACATCAACAAAAGCTACTTCTTAAAGAATTAAATGCTGTTCCCTCTACTCCCCTTCCTAGTGCAAGAGCTGCCAACGATTCAGGTCAGCCTCCTGCAGGTATGGTTGAAATTACCGATTCAGTCTTAATCGAAGATAAATCAAATTCTCACACTCCACCCTTCCTGCTCACTTATGAGATTTATAATAGAAACCTGCACAACTGTTTAATAGATTCAGGGGCCTCATCTAATATAATGCCAGCTTCAGTTTGCTCTAAGCTGAACATTGAACCCCAGAAGTCTGCCATTCATATTGTACAGTTGGATAGGACTAAAGTGCAGGTTGTAGGAGAAATTAATTCTGTAACCATCAGGTTGTCAGCCGACCCCAGAATTGTTCAAAGGATTGACATCTTAATTGCTGACATACCTGAATTTTACGGTTTGATTTTAAGCAGAGATTGGTCCAAAAAACTACATGGGTATATTTCCACAGATTGGTCACATATGTGGCTTCCCTACAAGGGAAAGCCGAATCAAATAAGGATCGATCGGGAGAAGCATATGACCCACACAGTTACTGAATTTGAGCAAGAAAACCAACCTGTGGCATTCAAAAACAATATTTTGGGGAACTATTTGTCCGAATAATTCTTTGGCAACTTTGTTGCCCAACCATCTCCTTTTTCAGTTAATCATTTTACATCTCAAATTGAAATTTTTTCACAAACAGATAAGTCCAGATGTTTTAATGATGCTGAGAAAAATGTAAATATTTTTGTTAATACTCCTTTATTTTGGTCTTTATATTTTGATGGCTCTAAGTCCAGTGAAGGCTCAGGAGCAGGTTGCATTTTGGTTAGCCCGCAAGGAGAAAAGACAATGTTGTCTTGTAGGTTAGAGTTTGAATGTACCAATAACACAGCCGAATACAAAGCTTTGGTCCAGGGTTTATATAAAGCGATCGACCTTGAAGTGCGATATCTAAAAGTGTTTGGCGATTCGGAAATCATTGTTAAACAAGTTAGAAATGCAATTCAATGCCTTTCGACTCACCTTAAGCATTATCAATCGCTAGTACAGGATCTTACCTCACACTTTTCAGCCTTCAACATTTCTTCCATTCCTAGGTCACAAAATTCAGCAGCCGACCTACTAGCCAATGTAGCTTCTAAGCTTCTACCTTCCGAAGACTACAACCTTGATAGATTTTCTGTAGAATTACTTTTTAGGCCTTCAATCCCTGACAATGTCACTAATTGGAGAGTATTTAACCATGACAAAGATATCTTGCAGTTTCTAACTTCGGAAAAATCCTATGACAATCAAGTCATTGAGGAAGATGATCACGATCTACAAATGAAACAAGTGCCTCAAGAAAATTCAATTCCCAAACCTGTGGTGAAGCTTGAAGACCTTTATGATATTAAAGACAGGTTTAAACCTATAGTTAATGCAAAACTTCAAAGTTCCACCCTTAGGTTTGAATTAATAAATCTAGGCACAGAAGATGCTCCTCAAAACATCAACTTAGGAATAGGACTTTCCAAAGAAGAAAAGGAAGCGTTTATTAAACTATTGAGAAAAAACAAACAGGTCTTTGCTTGGAGATATGATGACTTAAAGACATATGATACATCTATTATCCAGCATACCATCCCTATGCTTCCTGATCAGAAACCAATTCAGCAGAAATTAAGGAAAATACATCCAAATTTGGAGACCCAGATAAAGTCGGAGCTTAATAAGCTTTTGAAAGCCAAAATTATCTTTCCGGTCCGACATTCAAATTGGGTCTCTAATATGGTGCCAGTCAGGAAGAAGAATGGCGACATTCGAATCTGTATTGATTTCAGGAACCTCAATAAAGCGAGCTTGAAAGATAATTTCCCGTTACCTACTATGGAGAAAATTCTTCAATCAGTAGCAGGTTCTGAATTGATGTCCTTTCTTGATGGATTCTCCGGATATAACCAAGTTTTGGTTCATCCTGATGACCAACTTAAAACTACATTCAGAACAAAATGGGGAACGTATGCATATCAGAAAATGCCTTTTGGACTCATAAATGCAGGAGCGACATTCCAGAGAGCCATGGATATAGCCTTCAAAGGGTTGATTAGTCGATCAGTAGTCGTCTACCTAGACGATATTACTGTATATTCTAAAAAAAGATATAATCATTTGCATGACTTAAATCAAATCTTTCAGCGATGCAAAAGACATGGTATTTCTCTAAACCCAAAGAAGTCTTTCTTCGCTCTTGACCAAGGAAAACTCTTAGGCTTTATAGTATCCAAATATGGCATTTACATTGATCCTGATCGGATTAAGGAAATTTCTGAAATCCCTTTCCCACACAATAAAAAATCGATGCAGTCATTCTTGGGTCAGATTAATTTTGTCAAACGATTCGTTCCAGATTTCTCTCAAATTGTATTACCTCTTCAGACAATGATCAAGAAGAATTCAGTCTTCAAATGGGGACCAGAAGAAAAGCAAGCTTTTGATGTTATCAAGCAATCAATAATCAATGCCCCAGCCTTGAATACTCCCAATTTTTCTAATCATTTTACATTGTATACCGTTGCGTCCGATGTATCCTATGCTGCAGTTCTCATGCAGCCAAATGCTCACAACTTGGAAGCACCCATTTCATTTTTTAGCTCAAATCTTCAGGGTGCAGAACTGAATTATTCCGATGTGGAGAAACAAGCCTTTGCTGTGTTCAAAGCAGTTAAACATTACAAGCCCTTTCTTTTGAAAACTCACACGAAAGTTATAGTCCCTTTCCCAGCGGTAAGGCAACTATTAATTCAAAAATAACTAGGTGAAAGAAGAGCCAATTGGGTCACAGCACTTCAAGAATATGACCTAGAAATAAAACCAGCAAAGATTGTTAGGGGCCAAGGTTTTTGCAGGAGCATCAAACATTCCTGAATCAAGCGACATGGATCAGACTCAATCAATCAATCAGATAAGTGTCACTGATTCCGAATCTCAATATGCAGATTTAATATTTTATTTGAAAAATGGTTATGCTCCTCAAAAGTTATCTTACAAAAATAAAAGGGCCATTAGGTTAAAAGCAAAGAATTTCACTCTCATTGATGATGTGCTCTTTAGACAAAACTATGATTCTATCCTGTTAAGATGTCTTGAGAAACCTGAAGCTCAAAAGGTTTTACAGGAACTACATGACGGGCCAGCGGGAGGACATTTTGGAGTAGACACAACAGCCCACAAAGTTATTCATGCTGGATATTATTGGCCTACACTATTTCAAGATGCTCATGAATACGTAAGAAAATGCTTCAATTGCCAAACTGCTAGTGGAAGACAACGGAAATCAACTTTCCCCTTGCAACCTGTCAACATTGAACAACCATTTGAACAATGGGGATTAGATATCATTGGAGAGATTACTCCACCATCTTCCAAACAACACAGGTATATCCTCACAGCTACCGATTATTTTACCAAATGGGTAGAGGCTATTCCTTTGAAGGCAGCAAATTCAGAGGCAATCATCGAGTTCATAGACCAATTCATCATTACCAGGTTTGGTGTCCCAAACGCTCTCGTTTTTGATAATGCTTCCTATTTCTCAGGAAATGCTATATATGATTTTGCTATTAAAAGGGGGTTTAAACTGAAATATTCTGCTAATTATTATCCCCAGGGAAATGGTTTAGCAGAATCTACTAATAAAAATCTCATCAAAATCATTAAGCGAACTGTTGAACAAAATCATAGAAACTGGCACAAATCTCTAGTGTTTGCATTATGGGCTGATAGGGTTAGACAAAAAGCTTCTACAGGTTCCTCCCCATTTAATCTAGTATATGGAAAAGAAGCAGTATTGCCTACCAATCTTGTTCTACCCTCTTTAGCCCTAGTTCAGTACATCGAAGAGACTCCTTCTTCCTCTATCCAACTTAGACATGACCAAATTCTCAAATTAGAAGAAGAAAGGGAGAAAGCCAGAATCACCCATGCCAAACATCAACAAATGATCAAAGCATCCTTTGACTTAACCTCATCCGATTCCAAACACTTCCAAGTTGGTGACTTAGTTCTCAAATGGGACAAGGCCCACGAAGATAAAGGTAAACATACCAAATTTCAGAAAATGTGGCTTGGACCATTTCAGATCTATGAAAAGATAGGCCATTCGACCTTTTTATTTCAAGACCTATCAGGGGTGAGAGATTCTCTCCCTGTTAATGGCCTAGTCTTGAAGAAATTATTTAATTGAGAAGGTGATCCCTTCTCCTCTTTGTAGATTTGCGTAGTTTTTAGGATCGATAGGAAATAAAACTGTAGAGTATCTCCATTGACCTTTAGCTTGGTTTGAAAAAGCTGTCTCACAAAATAATACAAATATTTGCTTTTTATAGTAGAACCCTCAACCAAAAGGAATAATTTCTAGAGAACTAGATATCTGTTTGTTCTGAAATCACCACCTAACGTTTTGAAGACTCTTTTCGTAAGGTAAAAGGTCTGTAAATCATTCTTGGTTTTCAAAATTGGTCTCAAAAGATTATCCATTTTAAGATAAGAACTAACCCATTTTCAGCATCTTCAACTCTTCACCTGTCATCCATTTATTCTTAAGGAGAAAATTGTTCACCCCATTCACTAAAGTTTATGGTTATTCAGAGTGTAATTCTAAAATATAGAAGATTAAAGATAAGAGGTCTTATTACAAGCCTGCTTACCATGTTCATAGGAAAGTAGTTTGACTGACATTACCAATACTGCCTATCATAACAGGGTAATGGCTTGAATCTTCAAGACAAGAGGTCTCATCACGAGCCGACTTGTTCAGTTAAATTATTACCAGTGAATGGCATTGTCAACAGCTGGCCACCAAACCAGGACAATGGCTTTTTATCTTATCAATGACAAAAAAAAAAAAAAAAACAGATAAAAAAATAAAATATGGAAACATATTTTAGTTGCATTCTGTTAACTACACGCTTATGTGAATGGAAAAGTGAATAATACTATGGTTAAAAGGTATCCTTGTCGAGACTATAAACGTTTGCTGGCAACAGAGGCTCTACCTATGACAGAGGGGTTAATTATAAAAGCTGATTTGGGAAAGTTTTTGTTTTATCATTATAAACTAATAAAGGCCTATTTTAAGACTTAGAATGTATTTATTTTTCTTGAAACCAAAAGAAAAGAAGTTAACTGAATTCACTTTGTTCAGAACGCGCGAATATCTAGTCAAATTAGAAGTTTTCCCTTCTGATTGAGTTTCTAGTTTTGAAAAGCTTAAGTGTTTGCATTACTATCAGAGATAACTGGTTCTTCCAGCGAATCGCCAATTGTTGTGCCCTACAACAACCCCCCATTTCATATCATTCTTATTTTCAAAAATTAACATATGGAATGGGTCCCTTTTTAAAAAATTTTGGCATCAATGCTTGTATGTTCAAAATAGGCCGCATAATCAAATGAGTTGTCATATATTTAAGCCTTTTTGGGACATCAATGTTTCAAATAATAAATCATCTTTTGTTATTGCGATAAAGCGATCGCAAGATCGCATATCGCAACAACATGAGAGATGCATTTAAATGGCATTTTGGTCTCCGCCGATGCGATATCGCTATCGGCGATTGGCAATGTTACATGCACACCACTAAGGGCACATAACTCATGTCCCGACGCGACACGATGTCGGCGATCGGCTATCGGTGATACCTCATGCGAAACCACTTTATGATTTAAATCCCGACCCAATGCGATATAGCTATCGGCCGTCGGCAGAATTCCACATACTTCGGTGAGGCACCCGGCTCCTATCCCCGATGCGATGCAATATCGCAATCGGTAACCCCAAACCATTGTATATGCGCCTACCTCTGTTTCCATGCGCTAGCCCGATGAGATATTGCTTATCGGCTGTCGGCACCACCTTTTGGTAATAATTGTGCAGCACCTATTCCCCGAAGCGATGCGATATCGCTCATCGGTGATCGACAGTTTTAAAAGCCATCTGTCAAAGCTTTAATTTTATATTCATATCCGGTTGATAAAGTGCGAATCCCAAAAATGCCGTTAATGCAAGGGATAAGGTAATGCGTGTGTATTTAAAAGATTTTACCCCTTCGATTAATGAACACCTGCGTTTAACCGTCAGAATATCTGTTGCACACTTAAGTGAGTCATTCACCCAGATAATGGTATAATCATCACATTTAATGGGTAGAAGACTTCAAATCACCATTAATTGCATCTGCAAATATCCTCTCAGCAATTGGATCCGCAACCACTTTTGGAAATTAATCTTGCCACGCTTCAAATGATATATCTATCCCACTGTGTAGCGTCATTGTTATTATGTTGTTACGATTTCTCTTGCAATTGTGTAGAATTCGTCTTTTGAGAGAAGCTCAAGTATGATGGTGAAAAGATCCAAGAGGGCTACGGGCTCTACTGTTACACCTGTAGCAGGTCAAGCCACTGAAAATAGCAAGAAAGGACTTGTTTCAGACACTACATGCACTGGTCTTAACAAGACTACATGGCAGGGCACATATAATTTGCTAGAAGCTGAGCAACCAAAAGTTTCAGGGATAGTAGCTACTGCGGACCCACTCAAAAAGTCTAATGCAACTCTTAAAGAGTTGGCTGATTCCTTTCTTCACAGAATAACGGCCAGAGAGCAAGTCCTTCCCTACACTGATGTAGTGCGATGGGCAATTGAGGAAATCCCAATCGTTGACAGAACGTTCCACACAAGAGACGAAAGGATTTTTGGGTCTTTCAAGTCAGAGCACCTGAGGGAAATGTATCATTTGCCCGAGCCAGAGAAAATCTACAACAAAGACTTCGTGGAGAAATTTGCAGCTGAAAATGAAGTACCATCCGAGCCCATTCGGGATTGGAGGCAGAACCCGGCCAAACACAAGCACGAAAGCTCGGGTAAGTACTCCGTCGATTCCTTGGCTTCTCCCTATTGCTATGCGGGAATTATGATGTGTAGGCTATGGGGATTACATGATTCTGCCAATTTTGATATAGAGATGGTTCCCCTAATGGAAGCAGCTGTTAATGGTTTTATCATGGATTGGGCCACCATTCTTTCTGATAAATTGACTATAGTTGTTCGGGATTTTAGAGCTAAATCTGTGGTCACCGAAAGGAAAATCCCTCCATTTTATTATAGTGCCTACATTATGGACACATTGTGTTTTAACTCTGAGTTTCCCATTCTCGGTTGGAGATGGACCAGCCAAGACCCTTTGCCCATTCATTTGTATCATCGGAAATTGTGGAAGTCCTCTTACAAGGACCATTTGTATCAAATTTGCAATGGATTTATGCTTCCCATTCATTACTCCATTTTTGACCGGCCTATTCCTAAAATCTCATATCTCGCTTCCTTCGACTTACCAGCTGTAGTAGGTTGGTTTGGAGAAGAGAATTTTACCTATATTAGGGTTTATGGGACCCAAGCCAAACCGCATGTTCTCCCTCTATATGTTCCAGACAAACTGTTAGCCCGAGAGATCTCCTACCAGATTATGGCCGAGAGTGTCACTCAAACTCTCAAGAAAGAGAAGAAGAGGGGCTGGCCCCCTTTTCCCTTGAGGATGGGTGTTTTTACTCTACATAATATTCAGCATGCAGAAAAGGAGGCAACAAAGATGCAAGCTTTATCCCTGCCCACTATGCCAGCCAGACTCTATGATCCACATAAAACTGCCTACAATGCTCTAGAACAGGCCAAATTGACCAAGATTGACCATCAAGAGGACGAGTTTGATGACCTGTTCGTAGCTGCTGATTCAATAGGCCAAACCAAGCAGCTTGCCAAGATGAGATACAATGATGAAAATTTAATCGAATTCAATAAACTTAGGGAGCAGAGGTTGCAAACTCTGCCCCTAAATTTATTGTCATTAACCACAGCATCCTCCTCAAGCGAGCCAGGTCAGAAACAGACGAGCCAACCTCCTGTTATAAATAAAGAACTAAAGAAACAACAGGCGGAAAGGCAAGAGAAGCAGCAGGCAGAGAAGCAGAGAAAGGAGCAAATGGATAAGCAGCAGAAAGAGCAGAAGGAATAAGAACAGAGAAAGTAGAAGCAGATGGAGGAACAGCGGAAGGAAGAAGAAGAGAAACAAAGGAAAGAACTGGCAGATAGGCAGAAAAAGGAATTAGCAGATAAGCAAAGAAGAGAGCAAGAAGAGAAACAGAGAAAGGAGTCAGAAGAACAGCAACAGAAAGAGTTGGAGGAGCAAAAGAGGTTGGAACAAGAAAAGGAAAAGAGTAAATCCCAGACCTCCATAGATCCTGAATTGCTGAAACAATGGAATCAATTCGATTCCATTATCAGTGGAAAGGAAGGCTCCAAAGACACACCGGACACCACTTCTTCTCAGGTTCTAAGCGGAACCAGCGGCCCACCCACTTCAAAGGAGCTCGAGGTAATCACCAAAGACCCTTCCAATCAGATTGTGCTCCAGGTGGAAGATATTCCTCCCCTGGATGTTTTCTACAGCCCTAGGCACAAAGCAGTTGTTAAGCGCTCAAGGAAGAGACGAAGGCTTGATCAACCTTCCATCTTTCCTGAGCAGACAGTTACGGGGAGTGTAGTCTGGAAGGAAGAATTGGACCCCTCCGATGATCTAACCAAGCTATCGCAGTATGCGGGAGCTTATTCTGCAGCGACTATTGATAAAGCATCGGAGGTAAGTCTTTTGTTAAAGACTAAGGACCAAGAAATTTGTGCATTGCAAGCAGAAGTAGCTGAAGCGCGAAACAAGGAAGCAAAGGTAGAAGAGCAGTTGCTGGCACAACAACAAGCAAACAATGTATTAACCCAGCAACTGCAGACTGAAAAACAGAAGATTGACCAGAGCGCAATCCAGAAGCAGAAAGAGTTAACAGAGGCATTGGCACAATTGAGAGCAGCAAACGAGCAAATGACGAAGTCAAAGGATGAGCAAATCGCTCAACTGTTGGCACAACTCGAAGATATCAAGGGCACCAAGAAAGTCGAGGATTTCAGAGCAGAGGCAGCTCAAATAAATAATGCATTAATCTCTCAGGTTAGACTCTTGTGCCAAAAACTAACTGAGGCTGAGCCATTATGTGAAGTATCTACAGTAGTATGTCAGCAAATTGAAAAAGCCAGAAATGAGCTAGATCAGACCGAAGAAACCATAACTTCATATCTTGATTGGCAAGATACTGATGTGGGGAAAGAAGCAAAATTGCCTAGGATCTATGAGCCATTCAAAGACATACTCTTCACGGAATGGAACACTCAAATGATGAAAGCGGAAAGGGCAGCTTCAAGGAGTAAAATGATTGCCAACAATATGATTGATTTGGTCAACAATACACTCTATTGGGCCAACATGATCTCTCAGTGTACACCTGGAAGCATAACCACGGCGAACATGATTGAGAAAACAAGTTATCATGGACTGGAGGAAAAGAGAAAGTTAATCGCTGGAGTAAATACTTTAACCTCCGACGCATATGCACTTTCTAATCAAGCCGCACACTCAAAGGTCGGCTCTTAAGTGTTTAACAGATGCTCTCAAGTGCCTGATCCTCGACTTTCAGGATGCCACATATGATGCCCAGCTCACGTTGCGTCTCAACACTCCACCGGAAGTACAGCCCATGCTTGCGATATGTCAGTTGAGGTTTAAAGGCAAAGAGCGCACCGAATGAGGCATTGCTGCCGACTGCCAGATTGCCAAGATAGATGGAGAAATATTTATTGATGCCAATTTCATAGTTTTCAGTTTTTCTTAGATATTTAGATTAGATTAGTATTTATAGACCCTTTCATTGTTTTGGAAAGGGTCGTAAAATTTTGTAATAGACTTAAAGGCTGAAGTTTGCACTACTGTGCTTCAGCCTATATTCTTTTATGAAACTCGACCGATAGTCCTTTATTTGACGAGAAGGTTGTTTTATGCATTTGTGCACTATTGTCTCTTGTTTGGAATGCTTTCTGGTTTGAAGGAAGGACTGCGACATAGCGATTTATATAATGGATTGTTGAGCAGCTTACATGGTACTATTATCTGCATCTGTCCTCTTTCTTTTCATATGAATTGCTGTGTTATTATCTTTTGCTATTATTGAATACATGTATGCGCTGTAACAGCAAATCTTCATTTCATTCCACTATTGGATGTTTTGTGATATGCCTTTCTTTTAATCATGCATGTAGCAATGATATGAAGGTCAATGTGTAGTAATTCGCTATGATCACTCTGCATAACTAATTATGCAGAGCAATCTTAAATGGTTTAAACGTCTATGCTTTAGTGTTAGAGTCATCTATATGCCTGCCTTAAAGCACAGATTATGAAACGCTACGCTTTGAAAGATTGATAAGTCCCGGGATTAGATTATTAGATTATATATTTTGCTAATAGTTTTAGTTATTCGCTTATCACTATCCTACCTCATAAGCTACTCGTCCATCCCACTTTTATCTATTATTGGGAAACTGGTCCCATTATCCCCAGTCGGAGCCACTATTCCAAACGGAAAAGGAACTGCTTTCAAGGTCCAGACCGGGTGGTTTCCCCTTTGTTTTGGCAGCGATTTTCGAGGCCTCAACAGGTCCCTATAACACTACTGTATTCCCCTTATTGTTATTGTTAGTGTAGCCCCGTATTGTTATTATTATGCCATACATTATTATTGTTATGTAGGCTTTGATTATATTATGACCCCTTAGACTCCTATATATACCAAGGAGGTTGTATCACTTGTATCATCTAAGAATTGTTCATTTATGTAATGTAAAGGAGGTTTCCCCCTTGAAGAGGCTAATTTTAAAGTTGTTGATCTATATTTTCTTCTATTTTTTGAGTTGATTGCATAACATTTGGTATTAGAGCGAACTTGTACAGAGTGCCACATGGCACTGGTGGAGCACATTAAGAAATATGAATTATGATGTTAAAGACACTTCCTTCCATACTACAACAAAAATGACCCCATTTATGGCACTTTATGGATATCATCCACCATCCATCACATCATCTTTATGAGAAAATTCTAAGGTTCAAACAGTGTTGTCAGAACGTGACGAAGAAGGAAAAATCATATTTGATCATGAAGAAGTAATGGAAACAAGAACTCAAAAGCTACATAATCTATTGATTTTAGAGTATCTCATTAAGTGGAAGAACTTACCCAGTGATGATTCCACATGGGAGGATGAGAATTTTTATACAGGAGCATTCAGAACTACTCAAGAATTGAGGACAACACTTTTTTGAAGGAGAGGTGTATGTTAGGTCCCTATATTACTAGTGTATTACCCTTATTGTTACTGTAGCCCCCTATTGTTATTTTTGTGCCCATGTATCCCCATGTTGTTATTGTTGTGCCCTATAGAAGTGATCCAAAATGATACAGATTGATCTAAAAGGGATTAATGGCAAAAAATTCAATGTGATGTGATTCGAGCGAAAACAACGGAATCACGTAGAGGTTAAAAAAAACGATTCTAACACAACTTGAACGGGAAAAATTTGCCTATGTATGCAGAAATTATTCAAGGTCAAAGTTACCTTCCAAGAAGGTCAAAGTCAAAGTCAAACTAGTCAAAGTCAATAGTCAACTCATGGTTCCAGGCAGTCAAGGGTCATGGTTCCAGTCTAACACATGGTGCATCTAGATGGCAAAAATTGGCAGCTTTTGATTGTTGGCATATGGACTAATCCCAAGGTGACACGTGGCCCTATCATAGGGTGACATGTGGCCTTTTATGGTTGGTAAAAATTATTGTTAGCAAATAGATAGACCAGATGGGATTTGATCTTGAGACCTATGCTCTGCAAATCCAACAACTTATCGATTGGGCTAACGATGGGTCTTGTTATAGAATCCCGCCACATATATTTAAAGGGATATGATTTATCATTTAACAAAAACAATGGCAGGAGCCCTCCATTATTGGTGGCCCCCACCATACCTCTGCCAACATATCCTCTGCCATATCATTAACCAACTCCTTTCACGTATGGTGATAAGGCCTACAAGCCATAAGCTTTAAATGTTTAATGTTATATATATGGTATAGGTGTGGGGTAGTAGGTCCGTTGAACTCGCCACTGAATCCTTTGAATTTTGTTTTTAATATGTTTTATACAATATACCATATTATAAAGTTTGGCAGGGAGGTCGGGATTTGACCCCTTGACCTCTCAAACATTATTATAAAAATTTAGCCAATGTTCCATAGGAAGCATAATTGTATTTTTATGCAACAAAGGTGTAATTGAGTAGAGAGTAGAGGTGACATAAAATAACTTTGGAGGCTCATTGTGGGAGTTCTAGGAGGTATTTTTGAAAGCCGAAATTTGCGTCGGGTTCCTGAGGTTGAAAAGAACATAGTAGGACCAATAGGGAGTCACATTTATACAAAACTCATTTAACTTGATGGATTTTATCAATTAATAGAGAAGGCCTCCCCACTATTAGAGTGGTTATTGATAGTTTGGTTTATAAGTGTGCATGTTCACTAGGTAAAGAAGCATTTGTGAAAGTAGATATGAATAAAATATTGAAACGAGGAAGGGTGCAAAAGTTGGAGGACGTTAACCACAATATTCAACTGGAAAATGCAGAACTGAAGAAATTACTCAAAGCCACAAATGTCGAGAAGCGAACATTGTGTCTTGAGTTGTAAAGGCAAAGTAGGAGAAAGTTGGAGAAAGTGTTGTTATACCTCTTGTAATAAGAAATGATGAAATGTGTGTACATTTAGAGAATATGTCATATGTGCTAGAGACTCAAGATGAAATTGAGGATACCTCCTATGTGCCATCCATGCAAGAAGATCGACAAAAATCTTCGTTTGGTAGTAAGGCATGCGAGATGTGAGGTGAATGAATGAACACAAAATCTTCACGACATACATATGCCAGAGATGATCATCCAAGGAATAATAAAGTTAGTTTTTATAGCATTCCTTTTGATTTTAGGAAGATTGGTGATGTGAAAAGTTTATGGCATAGAAAACTGCGCACTTTTTGTGGTTTATCTAACCATTGCGTTGTCAAGTGCTGGAAGAGAAGAGATTTATACAAGAAGATGATGGCCATGACGAAGAAGACGAAGTATGAAGAAAGTATTCCATGTTTTTGTGATGAGAAGAAATATATGAAATGATATTGCTCGTATTGCAAGAAAAATGACCATGACAAAGAACACTGATGAAGCTACATCCTAAATAGAAGCCTAAGTAGTTCACGATTAGAAAGGGAAGTGGAAGGGAAAATAGGAAGCGGGGAGCATAACAGAGCAGAATCATGGATTTGAGTCTGACATGAGACTAAAATATTAGTAGTGAGAATGAAAAGTGAAATCTTTCTGCTTACGTCTGCAAAAGTGTGCAAAGTAGCTGATCTAAAGTAAGAAAGCAAGATGGTGGCAACAGGTAGATCTGACCATGTTATGTTTCAAGAGACAACAACATTACGACATGAGGTGTCATCGTGAAGACTTGAAAAGAAGGGTAAAAAGATTGGTTTGTTTACCTTAGCATCTTTGTTTTTATCATCGCTATTGATGTGTTGTACATGGGTTGTGGTGAAAGAAATAGAAACAAAAATATGTGGAAACATGTAGACAACTAACAATATGTTTTCAGTTGTGATGGTGCTTTTACAATTGATTGTGATGAGACAGGTGCACATGACAAAATTACTTGGTGATATAGAATAGGTGGAGGAAAATTGTCTTCATGTCAAAACTAAGTAAAGTCTTTTGGTGGTCCAAAAGGTATTAGTGGGGAGGAATGATCCGAAATGATCAAGATTGATCTAAAAGGGATTAATGGCAAAAAATTCAAAGCCATTGGATTCGAGTGAAAGCAACACCATCGTGTGAAGCTCAAAAAAACAATTCCAACGCAACTTGAATGGGAAGAATATGACTCTGTATGCAAAAGTTATTCAAGGTCAAAGTTCTGGCCCAAGAAGGTCAAAGTCAAAGTCAAATTGGTCAAAGTCAACAATCAACTCATGATTCCGAGAATCCAAGGGTCATGGTTCCGGTCTGACATGTGGCGCATCCTGATGGCAAAAAGTGGAAACTTTTGATTGATGGCATATGGGCTTATCCCAAGGAGACATGTGGCCCTATCAAAGGGCGACACATGGCCTTTAATGGTTGGTCAAAAATATCGTTAGCAAACAAAAAAACCGGATGGGATTTGATCCTAAGACCTCTGATCTACAAATCCAGTGGCTTACCGATTGAGCTAATGGTGGTTCTTGTTATAGAATCCCACCACATATATTTAAAGGGATATGATTTATTATTTAACAAAAAAAATTGCGGGAGCCTGCCATTATTGGCGGTCCCCACCATACTTCCACTAACATATCCTCCACCATATCATTAACCAACTCCCTCCGTGTATGGTGATAAGGCCTACGGGCCATAAAATTTAAATTTTTAATGTTATATATGGTATGGGTGTGGGATGTCGGGTCCATTGACCTCGCCACTGAATCCTTTGAATTTTTATTTTATACATTTTATAGAATGTACCATATTATAATGTTTTGAAGGGTGTTCGGGATTTGATCCCTTGACCTCTCAAATATTATTATAAAAATTTATCCAATGCACCATAGGAAGAAAATTGTATTTTTATGCAGCAGAGGTGTAATTGAGAAGAGAGTAGAGGCAACATAACAGATATTTGGAGGCTGATTGTGGGAGTTTTAGGAGGTATTTTTGAGAGCTGAAAGTTGCATTGGGTTCCTGAGGTCGAGCAGAACACAATGGGACCAGTCAATAGTCATTTTTATATAAAAATAATGTACTTTTATAGCTATTATTAATTAATAGAGAAGGAATACCCACTGAAGACTGGGCCCGAAGATGTAGGATTTGAGATAGCCAAACTATGTTATCAACTTTATGGTATTATTTCTCTTGTGTGTTTTGCTATTGCTCTTTATTTACTGCAATTTCATTTCAATTTTTGTATGTCATTTAAGTTGAGATTTGCTTAACATTGATTTTAAATATATGCAAACACTTTTAAAAAGTCAATGAACCAAGTACTAATTTCGATCAGGATTCAAATCAAGAAGCCCACTATTTTTATTGTTGAGCCCTTACATTATTATTTTTATGTACTCTTTGATTATATTGTGATGCCTTAGACTCCTATATATAGCAAGTAGGTCTTATCATTTCTATCATCCAATAATTGTTCATTTATGTAATGTAAAGGAGGTTGCCCCTTCGAAGAGGCTGATTTTTAGGTCGTTGATCTATCTTTTCTTGTATTTTGTGAGTTGGTTGCATAACAATACTTCACCTCACAACTTGATATTATGCCACTGTAGGCTCAAGTAGTCTAGATTGATAAGATCAATTCCTTTCTTTTGGATTTGGATTGATTAATTAGAATCTTATTTTACATTGCAATCATTTAAGTAGAGATAACGTTTCTTTTTGAAAAATATTGTTAGCTTGCACATATAGTGCATGGTATCTCTCAAGTTTATGAATTCCCAAATTGATAATTTAATGTCCTAATTTATGCTAGTAAATTAGACTAACACTTCCCTTTGGTAGTATTTGAACATTTTTCTCCGTGTAAATTCAAAGAGTGATATACCTTCCATTGTTGAAGTGTTTTGATAGAAGTGCTAGAATACATAGTATGCATAAGCAATGTTGGTAATTTAGAAGACATGACTAGTGCAATCCAATGGTATCATAGACATTTCTTTCTCTTTCAAGTAAAGGAATATTGAGGCAAGTGTTGCATTGAAGGAGAAATATTATTGTGAAGTCTATTGTTTAATTCAATAATAGGCATAATTGTTCCTTCACTTAATTGACAAAAATTCAAATTTTAGGTAGAGTATGAAAAAGAAAAAGTGCAACCCTTTTAATTGGCAATCCATTGGAGAAGTTTGATGGGCATTAGTCTTTGATTTCCATAGCAAACAAGCCAAGGATTTGAAGCCAAATAATAAATATATCCTTTAGTCATGTTGGAGAAGAGAAGGACTAGGAGCTTGTATTTGACAAAGAATCTAGTTGAACTATCAATTCCATAGAGGATTCATATTAGTGAAATGAATACGCCATAAGTGTACCATTTATATATCATATAGGTATAAGAGAAGTTAAATCCTTAACCTTGAAATAGTTTCTAGAACTTTGGGGAAAAATAGACTCAACATGGGTAAATGATGAGAGAGAGAGAGAGAGAGAGAGAGAGAGAGAGAGAGACCTAAGGTTAATTAATGTGTAGATTCAAGAGGGGAACCACCACTTGAAGGAGAAGTACATATGTTGATTTTAAGATAGCACGTCAGGAAAAGGACCTTAAGACTTTTGTAAAATTATTGTCATTGCTAAAGGATCACTTTGTTGAATTCAAATACTTCCTACCTTTTTATGATAGATTGGGATAAGAGAATTTCAACTTGTGTAGTTGGTAGAGAAAGTATTTTAGTTATATAGGTGGAGATGCTCACTCAAATGATGGATTGACAATACTATGAAATAAAATGAAGGAGGAGGCATTGATAAAGATATAAGTAGCTTTCTATGATACCAAAGAAGAAAAAAATGTTGGAAATACTGGGGGGGGGGGGGGTGAATCAGTATTTCTTTTCAATTATTATTTTTATCAGTTAAAAACATTTATATTTGGAACAAAGAAATAGATAACAAGAATAGATGCTTTTATTACTGTGATCTTTGCAATAAATCAAGTACTATATATATATATATATATATATATATATATATATATATATATATATATATATATGGTTTCAATCAGTTGCCAAGCACCAGCTTGGACTCTTTGTGAGGCTCCAACCTCCAGAGCACCAAATTTGTCTTGTCAAGGCACCAACCTTGAATTTAGGAGCACCAACTCCCAGGACACCAATCCTTTCAGTTCTGAGGCACCAACCTCAAGGGCTCCAACCCTCTGCTGTAAAATATTTGGATCTGTTTGGTTGTAATTCTCTGCTCCTAACCCTGTTGGACCTATGACTTACTTCTGTCCTCATGTTCCTTCCACTTCTACTAGAACTTCGGCTTCCTTTGTTTCTTACAGTTTGCCAGCAAGCCTAAACTTTCCTTGTTCTATGTTTTATATGCCTGATACGCCTGACCTTTGGCTTCCTCCTTGCTCACTTGTGCTTTGGCTTCCTCAATGCTCGCTTGATCTTTTAGCTTCCTCTGTGCTCACTCTTTGGCTTCCTCTGTCTCTTCGAATTCATCAATACTCACAGGACACGTTAATTAGGAAGAGAGGTCATCTTTATTATTATTCAAACAATAGACTTATTCTTTACGGAAATCGCAACCTTCATGAACAGTCGGAGTTATTCCTTTAAACCCACAATCACAATCGCAACATTCTGGAGGTCTTTATAAGTCGTGCCCATAGTATAGCTGATGGTCGATAGTCGATTCCCCTATTTCCAATGAAGCGGAGGTGATTATGTTATTAACCAGTTTTTAATAACTACGTCAGGTCCATCGCCTTATCGCAATCGACAATTTATATTGTTACAATCCTTCAAGACTTACGATTGAACCGGATGCGATATTACATTAAACAAAAGTTAATACACCCATCAGGTCCGTATATATATATCGTAATCGCAGGTTTGCATCCCTTTGAGACTTGCGATATTGCAATTGGAGCTTTAATATGACAAGGCCTTAAACACTTGCGATACATAACTCCCGATACGGTGGATGTGATATAACATTAGGGCATATTACAATGGTGCAGTCGGGTCCATTCTCCACTGTACATTTCAACCCCCAAAATCCAACGGTCTACAACGATTTCGGGTGGATTGCTTGCATGAGAGTTACCCACCCGAAATGAGTAGTTTTTCTCTCTCCTGTAGTTGCTATTTGTCAACCATTGAATGGAATCGGGCGCTCTCCTCTAAATACCATTTACCATTTTGCATCTGCCTGAAATCCTGCTTATATATTTAAATCCACCCTTTTTCTTGGTTAACGCCCTGAATTCATTCGCTTCCGATGATTGTAGATCTTCTACCATCCTCAGCTCCACGGCTCTCGTTCGGATTCCTTTTCCACTAGAATGAAAACTCATCTCTGTCGTTCATCTCTTAATGCCATCCAATATGACTCCACAACTGACAACTTACAATATTATCTGCTTTGATATGTTCCTCTATGCTTCCAATGACCTATTCCTCTTACACTTTGGCTTCATGATGGCTTTCGATAACCTGTTTCCGATGAATTCTTTCAATATGCTTCTCTTGATAGCTCCTGTGACTTTCAATATTCCCTGCTCTAATATTCTACAATACTCCTCTGATGTGTTTCTCTTCTGATGGCTTTCCTGATGGCTTTGCTCCTTGGCTTCTTGCTCCTGTTTCTTCATGGATCCACTCTGCTTGGCTTCACATCATTGTTTACTCATCCAGGATATTGAAATATTGACATCAATGACAATCTAGGTCAACAATCTCCCCCTTTGTCATTGATGAAAATATACTTCTTCTCTCCCCCTTTGACATCAGTGGCAAAGGAGTGCACAAGGACTCCCCCTGACAAACTGCTCCCCCTGTCCTGCAACATATTTATGAATCAACTTAAGTGATGCTAAAGAGATAACCCCCATATTTTGATGAAGATGTTCAAATGCTTCTCGAGGAAGAGGTTTTGTGAAAATATTAGCTATCTGCTCCTTAGTATTGATATATTCCAATATGATGTTTTGTTCAGCTACTTGTTCATGAATGAAGTGATACTTGATTGGTATATGTTTGGTCTTTGAGTGCATCACTGGATTTTTGCTGAGGCTGATTGCACTTGTGTTATCACAATAGATAGTAATTGGATGATTTGTACCTATGTTGACATCTTTTAGAGCTTCCTTCATCCATAGTATTTGAGTACAACAATCTGCGCAGCCATATACTCGACTTCAGCTATAGATAGTGATATGGATGCCTGTTTTTTGCTGAGCCAAGATACTAAACAGTCTCTGAGGAAGAATGCATTTCCACTAGTACTTTTCCGATCTTCGACACTTCTTGCCCAATTAGCATCGGTGTATGCAGTCAAAGTAAGAGTTGAGCTCTTAGCGTACTAGAGACTGAAATCAGGAGTTCCTTTCAGGTATCTCAAAATTCGTTTTACAGCCAACAAATGGGATTGTTTAGGAGCTGATTGAAATCTTCCCACCATTCGTATTGCTTGCATAATGTTGGGTCTCGTAGTAGTTAAGTATAGAAGGGCTCCAATTATTGACCTGTAATGAGTTGCATTTACCGGAGGGGAGTCATTATTTTTTCTTAATTTGCAACTTGTGGTCATAAGTGTGCTCATGGGTGCACAGTCTTCCATTCCATATCTTTTAAGCATGTCTTTAAGATATTTGGCTTGAGATATAAACATGCATGTCGTGCTTTGAGATACTTGTAGTCCAAGGAAGTGAGATAACTCTCCTATCATTGACATCTTGAACTCTGTTGACATATTTTGAGAAAACTCATGGCTCATCTCATCTTATTACTAGAAAAAATCGGATCATCAACATAAACAAGTGTGACTAGTAACTTATCCTCATCCGTCTTTATGTAGAGATTACTTCCTGCCATGCCCTTCTTGAAGCCTTGTTGTTGTAGATAGTGATCCAATCTTGCGTACCAAGCTCTAGGAGCTTGTTTCAACCCATATAATGCCTTTTTCAACTTACAAACAAAGTCTTTTCCTTCTGTTAGATTAAACCCTTCTGGTTGCTCCATGTAGACTTCTTCCTTGAGTTCCCCATTCAAAAATGCTGATTTTACATCCATTTGATAGATTTTGAATCCTTTTGAGCAAGAAAATGCCAATAACATACTGATAGCTTCCACACGAGCTACTGGTGAAAATGTTTCTTCAAAGTCAATTCCTTCAATTTGTGAATAGCCTTTACAAACAAGTGCTCCCTTACTTTTGATGATTTTTCCATCTTCATTCATTTTGTTTTTAAACACCCACTCGGTTCCTATTATGTTTTTGTCCTTTGGACGAGGTACCAACTCCCATGTCTCATTCTTCCCAATCAGGATCCTTACTTGCTTGAGTAAATGTTTCTAGTTCTATCATGGGTAGAAGAGCAAATAATTTTTCTTTGGTGCATTTGTCATCCTTCTTCGGGTTTGCATCCCTTCATCTATATTGCCAATAATATGCTCTTCCAGGTGATATTTTTGGAGAATTTTCATCTTTGAAGGAGTTTGAGATGGTTCTTTTTCCTTGGGTATTTCTCGATTTTTTTCTTTTTCTTTAGGTTCTTCTTCTTCAATGAGAGGATCAACTTCATGTTCTTCATTTTCTTTCTTTGGAAGGTCTTCATCAATATTCACATTAATGCTTTCCACTATTTTCCATAGTCGGTTATTATAGCACTTGTAGGCTTTGCTCCGTGTAGAATATCCAAGGAAGATCCCTTCATCAACCCTAGAATCAAACTTTCCTGGTGAGCCATCATTGATTTTTATGAAGCACTTGCTTCCAGAATTCTTGAAGTATTTTATTGAAGCAGTTCTTCCTTTCCATAATTCATAAGGAGTCTTCTCATTATTTGGTCTTAACTGAGTTCGATTCAAGGTATAGACAGCTGTCTCGACTGCTTCTCTCCAGAATTTTGGCTATAAGTCAACTGCTATTAACATTGTTCTTGCCATTTCTTGAACTGTTCGGTTTCTTCTTTCAACTACCCCATTTTTCTTGGGTGTTCTGGTAGCAGAGAGTTCTCTCTTAATTCCATGTATTTTACAGAATTCATTAAATTCTTTTGATGTGAATTCTCCCCCTCTATCTGTTGTGAGGCACTTAATCTTTGAGTCCTTTTCATTTTCTACAAGAGTTTTAAGATTCTTAAAACACTCAAATGCTTCGGATTTATATTTTATAAAATATATCCACATCATTCTAGTATGGTCATCAACAAATAAAGAAAAGTACCTTTCTCCTTGGAGTGTCGGAGTTCTAGTTGGTCCACATAAATCAACATGGGTGATCTCCAAAGGCTTTGATGTAGAAAACTCCTTGGTCTTGTGGCTGGTTCTGGTTTTCTTTCCATGTTGACATGGACCACATATTCCTTGATTTGGTTTGAATAACTTTGGAATGTCTCACACTGCTTTAATCTTGCTGATATTGATCAAGTTATCAAAGCTTATATGTCCAAGTCGCTTGTGCCACAACCAAATTTCATCTATTTGACTTAAGTAGCGTTTATATTCTTGAATCTTGTTTAGAATGTAGATGTTGTCTGGTGTTCTAACCACTTTCGCTACAAGTTCCCTTGAGGAAGAGTTCCTTATTTCACAATCTTTGGTGCTAAAGACAACATTATGTCCTTGATCACAGATTTGGCTAATACTCAGGAGGTTGTGTTTGAGCCCGTTTACTAGCAAAGCATTTTGAGCTTTTCCTTTTCCATTAATAAGAGTAATAGTTCCTTTTCCAGCAATTTTGGCAGATCCACTTCCAAAGGATGCATTTCCTTCCTTTTTGTTCAATGAGACAAACTTCCTTTTGTCCCCTGTCATGTGTCTGGAGCATCCACTATCCACAAACCAATGATTTTCATTATTTTGAGCACATAGAGCTAGGCCACATTTATCCGTGTTGGGATTCTCACTTCTTTCTTTTCCTCTTTTGAGTGGGCAATTTTGTTCATTGTGTCCATTATTATTACATAATGAGCAAATCAGATTAAATTTGGCCAAGTGATCAAAATAATTGTAGGTCTTGATTTGTCCTTTCACTTTGGGGACATATGGTTTGTTTATTTGATCCTTCAGTTTTGGTGTGTCATTCTTATGAGACATGCAATGTCTAGCTTGATGACCAAAATTTTTACAATCGAAACAATGCCCAAAAAATATAACTTTTTACTTGTTGTAATAGCCATGATTTGAATCAACATTCTTCCTTGGAGTTACTCCCGCTTCATTCTTTGGATTTGAGATGGGCCTTTGATGAAATACTGTTTTGTATCTGTTGTAACATCCATGATTTGAATCAACATTCTTCCTTGGAGTTAATCTCTCTTCATTCTTTGGATCTGGGATGAGCCTTTGATGAAATAATCTTTCTTCTTTTGGGTTGCTGGAAAGTACGTCGGCATAGCTTTTCACATTATTCTTAGTACTTGATGATTCTCCTTTAAAACCTATTCCAGATTTTTCATGTTGAGGTTTTTGATTATTTAGGATAGTGTCAAGTATTTGAGAGATTTTCCAACCCTTTTTAACTTGCTCCAATTCCTTCCTTAGAGATACTATTTCAGCTTCACGTTCTTCGCAAGCTTCTTCTTTTTCTTTTAGCTTATTTTTCAAGAGATCTTCCCTTCTTTTCGTTTCCTCGTTTTCTACCTTCAGAGAAATGATTTTATTCCGTAATTTCTCATTTTCTTCAATGGCACTTATTAACAATTCATCTACATTTCCATCTAGCCCTGAGTCATCATCATTTTTGAATGCCATGAATAATACTTCTTGGCTTCCAGCATAGTCATTTTCTTCATCTAATTCTTCATTACCTCCTTTGCGGTGAGGGAACTGGTTAGTTGATTTATTTTTGATGACTACAAATTCATCTTCATCAGACTCATCTTGCTTAGAGAGTAAATTCTTCTTATTGAACCCTTTATTTTTGTATACCATCCTTTTAGAATTTTCTTCATCATCACTATCATGCTTATGAGGAAAATTTGTAGCATAATGACCTATTTTTCCACATTTGAAACAAATAAGAGGGTATTTACCTTTTAGCTTAGATCCTTTCTTCAGCCTTCATACAAATTGTGCCAATTCGGATTCAACATCAGAGTCATCACTACTGACATTCTTTTCTTTCCTCTTTTTTGATTTTGAGGCCTTGAATGTTGCATCTTTGGAACTTGGGCAACCTTTTCTCATCTCATAAGCAATGAGGATTCCATGGAGTTCATCAATCTTAAGAGTATCTAGATCCTTCATTTCTTCTATGGCACTTGCTTTGGAGTCAAATCTATCTGGGATAGATCTTAAGACCTTTTGAACAATGGCGCTTTCTTCAATGTTTTCTTCCAATCCTTTAAGAGAGTTGACCACTTCAGCTACTCGGAGAAAGTATGATGCAATATCTTCTTCATCATCTATTTTCAAACTTTCAAATTTCCTTCTATGAGTTTGAAGCTTTGCCTTCTTGACTTTGGCGTCCCCGTCGTATAAGCCAATTAGCGTATCCCATACTTATTTGGCAGAGTTACAATTCATGACTTTTGGAAATTCAGAATCAATGATTCCACTAGTGATGGAGTTTAAGGCTTTTGCATTTGCAACGTAGACTTTCCTCTCGTCTTGATCTGTTGGAAGAGTGGAAGGAGATATGTACTCATTTAAGACCAAATGCCAAACTTCAGGTCCAAGGGACATTAAGTAGTAGGACATTCTCTTTTTCCAGAAACCAAAATTTGTGCCATCGAACAGAGGAGGTCTTCCTGACACTTCTTGATTTCTCATCATGACTAAGAATCCTTCTTCAAGCTGTTAGGCTGATATGAAGAAGCCCACTCTAATACCAATTGTTGGAAATACTGGGGGGGTGAATCAATATTTCTTTTCAATTATTATTTTTATCAGTTAAAAACATTTATATTTGGAACACAGAAATAGATAACAGGAATAGATGCTTTTATTAATGTGATCTTTGCAATAAATCAAGTACAATATATATATGTATATATATATATATATATGTATAATATATATGTATATATATGTATATATATATATATATATATGTATATGTATATATATATATATATATCTATATATGTATATGTATATATATATATATATCTATATATGTATATGTATATATATATATATATATATATATATATATATATATATATATATATATATATATATATATATATATATATATATATATATATATATATATATATATATGGTTTCAATCAGTTGCCAAGCACCAACTTGGACTCTTTGTGAGGCTCCAACCTCAAGAGCACCAACTCCCAGGACACCAA
The DNA here is from genome assembly GCA_031772625.1 of Pinus tabuliformis. NCBI lineage: Eukaryota > Viridiplantae > Streptophyta > Pinopsida > Pinales > Pinaceae > Pinus > Pinus tabuliformis. Next base: position 132,702,109 of record CM062811.1, on the reverse strand, counting down.
TCCTTTCAGTTCTGAGGCACCAACCTTAAGGGCTCCAACCCTCTACTGTAAAATGTCTAGATCTATTTGGTTGTAATTATCTGCTCCCAACCTTGCTGGACCTATGACTTACTTCTGTCCTCCTGTTCCTTCCACTTCTGCCAGAACTTCGGCTTCCTTTGTTTCTTACAGTTCGCCAGCGAGCCTAAAATTTCCTTGTTCTTTGTTTTATATTCCTGATATACTTGACCTTTGGCTTCCTCCTTGCTCGCTTGAGCTTCGGCTTCCTCAACGCTCGCTTGATCTTTCAGCTTCCTCTGTGCTCACTCTTCGGCTTCCTCTGTCTCTTCAAATTCATTAATACTCACAGGACACGTTAATTAGGAAGAGAGGACATCTTTATTATTATTCAAACAATATACTTATTCTTTATGGAAATCGCAACATTCATGAACAATCAGAGTTATTCCTTTAAACCCACAATCACAATCACTACATTCTGGAGGTCTTTATAATTCGTGTCCATGGTATAACCGATGGTCAATAGTCGATTCCCCTGCTGCCGACGAAGCGGATGCGATTATGTTATTAACCAGTTGTTAATAACTCTATCCGGTCCGTATATATATATATATATATATATATATATATATATATATATATATATATATATATATATATATATCGCAATTGCAGGTGCATCCCTTTGAGACTTGTGATATCGCAATCAGAGCTTTAATATGACAAGGCCTTAAACACTTGCGATACAGAACTCCCGATGCGGCGGATGCGCTATAACATTAGGGTGTATTAAAATGGTGTAGTCGGGTCCATTCTCCACCGTATATTTCAACCCCAAAATCCGATGGTCTACAACGATTTCGGGTGGACTACTTGCACAAGAGTTACCCACCTGAAATGGGTGGTTTTTCTTTCTCCTCTAGTTGCTACGTGTCAACCATTGAGTGGAATCAGACACTCTCCTCTAAATACCACTTACCATTTTGAATCAGTCTGAAATCCTGCTTATAGCTTTAAATCTGCCCTTCGTCTTGGTTAACGGCTTGAATTGATTCACTTCCGATGACCGTAGATCTTCTACCATCGACAACTCCACAACTCTCCTCTGAATTCCTTTTCCACTAGAAAGAAGACTCATCTCCATTGTTCATCTCTTAACGCCATCCAATACGACTCCACGGCTGACAAATTCCAATATTCTCTGCTCTGATATGTTCCTCTTTGCTTGCAATGACCTCTTCCTCTTATGATTTGGCTTCATGATGGCTTCCGATAACCTATTTCTGACGAATCCTTCTGATATGCTTCTCTTGATAGCTCATATGAATTCCGATATTCTCTGCTCTGATATTCTACAATACTCCTCTGATGTGTTCCTCTTTTGATGGCTTCCCTGATGGCTTTACTCCTTGGCTTCTGCTCCTGTTTCTTCATGGATCTGCTATGCTTGGCTTCACATCATTATTTACTCATCCAGAATATTGCCATATTGACATCAATGAAAATCTAGGTCAACAAAAAATCCTTCAATTTCTAAGGCAAAAGGCAACACAATTACCATGAAAAGCATGGTAAATTCACCTTCCTTAGATCCTTGTTTAGAGCACTCAGGTGCTTTTGAAATCATGCTTAATGCACTGATTCCAAGTTATAAAAATATATGAGATACGGTGGCCATGAGCTGGGAAAATAAATTAAATAATCATAAACCTCATTGTGGCTAAACCAATTGGTAGTATGTATGTATTGTCATTGATGTCAACTGCAGTGTCATTGATGTCAAAGGAAGTTTTATGTAGGTATGCATTGTCATTGATGCACAAGGAAGCTTAGGTAGATCCAAACCAAGATCAAGCAACAAAAGTAGTATGAGAGATTGAATGAAGTTTTAGTTTTGGGTAGTCTATCTTTGACGACATTTCTTATTCAATTTGGCTTAATCCAAATGAGAATTAAAAGTGTAGAATTGCTTAGCTTTCTCAGAGACCTTTCTAACGGTAGATGTCACTTCTTCTAAATCCAAAGGAATGAGGAGAAAAACAAGTTTGAAGTAAGGTAGATCAATGAAGCTTCCAACCTGGTCAAAGTTTCATATGGTAAATTGGAGCTTAGACTGGTATAGACTTCCTCGGGAAGTGAGCAAAATTATGAGGTCAAGGGCTAGTATGATCCTAACCCTTTAGAATATACCATAAGCACAAGATGGGATGAACATGATTGATGGGCCGAGGGCTAGTAGAAGGGCACACAAACTAATCCTGTGTGTGAAAATTTAAAATGATCATTTTTAGATAACTACAAAATTGTGTTTTCTTGTGAACTTAGTCTGCCTTAATCATGAACACTAATCCATGATTAACACTCATTAAACTTGATTAGGAAGATACCTGAGAGGATTGAGGAAGCTTAATTATACCAGGGAATCATATCCCTTGGGTTTGTATGACATGGCAAATCCACATGGATGACATAGTGGCAGTGACATGGAGGCCTCAAAGTGTGATGCATGGTACATGGAAATGACACCTTTGTCCATTCAAATGGATAATTGGCAAGTGAAACGTGGTAGGTGATGAAACCTTGACTAAACTAAGAGGAGGGGTGAATAATTTTAGTCCATTCATGGACACTAATATTATTTTCATTAAACTCATTAATTGAAATATTACATGAGAAACTTAACAAATAACAACCAACATATTGAATATGTGAACAACAAGTAATAAGCAAACCAAAACATCACACCAACACATAATAAAAAACATATTGACACCATATATAAGTGTAAACCCATAAAGGGAGAAGTCACGATTTTATTATTGTTGTGATGCAAAAGCAAGCTCCTAGTCCTTATTACATTTGATTTTCTATAGGCTCCAACCTATAGGAGGTGACTACCTCAAATTTTCTACAAGCTACAACATGCAAGGAAGCTCCAAGTCCCATATGATTCTGTAGGCTACAAACCACAAGAGGTTCCTACCTCAACCAGGTCTAATTGGATATTGATCAAGCCACAACTTGAAAGGAGACTACAATCCCTCGATATAAACAAGAAACAACAATTTTTTGTCACACCTGGTCATAAATTCAACATATCTCCATCTTCATTCTGCCTCTTCTTCCCTTCAAATTTGCTTCACATAAGCTTCATATGTGCTAGGTAACTAATGCATAACACCTAAATCAACTCTCACAATTCTCCAACTCTCTACATCTTCCATGCCTTCCAAAGACATATTTTTATAAAAAAAGGTTTGCTGGCTATTTGTATTCCACATAAGAATATGAAGTGAACAAGCTTGACTCTTTTCCTTCCACTCATTCGTTCTCAAAATATTCATATCATGAATATTAGAATCCAAAAATAAATAATCCATCCAATATTAATTTCAGCCACATGTAATGCTTAAATGCATCAACCTAATGCCAACATTATGTAAAAATATAGGAATAACATATGATAATTCATTTCTCATGATCAATAAAAGCATTTATCATTAGTGCATCATAACAATCTTTGAAACATATTTTCCTTTGCCTTGGAATTGCATCACAACATCTTCATGTCATTGTCTTAGCAGCCTTGTTGTCATGGAGTCTTGCCTTTGCCTTGCATCACAAAAATTCAGCTTAATCACAACAACAAATTCAATAAGCATTCTCTTGCATTATATAAGCTCATCATGACTTATCAAATCCATCAACACAACATATGCAAGCATAACTCAAACTATTTTGCATGCACCAACTATGCCATGATAATCAATGATAACAATGCCATCTTTAGGCACACATTAACAGTTAGAATCATGGCAAGCTCTAGTTGGGTGCAAAGAATGACATCGATACAATAGTGGCAGATGATGTGGCACATGGGTCCCCTATCGGGGCACTAGGGTATCAAACACTAGATACATAAATAATAGGCATCTCCCAACACTGCCTAATACCTGAAATGACGTGGTAGTGAGTAACATGGAAATTGAGTAGGCAAAGGCACCACATGAGAAGTCCTTATTGGTTCACGTTGGCCTGATGCAACACATGATGTAGAAGTGGCAGGTCCCTCCCAGGGATACCAAGGCATTGGGCACCAGAGTGTAGTTTGGTTTTGAAAGTCAAGGCCAAGCCAGTATGATGTGGTAGAGTACAACATGGTAGTGATGTGAAGGCAAGGAAGACCACGTGGCAGCTTGTGGTTTGTTCATCTTGGATTAATGTGGAAAACCAAGGAGCTTTGTGATTCACACCAAGGACTAGTTTGGTGAGGTTTATATGTGTATATCATTTTGGTCAAAATGGACAAAAACTAAAGTTTTATGCTAGAATAGTGTTAGATATTGTGGGTTTCTACTGGCCTACCGAGAGATCAAAACAAATACAAAGCAATGTGGTATGTGTGGGCCCATGTAATAAAGAAATTGTTGTTAATTAACAGAGTTGGAAGTTGACATGTCCTAGGCTACTAGGCATTCGAGGAGTGCGTAGAGCATTTGAGGGTTTAATCTTGTGGTCCCAACCCTAGGTTGTGAGGACAAGAATGGTAAGTGCTCAGTTCTGTGAAGAATGGAAAAGGTATTCATTTTGGACTGTGGTCTCGAGAATTGGTCATAAGGTTTCATAAGTCTAAATTTAAGCCCCCGAGGAGCCAAGGATCCATTGAAATAAATATTATCTAGGTAATTCAAAATGGATTTCCAACCATGAAATCAAAATAATAATCAAGGTTTTCTAGACCGTGCTTGATGGATTGTCGGCCCTGCTAGGATTTTGTTGAGCTAATGTAGTATAAATATCACAAGGCCAGAGATGTTTGAAGCAATAGTAAGTGCGTGCTATAGATATAGTTATGGTTATGGAGTGCGAAGAGTGAGAAATACAGGAAAGTCAAATGAAGTTATGTGCCATTGAACAAGAGAAGAATCCCGAGAATGAAATATATGGAAGATGTGTGATCGAAGAAGAATTCAAGAATGAAATTTGAATGGACATGCCAATATTGTATGTAGGTACAGAGCAAAGAGTGACATGCAGAACAAAGGAATAGCATATAAGACTTGGATAATATAGATTTGAAGATACAAAGCAAAGAATGATATGCATAAGAAAAATATACTTTGAATAAAGACAATTTGAATTAGCAATCAATCAATCTATACAATGGGAAAATCATGTGAATCTAAGTTTGAAAATGTGTGAAAAAGGGATATAATAGGCAACTTAGGTTGGTTCCTACAATTCTCAGGGGATTGGTGTCTCCTTCTAGTTGGTGCTTGTAAAACATTTTAGGGGATTGGTGTCTCCTTCTGTTGGTTTCAGTAAAACATTTCAAGGGATTGGTTTTTCCTTTTGGTTGGTTCCAGTAAAACATTTCAAGGGATGGGTGTCTCCTCCTTATTGGTGCCAATAATTTTTTTTAGGGGATTGGTGTCTCCTTCTAGTGGGTGCCATAAACCATTTAAGGAGATTTGTGTCTCCTTTTGGTTGTTATTAGTAAATCAATGTAACAATAGGTTGGTGCCTACCACGATAATTTATCATAAAATATGTTTCAAACTTATCTGGTGTATTCTTATGTTGTTGATGTGATTGACATTGTTGATGCATTGAATTGTTTTGATTGGTTAAAATTAGCCACTATATTGATTCATTCCCCTCTCAGTATAGCCATTTCTAACAAAACTAAGTGTCAAATATGAAGGCCTAGGTTTTAGGGGCATAGAGGAAAAGGCCATGTCCACCAATATAAAAAATTTGAAGGAAAAAGTTGTATATCTGATGTTATAATTAGAATAAAGGGAAACAACAAAGAAATATGCAAATAAACTACCACCATATCCTTCTTGCAGTGGACTGTAGAAGTGCATCAATGAGGAAATTTTCAGAGACTCAAGTTGCACCAGCACTTAGAGGAAGTAAGAGCAAATCAATTGGAACAAGAAGAAAAAAAAAAAGAGAGTAAGGTATCCCTTGTTTTTTACTATTTTAAGAATAAAGGCCATAGAAATTTGAATTGATGGTATGATAAGGTATATTACTTCTAGAAGGGAAGAAAGGCCATTATAAGGCTTCCCCGTAGGAGAAACATGCCACATGCCACAATCTTGAATGTTTTAAGAGGAATAATGGCAAGAAGAATTCCCCAATATAACATTAAACTTAGAGGCATATGCATTTAAGCAATCCCAATACTAGAAAGAACTTTTTCCAACATTGTGAAACAAATGGACATTGGGAATCTAAATGTTGGAGACTTCATCCATAATTTCATCTCAGAAACCAAAAGGTGATGAGAAGAGTGTGGAGAATAAAGAGTAAAGGGGATGAAGAGCTCCCTACATGTCAAGCCCAAGGAGCAGACTTTGTTCAACAAAGTGGATACCAAGATTATTCAAACCTCCATGGTAGCATTGATATATTTGTTTCCTACAACATATGGTTTACGCATATAGGTCATTAACATTAGGGATACCTTTAAACTCCATGACAAATGATGAAGAAAACAACTATTTTTTGTGCTTGGTTCCTTTAGTGAATTTTTTGAATGTATTCTTACGAGAAGTTTGGAGAAAAAGCTACAACCTAGATAGGTATCATAACTTATTTTCACTACATGTTGGATAATTTATATTATATGTAATTAAAAAATTCATGCACTAAGTCATTGATCTATGTAAATGGTAATATGGATGATTAGTTTTGCATCATTGGATTGTATTGTTGCACTTTATTGCATATATAACATTGTCACAATGGTTCCATTTAATTAATTATATGGAGTATGTTTGCATTGAGTTAACCATTGGCAAAAATAGTTTCTATTGGGACAATTTTTTTCTCAAAATACTATGTATATTTTGTGTCCCTAATGATGGGTGGAACATCCACTTGAAACATTAGATGTTTCCTATTCTCTACACAATATTTCCAGAAGAAATTTGTCACAATATGAACTCCAAATGTGAAAATATACACATTTAGATACAATAGTTTCTTGAAATTGTCCACTAACCATTCCTTATTCTATCCAAACCTTGAGAATTCCCCTCATCCTCAAGACCATAGGAATTGATGTCACTTACATCCATATATTTGTATAGTTTCTCATTTGTTTCAAGTAGAATAAAGTTTGTGATTCACACAAAATAATCCATTCAATTGATATTGCTGCAAAAATACAATGTTGTGTAAGAACATGCAAACAACAAAGCTATCTGCACGTTTGAAAGAAATTTATCTCAAGAAAAGAAAGTAGTCCATAGTTTTGTGGATTTTTTTTTTGTGATGGGACATTGATTGTTTGTTCTTGTAATTGGACATAATCATTGTTGAATGTGTGATGGGTAAGCACAATAGACAAGAAAAATCATATACATTTATTGTGGTAGAGATATTACTCGTAGGAATGTGTATATGTATATGGATCTTCAATGGGTAGAGGAATGGTTGTTAAGAGGGTTGTGCCATTACACATTTCAAGATGATGAATGCATTTGCAATTGACTTAAGGGTAGAGATTATAGTTGATTGAAATTACAGATACTTGGTTTTTAAGACCATAATTCAAATTAGTTTTTATTTACTGCCAGGAAAAACTACCTCCAAGTTTTATAATGAAAGAGAATTACACAATAAATATGGGAATGGATTATAATTTATGAACTAAACATATTTTTAATATTTAAAAGGATGATTCTCATAACAAAGAACCAATGGGAAAAATTCTATACTATTGGAATGATGAAACCAAAAACTAGAGCGAGAGCCATATCTATAACTAAACTAGAAGCCAAAGCCAAGAGATGGAGTCAAATCTAGAGTTACAGTGTACCCAAGAGCCAAATTTGAGAGCCACATTCCAAAGAAGCATATAGGGGGCACATTGATAAAGATTTTGGTTTCCTTAGAAGTTTTTGGAGACCAAAAGCCTCGCAATGGGGAGGCGTGATTTAAAATGGATAAAGAACAAACAATAAATGGTTAATGAGATTAATACACACAAGTAGTTGACAAAAGTTAGGTTTAACAAAGACAATGGAAGCACTAAACATGAGAAGACAAGAATGTGGGGAAATTTGAAGAGGAATGCTATCAACACGGGATGAAATATGAAAGAAGAGCATTGGAGACAAGGAGATGAAAGGAAAAGGATGCTTTGCCTTCAAGTGACACATCCAAGCCTACCGTGGCTTATATATTTTGGTGAATTTTCTAGGAAAGGGTTCTTTTAACAATTAGAAGAGGATGCAAAAGATAATCCTGACAATTGAAATTGATAAATAGCCTAGAAAACCATGAGACTACATTATAACCCTATAATTGTCAAGAATAAATACTTAACAAAGTCATTTGAATATTAGTTTTCTCATTTGGGTTTATTGGGTAAATAATTGTCTACTGTGAATGTATTCATGTGTGCATTATTGTTCTCATAATTTCATTTTTTGTATGAGTTCATAGTTCATAGTCAAAACCCATTCTCTTTTCATTTTGTGAAATTTGATATACATTATATGGTCAAATGCATTCACTACTCTTTATGGTTAATTCAATGACAATATCTAGTTAATGAAATACTTAGTTGTTTATCTAATAATTAGAATATACACAAGTCAATTAATACTACTATTGATTGATTTTGTGTTTTTTTTTTTGTGAGGATTGAGCAATAAATGGTTTATTTTGGAGTTGAGCTCTTTGCTTGTATACCCATATAATGGTATGGATTAGAGACAATTATTTGGACTCTTAATGATATCATTAACCCATTGGGGTGTTGTTGTACACACCGTTTATAGTAGTATTATTTCTATCTTAGAATAAATTCTTGTGACTCTTTTGGTCAATTACAATAGTTAGAGGACTTAGATTGTCCACTTATTGTTTAAGGGAGATCAATGGCTATGGTAGTAGATTGAATTATTTTTTGTCTTACCATATCCCAATTACTATTTTTAGTCCCTTAAAGTTACAAATTAGTACATCCTTAGACTAGTGGATATTTTTTCGTAAACTACATATGGTATAATTTAATAATCTATCCATCTCCCATGTTTTTTTACACACCATTGATGCCTCCAAGCCAAGAATCAACCTCTTAGTATTTCATGTGATATGTTCCATATGGTAATGTGGAATGGGGAACAAGGTGTATTAATTGAAGTGATTCATTATCTCCCTTAGAAATTTGTGTAGTGAATTGAACTTATTGTATGCTTAGATTGCTCCCCTCTCTCTCAATATAAGTTTAAATGTCAAGGAATAAGTTATACAACTCTAGGCCTTCAAACTAATTGTTGAGAATGCAACAAGATGATGGAGCTTAGTGGAAAGAAGTTGCCTTCACTAAGTGGGCCCGCAGGCTATTTTTGGCGCAAAGTCTATTTTTAGACTATGTCTATTTTTAGACATATGGATCATGGTCTATGAGTTCCAGGATGCTATTTATGGATGATTGGTCATGTTGGGAAAAATAGATGGAATTCTATTTTTGGATCACGACGGAGTGATCATAGTCTATTTTTAGACTGCTAGTTCAAAAATAGAAAAGTCAAATATTATTAGCTCATAATAATATTTGGACTATAAACATTATCTTATCCTCTTGGAGCACTTTAGTTTGAGCTACAGATGTGGCACATGCAGCTGTCAGAAGGAAATATGCTTTCTTTGTGGGTCAGTTGAGCTATTGCATGCAGGACTTCTGTTAGAACTCATGTGGTTGAGTTTCAGTGGAGTTTCAGTGGAGTTGATGGAGTTGTGTTCAGTTTGACTTGGTTGAACTAGTTGTATTTTAGTCTAACTAAAGAATACTCTAGTAATGAGTTGTGTGAGTTAAATATTAATTACTTCACTAATTATTAACTCATAAAGCAACTGAAGAATACATCAGTTAACTAAGTGCATGTACAGTTTAGTGGAGACAAGTGTTAGAGGTTGAGATTGCTATCAGTTGTGACTATTGTTGTGCATGAGATCTTACACAATCAATGGGATTGAGTTATGCCAATGAGGACTATGCAGTGTGGGCCAATACCAAGGAAATTATAGCCTATGCTCACGTGATTTTCACTTTGTATTGTGCAGTGGAGGCAGGAAAAGCAGCGAAGGAGATTTGAACCTGTGACTTGTTCGGATCTGAGCTAGTTTTGTGTGTAACAGGTGGAGATAGTACTGAGTACTTGTGAGGAGTATTGTACTATGCATTGTTACATGTTCTCAATCATTATAATATACAGATAGTGTGGGGTTTTCAGCTGTATGCTTTCCCCGGGTTACATACTGTGTTAATGTGTGCATGCGATTGATGTTTCATTGTTTTTAGTGCTGCTAAAGTGATGATCAACGTAGAGGAGGTTATGTATTATGCATGTATTCCGCAATAGTGTATAATCGGGATAATATCTGTGAATAAGTGTCATATTATTCAAAATTTCTACATGGTATCAGAGCTGTTGATCATCAGATCTATTATTCAGAAAGTGTTTACATCTTATTTCTTCAGGCAGAGTTTGTAATCGGGCCAGGTAGCCTCTGGATTCATCCTTCCTTTGGAAGGTGAGATATCCTGTAAAAGCCCATACAGTCAATCTCTGTACAAGAAATACTTTGTTCTCACGAATCTTAGATCAGAGGCAGTTGAGTTGTTGAGTAGGTGGAATTCTAATTTGCAGCAGTGTTTTCTTGGTATCAACGTGGCAATATCTTTCAACGGATTTCGATTGGAGTATGCTCTTGAGGGCAGCTCAAAACTATATTGCATGGAAGGACAGGATGGAGGCAGTGTTGGATGATAATGGGCTTAAGGATTTCATAGAGGTTGATGTCCCAAAGCCTACTGATGCTACTCAAGTTGATGCTTGGCAAAAGAAGACAACAAAGTGTCGAAGGATTCTGTTGTAGGGCGTGAAGGATCACATTATATCCAGCTTGCATGGAAAGGCTTCTCCATACTTGATGTGGAAAGCGTTGATAGATCTATTCCAAAGCAAGAGTGATCAGAGGAAGTTGGCGCTCAAGGATAAACTTAGAAACATCAAATGCGAGAAGGGAGACAGTATGCCCAAGTATCTCACGAAGTTCACTCAGTGTAGGGATGACCTGGGAAGTGTGGGGGTGACTGTTGATGATGAGGACTTGGTGAGCTTGGCTCTCCTTGGTCTTCTAAAGAGTTGGCATTCCTATCAGGACTCTGTCAATGGTCAGGAGAAATTTCCAGGATGGGAGAGACTTTGGTCAGATCTTGTGCAGGAGGAGATCAGGCGGAATATTAGGGACGAATCTTCATCAAAGGGACCCGATGAAGAAAATTGCGCTTTTGCTGCCAAATCAAAGAAGAGGAAGAACAAGAAAGCTTCTCATTCTGGTGTGAAAGGCAAGAAGTAGGACATGTCCAAGGTGAAGTGCTTTCACTGTCACCAACACGGACACTATGCCACAAATTGTCCGCAGAAGAAGAAGAACAAGCAAGCTGCTACATCTACAGCAGGAGAGGCTCTTGCCTCGCAGTTTGAGCTTGATTTTTCATTGATCGCATGCTTGGTTTCAAGTGTGATGGGATCGGTGTGGTTCTTGGACAGTGGTGCGTCTTTTCACATGACAGGAGATCAAGATTTGTTTTCTGATCTGGAGGAGAAAGATCTTGGAGTGCACATTGAGATGGGCAATGATGGTAGATATAGTGCGACCGGTATCGGTACCATTTCCTTTGAGAGGGAGTCTGGTAAACCCTTTGTATTGAAGGAAGTGATGCATGTTCTAGGATTGAAGAAGAATCTTATCTCTATGGTGATGTTAGAAGACAAGGGATATGATGTTGTTTTCTGCGAGGGAAAGGCTTTCCTGTGCAGTAAGACAACTAGAGAAACCTGGAAGATAGGGGTTCGAGTGAGGAACCTTTATCATGTAGATGGCTGCGCAGAAATGGCATGCAAGGCAGAAGGATTGGTGAGCTGGGATGATGGCAAGCTGTTGCACAGGAGATTGGGTCACCTTCACCATGGAGCCTTGAAGATACTGTAGTAGATCACTACTGGGCTTCCTAAAGGCACTCTTGCACAGTCAGATCAGTGTAAGGAGTGTACTTTGGGAAAGTTTGTGAAATCCACCTTTCACAAGAAGGATAGTCACGCCATGACGATCCTTGAGAGAATTCACACAGACGTGTGTGGACCTTTCTCAGTTGCTTCAACAACAAAGCACAGGTATTATGTGATTTTTGTTGATTATTTCTCTCGTAAGTGCTGATCTTCTTCATGCAGAAGAAGAGCGAGACATACTCAAAGTTCTGTGAGTTCAAAGCACTGGTCGAGAAGGAGTCGGGGAAGAAGGTGAAGGCTCTTAGGAGTGACAATGGTGGTGAATACATCTCTAGCGAGTTCAAGGATTTCTGCAGTGCAGAAGGGATTTGAAGAGAGCTCATAGCTCCCCATAACCGACAGTAGAATAGGGTTGCTAAGCGGAAGAATAGAATGATCGTGGGTGTTGCACAGGCAATGTTGCATGATCAGGGCCTACCCCTTCACTTGTGGGCGGAAGCATGCAGTACTGCAATATATGTGCAGAATCGTTGTCCTCACATGATACTTGGCATGAGTACACCTGAGGAGGTTTATTCTGGTAAGAAACCTGATCTTTCTCATTTGATGATTTTTGGTGCTAACATTTACATGCATGTGACGAAGGATGCCAAGAAGAAGTTGGAGCCGACCGCAGAGGTTGGGATATTTGTGGGGTACAATGATACACCCCACAACTATCGTGTGTATTTTCGAGACAGTGGCAAGACTGTTGTGCGACGGGATATAAAATTTCAGGAGGAGAAAGCCATGAAGTGTTCGCTTGAGAGGGAGCCACACTTGCATGAAGATGAGGAGCTATTAGTTCCTAAAGATGAGCTTCAGGACGTGGATTAGCCACAGGAAGAAGTTCATGGAGTGGAAGTGACCACTCATGCAGCGCCAACCATTAGAGGGCGAAAGCGCTTGACAGAAGTTGAGCGATTGGCTCAAGATGCAGAGAAAGTTGTAGGACCACCTACAGCCCAACGCAGGCAGAGACAGTCACCTGATCGGTACACTGGATACATGGCTCTTATGAGCAAATGTGTTGTGGCTGAGCCATCCTCTTTCGAGGAAGCTGTGTAGGATCCCACATGGGTAGACGCCATGGTGGAAGAGTATGATTCGATTGTCAGAAACAGTGCATGGGAGATTGTCCCAAGACCGGAAGGGAAATCAGTGGTGGGTTCGAGATGGATCTACAAAGTTAAGCAAGAAGCTGACGAGAGTGTGGAGAAGTACAAGGAAAGATTTGTTGCCCGAGGCTTTTCACAGATAGAGGGGATCGATTATGAGGAGACCTTTTCACCTGTCGCAAGGTATTCTTCCATACAGGTGATTCTTTCTCTCTCAGTGCAGATGGGATGGCACATTCATCAGAAGCATGTGAAGACTGCATTCCTCAATGGAGTCATTGAGGAGGAGGTGTACATAGAACAACTCAAAGGTTTTGAGATATTCAGCAGCGAGTCGCATGTGTGCAGGCTCAAGAGAGCGTTGTATGGGTTGAAACAAGCACCACATGCTTGGTATACACAGATAGACAACTATTTCACCGGAATTGGATTCTCCAAGAGTGAGGCGGATCCTAACCTATACCAGATTGTGGTGGAGGTTAAGTTGCTTATCATTGTACTTTATGTAGATGATTTGATTCTAACAGGTGATGAGCTGTTGATTCTTTCATGCAAGGATGATCTTGTTAAGGAGTTTGAGATGAAGGACTTGGGCCTCCTTCATTATTTCCTGGGATTGGAAATCTGGCAGCACAGTGATGGACTATTTTCTTCTCAGGGTAAGTATGCTCGGGAGATACTAGAGAAGTTCAACATGTATGGCTGCAAGCCTGTTGATACTCCTCTTCCTGGAGGTTGGAGGAAGGAGGATGCCACTTCAGCAGAAGAAGTGGATGCCACTGTTTATCGACAGTTGGTGGGGTCGCTTATGTATCTGGTCAATACATGACCCGATATATGCTATGCTGTTAACCAGCTTTCACAAGCTATGGTTAAGCCAACCAAGCTATTCTGGAAGGCAGGCAAGCATGTATTGCGTTATTTGAGAGGCACATCGAGATATGGATTGTGGTATAGACAGGAGGATGAGGTGAAGCTATGTGGCTTCACGGATGTAGATTGGGCAGGGAACCCAATGGACAGAAAGAGCACATCAGGAGGGGTCTTCAGTATCGGGTCGACAACAGTTTCTTGGTACAACAAGAAGCAGAGATCCGTGGCACTCAGTTCAACAGAGGTTGAGTATATGGCTGCAAGTTTGGCTACATGCGAGGCTATATGGGTGAGGAAGATTCTAGTCGGGTTGTTCGGTTCTCACTTGGAGCCTACTGTGATTTACTGTGATAACCAGAGTTGCATTAAACTCTCAGCTAATCCTGTATTTCATGATAGATCTAAGCACATTGACATCAGGTACCATCATATCGGAGATTGTGTGCAGCGGAGAATCAGGTTACTTTCATACATTCCAACGAAGGATCAGGATGCTGATATCTTGACGAAGGCGCTCACCAGGAGCAAATTCGAATACCACCGAGGCAGGATAGGGGTTTCTGATAATCCATATCTTGTTGAGAGGGAGTGTTGAGAATGCAACAAGATGATGGAGCTTAGTGGAAAGAAGTCGCCTTCACTAAGTGGGCCCGCACGTTATTTTTGGCGCAAAGTTTATTTTTAGACTATGTCTATTTTTAGACATATGGATCATGGTCTATGAGTTGCAGGATGTTATTTATGGATGATTGGTCATGTTGGGAAAAATAGATGGACTTCTATTTTTGGATCACAGCGGAGTGATCAAAGTCTATTTTTAGACTGCTAGTTCAAAAATAGAAAAGTCAAATATTATTAGCTCATAATAATATTTGGACTATAAACATTATCTTATCCTCTTGGAGCACTTCAGTTTGAGCTACATATGTGGCACATGCAGCTGTCAGAAGGAAATACGCTTTCTTTGTGGGTCAGTTGAGCTATTGCATGCAGGACTTTTGTTAGAACTCATGTGGTTGAGTTTCGGTGGAGTTGATTGTGGAGTTGATGGAGTTGTGTTCAGTTTGACTTGGTTGAACTAGTTGTATTTTAGTCTAACAAAAGAATACTCTAGTAATGAGTTGTGTGAATTAAATATTAATTAATTCACTAATTATTAACTCATAAAGCAACTGAAGAATACATCAGTTAACTCAGTGCATGTACAGTTCAGTGGAGACAGGTGTTAGAGGTTGAGATTGCTATCAGTTGTGACTATAGTTGTGCATGAGATCTTGCACAATCAATGGGATTGAGTTATGCCAATGAGGACTACGCAGTGTGGGCCAATACCAAGGAAATTATAGCTTGTTCTCACGTGATTTTCACTTTGTATTGTGTAGTGGAGGCAGGCAAAGTAGCGGAGGAGATTTGAACCCGTGACTTGTTCGGATCTGAGCTAGTTTTGTGTGTAACAGGTGGAGATAGTACTGAGTACTTGTGAGGAGTATTGTACTATGCATTGTTACATGCTCTCAATCATTATAATATACAGATAGTGTGGGGTTTTCAGCTGTATGCTTTCCCCAGGTTACATACAATGTTAATGTGCGCATGTGATTGATGTTTCATTGTTTTTAATGCTGCTAAAGTGATGATCAACGTAGAGGAGGTTATGTATTATGCATGTATTCCGCAATAGTGTATAATCGGGATAATCTATGTGAATAAGTGTCATATTATTCAAAATTTCTACACTAGTACTCATGGCAAAGAGGGGGTACCCTCAATTATTCTAAAGTTATTTTCCTAGCCTATCACACTAGAACAAATTTTCCATGAACTTCTAAATAGATTTATTGCAAAGACAATTTGATGCACGAAAAATAGTCTCTATTACTTAAGATGATTTGTTGTTTTCTTTATAAGTGGTGAAAGGAGAGATTAAGTATATATTATTGAAACTAAATTTTATTAACCTAATATAGAAGGATGCCTTAATTATGATTCCATATACACAAAAAACAGTGCAAAAGAAAATAAACATGCATCATAAGAAGAATCCAAACACTTTTCATTTAACAAGTTAATTTAACACTAAAAATAAAATGTATAAGGAAAGCATAGATCCATTAATTCATTCAACATAAAATATAAGACAAACAATAGAAGAACACATGCACAACTTGATTTATTTTTATTATTTCACTAGTGGAAATGTGTCAGCCAATCTTGATTACATAATAAAATCGATAGTTATGTAAATTACAATGGGGGTACTAGATGGGGACTATAAAATATTAGTATTATGCCTCCCTATTGGTTTCTTCCCATCATATAGAGCTCACAAAGGTGTTTACATAGAAGGAGAGAGACATAATAGAAATAATAGATGGATCCTCCTGCCTTGGGATGAATGAAACAATACAAAATGATAGGCATTTATTCTTTCAAAATCTAAGTATCTTATTGTTATCCAAAGTTTTTATTCTTTCTTATGATACTTGGGGCCACTTATATAGACTCTAAGAGGCCTGTTGTTAATATAAACAAGGCTTTACTCCTTGATTAAGGCTCACCACTCACTCTTAATCCTATAAAATTAAGGAAACATGTGAGAAACATAAATAAAAATGTGTGCTTGTTGTTTTGACTTCTTTCCCTTTTTGGAATCACTTCCATATTCATTCTAGGAAGGTGGTTTCATCAATTATGAATTCATAAAGAAGGGCAGCTAGGAAGGTGCTTGTTGTCTAAACAATATTTATGTTATAAGAGGAACCTCTTTAGGCACTTCCTACTATGGGTCTCTTGAGGTGAGTTCATATATAATGTTGAGTTGTCACCGCCCCTCCTCATCAACTACCTTACTTCCTCTCAAAATATTGAATTACTTCTTTATCTTTTTTGTGTGGTTGATGGGGCCTAGAGAGAGAAAAGGTTTATTTATGAGAGTCCAAGGGGAAATTGAAGGGTGCAAGTAATAGAAGGAGAGAGGAATAATAGAAATAATAGATGGATCATCCTACCATGGGATGAATGAAACAATACAAAATGATAGGCATTTATACTTTCAAAATTTGAGTAGTTTATTGTTATCCATTTTTTTGATTCTTTCTTCTGATACTTGGGGCCACTTATATAGATGCTAAGAGGCATATTCTTACTAGAAATAAGGCTCTTCCTTTGGGGTTCACCCATTGATTAAGGGTCACCACTCACTCTTAATCCTATAAAATTAAGGAAACATGTGAGAAACATAAATACAAATGTTTTCTTATTGTTTTGACTTATTTCTCTTTCTGGAATCACTTCCATCTTTATTCTAGGAAGGAGGTTTCGTCTATTATGAATTCATAAATAAGGGTGGCTAGGAAAGTGCTTATTTTCTAAAAAATATTTGAGTGAGAAGAGCACCTCTTAAGGCACTTCCTACTAGGGGTCTGTTGTGGCGACTTCATATACAATGTTAAGTTGTCACCACCCCTCCTCATCAACTACCTTACTTACTCTCAAAATATTGAAGTACTTCTCAATCCTTTTTGTGTGGTTGATGGGCCCTATAGAGAGAAAATGTTTCTTTATTGGATTCCAAGTGGAAATTTAAGGGTGAAACTAATTGAAGGCTTCTATGTGTGACGAAATGGTCCCTTTGTCTATTAAATTTGATAATCCACCCCTTAATAGCCCAATATAAATATGTGGAGAGTGTAACCCCAACTGATCGTCCCATGGATAAGGAACACATGACCTATCATAGTTACTAGGTCACTCATGAAGCCTTTAATGGGGTTTTACGCTATAGAATCCATCTCATTAATGATCCTCCATATTTTTAGTATGGAAATATAGGTATCAATGTCCATATACATGAACATTTCATCCTTAAATCCTAATAGATCCAAAACTTTGGTTGGGATCTTGTTAAGGATTTGGTTGACTGTCTCAACTATTGCATCCTTATTTTCAACTTCCTCCTTGGTTTCATTCAAATATTTCCTCACTTGCCAAAGGAGACCGTAAAATTATAGGTAGTATTATAGATGGTCTCAAAGTCTAGAAGTTACATTAGATACATAAGCCCAAACTATTATCTAAATATATTTCATAGTCATGTAAAACCTATCCTCTAGTAAGGCTTCTTCATACCTATTTTTCCAAGCATTCTGCTCAGTGAGTGGCACTTCTCCCTTTTTCTCCTCCTTCCATTTCTAAACTTAATCCATTTTTTACCTTACCTTTTTAAGTCTTATTTTCTCTTTTGGCTAATATTTGGGTGATAGTATCTTGGGTCAAACTATTTTGGTTCTTTTTCTTCCACTCAACTTGAAGAGTTGTTTAATCTATACTAAAGCTACAATACATTATCATCTATAACACCTTGAATCATAGTATTGAAGGTGATGGCCTTGTTCAATTTATCCTGCATGAGTTCATATTTTAAGGGCTTGATCCTCTTGTTCGCCTCATTCAATTGTAGGAATGTTCCTATTTTATTTATTTTATCATATTCTAGTAATGCCACCCTTTCCTCTAAGGTTCAATTTTTGTATTAAAGATGACATTTTAATTTCTCAAGAAATTGCTCTAAGGCTTGGTTTTTGCATTAAATATAACATTTTCATTTCTCAAGAAATTGCGTTCACTAGTCAATTTCTATTTTTCCTCTACCATCTACTAATTCAAAGGGAAAATAGAGCTATTTTATTAACTTATAATGCCTCAATCCCATTGTCCTTCTCCTTAACTGGGGAGACAACTTCAACAACTATTTATGATTTTCCCACTTTGTAGAAAAACTTGTCTTTTAGCTACCCCTTTCCTCCAAGTATTTTACTTGGGTAATCAAGAAATGGGTGATTATAAATGAAAACTTCTCCTTCAGATAATTACTTGAATGGCCACCTCTCACATACCTGTCATACACCATATTGCTAGATATATTTTCCATTCAAATATCACTCTTGCGATGCAATTAAAACTTCACTTGGGTAGCCCTCTAGTGCCTTAATTCCCATTTTTGATATGGTTTTTTGTGAGGGGATCTTAAAGGTGGTTATAGTTAGGGAAAAATTTGGTAGATGTGCGGATTTTCCATACTTTTTCCAAAAAACATTTTGCAAGTGTCCTTTTTTTCTAAAAATAATTCACCCAAATTTTAGTGGTTAAAATTATTTCACCTTAAGAATCACCAAAAATTTATAGAGACTATATAAATCATTAGAAATTTTAATATTTTTACAAAATTATCACCAGAAATTTTACAATTGGCATAGTAGGCACTAGTAAGAGTCACCAAGATTTCTACACATTAAGATAGATTTCCATCCTTAAAATCTTCCCATGTTATAATGTATTGGTTCATTTTTCATTGTGAATTGGAATGAGTTTGGGATATGTCATGTAATTAGAGGGTTTTATTGTAGATATATCATATTTGTCGCCCTCCTTTTCTTTTATCCTTGACTATCTCAAGAGGGTCACATGAGTCCAAGCACTGAATTATATCACACCATGAAGGTCACTAAGTAGTATTATATTAGATGTTAACACTAGGTGTGCCATGCATCCCTCTTGGTTTAGCTAGAGAATGAATGTTGGAGAATTTGAAAGGGAAAAGGGAAAATGATATAAAAGGTGAAGGTTCTCTACCCTATTGTGGTATGCTTGATTTAGATATGGCATTTTCAGCCTCATATTTTTTTACTCCTCCAATAATCCTATTCTATGTTTCTTACTCTCAAAGTCCTCTTCAACTTGCCCATCATCCGTCTTCCTATTCTTATATTATGTAGGGTCACCAGCTACTTTGTCTTTTCATCCATTCTTTCCTCATTTTCCTTTATTACCTCTTATACTTCCTCGATATCTTTATTGGATACTTTTTATTTTGCAAATTTTCCCCCTTCCTCTATCTTTCTTTCTTTTGCTTATTTTTCCTTTTCTTATGATTTCTTCTTTGGCCTCTAGCTCTAATTTACCTATTCATTTCCCATTGTGTCTTACACCTCTACTTGTTTTTCTTTACTCTCTTCCTCCTTTATCACTTTTCATGATTTCCTATATGTGCTAGATTTTTTGGCGTTCTTCTTACATTCTTTGTTTCTATTTTTGAATAGAAGTGGGTGGTGTGGGGTTATTAGGAGTAATCCCTTGGGTTAAAATCTCCATCATCTTCTCAAAATCAACATTTTGATTCGTTGGGGAGATAAAGGTAAGCAGTAAATTCATTTTTTAGTCTTGTGGGCAACAATATGCCCCCTAGACCTAGGTTCTTGGGTATATACTCCATGAATGAGGGGATTGGTTTAACCTTTCTAATATTCCCCTATCTCTCTAGTGACTTTAAATCTCATGGAATTCATTATAGGCATGGATTTCCCATATTTTGGGGATTCTCCCCAAATAGGTGTCATTATTTTTATAGATAAATATTCAAATCCTTCCTTTTCTCTTTAGATGTGCTAAGTCATATGGATTATCTTTTCTACTTCTTTTTCCTCCTCCTCCTCATCTTCTTGATTCCATTTAGATTCATCACTGTAGTGTGGAGAACTTCTCATCTTCAATCATATAATGATAATGGACCTTATCAAGCCAAAGCTACAACCTCATTCTCTACCATGCTTTTAGTTTTTCTTATTACATTTTTCATCCACCACCTCATGTCTTCTTAACATAGAAAAGGTTTTGAATCTCATCTCTACCTCATTGATCATAACATGCTTGGGCATATAGAAGGTGAAATAAATGAGTAATTTTGGCCTATAAAGTTGAGATTTAGTGAAGGATTTAAACATGAGCTTATTAAGGTCTACATCAACCTCCAAAATGGTGTTTACCTCTAGCTAGGTGTGCATGTTAACAATTTTTTCCTGTAGGGGCTTCTTCTCATGGTCATCAAGACTTTGCTTCTTTTTCCCTTTCTTTGTTGAAATAGTGAAATGTGGGTCATGCTTTTAGGGAGTATCCTAAGAGAAGTTCAATTTATTCACGATTAAGGTGGCCAATTTGTCCCCTTTTGAATATGAGAAAACATGATTTCCCATTCCAATGGGATAGTTAACATGACTCTTCTTTTTATACTTTAGAAAATGAACTTTCTTAATCTCCATCAACTGTTTGACATATTAAAATAAAAAAAATTATTGGATTAAGGAACTTAGGAAGTTTGGATGCAGAAGAATGAATATTGTACGTCTTGATCACCATGAAATCTACTCCTAACTACTAATTACCTCCTATGAGAGAATTCCCCAATTTTAGTTAAGGTTAGGTATTCTCAAGAACTCTTTTGGGTTTTTTCTCTAGTATGATAATGAAAGTAATGAACATGAATTTGTTTATGAATTCAAAAATAGAAAAAATTAGTTGACTATTCTTGATCCATGGTAGCTATTCAATACACTTAGTGGGTTGGCCATATTTGAATTATTAAAATCTAGGTGAACAAAGTGTTTCTTTAATAGAAAATGAATATATATACTAGGTATGAGGAGTAGCAAAACAACCTATCAATATTAAAGTTGGCTAATTGATGCCTCATGTTTATAGCTATGATGTCAACATATTTAAAATATGAGGTTGGGTATTAATGAAAAAGGCCAAGGATGGACATTATGCTTCCATCTATTGAAGAATAATCACCCCTTACTAGGATCAGGGTGAAAAAGGAAATGGATTCCTAAGCCTACATAGAGAATTTCTTGGTTTTGAAAGTGGAGGACAAGATTTGTGTAACACCCTAGTTACATAACAATATTTGGAATACAACTTTCTATTTTCTCATCAAGCTTGGTCATATATGTGAATTTACTCTAAACTTATGAGGATAATAATATAGTACCTATAGAGGTTCCTAACATGTAAGAGATTGAATTGGTAATGATTTGGAAAATCTTGATCTTACCATTTGTAGACATGTCAAACCAAATAGAGGGGTTCATTAGGGAACTTTTGAGGTCTAAAATGGGCCTCCTAAGAAAAATGTACAACCAAAATAAACTTTATAAGAACCAATAGGATTCAAGATGATGATCTCAACCATGGGGGATGATTCACCATTTTTGGAGTGAAAAAGTAAAAAGATTAAAAAATAATAAAATAATAAAACTACTTGTTCAACTCGTATTTTCAACTTATCTCATTTGCTAAAAATTCGAGTGGAAACACTTGTTGGATGCATAATTTGATTCCTCATCCAAGGAGTACCCATGTTGCATACTTTCGATGGGCCCTACTACACGAAAAACTGAGAAATACATGAAAAAACGTGATTGCAATCACATTTTTCATGTGTTTCTCGGTTTTTCGTGTAGCCGGGCCCATCGAAAGTATGAAACATGGGTACTCCTTGGATGAGGAATCAAATTATGCATCAAACAAGTGTTTCCACTCGAATTTTGAGTAAACCCATAGGGAGATAAGTTGAAAAAATAGTTTTTTCTTTTTTCCCTGTAAGATTTGATGATGTAATCTAATCTTATTTTATTATTTCCACTATTATTTTATAATTTCCTTAGGAGACCCATTTTAGACCTCAAACATCCCCTAATACAGTAGTGCTCAATATAGAGATCCATGAACTTTAGGAAAGGCTAAGTATTTTGGATGGTGTGACGTGCTATCTTAAAGACATAATAGGGGGTTCTCCCTCATCCCTATATAAATAAACCATGGGTGGCCCCAATTAACTAGTGAGGGTTGGTGGAACCTAGCTCAAGGTTTGTTTCCTTAATAAATTCATCTATGAAAGGGGGGATATATAAGGAAGGCATGTCACTTATGTCCAAGCAATGACCATTCCAATAGGAGAGTATTCTTCTAAAGGGTTCTTGACAACCTTCAACATGGTGTAAATAATTTTAAAAAGGAATAGAAACAATAGAGTGGTATTGTAGATAAAAATAATTGGGTGAACACTAGGGATAGAGTTTTCTTAGAAGGTGTTGGATTCAAGGTTACAGGGTCTAAACTTGTTCCAAAATAGTAGGGAAAAATAGAGCTTCATTGAATTTTGGGTAGCGGAGGCCCCGCGTAATGGTTTTGGGGCTCAAAGCCCACAATTTTGGGTAAAAGTATGGTAAAGGCTCCACGAGGTGCGCGGGGCATGAATTGTAATGAGTCACATCAAAGGGTTGTCTGCTCGAAAATAATGTAAGAAAATAGAAAGTGAGTCGGCCTTCCCATGGTCTGCGGACCATGGAAATGTATAAATAGAGCAAGGCTCTATGGTTAGAAAGTAGTTTTAGTTTTGGATCTTAATGTTATGGGTTTATGAAGACAATATTCTCTCTGCGTCTGTAAGTCCGAGTCAAGGGTGTTGGTAGATAGATAGAGGCTCTGCAGCTATGTGCGTAGAGGCCTAGTAGAGTCTGCAGTTGTGTGCTCGGACCCCCGCAGCTGAGTGCACAGGGAAGATCTGGTTGTATTGGCAGAAGATAAATAAAGATAAGAATTTCTGAATCATTGTGTGCTTTATCGCGAATCTCTGTGTTGCTTATGTTCTAATTTTATGCACTGTATTTAAGAATTATGATTGCGTGCATTGGGTATTATTGTTAAATGTTTGCTTAAAGACGGTAAAAAGAAGATCATATCTGTAATAAATTTAGTATTAAGAAAGCACATCTGTATAGATCTACGCGGAAGCCTGACAACAGTACAGAGTGGTGTGAGGCTGCAGAATAGTTCGTGACCCTTCCAGACCACATCAAGACATCCCAAGGGTGCAGAAACCTGGTTCCAGCACCCTCCCCTACTACCTCGGGTGAGACCTCAGTCTGCGCTCCGCGGGTTGTTGCCGAAAGGGCCAATAGTGTGGGATTTGTTTGGCTAATAACTCTTACGAACCTGGGTCAGGCCCTAATAAGACAACAAATGGTTCCATTGTTGGGACTAGGATTTTCCTAAGGATGTATGATGTCGTAACACTAGGACCCTACGAAGAAAGAACTTGAAGATTGGTTGGATCAGAAGCTTCACGAGTTCGTGGTATAGGAAAATAGAAATCCGCGAATATCTGAGGAAAGGTGGCTGGATCGCTACATATACACATAAATCTATGAGATCTTCTTCACGTCCTTCTCGACAAAATTGTATGAGTGGATCACGAGGCTTGTTGATAGTCAGGGAAGGTACAGGCTAGATCAACCCATCGTGTGGATGCCAGAGTTGGTGCGTAGGCTGGAAGCATCTGAAGATAAAATTGCACGGGCAGTAGATCACTGGTTGGATTGAATAATAGGAGGGTTTATCACTGAATTCGCGATAGACACAACTGTGAGTTACAGCAAAGCAGAAAGGCACTTTCTCCAAGGACCACAGGGTAAGTACATCAAATCGCTGAATACTTGGATTAAAATGCTCTTATGTGAAAAATGGGTTATGCACATCCATTGATGTCTTGGGTAACAAGGAGTGGAAGAGGCTATCGAGGGACAGAAGGATTAGAAAACAGTCCTCTAATTTCACTTTCGTGAGAAAGTGAGGAGGAGCTTGCAGGGTTCTCTCTGAGAAGCGCAGTCTAATTGATAAAGCAGTGCATTCCACTGATACCACTGCCATCCATGCCATCACCTACTTCACCTACATCAAACCCATCTTCACCTACCCCACCTCTGCCACCACCGAGGGTTGGAATGGTGAGTGCGATCAAGTTGCCGGTATTTAGAGGCGTAGGAAATGAGGAATCAGTTTAGTTTTGGTTCGTGGTAAAGGCTGTATGGGAAGCCCAAGGTGTAACAGATGATAACATCAAAAAGGCTACGCTAGTTAGCGCGTTGTAGGACCACGCATTGACGTGGTATATAAAGTACTCGATTGATCACCCGAATGTGGGAATAGCGGCGATTCAGGATGCATTGAACAAAGAATTTAGCAGGCCAAAATCAGAAACACAATCGATCATCAGGTTCAAGGAGATCAATATGCTACTTGGTGAAACCCCATGGGATTTGGATAAGAGATTGAAGAGTACAATCCGCGAGGTTAACATGACGCTGACAGATGCGCAACACTATCCGTGGTTTGTGGCATCTTTGACACCACATCTAAGGATGACGCTATCACAACAAAAGATTTCAACCCAAGCTGAAGCATTAGAGACAACAATGAGGTTGCATGAAACTCCAATACAAGATCCGGGGTTGGGAGTTCAACAAATCCACGCGCAACTACAAAACCTATACTTAGAAATGCAAAGTTTGAAGCAAGAAAGGGCGCCCTGACCGGAGGCGTGTACAGAAGTGGGGTGCATCAAATGTAAAGGTCAAGGTCACGACAAGGACCACTGCCCCGTATTCATGAACTATTTAGCGGGAGGGGGGTGATGCCATTAAGGCTGGAGGTACAAGTAGGGCCAAGTGCGGCACCTGCGCTCTGCTGCACGATTTGTCAAGTAGGAGGAATGCATGCAACAGACCACTGTCACCTGTTGTATAAGTATACCCAGACTCTGCAGCAGCTGTATTGCAACTTTTGTAGATCAGTGGGTCATGACGAGCGAACGTGTTGAAGCTACGAGCCAATGATGGAGAGGACCCCAGCCTATCGAATGCAGACTAAGGCATGGGGTTTTGACCCAGACGCAGGGCCACGTGGTGGATTCCAAGGACGCGGGCGAGGAAGAGGAGGAATCGGGACTGGATGAGGGCGCGAACAGTTTATCTATTATAATGCGGAGGGTCACGGTACTATGCTTGCAACTGTACTAACTCTACGAGAATATCTTGTCCACACTGTGAGCAGTTTGACCATGAAATGATAGATTGTCCGACACTGATTGCCCAAATGCGCGAAAAGGGGGTATTATAGCCTACTCCAAATATCCAAATGATGAGGTCTGAACCACGCGAAGAGGACCCCAACATAAACATGGTACTGAGGAATGGTGAAACTACAGGGGGAGATGCGAGGAAACAACCCGAAGAAGATGACAAGGGTCACAACGCTCCTACAAAGGAACTTGACTTTGAGATGGAATAGGTGAAGGGGACGTCTAAGGAAGCTCAGAAGAGTTTCACATAAGTCTCTACTCCAGGTAGTAGGGATCCAAGTGAGCCGAGAATGGATCCCTCTATGCTTACTACCTTTTTAGAGACATGTATGAAGTTGCTACGCGACAATAAGGCAATTAAAGGACTGCAAGAGCTGATCACTAGGTGCGTAGGATCAAGGGAGTCATGCGTAGTCCGGAAATTGGGAAAACATTCACTGTGCACCGGGCGGGAGATGCGAATGACGGTGCAAATCAGTGAGTATGAGATGGATTAGGTCATCCTAGATTTGGGGTCGGATGTGAATGTGTTGCCTAAGCAAACGTGGGAATGCATGGGTAGGCCCGCACTTCAGTGGTCTCCTATTCAACTACAAATGGCCAACCAGCAAAAGATCTTATCGATGGGAAGATTGCAAGGGGTGATAGTGGACATTGAAGGCGTAAGTACGCAAACAAACTTTGAGGTAATAGAAATTGTTGATGACAATAATCCATACCCTGCATTGCCAGGAATAGATTGTGCCATGGACATGAATGGGGTCATCAAACTAAAAAGATGCAAGATGACATTCGAGAAAAAGTCACTCCGTGTTATAGTTCCACTGGATCCAGCCGAAGGAGCACGCTACATCGAACTGGTGTGTGACGAGGAACTAGACTGCATCTACCAAATAACAATGCAAGACCAGGATCGGGTGAATCCCACAGCGGACAGGAGAATCTCATGGGAGCGCGATAGTTCCTGCACATCGGATTCAGATGAGGAGATCGAATGATGGCAGAACTGATTACATGAAGTCACAACACTCAACTGTAACATGATGATTAGATCATTGCGATGTGTGACAACCGAGGTACAGCAACAACCAGTGGATAGCGGTGCAATAAATAAGGAGGACTTCGTCAACCTCTGTGGAACTTCAATCATAGAGCAGAAGTGACATGGTGTGACGGAAGAAGAGCTGCATGCGACAATCACACCAGTGTGGCATGCACATAGGAAGATGAGGTGGAATAAGCGTGAAGGTAGAAGGCGGCTGCGGGTATGGGTTGGAGGACTTCCGTGGAAAATGCAGCAGTTTGGCACCCATCTACAAAGGAGGGCATGGCTGTATGCTGTGCAACCATTGACCCAACTGAATTTGCATGTAACAGGGGTTCGTTGGGCTGATAATACTATAAACAAAGCAGGGTGTGCGAAGAGAACTCTATCCATGGTTGGACGCGATGAAACCAGGGAAATGAAGAGAATTTCCCCGACCATCGCCCCTACAGTTTGACCTGAATGAGAAGACCTAACGAAAGGATCCAATAGTTGCAGGAAGTCATTCAACGTGACAACATGAGACTTGACAAACTAGAAGAAGTGGGGGCAAGGCTAAGGAGGAAAAGCACGAGGCTCGATGAAGAAATTGAAAAAATAAAAATAGGAGTCACACAAACGGGCCGCGCGAATGTGCAAATGAGGGGACTGGACCTGGCCGGCCCTCCTATGATACTAGAACGAGCCGTGACCCTGCTATCATGGTTGCAACTGCACCCTACTGAACAAGGGAGCACAGACCGCGATGCGCTACCTGATTCAAAGGTACGTGAAGGGTGCCCACAACCCGGGCTAGTAGGGAAGAGGAAGGCTCGCACGAGGGGTGCAACCACCTGACTATCTATAGGAGGCCCAGTCTCAGCGCTCCACGCAATTGAAAGAGGGCGTGAGACTATAAAAAAGTCTACAGGAAGGTTGCACGATTCGGTCGTGGTGCGCAAGGCCAATAAAAAGCATAGAACGTGTCCGCATACCAGGGACTGCGCTGTCATGTGGGAAGGATGGAAGGTGACTGTTGTAGCTACTATTCATGACAAGATGTCCCATTTAAGACATTGAGGAGCAGGTGGTGGGCCATTAAGACACAAGGCTGAATGGATTTGCTGCCAAAATCTCATTAATAAGCCAC
The DNA here is from genome assembly GCA_031772625.1 of Pinus tabuliformis. Taxonomy (NCBI): domain Eukaryota; kingdom Viridiplantae; phylum Streptophyta; class Pinopsida; order Pinales; family Pinaceae; genus Pinus; species Pinus tabuliformis. The sequence goes on along the minus strand of CM062811.1, from coordinate 132,674,109 downwards.
GAACGAGGAGCATGGCCAAATTTGAAGTCGAAAGGGTATATAAAGCACAGGTGGCTTGTTACCACACACCCTTTGGCCCCTTGCATAGTAAGTTGTTCAGGGTTCAAATAGAGTGGCATAGGATGAATGAGGCAGTCGTAAAAGGAAGCCCATGGTTTAAAGACATGCTGAAGGTAATACATGAGTCCCTACTCAGGTAGATATCCACAACCAAGGACGTTACAACTGAAATACATAAATCACCCGAGACGCCGCAGACCAAGAAGAACCCACAGGTAGCAGGACTGGTCCAGATGTCTCCGCGAAATCTGTGATTTGGCAAATTGTTGATGGGGGAAAAAGGAAAAATCGTTACTATTGAGAGCGATGAAGAAGAAGAGGATCCTCCGACCTATGTCGAAGAAATAGAACCTGAAGAAGAAATGAAAGAAGATATCCAGCCAGTAAAGCGACCCAAGTATGTTCCTCCAAGGAAAGGGAAGGCCAAGATACCTACAAATTTGGATGTCGTTGAGAGCATACTCATCACCCTGTCTCTCCCTAAAGGGGTTTCGTTCGAAGGCACAGTAACCGGCCGCATCCATACTATGAAATTTGAAGACTGGGACCTTGTGGATACTGCAAAGTTTCCCCATTTGGCAACTAGCGAACTAATGGAGCAAAGCATGGAGGTGGTTGTTACGACACTTCAGCCGCACGAATGGATGTGAAAGTTAGAAGAGGCTGAACTACTTTGCCTCTTGTCAATTCCACATTTTCATTGGCCCCCCATTACAATATTGGTCATTGGGCAACTGCTCTGCCTGGTACACAGTGGGTACTTATGGATAGAAAAACTTGTCCCCATCATGGCGGAGCTCATTCATAGGATCTCTCGGCTTCCCTGTGAAGGCAGGGACCCCGCGAAAATCATTGATATGAGTGGCAATCTGACGATGATAGAAGCCTTGAAGAAGAAATACAAATTGGAGAAAAAGTAGAGAGGGTATGCTATTGATAGTATTCCATACAAAGGGGTTTGCATTGCTACCCATTTTCTGGCAGGAAAAGTGATGCAGAAATGCCGAGGCAATGAGGCCCCAACAATATTTGTTGCGCTAGCTGAACAATGCGTAGAAGGGGAATGGTTCAATTGGGCACAGTTCCTCTGTGACGAATTCCTGACCAACTATAGAGGAGGCTCAAGAGGAGGGCAGGACCTTCCACTATGCGTGGTTGTTGTTATCCATCCTTTTGGTTACAAGTGAATTACCCAAAGATAGTCAGTTTCCTTCCCTAGACCAAGATTGGCTAGAGGTCTTAAAATATGCGTCGCTCTAGGTGACGAAGGACGCCACAAGAATCTGGGAAGTCAAGATTTTTTAGATACTGATGGATAAGAACATCCAATAGTGGATCAACCAACAACCCTGTCTATCTACCAAGATATATGACAGTGTGAAGAACGTAGCTGATTATAAGGTGGATGTGCACCATGTATACATCCGGGCGCGTAAGGATCCAGCACAGACATGGACCACACTTCCCTTCAATGCCATTGACGAGGCTATTTTTGCGGTATTGGATATCTGGCCACTGAAGTGGCACAGATCAGATGTGTTAGGGTGCGATGAGACCACCATCCAAAAAAAGAAGGCTGAGGCCAAGCACTTAGCACAATAGAAGTAGAACGAACAACATGCTGCGGAAGTATGGGTGACCAGGGAGGCAGCGTAGGCTTTTACAGGTAAGGCAAAAGCAAGAGGGGCTGCTACGACAGAGGATGAAAGCGGCCCAAATGTGACCACATAGCTGGCCACAGATATAGGGACGGAAGGTACAGTGCCAACCACCATCTGTTTGCCCTTAAAAAGACCACGACTGACAGAACAATCAAAGCCACGGAAGAAGACCAAGGTGTCTAAGTTGGACAGGGAACTTGTCACATTGACTGAAGGTGACCTGGGCGACATTAGGGATACAGTTTGCGAAGTCACCCGAGAGGCGCTCAACGAGGCCATGACGGAGCAGCAGACTATGTTGGGGTTGCTCCGCACGTAGCTGCAGGAATTCGGAGCACGGGCCTCACAGCCGGGAATCGTCACTACCCATGGAGCTACGGGTATGTCAGCAACTGAGCAGCTGCTACAGGCCAAAATGGCTAATACTATCACACTCCTGGCAGGAGCATTGACAGCAGAGAATGCAGCAGACAGAGTTGTGGTAGGCCGACTGACGGGGCTTGGATTAAATTTGGCTTCCCTCCCACGCGAGAGCTTATACTAGCTCTAGGATAGTGCAATGATGGAGCTCGGTGCTAGGGAAGGACATGCGGTACATGTACTTAATGAGCAGCGAATTAACATAGAAAAGTTGAGCCTCCAACGTAATGAAGCAGTAGCACAAAATCAGTAGTTGGAGAAAATTGTGGGGTAAGCATGTTGTCGTGCCCCTGAGCTGGAGATTGCAGCAGATTTACCTGTCGACATATGAATCCAAAAGTTGGCCAATGGGTTCCACAAAGAAAAGGAAGAAGCCGCGAGGATCCAGTTGGCCCTCAACTTGCATATTGCAGAACTAAAACTGAAATCATAGCCGTCTACACCACCGGAGGTCACAGAGTAGCGGAGAGGCATCATTCAATTCGGGAGAGAAACAATAGCACGTGCCATGCAGGAGTACGCCAGCTTGTTGGATCAATCACTTATTACGCTCACTTCACTATAGGAAGACCCAACCATACAAAAGTTGGAAACAAAGGCAAGGGAGCTACAACAAGCCTATGATAATGTCAGGGGGACCGTGCAGAAAATTGCTATTATGCAGTGCTTGGCCAAGATGAGTGAGGCTCGGGCTCTTAAGATGCAAGCTGACGCCACTCACCAGAAGGAAGTAGTGATTAAAGAACGTATCCAGCCTTGGTTGGATGAGTCATTCGCGGTTTCCACAACCATCAAGCGAAAGATGGCACACATGCAGGCAATATATGAACCTGGACAAGCAACTGACATTGATATTGATGCATCGGTGGCTCGCGTAGAATAGGTACAACAGATGGCGAAAGATTTTGTTGCAAGTGTAAGTGAAGTGCAGAAGTTTCTGAATGACCTCTGCACGAAGATTGCCGCACCAGATGAGTGACTCGGGACGAGTCACGATGATTGTGTTGGGGGCCTGTTGGGTAGCGGAGGCCCCACGTAATGGTTTTGGGGCTCAAATCCCACAATTTTGGGTAAAAGTATGGTAAAGGCTCCATGAGGTGCGTGGAGCACGAATTGTAATGAGTCAAGTTAAAGGGTTGTCCGTCTAAAAATAATGTAATAAAATAGAAAGTGAGTTGGAAAATGTATAAATAGAGCAAGGCTTTATGGTTAGTAAGTAGTTTTGGTTTTGGATCTTAATGTTATGGGTTTGTGAAGGCAATATTCTCTTTGCGTTTGTAACTCTGAGTCAAGGGTGTTGGTAGATAGATAGAGGCTCTATAGCTATGTGTGTAGAGGGTTGGTAGAGTCCACAGCTATGTGCGCGGACCCCTGCAGCTGAGTGCGCAGGGAAGATCTTGTTGTATTGACATAAGATAAATAAAGATAAGAATTTTTGAATCATTGCGTGCTTTATCACGAATCTATGTGTTGCTTATGTTCTAATTTTATGCACTGTCTTTAAGAATTATGATTGCGCACACTGGTTATTATTGTTAAATGTTTGCTTAAATATAGTAAAAAGAATATCAGACATGTGATAAATTCAGTAATAAGAAAGTGCATCTGTGTGGATCTACGCGGAAGCCTGACAGTAGTACATAGTAGTGCGAGGCCGCAGAACGGTTTGTGACCCTTCCAGACCACATCAAGACATCCCAAGGGTGCGGAAACCTAGTTCCAGCACCCTCCCCTACTACCTCGGGTGAGACCTCAGTCTGCACTCCGCGGGCTATTACCGGAAGGGCCAGTAGTTCGGGATTTGTTTGGCTAATAACTCTTCCGAACCTAGGTCAAGCCCCAATAAGCCAACATTGAATTTGTTAAAGATTCTTTTAATCAAATTTCACATGAAAAATGGTAGGGGAAAGATGAGTCTTTTATACATTTAATGAAATAACACTTCATTATGTTGGTCATGAGACTTCATAGATGGTGATCTAGTATGTTAACCACTACTTTTTTATTTCACAGTGGATATAAGGTAGGTTAGTATTTTTCAAAGGGATTTGGTCTTGAGGGCCCTCATGGAATTATTACATAGGTTGATATTTTATATCTCCATGGGTAAATATTCCTCCTTTTGTAGAACCAATTCTTTTTTGATGAGGTATCGACTATTCTTGTAATTTAACTAATGTTGGGCTAGTCTTTCCTTTCATTCCCTGTGTTGAAATTTGAATCATCAATAATATTTCATGGGATGAATCTCCACCATTCATGAAATCCTCATATTTTTTATCCCCTAATGGAACGATCTCTTGTGATGTAATATGAGCTACAGACACTTGATATTTTTTTAGGACCCATAATAGCTTTCCTCCCACAATTAATTTTAAGTCATCAATGTGTTTTGGCAATGTGAATATATTCCCTTCGTGGTACTTTTATTTTTCCTTAGTATAAACATGATTAAACCTTATGAAAGGTTCTAGGCCATTGATCTTAATCAATGGGTACTGATCTTGGATAGGATAATTGTTACAATGAAATATTAGCCATATATATGTGATAGAGGGACCTTGATCCAAAATTCATGATGTTTGATATTTATTTTATTTCTTGATGGGCCTACCTCATGTGATGAACTACTTGTTGTTGATCATACTTTAGTCAAGTTGCATGTTGTGATGAACTATAGGGTTGATGATCAACAACCCATAGTTCATCACAAGAGGTAGGCCCATAAAAAAGGGCTACTAGTTTTTGAACCTTAATTAGGTTGAATGTTGTGATGAAAATAGACCATTAATCTAACATAGTGGGGCATGTATCCGCCATTCATGGTACTTAAAACCTTTTCAAACACCAAAAACCAACCCATGTCAAAATTTAAGCTAATGATATTTTTCAATGTGGTAAAGATCTATCATTTGTGACCCTCTACCTTCTTTCAAAATTCAATAGGCCCATCCCCGATAAGACATTACCATTTATATACTTTTTGTGGGAGGATTTTTAGCTCTCTATGCCCATTAAAGGGAATATTCAATAATCTCATGCCCCTAGACAATCTTACAATGATTTCAATCTTTGGGGGTTTCTTTTGTAGAAAGGGTGATCACAAAATGCTTTTTGGATTCCTCATGGATTTTTTTTGGAGGAAAAAGGGGAGATTGAGGTATCATAGGATGATGAACAAACATAGGATTTACCTCAAGGTGGTGGATTTTATTAGGAATAAAATCACAAAGAAATGAATGAAAAATAAAAAAAGAGAATTTTGTGCTATGTCCACAAAGAAATAGCCATTCCTTCCTTTTATTCCATCCAAAAAAAATTTAGGGATTAGAACTTGTAGCACATATGCATCAACCTCCTCTTCTCTTTCTCACAATTTACTCTCTCTCAATTACAATGCTATCTTAATATTACATAATTGTTGTATAATTTCCTCATAAACAAAGGGCTTCCTTATAAGGAAGGAAAATAAAAAATGAACATAAAATCTACCATTAGATATATGACCTAAATATGGATGCTCCAAGTTGACTATGAAATTGCAATACTTTACAAGACAAAATATTCAAAAAAACTTATCTTCATGGGCACTTCCGTTGAACCCCAACACAAGGGGCTCCAAAGAGTTGTTTCTACCCTCTTTATAACCCTTGGAAATAATAGTATGATGAAACCCCCCCTACAAAATTGGGGTTCAAACATGACTTAAAAAAAGACCTATAGACTAAGAAGATAATTGTGCTCCACAACCATCAATCTCCCAATTGAATACTTATTACATTAGCTCCACTGCTACTACACCTACTAGAATATGCTTCAACTTTGGACCTTGCTAGTTTCTCATCTTCATAATCATTCTTGAAGACCAACTGAAACTAAGGAAAATCTTAATTTCTCCTTTGTTAATTCCTTTATCAACTTATATGTAGGATTTTGGCTAGTACTTTAGAACCCTTGGAAATAATAGTAAGGGGAACCCCCCCTAAAAAATTGGGGTTCAAACATGACTTAAAAAGAGACCTATAGACTAAGAAGATAATTACTATTATGAAACCAGCGCACAAAAAGATAGAAAAGAAATATCAACGCCTTAGAAATCAATATCTTCGAGGGGGTAACCTCCTTTACATTACACAAATGAACAATTCTTCGATGCTACAAATGATAAAACCTCCTTTCTATATATAAGAGTCTAAGGAGTCACAATACAATCAAATCCGACATAACAATAATAATATCAGGGCACAACAATAACAATTGTGGGCTTCGATGGGGCACAATAATAATAATATGGGGACAATAAGTGCACAACAATAAAAATAAGGGCTACAATGACAATAGTAATGGGGGAATCACTAGTATTATAGGGATATAACATGCCCGTCTCCTTCAAAAAAGTGTTGTCCTCAATGCTTGAGTAGGTATGGATACTTCTGTATAAAATTCTTATCCTCCCATGTGGAATCTTCAGCGGGTAAGTTCTTCCACATGACAAGATACACTAAAATTGATCGATTTTGCAGCTGTCGAATTCTTGTTTCTGCGACTGCTTCAGGTTCCAATATGATTTTTCCTTCCACATCAAGTTCTGACAATATTGTTTGAACTAGGATCTTGTCACCAATAACCTTCTTTAAGCATGAAACATGGAAAAATGGGTGCACTCAGGAAGTTGTAGGAAGCTCCAATTTGTATGCCATATTACCAATCTTTTGCAACACCTTGTATGCCTATAATACTTTGGTGATGATTTATTATCCTTCTTAGCTTGCTTGAGGGACATTTGTTTATATGGTTGTAGTTGTAGAAATACCTAGTCACCTATATCAAAACTTCTTTCACGGCGATGTTGATCTACTTGTTGTTTCATTCTATTCTGTGCCAAAGTTAGGTTATCCTTTAAGAGTTGGAGAACTCGTTGCTGATGCTCAATGTGATCTTCCATTGCTTGAACCTTAGAATTTTCTCTTAAATATGATGTGATGGACGATGGGTGATATCCATAAAGTGCCATAAATGGGGTCATTTTTGCTATAGTATGGAAGGAAGTGTTATACCACCATTCAGACAAAGGCAACCATTTGACCCATTGTGTCCGTTTATCAGATACAAAGCAACGAAGATATCCTTCTAAACATTTGTTTACTATCTTAGTTTTCCCATCAGATTGAGGATAATAAGATCAACTATAAGCTAACTGAATACCAAGACAAGAAAATAATTATGGCCAAAAATTTCCAGTGAAAATGGGATCTCTGTCGCTTACAATAATCTTTGGGTTTCCATGTAGCTTTTGAATTGTTTCCATAAATGCAATAGAAACTGTACTAGCTATAAATGGATGAGTTAATGCACAAAAGTGTGCATACTTGGTAAGTCTGTCAACTACCACCATGATGACACTCTTTCCTTCAGACTTGGGTGAACCTATGATAAAATACATTGAAACCTCCTCCCAACATTGACTTGGAATGGATAAAGGTTGTAATAGCCTGGGGTCTTAATTGTTTCAACTTTATTTTGTTGGAAAACAAAACATTCCACCACAAAATTTTGAATATCAGATCTAAGGCCATCCCAAAAAATTCCTTAACCATGTGGTAAGTTTTTAAAAATCCCAAGTGCCCTCCTAAGGGAGAGGCATGCAATTCCATAAGAATCTTTTGTTTGAGTTGGGAATTTTGACATAGGTATAAGTGATCCTTGTACCATAATGAATCATTTTTCTAGCTAAATGTATCAGATGTACTGGGATCTTGTTGTAACTTTTGAACGAGTGCCCGCACTTCTTCATAATTCTTCCATTCATCCCTTGCTTCGTTTATCCAATCTGGTTGGATAATAGAAATGGCACAAAGCAATGCTTCCACATCTTCATCCTTTCTTGAGAGTGCATTTGCCACAACATTTTGATTCACTTTTTTGTATATGATTTCAAAGTCATAACCCAACATCTTTGTGACCCATTTTTGTTGTTCTTCTGAAGATAATATTTTTTCTAAAAAGTATTTAAGACTATAATGATCTATTTTTACCTTGAGGTGTCTTCCCATTAGGTAGGGTCGCCATTTCTTAAGTGCATGTAGTATTTCCAACATTTCCTTCTCATAAATATCTTTGTGTAAATACTTTCCTTTGATTGGATGAATTTCGAAAGCAATGGGCCTTTCTTCTTGATTTAAAACATCACCAATTCCATTTCCTGAGGCATCACATTCCACAATAAAGGTTTTTGTGAAGGCCAACGTAGCTAATATCGGTGCTTGGAACATGGCCTCTTTAAGATGTTCAAAGGTCTTCGTTTCTTCTCGAGTCCATAAAAATGCATCTTTCTTCAATAATGTTGTTAGAGGTGCTTCTATTCTCCCATAATTCTTAACAAACTTGTGATAATACCATGTCAACCTGAGAAATCCTCACAAATGCTTTATGGATGTGGGGATTTTCCATTCCTTAATGGCTTTAATTTTTCTAGGGTCTACCTTAACACCTTCATGAGATACAATATGGCCCAGATATTCTACCTCTTGTACTCCAAATAAACATTTGGAATTTTTTGCATGTAATTGTTTCTCCTCCAATAGTTTTAGCACCTTGTCAACATGTTGAACATGATCCTTCCAAGACTTGATATAGATTATTATATCATCAAAAAATACTAACACAAATTTTCTAAGGAAGGGTTTGAAAATGGAATTTATCAAACCTTGAAATGTAGAAGGTGCATTGGTAAGGCCAAAAGGCATCAAAAAACATTCATAATGACCCTCATGAGTTCTAAATGTTGTTTTCATAATGTCTTCAGTCTTCATTATGATTTGATGATATACCGAATGAAGATCCAACTTGGTGAAGTAAATTGATGCATGCAATTCATCCAATAGTTCATTCAATAACAGGAATGGGAAATTCATCTTTAAAAGTGAGCTTGTTGATCTCCCTATAATCTGGAAACATGCACCATGATCCATCCTTCTTGTGCACCAATACTATTGGAGCAGAGAAATAACTTTGACTTGGTTGAATTTTACTAGCCTCTAGCATTTCTGCAACCATATGTTCAATTTCACTCTTTTGGGAATAAGGATATCTATATGGCCTGATGTTTGGAGGATGACTTCCTAGAATCAAATGAATAGCATGATCATGATCACGAATAGGTGGGATACCTTTGGGAGTCTCAAATAGCTTGGAATGATTATCCAAGACTTTTTGGGGATCTGGAGAAATAGATGATTTCAATGTGGGAACCTCTAGCAAACATAATCGTGCAATTACGTGTCATTTTTCTTTATTTATAAGCTTTGTCATTCCATTAGATCTGATTATCTTTCCTGGTTTACCTGTGATACCTCTTAATTCAAATTCCTTTCCTTCCAAAGTAAATTTCATGAAAATTTCTTCAAAATTAAAATCTATTGTACCCAAGGATTGTGGCCATTGGACTCCTAGTACAACATCAGAACCACTCATTAGAATGGAAAGCATTGGCCTATTCAATACATATCCTCCCATGGATAGCTTGATATTATGGCACTTTCCAAAGCAATTTATGGTTCCTCCACTTACAACCATCAATTGACACTCTAGTGCTGGATATAGGAAGCAATTCAATTCCTTGGCTATCTTACAAGGAATAAAATTATGGGTACTGCCCGAATCAATCAACACTATTACCTTTTTCTCTTGATATGTCCTTCTATCTTGATAGTTTCAAGAGTGGTAATTCCGGCTAATGCATTACAAGATATGGCCATATTCATTTCTTCTTTCTCTAGGGTTTGTTCATGGTGTATATCCTCTTCTTTTGACGTTTCTTATTCCTTTTCTTCCTCTTCTTCATAATCTATGTAAAATAATTTCTTCTTAGCACACTTATGACATTTAGTGTATTTTATATCACAACTGTAACAAAGACCTCTTTTTTCTTCCAATTGTTGGGGTGTCAACCTTGTAGGTTGTGGAATGCTAGGGGAAACAATAGTTTCATCCTTATAGTTGTGAGTGGTGGGATTCCTTGTTGCCATAATTTTTCTTTCCATTTTTCTTTCCAACCTGAATGCCTTCTCCAATGAGTCAGTTTCCCAAAGGAGAACTTCGTGTTGGATGTCATCCTTTAAAGTCCCTATGAATACATCAATCCTATGCTCCTTTGGAATATATTTTACCCTTATAGTAAATTTTTGGAAGTCCTCAATGTGCTCCATCATTGAACCCTTTTGTTTGAGGTTTATCAATTAGCTAAAAAAAATGTTGCTTTTTGTATCCTCATAATGTGCTATCATTTATTCTGTAAAAATTTCCCAAGTGACCATTTGTTTATGAGAGAAAAGGCATCGATACCTTACAAACTAATTTGTCTTCGAATATAAAGTTTCAATGCATATCTTTTGTATGTTTTGCACATTATGGAGATCGAAATATTGCTCCATTTGTAGTATCCATGTTACGAGATCCTTGCCATCAAAATTCCTCATATCGATCTTTGGAACATGGTGGCTCTTCAATCCAATGTTAGAGTCTATGAAATCATTATTAAAATTTCTTTTGTTCTCATCATGAGTTTCCTTTACTAGCCTTTCACCATTAGTAAGAATTCATTGTAGCAACTTAGTCAAATATATCTTCAAATCTTCCATGTCGCCTTTCAGTTTTTCTTCTGTACCATCCATCTTAGCGTCCATGCCACCCATCTTAGCTTCCACACCATCCATATTAACTTGCACGCCATTCATATTAGCTTCCATGCCATTCATATTAGCTTCCACGCCTTTCTTTAAACCGTCAATCTTAGCTTCTGTTACCTTTTGTGAGAGTGAAATTTGTTGCACTTGGTCTCGTAATTTTGATATATCATGTTGCATTTCTTCCTCTTCTTCATGAGTCATGCTAGATATTTTAGGTTTCTTATTAGGTGTTTCCATTTTATTTCTTCGGGGCATAAATTAATGATAATTATGCTTCACTATGCCCTTTGAAATTCAAACTAATTTTTCAACTCAAACTTATGAAATTTTTTAAAAAGACTATACAACTTTTTTCTCTTTTTAGAAGATTGATATTGAATCTATTGTATCTCTATAATTGAAAATCTCCAAGGTTTGAAATTTCTTCCTGAGATAACCCTCTGAGTCCTTTTCCAATGCCACCGGTCGGATCAAAATTGGATTCTCCAAGAAAGCGTTATGCCAAATCTCCCAAGATGGCCTGATTATATAATTTTTCAATAGAGAGAACTTGTATGACATGCCACGTGTCACAGTTTAGACCTTCGGATCTGAAAAAGATACACAAGAAACTACATGCCTTCCCATTTCTGTAACTTCTTACGAAATTTCATTTTGATGCTCAAAGAGAAAGTTATGACGATTTTCCCAAGGTCTCCTATTTGGAATGTAATTCAAGACTCTGTAAAAACCTAACTTCCTCAGATCATATCTCTAAAAATATAGCGAGACAAGATCTGAAATTGGGACCCAAGGTTCAGAACGAGTTCGACTCAAATGGGTGTTTCTTTTAGCTTCTGAAACATCACATAAAAAACATTATATCGAAAATTACACGATTACCTATTTGGAGTAGCGAAACCTTATAATCCAAAGCTCTGAAACAAAATTTTATGAAACCAGCTCACAAAAATATAGAAAAGAAAGATCAACGCCTAAGAAATCAGCCTCTTCGAGGGGGCAACCTCCTTTAGATTACAAAAATGAACAATTCTTTAATGCTACAATGAAAAAAACTCCTTTCTATATATAGGAGTCTAAGGAGTCACAATATAATCAAAGTCGACATAACAATAATAATATAAGGGCACAACAATAAAAATAGTGGGCTTCTATGGGGAACAATAATAACAATATGGGTACAATAGGGGCACACCAATAAAAATAAGGGTTACAATGACAATAGTAATGGGGGAATCACTAGTATTATAGGGGCCTAACAATTACGCTCCATAACGATCAATCTCCCAATTGGATACAAATTACATCAACTCCACTGCTACTACACCTACTAGACTATGCTTCAACTTTGGACCTTGCTAGTTTCTCATATTCATCATCATTCTTGAAGACCAACTGAAACTAAGAAAAATCTTAATTTCTCCTTTGTTAATGCCTTTGTCAACTTATATGCATGATTTTGGCTAGTCTGTATGTTTTCCAATTCAGCTACCCCTCTTCCAAAATTTATCATATGAAATGGTACCATAACTTCTTAGTCTTAGAGTGAAAGGAGGAGTTCTTTGCAAGATGAATGGAAGTATTGCTATCACTATATAACATGATATTCTCCCTCTTTTCTCCCATTTCCTCCAGAATATTTATAAATAAATGATCTCTTTACTAGTCTCTGTAGCAACATCATACTCTACTTTTGTTGTTGAAAGTGAAACAACACAATTTAAAAATTAAACTTGTTGTTGTTCCACCTATAGTAAAAAACATACCTAGTGGTGCTCCTCCTGCTATCTTTATCATCTGCCACATTTGAGTCAATATATCCTTGTAGAACAATGTTTGAAAATCCAAAGCATAATTCTTGAGAAGTAGTACCTCTCAAATACCTGAGAATCCACCTTACTACCTTTCAATGCTATTTACCTAGATTTAACTTATATTTTCTCATAACTACCACTTAATGTTAAATATTTGGCCTTATTCACACCATCATATACATCAAGCTTGAAACTACTGATGAATATGGAACCTTGGACATATAGTCTATCTCATCATCTGTCTTGGGGCACATCTCCTTAATCAATTTGAAATGGCTTTCCAAAGGGCTACTAATTGATTTTTGCATCTTCCATTTTAAATGTTTCCAACATATTTTCTAAGGAAATGCTATTTTATGATTTATCCACTCCCTTATTATTTTCATACCAAAGGTTTCCTTTGTAGCACCCAAATCATTCATAGAAAATGAATTAGCTAATTTTATTTTGAGCACATTTATACATTGCATGTTAAAAATTGCAACAAGCATGTCATCTACATACAATAACAAGACAATATAAATTCCATTATCTAGTCTCTTAAAATAAACACAATGGTCACATCGACATCTACAATAACCTTGTTCTATCATAACCTATCAAACTTCAAATAACATTGCCTTGGAGCTTTCTTTAACCTAAACAAGCTCTTCTTCACTTTGGATAATAAGTGTTCCTTCCCTTTGACTTCATATCCCTGTTCTTGTTGCATATAAATATCTTCCTCCAATTCCCTATGAAGAAAAGTTGTCTTTACATTTAATTTCTCAAGATGAAAATATTCCACTGCCATTAAAAAAAGTTTTAATTGAAGTCATTTTGACAATAAGAAAAAAATATTTCATCAAGATCTATACCTTTCTTATGTGCAAACCCCTTTACAACAAGTTTTTCCTTATACCTCTTTTGGCCTCCATCTTCTTCCTTTAACATGTAAACCCATCTATTCAATAATGCTCTTTTAACTACAGGAAATGGGACCAAGTACCAAGTCTAGCTATGTACTAAAGATTCCATCTCTTCTTTCATTCCTTGCTCCCATTTATTTTCATATTCTACTTGCATCGCTTCTTCATGTCTTTATGGTTCACCAAAATGAGTTATCAATACATAATGTGATGAAGGAGAGTATCGTTCAAGTGGCCTACTTAGCCTAAATGATCTTCTAATAACACTTGTAGGAGTTTTAGGTACTTGTTGTTGATGCTACTGTCGGACATTTTGATTTTCTGGCACCTTTTGGAATTTCTTTTTCTATGATTTCATCAAGCATTGTGTATTATATGTTTTCCTTTTCCCATTTCTTTCATTACAATTGATATTTGTACATGACATCATTAAATACCACATCTGTATTCTTAATGATTTTGTTTATTTTCATAATCTCATAAGTGATAGCCAACATCAATAACTCCATAGTTCTATTTTCTCCATCGATATGGACAAATGCTTCACAACCAAAAGTCTTCATAAATGAGTAGTTTACATTTTTACCTGTCCATGCCTCTTTTGGAATTCCACCATCCAAGGAAATTGAAAGCCTTCAATTTATTAAGTAAAAAAAAATATTACAACATTTTCCCAAAATTGTAAGAGAAATCTTACATGTAATCTCATAATCCTTGGACACGCCATGTGTGTCATATTCATCCTTTCTAACGCACCATTTTCTTGTGATCTTCTTGAATTGTATTCTCCCTACAAATCCCATGGTATGAAGTGTCTATCAAACTCCTTGCTGTAATACTCACCTCCATTATCCCATTTGCAACACTTCAACTTATTTCCCATCTCATTCTAAACCAATTGTTTCCTTTTTTTTTAAAAGTATCTAAGCCATCAAACTTGTTTCTAATTTAATAAACTAAAATTTTCCTAGTTGCATCATCAATTAAAGTAACATAATAATAAGATCCAACAAAAGATTGTTGGCATTATGATTCTGGTATGGCTCTATGTTACAGGTGTTGTAGTTGATGGAAACTCTCTTAAGTACTTGATGGCAACTCTCTTAAGTGGCAATGCTCTGTTCAGGCTCTCAAAATATGTTGGAAAATAAGAGGTACACAGGTACACTGTACAAAAGCTGTGGACCCGCAAGAATATCATAGATAAAGTGCGTACATACCCGCTGGTTACCCGTTCATGAGGTGCGGACCCCAGTTCACTCACTTCAAGGCAGAGAAGCGCGCTCACGTGGAGTTTCTTATGTTTGGCTCGTGGTATTTAGCCCGTCGTTCTTGATTCTATGGTTTTGGCCCGTGGTATAGGATCTATTTTAGCCCTGGTTTGGATCCCTTGTATTGGTTATTGATGGTTTTGTCCCATGGTGTGAATAAGGGATTGACTATAAATAGGGAAGGAGATCACTTGGCTAATGTATCTTTGCAAATTGAATATCTTAAGATCTGAAATATTGGGTTATCGGTTTAAAAGCTTGATCTATATAAAAGTGAAGTTGAAAGTGAATCTATGAAGTGTGATCTCTCGGGCGCATGATCATATCTGGGCATCTGACTATCTGTGGCACACTGGTGGACTGCCAATTTGGCCCTAATCAGAGGTACGCAGGTAATTAACAGTGCAAGTGTGAGGGTATGCAGAGCAGAAGAAGGCGCGGTGCGTGGGTACGCAGAGCAGAAGAAGGCGCAGTGTGTGGGTACGCAGAGCAGAAGAAGGCGCAATGCGTGGGTACGCAGCGCGATAGAAGGTTCAGGTGCGGAGGCACAGTAAAGATACGCGACGCGACAAAAGCCGCAGGTGCGGAGCTACAGTAGAGGTACGCAGCACGATAGAAGCTGCAGGTGCGGAGCTACAGTATATGTACGCGGCGCGACAGAAGGTGTAGGTGCGTAGATACGCAGTGCAACAGAAGGCTCTCTGTGGGTATACGTAGGGGAGAAGAAGGTGAAGTGCGGAGCCACGCAGGCCAGATAAAGAAAAACTAGGGATCTGTCTTAAGACTTTTGTTGGCTGAATTCTTTTATGTTGATAAGGTGTTCTGGGTTTAGTTTACTGTTACTATTGATCTGGTTACTGCAGTTGACTGGGTGATTTACTTGTACTTGATGATCTCTTGATGTTTATGGATCCAGTTTGAAAATTTATGAAAAGTGGTCCTTGAAAGAAAAGAAGTAGGGGTTGTAGCTCCCTTCCAAGAGAGACTGGAAAACGAGAGAGAGTTGTAGCTCTCTGCAGGTTGCAGCCTGCGTACTGGTAAAGGACTGCACCAGTACAAAACCATTGTAAAAGGATTTTCTAATTTGAAAGAAGATAGAGACATATTGCAGCAGGTGGTTTTCACCCACATTGGGTTTCCACCTTATATCTGGTGTTCTTTGGTGTGACTATCTGTTTTTCTTGTTCATGCTCATTATTTTATGGTACTGACATGCAAAAATAATTCAAAGTATAAATACGGAGGATTTATTAAAAGAACTTAATAATACTGATTCACCCCCCCCTCTCAGTATTATTTCCAACAATTGGTATCAGAGCAGGTCCTTCAGAGAAGCTTGATCGCTTGAAGGAAGATCATTCATCATGAGCAACTACGAGAGGGAAGCATCAATCAGGCCACCAATTTTTGATGGGACAAACTTCAATTATTGGAAGGTAAGAGTTACTGCCTATCTTCAATCTCTTGGTACAGAAGTTTGGGATATCATAGATACAGGCTACACTTTTCCTTCAGCTACTCCTACAGATACGGCCGAAAAGAAGAAATATGAAACAAATGCTAAAGCAGTCAATACTCTGTTGGGATGCTTATCTCAAATAGAATTCGTGAAGGTTATGCAATATAAATCCGCAAAAGAAATATGGGAAAAGATTGTCTTGAGCTACGAAGGAGATGAACAGGTAAAGCGTGCTAAACTTCAAACCCTCAGGATTCAGTATGATAATCTCAGAATGTATAATGATGAAAGTGTGGCTAACTATTTCCTTCGGGTAGAAGAGATTGTTAATTGCATGAAAAACTTAGGTGAAGAAATAAAAGAGGCTATTGTGGTTGAAAAAGTTCTAAGATCATTGTCCCCCAAGTTTGAATCTAAAGTGTCTACAATAGAAGAAAAGGAAAATCTACGAACTCTTACTATGTCTCAGTTACACGGAATTCTAACTGCTTATGAAATGAGAAAGGGAGGTCCATCAGACAAGAGAGAAGCTGTCTTCAAGGCTTCAGGCAAAGGAGACTACTATGAAGCAAGTCACGTGCCAGAAGAAGAAGAAGAATCAAATTTTGTCAGAAATCTTCAACGGGGTATTGGAAGGTTAAGAGGTAAGTTACCTTTTAAATGTTTTGCTTGTGGAAGAGTAGGTCATTATGCTGCGAAATGTCCTCATAAGGATAAGATTGACAAAGGAAAGGAACCTGCTAGATGGAGCAAGAAACAAAATGCAAATAAGAAAAGCTACTACACTCATGAAGATAGTGATGGTCTATCAAATAGTGATGAATATGAACGAGGTAATGACCATAAAATTTTAATGGCATTTGAAGATGATGATTACATGGATGCTATAGATGTGGATAGCTTTCATGAAGAAATTTCTAGACTCAAGACATGTATAGAAGAAAATAATATGATCATTGATACTCTACAATTTCAAATTGATGAAAAAGAAAAATATCTTGAAAAGTTAGAAGGTGAAATTGTTTGTCTTAGAAAAGAGATTGAGAAAACAAAGGCTATTAATCTTAGGTTTGTCAAAGGATCTGAAACTCTGGATGAGATCATCAATATACAACGTTCTCCACTAAACAAGACAGGTCTGGGGTATAATGGAGAAACTTCTCAAGCATCCACCTCAAAGAGTTATCTTGATGCAGCAAGAAGGAATGAACAAAAGCACAATGGAGATCACCAGGTAAAGCAGGGACGAATTACATCAAGAACAAACAAAGACTATCAGGTAAACCAGGGGCAATCTGTCTTAAGAATGAACAAAAGCTACAACCAGCCACAGGTAAAATCCTCTCAATTTGCTTCAAGAATGGATGACAATAGAAATTACAATCATTTGGCCAGAAGATTTGATAACCGCAGAAGTTTCTTCAATGGACAATGCTTCTCTTGCCATAATTTTGGTCGCAAAGCAACTCAATGTGTTGCATATAAAACAATCATGACTAGAGAAGCTCAAAAACAAAGAAGTATGACCGGGATTACAAAAAGGACCTATAACAACTTTTCGGCTCTTGAAAATGAAGTTGAATGTTCTATTTGCAATAACTTTGGTCATGAAGATTCTGAATGCAGGAGCAGGTTTCAGCAGACAAAGGAACAAGCCTCAAGCACCAAAACATGGAGAATAAAGGAACCACAAACAGAAAGATGTGGGATAGCATTTTATGCAGAGGGACAAGAAAATCTATGGTACATTGACAGTGGATGTTCGAAGCATATGACAGGTGATAAAGAAAAACTTGAATCATATTCTGCTTTAGAAAAGGGAAAGAAAGTTTCTTTTGGAAATGATACTCCTGCAGCTATAAAAGGAAAAGGCACTGCTCAGTTAAAAGAAAAGGTCAAAGCTGGAAATGTTTTGTATGTTGATGGATTGAAGCATAATCTTCTGAGTGTCAGCCAGATGTGTGATCAAGGAACCGAGGTGATATTTAGATCAAATGGATGTCTTGTTCGTGATCTTGATACAGGTAAAACAATGATCAAAGGTGAAAGAACTCCAAATAATCTATACATATTTGAAGAAGGACAACAACAATGCTATCTAAGCAAGGATGATGAAAACTGGTTATGGCACCGGAGGTTGGGGCATCTAAGCTTTTCACAAATAAGGAAAGCATGAAAATATCAGGCAGTTCGCGGTCTTCCAGATATCAAAATTGCAGACAACACCATATGCAAATCATGTCAATTTGGAAAGCAAACCAGAACTAACTTTCCAGAGAAGGAAGGATCAGCTAGCATGCCTCTTGAACTAGTACATACAGATATATGTGGTCCATTCAGGAAAAGGACATCTCAAGGAGAAGAATACTTGATATTATTCATTGACGATTTCTCCAAGTTTGTCTGGTTAGGACTTATGAAGCACAAAGATGAAGCATTTGAGAAATTCAAATCCTTTAAAGCCTTGGTTGAAAATGAATCAGGATACAAAATTAAGTGCCTCAGATCCGACAGAGGTGGGGAGTATACCTCAAATGAATTTTTCGATTTCTGTGAAGAACATGGGATAAGAAGGGAATTCTCTACAGCTAGAACTCCTCAGCAAAATGGAGTGGTGGAAAGGATGAACAGAACAGTCCAACAAATGGCTCGTGCTATGCTTGATGAGTCTGGAACTCCCGCAACTTTCTGGGGTGAAGCTGCATATGCTGCGGTTGTTATTCTCAACAAAACAAATGTCCGGGTGAACAGCACTCAAACCCCTCATGAGCTCTGGTATGGTGAGACTCCTTCGGTAAAGCACTTCAAAATCTTTGGGAGCAAATGCTATATTAAGAACACTGATGAGCAACTTGGCAAACTTGAACCTAGAGCAGATGAAGGCATTCTTCTTGGTTATTCTCCACACAGCAAAGCATACAAGTGCTACAATAAAAGACTTGGAAGAATTGTTGACAACATTGATGTAGTGGTTGATGAGAAGGGATACATTCCTAGGCAAGTAAATCATGAAGATATCGAAGAAGATGAAGACTACCCTCAAAGACAGAATGATGAAGAAGAAGGACCTCAAGAAGAACCAGAGGAGCAGATAAGGATAGAAGAGAAGACTCCATCCAGATATGTTCATAAGAATCATCCAGAATCTCAGATTTTGGGGCAGAAAGAAGCAGGTGTACAAACAAGAAGAACAATTGCAGAAGCTTCAAGCTATTTGGCATTACTCTCTTCTACTGAACCACAAAATTTGAAAGAGGCGTGCAAAGATGAATGTTGGGTCAAAGCAATGGATGAAGAACTTGAGCAGATCGAAAAGAACAACACTTGGGAGTTGGTTCCTAGACCAAAGGATAAGAATGTTATAGGGACAAAATGGGTCTTCAAAAATAAATTGAATGAAAATGGAGAAGTAATTAGAAACAAGGCCAGACTTGTTTGTAAAGGGTATGCGCAGCAAGAAGGAATAGATTTTGAAGAAACTTTTGCTCCTGTTGCAAGACTTGAGGCTATCCGAATGTTCCTTGCTCTCTCAAGCTTTCAAAACTTCAAAGTATTTCAAATGGACGTGAAATCAGCCTTTCTGAATGGAGACTTGGAAGAAGAAGTATACATTGAGCAGCCAGATGGTTTCATTCTTGTAAATGATCCAAATCTTGTATGCAGATTGAAAAAGGCTCTCTATGGTCTCAAACAAGCTCCAAGGGCTTGGTACTATCGTTTGGACAAATATCTTCATCGGCAAGGTTTTTCAAAAGGATCAGCAGATAGAAATCTTTATATAAAAGTTGAAAACGACAAATTGCTAATACTTGTTGTGTATGTAGATGACATTATCTTTGGCAGCAATGAAGAAGCTATGAGTCAAAGCTTTGCCTTGGTAATGCAGAAAGAATTCGAAATTTCCTTGCTGGGAGAACTGACATATTTTCTTGGTTTGCAAATCCAACAAAAAGAAGGAGGGATCTTTTTGTCTCAAACCAAGTATCTCAAGAAGATTTTGAAGAAATATAGCATGAAAGATGCAAAACCAGTATGTACACCCATGGTCACAGGATGTAGCCTCAGTGCAAATGATGAATCAGCAGCAGTGCATCAACCAACCTACAGATCTATGATTGGAAGTCTACTTTATTTGACAGGTACCCGACTAGACATAATGCATGCAGTAGGAATAGTTGGAAGATTTCAGGCAAATCCAAAGGAAACTCATCTTCAGGCAGTAAATAGAATCTTCAAATATCTTCAAGGAACTCAAAACTATGGCTTATGGTATCCTATAGATACAGATCCCACACTTCATGCTTATACAGATGCAGATTGGGCCGGAAGCGTGGATGAAAGGAAGAGCACAAGTGCTGGTGCATTCTTTATGGGTTCCAGATTAGTATCTTGGTTCAGCAAGAAACAGAGTTCGATTGCCTTGTTTACAGTTGAAGCGGAATATGTTGCTGCTGCATCCTGCTGCACTCAACTCCTTTGGATGATGCAGACCTTGCAGGATTTTAAAATCACTTGTATACCACCCATCTCCATCGTATGTGATAATACAAGTGCAATCAGCATTTCAAAGAACCCAGTCATGCATTCAAAGACCAAGCACATACCGATCAAGTATCATTTTCTCCGGGAACAAGTACTTGAACAAAAGGTCAAGTTGGAGTATGTTCCTTCTAAGGAACAAGTTGCTGATATACTCACCAAACCATTGCCCAGGGAGACCTTTGAATACCTCAGGCAAAAGATGGGGGTTGTTGATGCATCATCTTCTTGTTGAATCTCTTCTGATGGTTGGTTGTATGCAAGGCTCATATGCGTACATGTGCTAGGTTGCGGATTGATCGAAGATCGAATGGCACAGGTTCAAGGGGAGCATATAATGCATTGTTGGCATTATGGAGGAAGTACAAAAGAAGACCATGGATGCTGGTCTGAATATTGCTGCAATATGTCTCTATCTCTTTCATGGTCATTTATGGTGTTTGGTGGATTATGGTTCTTCTTTGCAGATCTGGTTTATAGTCAGGGGGAGCATGTTCTTAGGGGGAGCATAACCCTTTGCCCTTGATGTCAAAGGGGGAGAATGACGTTGAAGACCTTGAAGTTGCCATCAAGTCCAAAGGGGGAGATTGTTGGCATTATGATTCTGGTATGGCTCTATGTTACAGGTGTTGTAGTTGATGGCAACTCTCTTAAGTACTTGATGGCAACTCTCTTAAGTGGCAATGCTCTGTTCAGGCTCTCAAATATGTTGGAAAATAAGAGGTACGCAGGTACACCGTACAAAAGCTACGGACCCACAGGAATATCATAGATAAAGTGCGTACATACCCGCTGGTTACCCGTTCATGAGGTGCGGACCCCAGTTCACTCACTTCAAGGCAGAGAAGCGCGCTCACGTGGGGTTTCTTATGTTTGGCTCGTGGTATTTAGCCCGCCGTTCTTGATTCTATGGTTTTGGCCCGTGGTATAGGATCTATTTTAGCCCCGGTTTGGATCCCTTGTATTGGTTATTGATGGTTTTGTCCCATGGTGTGAATAAGGGCTTGACTATAAATAGGGAAGGAGATCACTTGGCTAATGTATCTTTGCAAATTGAATATCTTAAGATCTGAAATATTGGGTTATCGGTTTAAAAGCTTGATCTATATAAAAGTGAAGTTGAAAGTGAATCTATGAAGTGTGATCTCTCGGGCGCATGATCAGATCTGGGCATCTGACTATCTGTGGCACACTGGTGGACTGCCAATTTGGCCCTAATCAGAGGTACGCAGGTAATTAACGGTGCAAGTGCGAGGGTACGCAGAGCAGAAGAAGGCGCAGTGCGTGGGTACGCAGAGCAGAAGAAGGCGCAGTGCGTGGGTACGCAGAGCAGAAGAAGGCGCAGTGCGTGGGTACGCAGCGCGATAGAAGGTTCAGGTGCGGAGGCACAGTAAAGATACGCGGCGCGACAGAAGCCGCAGGTGCGGAGCTACAGTAGAGGTACGCGGCGCGATAGAAGCCGCAGGTGCGGAGCTACAGTATATGTACGCGGCGCGACAGAAGGTGCAGGTGCGTAGATACGCAGTGCAGCAGAAGGCTCTCTGCGGGTATACGCAGGGGAGCAGAAGGTGAAGTGCGGAGCCACGCAGGCCAGATAAAGAAAAACTGTGGATCTGTCTTTACGACTTTTGTTGGCTGAATTCTTTTCTGTTGATAAGGTGTTCTGGGTTTAGTTTACTGTTACTATTGATCTGGTTATTGCAGTTGACTAGGTGATTTACTTGTACTTGATGATCTCTTGATGTTTATGGATCTAGTTTGAAAATTTATGAAAAGTGGTCCTTGAAAGAAAAGAAGTAGGGGGTTGTAGCTCCCTTCCAGGAGAGACTGGAAAATGAGAGAGAGTTGTAGCTCTCTGCAGGTTGCAGCCTGCGTACTGGTAAAAGAATGCACCAGTACAAAACCATTGTAAAAGGAGTTTCTAATTTGAAAGAAGATAGAGACATATTGCAGTAGGTGGTTTTCACCCACATTGGGTTTCCACCTTATATCTGGTGTTCTTTGGTGTGACTATCTGTTTTTCTTGTTCATGCTCATTATTTTATGGTACTGACATGCAAAAATAATTCAAAGTATAAATAAGGAGGATTTATTAAAAGAACTTAATAATACTGATTCACCCCCCCCTCTCAGTATTATTTCCAACAGAGATGATAGCTGAGATTGTCCCCATAAATCTATATGTGCAAGCTCTAAGTTTTCACTCTTATTTTCATTCCCAACTCCGAGGAGCTTCTTTTCATTCACCCCTCTACCCTACACAAGCTTTCTCTAGTGAATTCAGCACACTTCTAGAATCGAGAAATTCGACCCAATAAATGGCTATGACTTATTCCCTACAAAACACTACCAACTTTTTTGTCTCAAGGTAGGAAAACTCTACAAATTTTCAGATGTCCTAACGCACTCCACCTGGAGAGATTTGTGCTCCATGAACTGTCTTTACACTTAGGAAGTGCGCAAAATTAGGAAAATTCTTGTAATGTAGCTCTAGGAGAGCCTTGAATTTGACTCCCAAACTTTCTTACTAGGGAGACACTCGAAGTCTCTTAAATTAGGGTGGGATTTCACTTTAAATCCCTATGTTAAATAACACTTCTCGTCTTGTGCTCAACATATCCAAGATAAGATGGAATGTAAAGTGTAATAAACGAAAGAAGATTGAAAAATGAATCCATCCTCCTTTTATAATTTCTCCTCATGCTTCTAGACTCCTTTTTAATTTTATTTTATTGGTGGGGGCCATTTTCCACTAAGTGACTTTTGCTGCCATTTTAATAAAATTATAATTTTCCCCTTTTAAATTAATATTACTGAAATTGGGAAAAATTCTTTAGCGACTACAATGTTCACAAAATTTTGGATATTACAAATTTCCTATAAATGTGACTATACAAACTTCACTTCCCAATTTCCCTGTTGAAATTAGATTTCTTCTTAAATTAATAATGCGCCTTACCTCTTTAAAAAAATATTGGTTTCCATTTTGTAATTTTACCCATGCCTTACCTTTTTCCAAAATGTTACATGGTTAATCATCACCCAAATAAACCTACCCAAATTAACCTTTAACATAATACTGAAAACATTTCCAATGGGGTGTGGCATGAAATGAAGCCCCTGAGCCTATCACCCAAGAATCAACAATGTTACCTAATGAAATGATTAAAGAATCTTGTAACACATCACCTAATACATTTGATTCCTTACTATTCTCTTGTTTTCCATCTCCTTTTTTTAATTTTAAAGACCAACAATCCTTCTTCTTATCTCCTTTCTTCCCATAGTGCCAGCATTCCAGCTTCCCTCGAGATTTGGATCTACCCTTCATAGAATTTCCATGATTCCCCAAGCTCTTTCTTCTCTCCCTTTTTCTTTCTCTATTCTCTATAGTCAAAGAATTACTTAACATATCACATATGCTTTTCCATTACGTTTCCTCACTAAGGATAAAACCAACAACACAATAAAACTTTCAAGTGTTTGAAACAAAGAAATAAGTGCTCATAGCCATGAACAAGCCATTCTAGCTTTCTGGAAATCAACATGTTGACAATGTTGGACTTGCCAACATTCAAAAGGGTCTCCCCGATATGTGGTCCCAATTATACCTCACACCTTTTGGTATAGGAGCCCCATCTTGAATACGACCGATTGTCATATTCTTAAATATTTACGTTGGATTTAGTTGACAGCAAGAGAGATAATCACATATGTGCCTTCGAAAAGCAAGTAAGTGTGCCTGGTGAATGTTCGGTTGTGAGTGCATCAAGGTTATTCTACTATGGAAGGGAAAGAAAGTGAGCCTATGAGAGAGAGGTTATAGGACCACCCTAGTAGAGACAAACAAAAAAGAGAATGTTTCATCTAACATCCAATGGAATAGTCCACAAAGACACGATGATAGTTACAACCATTAAAACACATTCTCAGTAGGATAACCACTAAAATAACCAAAATAGTTCAACTACTTTAAAATTGGTGAAAGAAACAAGAATCATAAACATTTATAGAACAGTCTTACAAATATTCATAACCCATTCATGAAAACAGGAAGGCCATTAGGATTCAAATATTAATTAAAAGTCCCAAGATGCATGAATACAATTAACATCAATTTCTTCAATAGTGGAGCATTGGAGCCACTACTTGCTCCCCAAAAGTACTAACTTGTCTCTCTAATTCCTTATGGGAGGAGCCAAGGAGAAAAGTCCTCTACATTAGAAAGGATGATCTATTTATAACTTAAGGAGTGGCCTTTCACATCCTCATGACTCTTGACTTTCTAACTTCTAGTGACCTTTGGACTTTTACAACCGTTGGAGTTCCAAATGAATTTTAGAATTACATATGAATTTTGGTATTACATGTCTTTTAGACTTCCATGACTCTTGGACTTCTACTCATTTGTATTTTAGAATGGTTACAATAACACACCTTGACTTCCACATCAACACATGATGAAACTAGACACATCGCTCTCTTGGATGACTGGGACTGACAATGATTGATGACATGGACTCTCTTTAGTGGTGACATAGATGCCACTATATTTTCTCTTTGTTCATCTTGTGATCATAGAACTTTCACCCTCTAAAGGGTCTTCAATATTGGAGTTCTTAGGGTGCTTCTATAATCAAGTTTCAACTGTGTTCTTAGTTCTTTTCATGGTTCCTTAGTTCATCCTCTTTGCCTAATCTTGCTCGTGGATGCTTTCCATGAGGTCCCTAGAATACCTGTTTCTACAATCACTCATGAAGAGAAATTATCAACCTGAAAATATCCTATTCTACCATGTTTTATGAAAATTTTCTTGTTTATGGCTTTTCATTGCACTAAAAATGGTAAAAAAATGCTTTAGGGTGAATGGGCACACTTTGAAAGGCTGAAGGGCTAAAGAGGAAGAGCTTCAAGGCTTCGGCATGCACTCAAAGAAAGAAATAGGTCAAGTTAGGGCGCATGTCACAAGTCCAAAGGACAACGGGGAAGGCTCCAGGCTTCCCAAGTGCGTTTTTTCTCAAGGGTGAGGGGAGGCTACAAGGTGCACTCCTGGAGGCTGAAGGCTAAGGCTTCGTGTTTTCGGGGTCCACTCATGTGACCAAGAGGCTTTAGGAAGGGCGCAAGGAGCACTCTTAAAGGCTGAAGGTTGGGGCTTCGTGCCTTTGGAGTGTGCTAGTGCACTCAAGAAGTTCAGGAGAGTGCATGGCATGTTGGGCAAGGTTGAAGGATTGAGATTCAGGTCTTCAGGGTGTGTCTATGCACTCAAGAAGGGTGCACTTCTTTGAGTCGAAGGAGTGCGCTCAAGGAATACTTAGTCATTTTAGAGGGCACAGTTCGGAACATGGAAGGGGATTCAAGATTTTGGAGTGCTCCCAACTCTCAAGGAGGGCGTAGGGTGCACTTCTGAACAACGAAGGGTCTCCCATCAAGGCTTTGTAGTGTGTTCATGTGCTCTTGGATTCAATGGGCTCGTTTTGCAACCGATTTTGTTTTAAGTCTGGATGGTCAGTCAAGGGGTAGGAAAGATGAGTTATAGGCACAAAACCATGTGCAACACATACTAACTCATCAAGAAAAATTAGACAAACTTGATCAGTAATGGATATACATAAAAAATGCCACTTTATGCACCTTCCTTAAGTATAACCAATGAAGTGTGTGCAACTGTGACCTAAAAGTGTTTTTACAACAATGGAAGTCCTATAACCATGAAATCCATATAGATATGTTTTAATCAATGTAGAGACACTTGAGAACATTTAAGAACACTTAAGACATATAAAACAACATAAAATGATACTTGATGACGGAGGAGACACTTGATATGACAATGAAGTAGGATCTAAAATTTGAATGTAGTGAAATTTTGAAGGGTCTTATAGCAACTACAACACTTGATGACACATTGGGTGAAATTCAGATTCTCTATTTGGGAATATTTTTCAGTAGAGGGTTGGACCTTTAGGAATTATTTATTGCCCAATTTCTTCGTTTCGACCCAGTGTCATACATAGCATCTTTTCTTTTCTCTACTTGGTTGAATTAACACAAAGATACACTGTATCACAATTGGTTCAATTCAGGAAAGGGTAATGTGCACAGTGATTTTATGATATTAAGAGTGTAGATTTTCATCTCTGGTTTTGCTCTACTACCAGTAGGCCTAGATAACACCCTGATAGAGTCACTTCAGGAGCACATACGTTGCTTCACTATTAGCGATCCTAGACAGTACCCTAGTGAAGTTGCTTGCTTCACCTCTCTGTGTAGGAAGCCTTTCTCTTCTTTCAAACTTTATTTATTTATTTAATAAAAAATTTCATTGGAACTTATTATTTTCAACAGGCAGAAGATGGATCCTGACTTATTGAGAGAAGAGGAGGTTTCCCCTTCAAAGAAGTATTTTAAGACCTCTGATATTGGTTTGTTCGTTTTAGATTTTCCCCTTATCCCTTCTCTACTAGATTGGAAAAGCATTAACACACAAGCATACATATACCAAGTTGAGTAGTTCATGTACTATCATAAACATGGATCTAATAGCTTCCCTCAAAGTTCTTCTATTGGATGAATCGTATTTTCCATCTGGACTTACCTCAACCTTTGACCTTTTCCCAAATAAAGAAAGTGAACAAACAAAAAGCCAAGTGTTGTAGTTGTCACACTTTCCTTTGATCGCACTACAAATTATTTGGGCCATGCACTTTACACATGTTTTATTTATGTACAATGATAAACAATAAGACACAGAAAGACAAGACTACATAACAGACAAACAACTGACACGAATAAAAGAACAAAAGGAAAAGAGAGCACAAACAATATGTAAAATAAGTGGAGCTCGTAGTTGCTATTGAAAATAATGCTTAAGGTCTTGGCCATTTACAGGAAGGGGGTCAATCCTCTCATCCAAATATTTCAACTTGAAGGCATTGTGGTTGAGCCTCTCTTCGACTGTGAATGGTCCAATCCATAATGGTTGGAACTTAGTGTGTTTACCTTTGTCTTCATGGTCGTTTTAGAACTAGGTCACCCACATCAAATCTCTTTGCCCCTATAGATTTTCTATCAAACCAATGCTTTACACGGTTTTGATGTGTGGAAAATCACTTTTTGGCTTTGAGCCTCTCTTCCTCAAGTTTGATTAAATTGTCTATCCTGCTCTAAACTAGTAGGAAAGGTTTTTCTTGTGACTCTTAGGAGAGATGCAAGGCTAGGAGATACAGGTTAGGGGGCAAGATAACTTCTTTATTGTACACTAGAAAGTATGATGAGGTTTTTAGGGATGGATTTGGAGTTGCACTTTCATCCCAATGTAATAGCCCTGGTCAAAAATCCATGTAATAAAAGTTAATAAAGGAAAAATAATATCCATGGTCATGGGATATGTATTCCAAGTTGAATGTTGGGAAAAGCATCCTAGTATGGGTGTTCATTTGGTTTATTATGACTATGGAAATTGGTAAAGGAAATGACTAAGGCTTTGGAAAGGAAAAGTGGAATTTATTGGCATTTATTTATGAAAATAATGGAAATTATGAGAACATGAAGGTGAAAGGTCACATGTTGCAAGTGAGGAGGAATATGAAGGAAAATGAAGAAAATAGAGGCCTCATTAATAAAAAGGCTTTTGAGGATTAGTTCATGGCTTTTGATCAGTTCAGTTTTCAAGCTCTCATTATATTCTCTCTCTCTCTCATACTCTTAGACATAGATTTTTCTTGGAGCACTCTTGGAGGAGAGTGGAATACCTAGGATTTGGAGCAAGAAGGAAAGAGTAGGAAATAACAAGAGGACATCGAGATCAACAACTATAATGGTTTTTTCTAGCAGGTATTGAGTTGCATGTATGATTTCCTTACTAGTTTTGGCATGCATGGCATATGCATTTGGTTTCTTGGTTATGATATGTCATTGGCATGGAGGATTTCCTAGATTGTCATTGGTTTTTCCTAGCCTTTCCATTTCCTAGATAACCATGGTGTTGTTCGTGTCTTTCCCTTTTTCTTTTTGGTTGGTTCTCATGTTCCTTTGGCTATGGGTTGAGTTATTTGTTTCTGGAGCCTTGGTTGGACAAACACACTAGAGCCCTGTAACATCTTGGGTTGAGTTATTAGTCCTGGAGCTTTGGTTGGAAAAACACTTTAGAGCCCTTGGTGGGTTGAGTTACTAGTCCTAGAGCCTTGGTTGGAGCAAATGCTCTAGAGCCCTAGACAACATTGGTAGATACCAATCTGGTGATGGTTAGTGATGTCCGACCGTGAGGTGGAATCACTGGTTGAGGGTTGAGGTGGTTTGGCCTCTGGAAGCCCTAGTTTGATTTTGATGGATTTGTTCTATGAGAACCCAAATTCATGTGTGGAATATGGCATGGGTGTGATTGGAATAAGAGAGGCTTGGTTCAACCAATCTATGGTCGGGTGGAATGTGGAAGTCCCGAACCTAGTTGGAATTTGCATTCATCAATAAAATCTCTCTTTCTCCTTAGTATTTTAGATCAATATGTGTTCCTGGGGCCTTGGTTGGACAAATGCTCTGGAAGCCTTATAAAAACTTGGGTTGGGTTACTAATCCTGGAAGCCTTGGTTGGAAAAACACTCTGGAGGCCTTGGTGGGTTGAGTTACTAGTACTATAATCCTTGGTTGGACAAACGCTCTGGAGTCCGACAATAGCTCCAGGTTGAGTTACTAGTCCTTCTTACACAGTATTTTGTCACACCTCCTGCACTTCCTCGTGACATACCCTGAGGTGGCCAAAACATGACCATCATGCAATGTACTTATTCATATATGCAACTCATATCCTCCCTAGAACATTGATGAGAAAATGCCTTGAGCTTTCCCCTGAAGAAATAGCTCCAAAAACCTAATTTTGAGACTTATCGCTCTTATGAGGTTAAAAACCGTGATGGTTTCTTGTTGCATCTGCTTGACCCATGATGGCATCACTCTTTTCCCTTGTATACCCATGATGATCCCCAAAATGACAATTTTCCCAAAGAGGGTGAGAAGCTTCGTGATCTAGAAACTTCCAAAGTGGTGAGCTGGACGTTGTTTAGCATAGATGAGGTCGAATTCTCCAAACTTGGCCTCTTGGTCTTATCCCTATGACCTACCTCCTTGAGATGAGGACCTATTCATATCTTTGGAGATCTCATAACTCCCTTTCCTTGCCTATACATTCATCTTCTCCCATTCCCAAATGGTTAGAGGCTCGTTGGTCTATGTCTATTTGCATAATTATGCTAAGATTGTGCCTAGAGGCTATTCATTTGACTTGGAGAAGGATTTCTTGGAGAGTTCTTGGCTTGGAGTTGGATTAACACTCAAGGAGAGCCTATCAACATCAAGGCTTTGGTTGTAAGCTTCCCTTTATTTTTTAATAATACACAACTGCTGGTTCATCTTCCCAAAATGCATATGTTCATGTATAATTTAGTTTGACATTCCTTGATCAGTTAAGGAGGTTGCTATTGGATTTGCTATTTGTTTTGGCATGACTTGTTGTGTGTTGATAACTTGTGCATGTGCATAAACACTGGGAGAAGCAGGAACAAGCTTGTGATACAAGTGGTTCAAGATCGAAATAGCATCAGAATGAGGTGCACCATCTCCTTTGCTCTTGTTTTCAATTATAATCTAGGAAGATGTCTAGTTGATTGTCACATCAGTTGCTAGACCCACTCATTGGGCTATAGGGATCATCTTTTTCCGCAGAGAGGATTTACCTTCATAATAAAATGACGACCCCAATAGGGAGCCTATAACACTTTGCATTCAATCCTTCACCTTGAATTTGTGATGAGTTTGACAAACAGTCAGTTTTCTAGCTTATTTGCTTTTCTGTAACTATTTTCACTCGCTGGTGATTGCTTGAGAACATTTATTTTTGTTTGGTCTTGAAGGTTTCTTATTTTTTCTTCATTTTTCTCACCCATCATGGGTTTACCTTTCATAGTGGTGATCACATTGTGCATGTTTTAATTACATTCGCAATGATCGTTGTTTTTCCTATGACAGGCACGATGATCCTAGAGTATGAGAGAAAATAGGGTTTTTCTTCTTGTTTTCAATCTTTGTGTCCTCTATCAGTGATTTTCTAGAGTGTCTATGGTGTTTTTGATTGATTGTCTTGATTAATTTTCAAAATTTGTCTCATTGGCTTTGAAGTGAAAACTGATTGAGTTCTAGGGTTTCTAGTCAACTGGTCATCACTCACTGCTTGTTGGTGTTGTTGAGATACTTGTTTTGATGATTGATAAAATGTTGTTTTTTGTGGAAATCATTGAAAACATCATTTTTCATTTGTTTTATCTTGTATTTCGAAATTTATTTTTTGTGAAAATGCATTAGATTAGTTGTAGTGAAAAGTTATTTTTTGAGATTCATGATTGATAATAGATCACATTTTTCAGTGATTGAAAGCTAAAAACTGTATTAGGTGCATCAAATCATTCAAAATGGAAATAAAAGAATAATTCATATAAGGCATATTTTTAAAGTAAATCCATTTTACTTTCGAAAAATTTGCATTTAGGATAGTTAGAAGTCAAGATCATTTTTTCTTTTGGCATTGCATTTAGGATAGTTAGAAGTCAAGATAATTTTTTCTTTTGGCATTGCATTTAGTGAAATGAAAGATTAGAATCTATTTTCACCTTTTGCATTTGGAAGATAGAAGTGAAAGTTAGTGGAATGAATTTTGTTTGATGCATTATTGATTGAAATTTCTTCCCTTGATTAGTCTAGCTTTCATTAAAACGAAAGTTTTCCTTTTCTTCTATAGTTGCATCATAGATGTTCAAATCTCATCGTTTTGAGCCTCAAAACTGAAACATAATTCAAGATCAAATTTAAAATCTATCAATTAATCTAAGGATCATTTGAAACATTAATGCTCATACTTACTGGTCTAGGCTAGAGATGTGTTCTAGAATCTATAAAACTTAGCAGCTGTCATTTGCTTTTGCATTAGACAATGCTAGCATGGACTTGTGATCCCCGCACCGTCAAGTATATAAAGGGAGACCCTCATAGGTTGCAAGCCTTTATGCATAGGAAGGCAATTCTTTTGCCTTGTAAACATGATACGCTGAAAACAACATTCGGGGAGATTGCTTGCACGTATGTCAGGTCCTTGGTAAATTTATTTGCTAAGGTGTATATTGCAGTTCATGGTTACTTGGTACTCCTTTTTGCCTAGAGTTACCTAAGTAGTCATTTCGATCTTTTCTGACTTCTTAAATTTGAAAATATCATCGAGTGCTTGGCCTTTCAAGCTTGATAAACCAATGAAAGTGATTAGAGTTACCTTTTAGTCCTTTTCTCGACTCTTAAAAGATGAAAAGGAAAAGTTTTTGTTTCACATTCTAAAATTAATTGACCGCAAAACAACATCCTTCCTGTGGAAATACTCCTTAGTAGATCTTAGGTTGATACTAATGGAAACATTTCCTAAGTCTACCAACCAAGGAAACCCCTCTAATGGGAATCCTAGTCCCTTTCCTTCTTTTGGAAGTACTGGTGCTCCCTATATGGCAATGTTGTCCCTTTCTGGATTGACCATTGGTCTGCTATTTTGGTTATTTTTGACCTTGGTGGTTTCGAGTGTCCAAAGTACTTTTCATCTGAGTTCTCCTTCACCTAAACAAGATAAACCTCATGTTGATCCTCAAGTTGACCCCTTCCCTTCTTTGCCTATTTCTTCACCTCGTTCTTCCTCTTCGCCTGGTGAAAGTCTAGATTCTAGTAACTAGGAAGCTAAGAAGAAGAAGAGGAGGACAAGGAAGAAGAAGAAAAATGAGCAAGGGGGAAACCAAGAAACCATTGCTACAGATGCAACTAATGAAGAAAAATCTTCCAACGAGCCTAGGAATTTAAAATTCCCTTGCATGTTATGTAAGGGTGACCACCTTCTTAGGAATTTTCTTGGTATTACCAAGGTCTTAGAAGTGTGTTCCACAGGTTCACATCGACCTTTTTCATTAGCCTCTGGCAATCATGCTGGTGATAAACCTTCAACTAGTAAAGATCATGGGAAAAAGGGAAAATTTAAATTTCCTTGTAATTTGTGTGAAGGTAATCATCCCATTCACCTTTTTCCTCTTATGGATGAAGCTTCCAAAGAGTTGGAAAACCTTACAGTTTCTCAACCTCGTCTTCTGACTGGGTATCGAAAGATTTCCCCTAATCCTTTACTAGTTGATCAAGTGATTGATCAAAAGTCATCTTTGGTCAACCTCACTCTCTTTGAAAGTGAGTCTCATGAGTCCATTCTTGACCAACCATTGGTTGAGAAAATGGTAGACTTGGCTCCACCTTCAGTTAATTGTACCTTTCTGGTAGAGAGTGAACCTCATACTACTTAGGTTCTTCTAGTTTCTTTTGTTTTGAATGAACTGGAGGGAAATCCTCTCATTCTTGAGGTGCATTAGAGTAGTTCTCCTATTCCCATAGAGAAAGAGGGAAGCTATCAAGTTCCTACGACACCCCCTCCTGGTAGTTTAGTCACTTCTTTTGATTGGAGTCGACTAGCAGGGTATCGCCTTCTATCTTATGTTCCTTTCTAGATTACAGTATAGGCTTACCATATGACCGTACCTAGCACAGTTATAGACGAGGGCACATTTGATAGAATTTTGTCCTCAACTACTTGGCAAGCTTTATGTTCTCCTCATCTTGTCCTCGCCACTCAGAATTTGTTAGGTTTTAACAGAGGAACCAATCAACTGTTAGGGATCCTTCCTAAGTTACCTATTACTTTGAGAGGAAAGACTATCTATATAGACATGATGGTTTTCCAAGGCCCGTTGGATTTTGTTCTACTCCTTGGCCATGACTATGTTTACATCATGGGAGCTCTTATTTCCTCCCTCTTTTGAGTGATGTGTTTCCTACATAAAGGAAGAATTGTGATCATTGATCAACTTACATTCGTTCGTCCAGAATCAACTCCCACTCCACCATCATCCCTAAGTGGTTCTTATATATAAGTGGTATCACCCTCACCACAAGTTAATTATGTGGCCACCTCTTCCATGCCCACATCTACTGATGATCTAGTAGGTGATGTAGTACACCATGTACTGGGGGAATTAGAGCCTGATTTTTCATTTGGAACCCTGAACATGTATCCCTTCCAGGGTGTTTTTATCCCATCTGATGAGTACCTATTGGAAGTCATGTCCTCATTTGGTCTGTGATAAAGGACCTTGGAGCATAGTTCCTTGTCTTTTGTCAAGCTCATTAAAAAATGAAACAAGGACCATGGAGCAGAGTTCCTTGTCCTGGGTCAAGCTCCTTAAAAAAATAAACAAGGTGTCATGAGCATGGTTCTTTTCATGTGTTAAGCTCATTAAAAAATGAAACAAATCCCCTTCCATTTTGAGTCTTTGATTAGATCTCGTAAAATCCTAGTTCAAGTCTTTCACTTGATCTCGTCAGTGAACCTTCATTCCATCCACCTGTTAGTAACCAGTAGTCTACTTAGGCGAACAAAATGAATCTTCGGGGGAATGTACCTTGAATTGAGTCATTATGTTGGGGGCATGCAAACTGATTCCAAGCATAGTTTATCTTTGTTTCAAGCTTGCGTAAAAATGAAACCAAATCCAAGAATAGTTTTTTCTCATGTTTCAAGCTTGTGAAAAAATGAAACCATCCTCAAGTATACTCAAGAATAGTTTCCCACGTTTCAAGATTGTGTAAAAATGAAACCATTTCCCATTTTACATCTCGTGACTACCATTTTTATCAGCCAATTTTTCCATATGAGCCTTGGTTCTTTCATTCCATCGTCACCATCTCTTTGGATGATCATATGCTTTCACTTGGTTGTTTTAACTGTGCTTGAGGAAAAACTGTGATGAGTGGTCTTATTAGTTAACCTCTTGAGCTTTACATGTTTTGAGCGGTTCCATCATGGTTAGAACTAGTTTCTATCCTTTTATACCACTCGTTCCTCTAGGAGGAGTCATCTTTCAGCTCTTTTTTGACTCTCGAAATATGAAAAGATCGTCGAGTACTTGTATTGTTGAACTCATTAAATTAAATGAATTGACATCCCCTCAGTATAAGTTTAACCTTCTTTTTGGGTTGAGATTGACTATTTATGAAAAAAGGAACACCTTGATCGACATGGTCAAGAGGTTCTCTCGAATATTTTTTTCTATCTTTTCGGGTTTGAGAGACAAATTATGAAAAGGGACATGATGGAGTTTTATTTTTCGTCTCTTTTTCAAACTCTCTAAATATGAAAAATCTACTAAGTTATTCTTTCGTCGGACTCGTAAAAAATTAAATGACGAAAGACTTGTCACCATGATGAGATCGAGTTTCTCCTTCTTGGGATTCGTAAAACTTACCAGGATGGATTCATCCGAAGGGTGAACTTATATGACAAACATATGGTATCCTCTTCAAGCTTGTGTAAAGCTAAAGAGGTACTCGCTAGAGATAGTGGGGAAAAAGTGAAAATGAAACATCCTTTGTATAGACAACATGTCGCTCTTGAACACAACACTCATCAGTTTCTCGTGTCGGGTTTGGGAAATCCTCACTCATTCACTTGTCCTTATGGGTTTGGGTTATCCATTTTACCTCTTATCTGACTATTCCACCTTGTCATTATGAACCTTGGTCCTATGTTGAGTCTAATGCTGCCACACTCTGAAGTCATGTCGCCAATATGATCAAGAGAAGTCCAATCTGCAGTTATTTACCTATACACTATTTGAGTCATTGTTACATTCTTGAAACTTATTCCACTTTGTTCCTCGTTTCATGTCAATTATGTGGGAATCATTATGACCCTCCTTCGATGGGTCATTTCCTATCGAATTCAACTCATTATCCAGGAAGATGGCTTAGAAAATCCCTTTCAGTACCTTAGAGCTTTCATGCCTTAATGGCATGTTCTTCTTATCTGACGACAGGTCTTCAACATTGGCCTTTAATCAGATGATTCCATGAGTGTTTGACTTCATCTTCGTTATCACATTCACATATTTTAATGTCATACCTTGAGAGCCATTGGCATTATGAGTGGTTCCACTAGTGCCTGTTAACGGTCTACATCAATGGCCAGTAATTAGGTGGTTTTCTAGCATGTTTGATTATGACATGTTCATTCACATGTTAGAATCCATACTTTGATCAGGCTGGGATGGAGTGCAAGATCCTGAGTCTTATCAGATATTATTAAGGCTGCGTGAAGTTATGTGTTATTCATGATTGTACACATGTTTCTTTTATACATATGGTTGTGACCATACTGTGGGACTTTATATTTATGATGATGATCCTTCTATTTCAGATGGGTGCATCAATAACTTGGATCATAGATTTATAGATGATCCTTCTTTTTTGGATGGCTATGCCCATGCCGTGGATCGTTTCATGTAGTCCTTATTATCCAGATGGTTGCACCCATGCCATAGATTCATGTCTTGCTCTCAGATATGTATATGTATATGTTTCCTTTATTTCTAGGTCTCCTGACAGTGTGTGTCCTCTTCCTTGCAAAAGCTCGTAAATAATCTTAGCCATCACTCCCCGTTCTGCCTTCATGCTTTAGGGGTCATCTGTTACACAGTATTTTATCACACCTATTACAATTCCCTATGACATACCCTGAAGTGCTCAAAACATGACCATCATGCAATGTACTTATTCATATATGCAGCTCATATACTCCCTAGAACATTGATTGGAAAATGCCTTAAGCTTTCCCCTAAAGATATAGCTCTAAAAACCTAATTTTGATACTCATTGCTCTTATGAGGTTAATAACCGCGATGGTAACTTGTTGCATCACGCTCAACCTGTGACGGCATCACTCTGTTCTCTTGTATACCCACGATGATCTCGAAAAAGAATATTTTCCCAAAGAGGGTGAGAAGATTCGTGATCTAGAAGCTTCCAGAGTGGTGAGCTGGAGGTTGTTTGGCATAGATGAGGTTGAATTCTCCCAACTTGGCCTCTTGGTCTTATCCCTATGACCTACCTCCTTGAGATGAGGACCTACTCCTATCTTTGGAGAGATCCTAACTCCCTTTCCTTGCCTATATATTCATCTTCTCCCATTCCCAAATGGTTAGAGGTTGGTTGGTCTATGTCTATTTGCACCCTTATGCTAAGATTGTGCCTAGAGGCTATTCATTTGACTTGGAGAAGGAGTGCTTGGAGAGTTCTTGGCTTGGACTTGGATTACCACTCAAGGAGAGCCTATCAACATCAAGGCTTTGGTTGTAAGCTTCCCTTTATTTTATAATAATACACAACTGCTGGTTCATCTTCCCAAAATGCATATGTTCATGTATCATTTAGCTTGACATTCCTTGATCAGTTAAGTAGGTTGCTATTGGATTTTATATTTGTTTTGGCATGTCTTGTTATGTATTTATCACTTGTGCAGGTGCATAAACACTGAGAGAAGCAAGAAAAAGCCCGTGATACAAGTGGTTCAAGGTCTTCAACAAAGGAGTTTGAAATAGCATCAGAATGAGGTAGGCCATATCCTTCGTTCTTCTTTTCAATTGTAATATAGGAAGATGTATAGTTGATTGTCACTACAATTGCTAGATCCACTCATTGGGCTAGAGGGACCGTCTCTATCTGCAAAGAGGATTTACCTTCACAATAGTCTTGGAAGCCTTTCTTGTAACAGTCACGTTTTAGCCCTGGACAACGGGGGTAGAGACCGATCTAGTGATTGTTAGTGATTTCTGACTATAAGGTGGAAACACTGGTTGAGGGTTGAGGTGGATTGGCCTCTGGAAGCCATGGTTTGGTTTTGTTTTGGTTATTCCATGAGATTCCACATTCATGCTTGGAATATGACATGGGGTTATTGGCTGAAAGATAGATCTGGTTCAAGCTAATCTATGGTTGGGTGGTACGTGGAAGTCCCTGACTTGGTTGGATTTTCATATGTTAATATAAGCTCCCTTTCCTTTGGTATTTCATGATTAAATGTGCTTGTCATTATTTGGCTTTAACGGTAGTGTCATCATTGATATATATCTGTTTATTTGCTGGTTATAAGCATGTTTTATGACATACTTCAATTATGGCTCTCATCATGTTTTTGTTAGTAGAGGAAATATTAATGAATGAATGACCTAATATATGATCTTACAGATATTATGAGGAGGTACCGGTCCTACCTAAGGATTCTTAGATAAGTATGAGATCCCTATGTTCATATTTTTTGTTATGACCTATAGATTTTATGTTTACGATATGTTTGACGGAATGGTTGTCATGGATGGTAGTGGTCAGGTTATGTCCTAATTCAATTTTTTTTGCATTACTAGCCTTGTTTCAATGTTTTATCATTTTTGGAAGTTTCATGAAGTTTTGGGCAGAGGCCTGAGTCATAGCCCTAAAAAAGTGGCTCAAAATTAGGGGGTCCCTGCAAAGAACTACCCGAAAAAGGTCACAATCGCATGGATTCCTTCTTGTGGGAGTGACAGAAGGGTCTTAGATGCATGGAAGGCTTGTTATGGGAATGACTAGGGGTCTAGTTCAACAAAAAATCAAGTTGTCTTAGGGGTTGGGAACTTGGAAGAGTTGGTTGTCTCCCAAAGTTTCTGCAGTTCCTAATGAAGGCTAGATTGGTCTTGTTTTGTTGTTTCCACTTCCTTAACTATACATGGGGAGTTGAATCATATCATAATAGCTTTTCATGACATGTTTACCCCAGTTGGCCAGTTAGCTTGGGTAAATGTGGGAGGAGGGTGTTACATGAGCATCAAACAAAGATAATTATCCGGTGCCATCCATGGAATACATCCTCCAAACAATATCTGGGTCCAAAATATTCTCATTGCTAGATGGTTTTTCTCACTATAATCAGGTGCTAGTGGTAGAACCAGACTGCCTAAAAATGACGTTCAGGACCTAGTGGGTAACTTTT
Organism: Pinus tabuliformis; assembly: GCA_031772625.1. Taxonomy (NCBI): domain Eukaryota; kingdom Viridiplantae; phylum Streptophyta; class Pinopsida; order Pinales; family Pinaceae; genus Pinus; species Pinus tabuliformis. The sequence continues at coordinate 132,635,373 of CM062811.1, read as the reverse complement.
TCCTTTAAGTGCATGCCATTCATACTTATTAATGTTGGCGCTACATTTCAGAGAGTAATGGACATTTATTTATGTGGCCTGATTGGCCAAAGCGTGGTAGTTTATAAGGATGATGTAACTATATTCTCTAAAATAGGCTCAGGGCATGTGCGTCATCTAAAACAAATATTTGAGAAATTTCGCAAGTATGGGATTTATCTCAATCCCAAGAAAAGCATCTTTGGTGTGTCAGAAGGAACTCTCTTAGGAAACATCATTACCAAGAGTAGAATCAAATTTGATCCAGAAAATGTCAAAACTATAGCTCAAATCCCATTCCTAGTAAATAAGAAGGCTATGCAATCTTTCTCGGGGAAGATTATTTTCTTGCATAAGTTCATCTCTGACTATGCTCAAATATTTAAACCATTACAGGAGATGATAAAGAAAGATGAAATCTATAAATGGGACAAAAGGGAGAATGTTTCTTTTTCTCATATTAAACAAGCTATTGCTGACGCTCCTACATTGTTTAGTCTTGATTATGACAAGGATTTCCTGCTTTACACTTTCACCTCAGATTCATCTATTGTGGCCGTATTGACACAAAAGGACGTTGAAGGAAATGAATGACCTATTTATTTCATGAGTGATGGTTTACAGGGGTCAGAACTGAATTACCCTGTCATTTGATAAACAAGATTATGTTGTACATAAGGAAGTTAAGAATTTCAGGTCCTATCTCCTCAAATCTCACATGAGCATTTATGTGCCTCATCTAGTGGTCAGAACACACTTTGCGCAATAGGAGCTAGGTGACAAGAGGGAAAATTGGATAAACTGTTTGCATGAATATGATATGGAGTTTAAGCTAGTTCATACTATTAAGGGTCATGGCCTCTATCAACTCGTAGCAAAATCAAGAGATGTTCCAGAGCAAGACCTTTTAGGATGGGAGTAGGAAACAAAGATGTATAACGTTGAACAAGTACCTCAATTCCATGGTATTCAAATATACGACAATTTCATAGAGCACAACACTTTTCCCGCACATTTATAAAATAAACAAAAGAGGGAAATTCACCTTAAAGCTCTATCTTATCAGCTCGTTCATGGAGTTCTTTTCAGAAAGAACCATAATGTCATGCTAAGATGCCTAGTGCCTCAGGACATAGATAAGGTGTTAGGAGATTTTCATGATGGACCGACATGTGGACATTATGAGGGTGATACAACCACACATAAAGTAATGAGGGTTGGTTATTATTGGCCTATTGTATTTAGGAACACTCATGCTTATGTCCAAAAGTGCCCAGCTTTTCAAATATGTGCCTGTTAAGACCAAAAGTCAACTGCCCCACTGCTACCAGTAGTAGTTGAGGAACCGTTACAACAGTGGGTACTAGATATTATTGGAGAAATATTTCCACACCCATGAAAGCAACATCGATTCATTTTAACAACATATTATTTTACTTGGTTCACCGAAGCAGTTCCTTTAAGACAAGTTAATGACCAAGAAGTCATCCAATTCTAAAAGCAGAACATTATAACCAGGTTTGGCATTCCAACATCTCTTGTCTTTGATAATGGAACTTATTTTTCTTCATTGAAACTTTATGAGTTCACATCAGAAAATGATATTGTATTAAAGCATGCATCAAATTATTACCCACAAGGAAATGGTTTAGTGGAATCAACAAACAAGAATCTCATTCACATAATCAAGAAAACTATTTTCTCTGAACATAGGAACTGGCACAATGCTTTGGTAAAAGCATTATAGGCTGACCATGTAACTCCTAAACCCTTCCTCAAAACATCACCATACTTCCTGGTATATGGTAATGAAGTTGTCTTTCCTCCTAACCTGTATCTCCTAACCTTGCATCTCTCCCAAGAGTCCTAAGGAATACTATGCCTTCTGGTTCAAAGCAGGATAAATACTTTGCTTAAACTTGGTTTTGGGTGACTTAGTATTGAAGTGGGATAAAGCCCATGAAGAGAAAGGAAACACATGAAGTTGTAATCTCTGTGGATAGGCCCTTATACCATCGAAGAAAAACTTGGCAATAATTCCTTCAAGCTAATATTTAGATGGGAGTATTGAACCTCGTCCCTTTAATGGTTGAGATTTGAAGCACTAATTTCAGTAGCAGCTCTAAATCACGTTCCATGTACAATTTTTTTTCTTTATCGTCTGTTGTCGGTCTCATTTTTGTCGTGTCAAGTCATGTCTCATTGTATTTTGTGTCCTAGTAATTGTACATAAATAAGACCTTGTGTGCAAGAGTGCACGACTCAAAAGGAGTAAAGAGGAAATGTGACAACCACAATAGTTGTCTATCTATTAGTTCTTTTTCTTTGTTTGGGAAGATGCCATAGGTTGAGCTAAGTCCAGACATAAAATATGATACATCCAAGAAGAAAACATTGAGAGAAACTATAAGATCCACATCTATTATAGTATCCCAACTCCTCAACTTGGTGTTAAATCTACTTGGTGTTTTTACATGCTTATCCAATCAAATAGAGAAAGGATAAGAGGAAAATCTATAGTGAGAAAACAATTATCAAAGCTTATATTAATACCTTTCTGAAGGGGAAACCTCTTGTTCTCTCAATAAGTTGGGATCTCTCTTCCTCCCATTGAAATAATAAGTGTCGAAGCACAATTCTATTAAATAAATAAATAAAGGGTGAAAGAAGAGAAAGACTTCCTACGTAGGGAGGTGAAGCGAGTGACTTCGCCAGGGTACTTTTCAGACTCGTTAGCAGTGAAGCAACTCTTTCACTTCTGTAGTGACTATGTCGGGGTACTGTCAAGGCCTACTGGTAGTAGAGAAACAACATAGATGAAGCTCATACTCTAAATATCTTAAACTCGCCATGTATATATTACCCTTTCCTAGATTGAAACAATTGCAATATGGCATATTTATTGTGTGTTTGAACCAAGGAAAGGAAAGTGAGGTGTTATGTATACAACTAGGTCAAAAGGGGATGTCAAGGAAATCTAATTGGTGAATCAACACTTCCTTAAGGGATAACCCTTTAACTAAAAATTTATTCCTAGGCAGAGAAGCTGAAGTTAGTCCAATGTGTCACCAAGTGTTTTCGTCGCTATAACACCCTCTAAAACTTCACTACATTCAAATTGTGGAGCCTACCAAACTGTGGTATAAAATGTCGCTTTGGTCATCAAGTGTTGATTCAAGTAATTTCACATGTTTCAAGTGCTATTGATTATTCCTAAGTGTCATCGCATTGTTTAAAACATCTCTAGTGCACTTCATGTTTATAATACCTTTGTTTGTTGTAAAACGACACTTTTGGTCGCAGTCGCACACAATTTATCTATTGTGCTTGGAGAGTGTTAGTAAACTAGTGTTTTTATGTGTACTTATTATTTTTCAATCTTGTCCAAGTCTTATTGATGATTTGGTATGTCTCACACTTGATTTTATTTTTAAACTCATTGTGTTTTCCCCTTGTTTTATCTTTCAGACTTAGACAAATTTTGGTTAGACAAGTTAGCCCACTAAGGCTAGGAGAGCACATAGTGCACTCTTAAGGCTTAGTCATGAACCCTTCCCTATTCGGAGTGCACCTTTCACCCTCCAAAAGTGCATAACACACTCCCAAGCATCATCCTCTCCTTCCCTTTCCGAACTGCGCTCTCATAGTAAGCCTTCCTCCTTGTTGAGTGCATGATGCATCACCGTGCAACATCATGGTCCCTTTAGCCTTCATCCTTGCACCCTGCACCCTTTTTGGCTTCTCTTGAGTGCACAACATAGTGGGAATGCAAAATCTTGACCCCTTCTTCCTTTAGAATTGCTCCCTCCGCCCTCTTTTGCTTTCTTGAGCACATAACACACTTTCAAGCCTCAATGGCCTTCCTTAACCCTTCGGACTTTCACCCTGCACCCTCCATCAAGCATGCCATTCCTTATTGAGTGTGAAACATATCCCCGAGCCTCAAGCACTCAATTCTTCCTCCTTGGAAATTCACCCTATGGCTAGAAGTTTCCTTATTCTTCCTAAGCACATTGATAAATAATGAACAAATTTTTTACATGAAACATGTTAGAATAGAATATTTTTTAGATTGATGCTTGCTTGCCATGAGTGATCTTAGTTGTAGGTATTCCAGAAAAACATGGAAAATATGCATTAAGATATCAAACAAAGAGGGAAATCAAAGGAAGCGTTCAAGAATAAAGAATACATGATGTGACAAAATGAAGAACATGGAAATCCTGATAATCGATGCAACCCAAAAGGCTCCATATGATCAAAGACCCTTTGGAGGGTGAAGACAACAACAACATGGAAGGTGCATGCAAGATCAAAGATACAAGAGGTAGCATTTTCACCTATTAAGAAATTCCATGTCATTATTCACTATGAGTCCATGTCATCAATAGTAGTGACTTGCCATGTTCACACCACATGATGATGTGGAAATCATGATGTAATTATGTAATTGCGGTTAATACAAAGAAGTAGAAATCCAAGAGTCATGTATGGACAAAAGAGAAATATGAATAAATCCAAAAGACATGTAATTCCAAAAGTCATATGTAATTCCAAAAGTCATTTAGAATTCCAAGAGTTATATAGAAGTCCAAAGGTCATTAGAAGTTGAAAAGTCATATGAGAAACTCAAGAGTCATGGGGATATGAAAGGTCATGCCTCAAGTTATAAAATAAGCCTCATTACTCAAGAAAAGGACTTTTCACCTTGGCTTCTCCTACAAGGCATTAGAGAGATAGAGATAGTACTTTTGGGGAGAAATTAGTGGTTCTAACGCTCCACTATTGGAGCTAGTGATGTTCATTGTACTCATGTGTCTTGGAAATTTTTCTTAATACTTGAAGCCATTCAACCATCATGTTTTGATGCATGTATCATTGATGTTTTGATACTATTCTTCTAATGTTTGTGGTTTATGTTTGCTTTCACATGTACTAAAGTAATTGAACTATTTCTGTGAATTTGGTGCTCAACTTGTTGGAAATGTGTTGTGATGATTTTAATGATCGTAGCATCTATGTGAAATACTTTGCTTGATATCTAATGATTCTTCCTTTCTTGTATGAGTGCGTATTTACTAGATTAGTAATACTACTTTTATTTTAGAGACTCACTTTTCTTCCTTGAAAAGAAAGAACCTTGATACATTTACAACCAAACATTAGAAAAGGCACACTCTCTTGCTCATTCAAAAGAACATGTGCGCTACTCTCTCATGCTAATTGCTTAATCCAAGTGAAATATTTAATTTAATGGCAGCCGAGCCATATTTCCAGATGGGACTCCTACACCAAACAATGTGAGCTTTAATTGGGACCTCATATCGGGGAGATCCCTTTTATGTTGGCGAGTTCCAACACCATCAATAGTAACATACAATCAAACAAGACCACAATCACTCATGTATAATGACTACAACTAGTGCAACTTTAGCATAATCAGAATTAACAAATCCCTACAACAAGATATTAGTGTATGGTCATTAATCTCATGGAAATGTTTATTCACATCATTTACATCCTCACATAGATTGTAGCAAATGATTTAGCATATGAACACAAGTAAACCAAGACATGCCATGCAACCATTCGACATATCATTCATTCACACTTTTAATATAAATTTATACAAGGTTATACATAAGAAAAACTTATCTTGAATTATGTTGAAGATGGAAAACTAAGTTCAGGACTACAACTCTCCACCCAACCGTAAACAAACTATAGCCAAGCTACTTTCAACTGTCACCCCTAAGCCAAATTCCAAGAACTAAGGTAGTATTTCTCAAGGAAATAAAAACAAAACAGGGACCCCATAGGTCTTAGCAGTCAACCAATGCACATGGAGTCCATAGGCCTACTACTACCACCCTTCAACTATCGAATAACCACACACACACTCCAGGGAATCTAGAGGCTTTACCTCCACCCTGGAAAAATGCAACACAATGGTTCCACCCAATTAAGGGAATTCATAACTCACTATCAGAACAAAATGAGAAACAATAAATGGAGATTCCAAGGCTTCCTTAATCATAAACAATCCAAAGCCTAAATCTCTACCCCAAGATGTCAAGGGATTCTAGAGAATTCCATCTCCAACCTCCAGCCCCCCAGGGTCTCCTGAGACTTAGCCTCACCTGAAGGAAACCTGTTTGTGCTCCTATTGCTCAACCAAAGGTATGAATGTCTTCTGAGAGTGGTGAAAGAAGCCAATGTCCTCCACACTACTGTAGTTGTCATTGTATGCTTATTAAACTCATGCACACGACCATGTGTTCTATGTCCTCTCCCTTCTTGCTCACGACCATGTGTTCTATGTCCTCTCCCAATTCCTGTGCGTATTTTAAGTTTTCCACACATTGTCTCTTGCATATGACCATGCAATTTTTTCCCATGAAGGATCTCTCTCTCTCTCTCTCTCTCTCTCTCTCTCTCTCTCTCTCTCATGTAGCTATTGTGCTCTCTCTCTCTATCTCTCTCTCTCTCTCTCTCTCTCTCTCTCTCTCTCTCTCTCTCTCTCTCTCTCTCTCTCTCTCTCTCTCTCATGTAGCTATTGTGCATCTCTCTCTCTCTCTCTCTCTCTCTCTCTCTCATGTAGCTATTGTGCATCTCTCTCTCTCTCTCTCTCTCATGTAGCTATTGTGCATCTCTCTCTCTCTCTCTCTCTCTCTCTCATGTAGCTATTGTGCATTAAATTTTGTCCTCTACTTGTTCATGCACAGACCCTAAAAAACACTCTCTCTCTCTCTCTCTCTCTCTCTCACGTAGCTATTGTGCATCTCTCTCTCTCTCTCTATCTCTCTCTCTCACGTAGCTATTGTGCATCTCTCTCTCTCTCTCTCTCTCTCTCTCTCTCACGTAGCTATTGTGCATCTCTCTCTCTCTCTCTCTCTCTCTCTCTCTCTCTCTCTCTCTCTCTCTATCTCTTATGTAGCTATTGTGCATTAAATTTTGTCCTCTACGTGTTCATGCACAGACCCTAAAAAACACGATGCATGTCCTTTTTTTTTCCTATATAGTTCCCATATAAGTATGGGATATGTCCCTTGCTTGCAGTTCATAAATTCATAAATTTATAGCACCAGTCCCATTAAAATCACCACATCAGTTCATTGAAAGCTCAAAAGATAACCTTCAATGTCTGTCCCAAGAGTCCAATTTCTTTCTTTAGCAAGTAAGCTAAATTTCCCAAGAAATTGACCTCCCTCAATACCTTGGAATATATGTCCCTTACTCAACCCATTTTAAGTTTTGAAATTCAAACATAGAAATCAAAATATTTACATAACATGCATAATCCAAATACAAGCTAGGCTATCACAAATCCTCCCCTTTGGGGGAACACTCTCCTCAGTGTTCTTTGTCCATATACAACAAAGAAAACATGCTAAAATAAAATTAAATAAAATAATGTCCATGGAGCTTTATATTTACATCTCTTTACAATATTTACATATAGATATATACATTTTCCTCAACCAACAAAAAAAATGGATAAGTTTTCTTCATGGCATCATCCATCCATTTCCCAAGTTTCTTCCTTGGGCCCAAAGTGCCTCCACTACACTTTGACTTGCTCTATGGATTGATTCTGAAGCATGAGACTCCTCCAGTCTAGAATTCATATTGTCTCTAGCTAAAAATATCCCTATGGTTCTAGTTGTAGCACATACCAATCAATAATATATTAGAACCATGTACATATATTTCAATTAAAGAAACATGGAAAACATCATGGATTTTAACTAAAGGAGGTAATACCATCCTATAGGAAACTAGTCCTATCCTCTCATGTATCTCAAAATTCCCATAAAACCATGGTGCCAACTTGGCACATGACCCAATCTTCAAAGAAATTTTATTAGGTCTAACCCTGAAGTAAACATGTTCCCCAACCTGGAACTATTTATGCACCATATGCTGATTCACATAGCTCTTTTTCCTATCTCATACTACCTTTAAATTCTATTTGATGACTTTCATCTACTACTCCATTTATTTTAACATATCAAGTCCAATGATGACTCTATTCACTAGATCACTCCAACTGATAGGTGTATTACATCTCCTCCTATACAATGCCTCATATTAGCTCATGTTTAAATACTCTTGGTACCCATTATTATATGTGAACTCTATAAGTGGAAGGTACTCTTCCCACTTCTTTTGCTGGTGTATTACATACATCCTTTACATGTCTTCAAGGATTTGGTTAACCATTTATGATTTCCCATCCATCTGTAGATGATAAGATATACTTAAGGAAAACTCTATCCCCAAGCCTGCAAATAGTTCCTTCCAAAACTTAGAAGTGAACTTAGAATCTAGATCTGAAATAATCTTCTTGGGAACCCCATGCAACCTCACAATATTCTTTATGAAGATTTGTGCCACCTCACTAGCTGACTTAATGGATTTGACAACTAATGAGCCACCATATTCAACTTATTAATGACCACCATAATTGCATCATGCTTCCTGGAGGTTCTAGGAAACCCTTTAATAAAGTCCATGGAGATCACCTCCCACTTCCATTCCAGAATTGGAATGGGTTGCAATAAACTGACTAGATTCTTGCATTCTACCTTCACTTTCTAGCACTCTGTTCATTTAACAATAAAATCAACCACTTCCTTTTTCAAATTAGGCCAAAAATAAAACTTATTGATCACCATGATATCTTTTGGTATCCCAGATGACCAGAATGTGGAATTACATGGAACTCTCTCATGATAAGTCTTTTCAATTCCTCATTGCTCGACACATAAATTCTATTCTTGAATCTAATCAAACCATCATTCGTGAGATGATATTCCTCCTCCTTTCCAACCTCACTACCAGATCTACCCCATAAGAAATTATGGCTTCCAAGTTATTCAATTGAATCCTTCTACTAAGTGCATCAACAACCCTATTCTATTTTCCCTTGATGTACTTTATATCAAAATCAAACTCACTAAGTGTGGCCATCCACCTAAATTGTCTAGCATTCATATTAGGTTGATTGAACATGTACTTTAACCCACCATAATCTGTAATGAGCATGAATCTCCTACCGAAGAGGTAACGCCTACACATATTTAAGGCATGAATGATGGAAACTAACTCAAATTCATGAGTCACATAGTTTTTCTCGTGCTCATTCAATTTATGGGACTCATAACAAACTACTTGTCTGTCCTGCATCAAGAATCCACTAAGCCCCTCCTTGCAAGAATTTTTATACACCACAAATTCTTTGTCTATATTTGCAATCCTCAACATTGATGCATTAGTGAGAAACTTCTTCAATTGCTCAAAACTTGCTACACATTTAGTTGTCCACTCAAACTTCTTTCCTTTCCTCTGTAAGGAGGTGATATGGTGGCCCATATTAGAGAAGTTTACGATGAAACTCCTGTAGTAGCTTGACAACCTCATGAAGGATTCTATCTCATTCACATTTCTCGGTGTTGACCACTCCATGATGGCCTTGATCTTTTCCAGGTCAACTAATATCCCCTCGGAGACATTGTGACCTAAGTAATGTATATGTGACTGGAATAATTCACACTTGATAATATTTTCTTAAATACTATTCTCCATCAACAACTATAACATTGCATCCAAGTGCTTCTCCTGCTCTTCTAAAATCCTTGAGTACACCAATATGTCATCAACAAAAACAATGAAAAGCTTGTCCAAGTAAGGATGAAACACACTGCTCATTAAGCACATGAATGTATCTCGGGCATCAGTGAGCCCAATGGGTACCACTATAAAATCATAATGCTCATATCTTGTCTGGAATATAGCATTATGGATGTATTCCTCCCTAATCCTCACTTGATGATACCCTGACGTCAAGTCAATCTTGGAGAAGACTGCTGCTCCCCGTAAATGGTCAAAGATGTCATCAATATGTGGTAATGGATACCTATTAATTTACTATAGTTAATGAATAATCTGAGGGTGCCATCCTTTTTCTTCACAAATAACACTGGTGCTCCTCATGGAGACACACTTGGCCTTATGTAGCCCTTATCTAACATCTCCTTTAGTTGTAACTTTAGCTTGACCAACTCAAGAGTGCTCATCTTGTATCATGCCTTGGATGTTGGTGTTGTTCCAGGCATCAAATCAATAGATAAATCTACCTCTATGAGAGGAGGTAATATAGGAACCTCCAGTAGAAACACATCTGCATACTACTACAAAAACAAATAACGTTTCAACAATTCGCTTTCCTCACTCTTAATACCACTACTACCTTTCTCATTTCTAGAAATTTGCACTGCATACAACATGCATACCTTTCTGCTATTGTAGTTGGATTGCATAACCATGATTCAACGTCACAGAAGTAGGATTTCTCCTACCTTGTAAAAATCTTCTTTCTCCTTTCTCATCTAAGCACTCAATTTCCTTTTCAAATAATTCCACTTTAGTGTGGTGCTTGTACAACTAATCCATGCCCAATAGCATGTTGTACACAACTAATGGTAACAAGTTTAGATGTGTGGATGCTGGCATGTCGTTGAGTTCAAATGCACATGACTTCACCCAATAATTAATTCTTCTTCCAGTCCTTGTTGCTAGCTAAACCAACCATGGTTCTACATGCATTTCCTTGGCCAACTGATACTATTCTACGAGCTTTGGACTGACATAACTATAGTTAGAATCCAAATCAATTAAAATGGAAACAACTTTGTTGCATATATTACCTTCCATCTCAATGATGGCTTCCTGGTGGTCTTCCTAGCAATTATCCACCGCTGCATAAATTCTAGGCATGCTTTTTGCAGTGTCTCCTACTATCCAAGCTTCTTGTGCACTGTAAATATGAGGTTCTACACTTTTCTTATGTGGGAAATCTCATTTTCAATGGTTCTCACCACACCGCCAACACTTCAGTGGCTCTTTTGCTTTAGACTTATGCTGATCTCTTGTGGGTAGTTGTGCATAACTTTTATCCACTTGACTAATTTTCTACTGAAATCAACCTTCATGAGATGGGGTCACATTTTCCTTTTTATCAATGACTATTTTGGCCATTTATTCTTATCTTTCCTACCACCTTTTGATTTCCAATCACCTTTAAAATCGAGACTCCTTTTTGCTTGTTCATAACAATGCTTTAATTTATTCATAGCATCATCCAAAGTTTGATGCTCATAAAACTCAATGTTATCTCTAAATGACATGGATATCCCACTGATAAATCATTGAAAATTTTCCTTCTCATCCTTGAGATATGGCACATATCTCAACATCTCAATAAATTTGGAATATACTCTTCATTTGATAGTTGGCCCATCTTCAGCTCTTTAAACTCCTTTGGCTTGTTGTCATCATATCTGTCTGATAAATATTTCTCTCTGAAGAGATTTTCAAACTCACTCAAAGTCAATATTTCTTATGTGATGCTATTTAAATTATTCAAATCCTCCCACCATATATTTTATTTTCCCTTCAGACTATAGGTAGCTATCTTTTCCTTCACATTCTCAAAATAGTCATGATGAAGAACTTCTTCATCCCAAGGAACCAATTTTCTGAATATTTAGATTTCTTCATTTCTCCATCAAATGTAGGTGGTTTGGATTTCTTGAATTCCTCATGCATATATCTTGTTTCTCTCTTCCTTTGATGGTGGTGATGATGATAATGATGACAATGAGGATGATTATAATGGGAACGGTGCTCTGCAGGTAGCATAGCTAGAATGTCTACTAGAATGATGCCCATGAGTGTTGGTTCTTCCTTCTGGGGTGCATAATGATGATTTCCTCTCATTGTGTCTTATTTGTCTTCTCTTCTTATTCAAAAGGGACTAGCTTATATCTATAGCTATCCCCCATATCATGCTACTTTTTTCTCCTCCATCCCTACCTCTTCATATCCATGTTGTGACCTGTCAAAGTTGTACTAATCCATTTTGTTCCTCATTATTCAATTCTCTATTGCCCTTTGCTTCTTTTGATGTGCTATCATTCACACACAACTATTATATGCATATTAACATAATCAAATAAACATAATCATGACCATGAACTTGCTTTCATGGGGCTACCATAGTAGCCTAGTTATAACAAAACATGCCATGTTAGAACATTAATATTAATCAAAGTCAAGCTACAAGAATTATCCCATATGCATGCATAATCACCATATATATCTATGTGTGTGTGCGTGTGTGTGTTTGTGTATCAGTCAACACAAGTGGTTAGTGCATTAGTCAACAATAAAATCTTATTAATCATCAGTGTTATGTTGCAAGTGAAATCACAATGTAATACATATATCAGTCATGCATGCAATCAATTAGATTCATATCAACTTTTACAACCTAAATATTAGTTTAGTTAATTTTCTAAAAATCATCATGAAATCCATTACAGGAAATTTTTTACTAACTTGCTCATGATAGAGCCCATCTAGTCCAAGTGTTGAAACTGGATGCTTTGATACCACACTGTAAAACCCCCTCCTAACCTCAAAACCCAACCAAATTTATATGGAGGAAATCATTATGCAAATCCAACTCCCAAGGTATAGTTATGGGGATGGGACCTAAACATTTTGAATCTTTCCAACTTCCTTAAAACTATAAATAAACGACATTGTTGTGTTCATCTCATCAAAATTATTCCAACGATATAATTTTTTCCTCAATTCAGCATACATATTTCAATTTATGGCCTCTTAAAGATAAGTTGTTTTTCACTTTACCACATCATCTTGGCCTCCATGTGGTAGCCATACAATGACCCATGTGGAAGGTGACTTGGAAGCAATACCATTGTGGACAAGGCCAAGTGGAAGGTGGGTTAACTGAACCAACTAGAGGTTGGCCCTGGTTTGCAACCTGTAACTTTTCCAAGCCTAGATCCGACCCCCAACTCTTGACCTAGGGATCGGCCCGACCTCCCTTGGGTCCTGTGAATGTTTTGGGGTTGGGGTCAGCCCAACCTTGACCTGGCCAATATCCCTGACCCCCCAACCTGATTGACCACATGACCTTTGATAGCACATAGTCTGGTCAGCCCACCATAGGTTAGGGTAGAGACTCATCGAGGTCCAACCTTCATAGCCGACCTCCCGGCCTCTGACCTGTGGGGTCCAAAAAAATTTAATTTTAACTCATTTTACAATGCTTTTGTAACATTCCACATACTTGATTTCTCCATTATTTTTCTAGGATTTTTCAATATTCTCAAGTGCTAGTTCCAACACTAAATTAACAATGTTTTTCAGGGAAATTTATTCATAATGTGGAAAACAATTACTCAATAGGATGATGCCAACAATAGGAGCACTTTCATGTGCAATTCTTTCCCAAAACATAGAGAGATGGAATGACTCATAAACAAAACGAGAACCATTCTCTCTTTGGCTCAATCAACCCCACCAGTTGAGTAAATAAATGAACAAGGATTCAACATCTCACAAATCAATCAATTCGACTAAAGAATTGAGTAACAAGGGATGGAGTCAAGCCTCGTTACCTTTAGTCCTGAAGGACTAATAAGCATACTAGCACCATGCTAACTTATTCAGAAATAAAACAAATAATTAAACAAGATTGCAATCATTCTTGTACAATCACTACAACTAGTGCAACTTCAACACTATCATAATTAACAAATCCTTGCAATAAGATATTAGTGTATGGCCATTAATCTCATGGAAACATTTATTCACACCATTTACATCCTCATATGTATTGTAACTAGCGATTTAGCATATGAACACAAATAAACCAAGACCTTCCATGTATCCATTTAGCATATCATTCATTCACACTTTTAACATGAAATTCATACAATGTTATACATAAGAAGAACTTATCTTGGATTGTATTGAAAATGGGAAACTAAGTTATGAATTGCAACTCTCCACCCAACCATAAACAAACTACAACCAAGCTACTTGCAAATATCAACCCCAAGCCAGATTATAGGGACTAGGGTGCTCTTGCTCAAGGAAATAAACACCAACTTCCAGCTGAAAGAAGGACTCCATAGGTCTTCCTACCTCCACCCACCAGCTACTAAATAATTAACCAATGCACAGGGAGTCTAGAGGCCCATGACCTCCACCCTTTAGCTATCCAATAGACACACATATACTCCAGGGAATCTAGAGGCTTTTCCTCCACCTTGGAAACATGCAACAAAGTGGTTCCACCCAATGAAGGGAATCCAAAACTGGTTATCAGAACAAAATGTGAAACACACAATGGATACTCCAAGGCTTTCTCAATCAAGAATCTAAGGCCTAAGCTTCTACCATAGGTTGTCAAGGGATTCTAGAGAATTTCATCTCCACCCTCTATCCCCCAAGGGTATCCTAGGACTTAGCCTCACCTGAAAGAAACCTGTTTGTGCTCCTATTGCTCAACCCAAGGTATGCATGTCTTCTGAGAATGGTAAAAGAATCCAATGTCCTCCACATTACTATAGATGTTACTATATGCTTATTAAGCCATGCACACTCCTTTTTCCTTTTTTGTGGTGTAATAGTTACTCCTCTGCCCTGCGGTAGCTAATAAAACTCTTGTATGTAGATGTAAACATGCCAAATATTCACCTATGAGCCTCCCTGGTGTTCTCATATGCACACAAGTCCAAAATCTACTCTTTGATGTGCACAAGATTCCTATATGTTTTTCTTGAGTATAATGATGATAATGTTGTGCCAAGAATTCTACTAGGATTTCGTATGTTCATGCCTCCTTGACAATATCAGAAGTGTTTAAAAATTCATGCATGTTCCCTTCTATGTGCATGTTCTTTCTATATTCTCCCTCTATGTTATTTTTTTTCAAGTCTCTTTCTTTCCCTTCTTGCTCATGACTATACATTCTTTGTCCTTTCCTAATTCTTGTGTGTATTCACTTTTTTCCACACACTCTCTCCTGCATATGACCATGCATTTTTTCCCATGAAGGTTATCTCTCTCTCTCTCTCCTTACATACACAGTTGTCCTATGTTTGTTTCTGCACATACTCCAAACAAAATGGTGCCTCTCCTTTTCCCTTATTTTTTTTGTTCTGTGCAATTCCCAAACAAGTATGGGTTGTCTCCCTTACTTGCATTTCATAAATTTATAGCACCATTCCCATTAAAATCACGACACCAATTCATTTAAATCTCAACAACCAAACTGCAATGGCTATCCCAATAGTCCAATTTCTTCCTTCAACAAGTAAGCTACATTTACAAAGCAATTGACATCCCTTAGTTCCTTGGAATCTGTGTCCCTTAATCAACCTATTTTTAATTTTGAAATTCAAACATAGAAATAAAAATATTTACATGGCATGCATAATCCAAATACAACCTAGGCTATCACATTGAAAAATAACAGGAAATGAAAATTGGAAAATAATATGATAGCTTAGACTACTATAGTACATGGTGGATTTGTTTCATATCTTGTTCTTTAAGAAATGAAAGCATTATAAATATTTCCTCAAACATAATAATCTCCCTTCCTAATTTTATAATTGGAAAGCATTATAAATATTTCCTCAAACTTATTCAATCATATAGGGTCCTTGCCATAAGCTATCAAACTATCCATGCTTGCTAGGGTCTCCATGCCTCATATCCCATAATAATACCAAGTCCCCTTCTTGGAAGTTTCTAGGCTTGTATTTATTTTCAAATACCTCCATTTGTTTAACATCCCTTAAAATTATGATATGCTTGGCCCCCCTATTCTTGAACCTATACCAACATATTTCTCCTTCTTTTGATTATATTTGGATCTAACATTATATCCTACAATAGTTTAACCATAGGAAACTATAATAGGTAGATGAGTAATACCATCTTACGCTAGACACTAAATAAAAAATGATTTTCCTATATCTCTCTTTGTGTTGATCTTATTTTCCCATAGGGCATACCTAAGTTGGTAGTCCCATGCCTTTTATTTTATACCACTGTCTTCTTTAATATCTTCATGAGGAATGAGAAATTTGGTAGTCCCAAGGATGGTATTATATTTTTGTAGAAAGATACCAATTTTAATGAACTAAAGGATTTCCAATTATTAGTCACAATTTTCATGGGTAGCTAAATCACGTTAAGGTATTTTCCTCTAGGAACCTAGTAATGAATTTTTCAATGGCTATCATGATGGGGATGGATTCTACCAATTTGGTAAATAAATCTATGATAGTTATGATCTACCTATTTTGGGCACTAGAAGGGGGATGCATTTTATCTATGAAGTTAAGACCCTGTCACTAAAAAGGAGATTATACTTGTATAGGATTTTAGGTTTAGTACTAGGGTTCTTTGTCTACCCATGTATATTTGGATTTCTGCATGGAAATATCTAAAAGACTTATACACATGAAAAAATAGAGTGGGCCAATAATATACAAACCTAGTATTTTGTAGGATTTTTCTTTAGTTGAAAAGAGACCTCCATAAATCCCTTAGCGAAAGTAATCAACTAAGTATTCTAATACTTCCAGTAGCATTCGAGTAGTAGAACATCATGGAATTTTTGGTGTATATTTTCATGAGTTGCATAATAATATACTTTTCTAAGCTTTACAGACATTTTTTGAGATGTATCCATCCCTTAGGGATTGATGAGCTTTAGAATTATAACAAAAATGTGGTTCTCTTATTTCTTCCAACTTTAGTCATCAACCCTGGGTTCGTACAAACTTAAGGGGTGCCATGCACTATATGTTCAAGCCAAAATTTCTTTATCTTATTGTGCAACTACTTGTGCTCATGAAGGGAAAATGTTACCCTAAGTTATAGCTCAAGTGAAGGGAAACCATTTCATGGCTACTACTACATGTTTAATTGCAAGGAAAGTTAACCAAAGTAGATCCTACTTAATAAATCATAACTAATTCAACTTTAAAAGAATACTACAAACAAAGGAAAGACTTGTTTCTAATTTTAAATTGTAAATAAGAAAGAATGATATCAATATAAGTTGTAGAAATCGAAGTAACAAGAAAGCATAAACACACAACCAAATTGAAAGAATCAATATCCATTCCATAATTCTCCTTCTATTCAACCTCATTTCTTGGTTCCATTGATGGTATTACATAGAAAACATACATTTCTATAGAGAAAATTATGAAATGAAAGCTTTTGTTCTATTTTACATGAACAATCATAGAACTATAGGAAACTTCCGCATAAATTCTAGATTTTCAATTAAAAGGATACCTACCTTTGTAACTGCAATTACTTATAAAAGAGACTAAAACATTCATGTAAGTGTAAGACTCACTTAGGAAAGTAAATGCACTATTAAACCTATCTTTTATATGAACATGCAAATCCACCATGCATTAATATGTTGTAACAAACAAGGAATGTTGAAAATAATTTTAATTAAGAAATCATGTAAATGAAATGAAATAAATACACAAGGGTCCCTGGATCCTCTATGGGTGGGCCCTCTCCAAGTTTCTCAGATACATTTAAGAAATAAACACTAGATTGTTGGGTAACAAAAATGCTTCATTAAATTGTTGAAATAAGGCACATAAATAGTTGCTTACTTGATCATAGAGGTCTAAATTTGTAGAGTAGGAGAATGATAATAATACTAGATAAATTCTAATCCCATGCCTCTATTTCTTCTTATACAAAGTGCAAGGAACAAGCTTCTCTATAGGAGGATTGATTTCCCTCAAAAATACTGAAATTAGGGCCTATTTTCTAGCATGTCTCCTAGTCACACAAAAATGCACTCCTAGTAGGTTGAGTTTCTTTAAATGGAACACAAGTTGCCTTGGGTCAAGTTATGCTACATGGGGGAATATTATCCATAAAATATCTCCTTGTTGTTGGACAATAGTATCTTCATAATATTTTTCAAATCATCACTTTATCTGCATAAAACGGTATAAAATATTCCAAAGGTATAATTTTTAAGAACTCCTAAGTTACACAAAATAATCATGCAATATTCACAATATTTATCAAGGCAAGGTCAAATCATGCAAAATTGATCAAAATGGCATAAAGTATGGGCATACAAGATTTCCATTATCTGGTCCCATAAAGCATATCAACTTACGATTCAAGAGGTGAGAGATTTTACTATATCAAGGATATTGGTGATAACATATCTTGAATGTGAGCCTTTTATGTTTCTTCTAGAATATTTCTAAGAACTCTTCAATTGCATTGATGCCTACAACTTTTATATTTGTTTATACTATTAATTCTCCATACCTTGACCTGTAATTAGCTTAGTCAGATTGATTGCCAATTCATATTCCTATATATAAGTGATCTACTTCCAACCTTTTCCATCAACATCTAGTTTACATAACATGCCTTTGATTGAAATATGACATACATATAAAATTTCTTAAGCTTATTGTTAGATTTGGAGTAACTTGGAAGGTATTTATGAGAGAGGACAACCCATCAATAAGTTGATTGTTGGGCGATTTACCAAAAATGGGGTTTTGGACTTGTTACACTAAAAAATGTCACCATGACTATTTGCAGTTAGTATGACTCCATCCACTGTCATACTATCCTCCTTGGCAAGTCTCATGCCTCTGATCTCCATGTCAAACTTCAAGAAAGAGAGAAAAGTCATTTAAAGTCAATTATCTCTGGTACACAGTTTCTCTTAGCCTTACCTGCGGGTACGCAACCCAAGTTCACAATACCTGCGTACTTGTACGCTCTGTATGTAAAGGGGTGGGTGCGTACTCCTGTAAAGGTCAAAAGGCGCAAGTTTCACTCCAAAAAAGTTACTTGTGGTCATTTCTAGAGTCTTCTAGAAGTATGTTTGACGTGTATGAAGCACCTCCAGATGGTTCATGTATCCCTACCAAAGAGGAACTTATCCCATCAATAGGGGAGCTATCCCATCCAAAGAGGGGCTTATCCCATTGATGGTGGACCTGAATAACTTCCTCTAGAGCATTATAAATACAGGCATTGGGCCAAAGGGAGGGGAGGTTGAAAGCTGAACATTTCTAAGGGTAGATGCTGCTGGAATTAGGACTTCCTTGTAGAAGCTTGTGAGGAGAGATTACCATCTTTACTTGTTTCCATTGGGAGGTGGGTGAGCTGATCAGAGTAAGGGAGAACTCTTGTGGACCCTGGGAGGAGCTTGCACAACACCAAGGCTCAGGTTGTAATGGTTCCTATTGTTACCTTTTAATACAAATTAGTTCATTCTTCTCAACAATTTGTTATTAATGAGTTGTTTCATATACTCCTTGGTCTATATGTTAAATATGTTTTATTTTATGTGATATTCAGGTGCTATTTAATCGTTTGATTGTTGGTGAATGCAGGTTTCGAAGGGAAGGAGGAGCTCATCCAGATCAACGAAGCTGGACTACTACAACAGCGTTGGATTACAAGTAGGATCTAAACACTTGATTTCTCATATTGTAAAAGCATATTTAGAGAAGGATTGCTCTTATTTGTCTTGTTTGTCATTAGAGAGTCTTAGGCTTTCTAGGAAGGTCGGTTGTGTCCGCACTAATGACTCTTTCCACGTGACAAAATGGCGACTCCGCTGGGGAATCCATGAATGTGTTTGAGTTCTTTTTGATTTGATATTTTGGTCTGAGAAAAATTGCTTGTTTTCTGATTTTTGGTTGTCTAGTTGTGTATTTGGGTGGGTTAGCTTAGAGTCAATTTAGTTTTTTATTTTTCTTAGCCTTGCCAGCAGTACGCAGTCTCTGGGTTTAACACAATGCGTACTTGTACGCACTGCGTCTTTGCGCACAGTGCGTACCCGCGCCTGTGTGAACAGATGACCTGCGTACCCCTGTCAATTTTGAGAAAATTTCAATTTTTGCTTCTTTGCTCTTTAGATTTTGTTTTCAATTTGTTTTTACTGCCCAGATCCATCAGTTTACTGTCAAAGATCTTCACCTGAATTTGTCCCGTTAGTGTCGAGGGTTTTGGTGGAATTCATAGGGATTTTGCCTTAGGGTTTGATTTTTAATTGGTCCTGCAGTGACTTTGGCATTAGAGGTTGTCAAACTTTGGATCTCCCTGGTTTTGATCAGTCCTCTTAGGAGTCGGACCTGTCATAGAAGTCACCCTAGTGAGAGACCTACCTTTGTGTCTTCTCTTTGCGAATCTCGAAAAGTTTGTTTGTTAAAGCTTTGAATTCCATTCTTGAGAAAAAAGAACAAAAAGATTTCGATTTTGTTTTTTGGTTAGTTTATGATTCTGCATGAACTGATCCTTAGTTGCATTTTGACTAAGTAAAACATCCGGGAATCATTCTTGTAGGCTTTTGTCCTCATTATTTTTACTTTTAGGTAAATTTGCTTTTGATTTGCTTTTGAATGAATTTGATTTGATTGTATTAGATTTGTTAAATTCGATTTGATAAAATAGTTTTACATGCTTTATTAACATAGAAAAAAAACACAAAAATTCTTTTGGAAAAAGTTTTCTTTGGTAGCATTTGTAGACTTTTGGGAGAAAAAGGAAATTTCGTAGAGTAATTAGTGGTCATGAGTTGTGTGTTTTGAAAAGATAAAGAGAATTGTTTCTTTGATTTTCTTTACTAAGAAAGTTGTTTTCTATAAAATTTGCATTTTCCAACTCTCTTAGTTAGGAGATTCATTGAAAAGGAAAGGTAGTGTAAATCATCTTAGGTGCATCTTTGTAGTGGTTGTGAGTCGAGTCTACACACCACCAGTTTCATCTCCATCACCTTTTTGTCTTTAAGAAAAACCATAAAATTAACGCTTAAAGTAAAATCAACTTAGTAACTTTTATTTACTAGGGCTCTGAAACACCAATTGAGATCAGGTTAGTGTCTTGGAGTAGGAGAGTAATTAACTCTGCAAGACAACAAAACCAAACAAGTAGCTTATCTTGTGATAGAATAAATCCAATTGTCCCATTTGTACTCTGGGAAAGCTCCTCTTAAAGGAGAAGCACGAGCTCGTGTCCGAACCAGTGAGGGGATCAATCCTCCCTCGTTGGGAACGACGCCAGACACGCACGTATTACAAATGGTAAACCTCGAATTAACCATTGTCGAGGAGCCAGGGGTCACTTGTCGGTAAACCTTGGATTATTGTCAAGGAACCGGCAAGGGGATTGAGCTTGATACTCTGCCCTTGCATGCTGTCGGAGTGTAGACTGTTCCCCCAGGTGCATTTGTTGCGGTTGGTAACCTTAGAGACCATTATCTTTAGGATTCTACCGAGGTGACGGTGGAGGGAAGATCCCACTGTACCTGGAGTAGACGTCGGCTAGACTCACTTGGATTTCCGGGGGGTTCACTTCACTCGATACGGTTAAAGTGGAGGAACTTGTGCCGGTCTATTCATTAAGCAGGTTGCCGGGGTAACTGTTCCACCCGCCACTTCTGTACTGAATCCGGCGATGTTGGGTTTCATCTCCAACTAGCGTTTTCAGTCTGGAAGGCTACTGTTTGTGCTTGGTTTGACGCCCTAGATTCTTTAGGCGTATGATTCAAATTTGTTTGGTTCTTTAGAGACTTTAGGTGGTTTGTTTTGAGATTTTACTTTGTTTGCGTGTGCAGTAGTTAAAAGTTTTTAACTGTGGCGGAATTACCGAGACAGTCCCGTAGACTTCGGGGCAAGTCTCCTGAGGTTGTTTCTGTGGCCGAATTGTTGAGAAAATCCCGTAGGCTTTGGGGTGAATCTCCTCAAGAGGTCGCAAGTCATTACGAAGGTTTAAAGGTCCTTGTAACTCCTCCTAGCGGCAGTAGAGTAGGTTCACCAGAAGAAGGAGAGTCTTCGTTGGTAGCCCATCAAGATTACCAAAGTCTAGAAACAGGTTATAATCCTGAAGCAGTTGAAGTTTCTGAGCTTGCTGGTAGTTTTTCATCTACTAGTGATATAGGCGAAGAACCTGAAATATCTGAACCTGTTACTCCAACTTCTAGTGTACCAGATTCACCCAGGGTAGAAAGAGTCATCACCGAAAATGTTCCTACTGGTTTGATAGCTATTGAAGAACTTGCTCCAGAGGAAGAATTAGGCGTATCTACCCTTGAAGATCAACCTACTATTGATCTAAGGGAGCGTGAATCTATCTTTTACAGTCCTCCTAGAAGTACTACTTGGTACCTTTCGTTAACCAATTATTTAGACAACTCAGGGGTAGGTTTTTCTCCACCTCGTACTCCTTTTCCACCTGGAGGTATTTATACTCCGGTAAATATGTCTGGTCAGTCGTCCATGTTTACTCAATCTCCTGAATCTTTCTTACATGGCGGTCCTTCTGTTCCCACCGGGTATCAGTCACTTTCTGGTACCTTTGCGGGGGCATCTCCTCAACCCATTGATCATGGGTTATTAGCTAGAAACAATGGTAATAAACCGTTGGGTGTAGGGGACATTTACATGATGTTAGGATCAGTTCCCGTTTCTCAACCTCAAGGTGGCCAATTACCGCCTGGGGGGTAGCCTCAATTAACACCTGGGGGGCAACCTCAAGGTACACAAATTGTGTCTGGGGGGCAGCTTCAAGGTCAGTATGTACCCATGGTACAATACATGCCTCAAGGTCAACCCCAGCCTCAATATGTACCCCAGGGTCAACCTCAGTATCAATATTTACCTCAAGGGTATCAACCCCAAGGGTATCAACCTCAAGGGTATCAACCTCAAGGTCAAGGTCAACCCCAGTATCAGTATTTACCCCAAGGTTATCAACCTCAAGGTCAATACTCGAGTCAAAGTTATCAACCACCTCAAGGTCAGTCATATGTTCAAGGTATGGGAACTTTGCCTTTCAGTTATCAATCCTATCCTCAATCCGGTTATGGATCTAAGTATCCTCAACCTGTTACGGGTCAATACCCCGAAATGATAGTGTGGGATCCATCGCAAGGTCAACAGGTGTTGCAGCCAAGTATACAGTTGGTACCCCAAACTGGACAACCCGTAGTTTCTGGTTCACTCCAGCAACCGCAACCTGTCCAGTCAAATGTTCAAACTTCTGTAACTTCGGTAGTTACTCAGCCGCCAATTGCACCTAGTACTCCATCTCAAACGGCTGCTGCAACTACCGCAACATCTACCGCACTTACTTCTGGAGTATCGACAGCTCCAGTTTCTACTGTCTCTGCAACCACTCCTCAGACATCTTTACCGTTGTCCGGATCTACGATTCAAACCACGGTCCAGATGCCTGTAGGGCAGCCTGGTTTAAGCACTGTTGTAACAAGTCAACCTCAATTTACCCACCAACAGTACCAGGGACAGTACCAATTCGGTCCTGCTGTCCAACAACCGGTTTACCAGTATCAACCGTATCCTGGGTACACTTATCAACAACCTCACCAACCCCAGTACGGTCCAGTTAATCCTGGTTTTCCAGGAGGATATAATATCCCTAATGCAATTCCTGTTCCTAGTTATCCAGGATATCCTCCTCCTGGGACTGGTCTTGTGACCCAGAGTTTTAGAGATCCTAACCGGAAGTTACCGTTTATCGCAACTTTGGATTTACCAGACTTGACGTGCCTAACGAACGATCCAATTCAATATCTTCCGTTCTGGCCGCCAATGCCAAATAAGTTTCCCAGTGATATACCCAAGTTCGAAGGTAAGTCTGGAGAGGATCCGTCCAATCACGTGATGACTTACCACCTCTGGTGTGCTTCCAATTCTATCTCGGATGATTCGATCCGCTTACGTCTTTTCCAGCGTACGCTCATTGGTCTCACGGCCAAGTGGTACATTGAGTTACCACGGGCCTCTTTTTACAATTTTAGCCAATTAGCTACCTCGTTCCTAACTCATTTTCAGTTGCCAGTCAGATACGATAACGGCACGAAGCTATTAACTTCATTAAAATAGTCGACCTCCACTTATATTTCCGATCATATTCATGAATGGAGATGTCGAAGACGTTTAGTGAAAGTTTTTATCCCGGACCAAATCTTAGCTGAATGGTTTGTAAAATCATTATAACCGAAGATTACTAAAGATGTAGCTAAGGCTGGAGTAGTTACTGAGGAGCAAGTCATTGCTCAAGCCCAGTACCTTGACTTAGTTTACACTCAGTCGGGTACGTTGCACGAGAAGATCCCAGATCTTCCTAAGTCAAATCAAATTGTTGCTGCTCCTTCGGGGTCTCATGCTGCTGATGGCATGATTGGTACGGTGAATACTAAAAGTAATAAGAAATCCTCAAAGAATTCTTCTCCAATCATAACCTTATCGGACTCCCCGACAGGAGAATCTTCTCCTGAAATTACTGCCGATATTCATGTTGTAGAGTCATCTACGGCTAAATCAAAAAACGGTGGTAAGAAAAAAGGCAAGAAGAAGGATAAAGCAGACAAGGCTCCAAAGGAGAATAAAGAGAAGTCGGAATCTAACGATGAAAAGCGCAAACCTCGCTATCCTTGTTTAATTTGTGAAGAAGATCATTTCACAAGAGATTTCCCTCATCGGGCAGAGGTTGTGAAAATCGTTAAGGGTTCCCCAACTCCTGCTGTTTTGAAAGATCCATTTCTGAAGCAGGAGAGTAAAATGATAGGTTCTTCCTCGAGTGCCAGTGAAGAGCCCATATTGATGATGTCTCATGTACGGATTGCGACTCGATCGCAAGATTATGGTAGTAAGAATCCTGTTGATGGTAAAGAAGCAGAATCTTCTCATTCTAATCCATCAACCTCAGCTCCCGGTTCTGATCCACTACAGATCGAGAAACCTAACCCGGACTTGATAATTAAACCGCCCGCCAAGGGTATACTTCGAAAGTCTGCTTTCAATCCACATGCGAGAGCAGCTCGGAATTATAACATTGTTGAGGATTTAGCTGTTTCACCCTCAGCAATGTCGGCTTTGGAAGTGCTGCAATCATGCCCATCACAACGAAAATTACTCTTGTCGGCTATAGGTGCTGTTGATATTCAGGACCCAAACCTGATAATCTTTGATCTAGAAAATAGTACACCGCGTCTCCCTCATCAATTGGCTTTCCAGATTCCAGTGATAGTAAAAAACAGGCCTATTCATCGGACCGTAATTGATGAAGGAGCTTCTACGTGTATTATGTCGATTCAGTGTTGGAGATCGCTTGGTTCTCCTTCACTGAACCAATCCCCGACGATTCTTAAGGCCTTTGATGGCCGTGGGTTCCATCCGTTTGGCATTCTACAGGATTTGCCTATAGGGGTTGAAGGAAAAACCGTTAGTCTGGATGTGGAGGTGGTTGATGCCCCTCTAGACTACAACCCTCTTTTGGGTTGCAGTTGGTCTTATGCTATGACAGCAGTCGTGTCATCGGTCTTCAGAGTTATAAAGTTTCCACATAATGGTAAGATCATGACGATAGACCAGCTGGCTTACTTTTCATCTGACCCAGCCTCTTCAGAGAGTATCCAGCATGTCGGTAAAACGACTATCCCTTACAGGGATGTTGGTGTAGGATTGGTTAAAGATTCTGGTTTACTGGGAACTTTTCCCTTTCCTTCCATCAATGCATACCCTTCATTCGCATCCATTCATATGATTACTTCAGATACTATTATTTACGATGATCCTTGGATTGTCCCATTTGAATCTGAAATAGACTCCTTCGGTAATGCAATGCCTTTGAGTCCATATGAAATTGCTTATGAGGCCGTGCAGTCTTTTTCCGACTCCAGTTCAACCCAATTCGACCAAATGAATGTGGTCCGTGAGGAATCACTTTTCACATCAACCTCAGAACGAATAAAGTTTCCCGAAGTTGTGTCATCTGACGAACAACTTCGCGAAATCCTAAGTGTAGACGATCTACCATGGGAAGATCTTCATCATAGATCTTCATTTTTACCTGAGGCTGATGACTTTGGAAATGATTTTTCATCAATTTTTACAGCTGAATATGTCAAGGACGCTCAGAATCCCATGAAACATCCTGATTCAGAGTTGAATTTGGGAAACATTTCCCAAACTATTGCCATCGACATTTCAGTCAAAACCGGAGTCATTGAAAACATTCATATAGGTGCCTCGTGTACAGATAACGAAATTCAAACATACAAGGTCCTATTTCAAGAATTCCGTGACGTGTTTGCCTGGTCCTATGAGGAAATGC
Source organism: Pinus tabuliformis (assembly GCA_031772625.1). Taxonomy (NCBI): domain Eukaryota; kingdom Viridiplantae; phylum Streptophyta; class Pinopsida; order Pinales; family Pinaceae; genus Pinus; species Pinus tabuliformis. Next base: position 132,609,309 of record CM062811.1, on the reverse strand, counting down.
TAGGAATTGATCCCTCCATTGTTGTTCATGAAATCAAGACCTACCCGGACGCTAAACCCGTTCGACAACGTCTGCGTCAGATACACCCTAGGAAAGTGGTTGCGATTAAAGCAGAAGTCGAGAAGCTGTTGAAAGCAGGTTTCATTTATCCGATCCCGTTAACGGATTGGGTATCGAATATTGTTCCGATTAACAAGAAACAAGGAACAATAAGAATATGTATCGACTATAGGGATATAAATCGTGCTTGTCCAAAAGACAACTATCCTACACCCTATATCGATCAAATAATTGATGATTGTGCCGGTAGTGAAATATTTTCCTTTATGAACGGTTTTTCCGGTTACAACCAAATCAATATTCTACCTGCCGATCAACCAAAAACGACTTTCATTTGTCCTTGGGGGACATTTGCTTATTGCAAATTACCTTTCAGACTTAAGAATGCCGGAGCCACTTTCCAACAGGCAATGTCTTACACGTTTCACGACATCAAGCACATTGTGCAACCGTATCTCGATGACTTGCCTGCTCATTCTTTACATCGAGCTGATCACCTTGTCCACTTACGCGCTATTTTTATGAGGTTTCGGCATTATCTAATTTGGTTGAACCCACACAAATGTGTTTTCTGCATAGAAGTGGGACGATTGCTAGGATTTGTTGTTTCAAAAGCTGGTATCCGCGTCGATCCCTCGAAGGTCGAAGCTATCATCAAATTGCCTCCTCCCTCGAGTTTGCGCCAACTCCAAAGTTTGCAGGGGAAAGCAAACTTTTTACGTCGATTCATTCCTAACTACGCCGAGGTTACAAAGGGTTTCACCCGGTTGTTGAAACAAAACGCTCAATTTTCTTGGGATGAGATAGCTCAGAAATCTTTTGATGCACTTAAGCACGCGTTGACCCATGCACCGTTGCTGCATCCTCCCAACTACAACCAGGACTACTTTTTGTATCTCGCCGACTCCCACTCCACCATTGGAATGGTCTTAGTTCAGGAAGATGAATTCGGAACGGAACATGTGATATATTATCTTAGTAGGATGTTAAATCCCACTGAGCTAAAATATTTGCATGTGGAGAAATTGGCCCTGGCATCTGTTCAGGCTGTCCAGCGTTTTCGTCATTACATTATTCTCCGTAAAACTACAGTGATTTCGGATTGCAACCCTATGATCTACATTTTGACAAAACAATTGCTAGGGGGCAAGTACTCCAAATGGATTGTTATCCTGCAAGAGTTCGATTTGGAATTCGAGAAGTCCAAATCTAAGAAATCCTTAGTTTTTGCGGAATTGATGTGTGACTTCCCACGTGCTGACACGGATACTGTGGCAGAGCAACCCACATCGGACGAATCTCTGTTTCTTATCAGCACTTTAGATCCTTGGTATGGGGATATAATCGTCTATCTCCAAACCCAATCCTTTCGGCCCGAAGCTTCAAAGTCGGAACACCAGAAAATTCGATTCCAGTCCCAACAATACAGAATTACTGGAGATACTCTTTATCGTCGTGGGACGGACTTGGTTTTTCATCGTTGCTTAACTCATGAAGAGGCAGAAAGGGTTTTGAATGACTGTCATTCTGGAGCGTGTGGCAGTCATATGTCTAGGTATGCCACAGCTCAGAAGGTGTTGCGTGCTAGCTATTTCTGGCCGTCCATGTTTAAAGATTGTATCATTGCGGTCCGAAAATGCCACAACTGTCAAGTGTTTGATCACAAGATGCGCGCACCACCTGCTCCTCTCCACCATATAATTGCCGTTGGTCCTTTTGCTAAATGGGGTATCGATTTTATTACTTGTAACCCTCACTCGGCTGGGGGGCATGCGTATATCATCCTTGCGGTTGATTATTTTACTAAATGGGCCGAGGCGATGCCTACATTCGAGGCAAGCGGCAAAACAGCAGCGATTTTCGTATTCAATCATATTATTGCTAGGTTTGGTGTCCCACAAGCGATCATCACTGACCATGGGCGCCATTTTCGAAACATTATGATGACAGAACTTACAAGCCAGCTTGGTTTACGCCATGATAGTTCTACTCCTTATTATCCCCAAGCAAACGGTTTGGTTGAATCTATCAACAAAGTTCTAGTTATCATGATCCGACGAATCATTGGTATTCATCGGCCGAATTGGCACAACATGTTATTTTCAGCGCTTTGGGCGTATCGAACCTCAGTAAAAACATCAAAAGGGTTCACTCCTTTCCAGCTAGTTTATGGTTTGGAAGCAGTGTTGCCCATTGAATGCGAAATCCCATCACTTCAAATGGCTATCGAATTACTCCCAGCTACTTCCGAAGAGGAGAAGCGTCTGTTATACTTAGCTAAATTAGATGAGACTCGGCGTGATGCTGCTTTGGCAATCGAGACTCATGCAAAAAGGATGAAAGCTTAGTATGACCGTAACGTGACCCCTCGTAATTTTTCGGAAGGAGACCTAGTGCTATTATATGATCAAGCTAACGATAAATTAGGTGCTGGAAAATTCGTTCCCATGTGGCATGGGCCCTACATTGTCAAGCGAAAGCTAGCAAAAGGGGCCTATGAGCTGGTAGATTTTGATGGGGACTCTTTGGGTAAGCCCAGAAATGGACTTTACCTAAAGAGGTATTATGCTTAAATGGTGGGTATGGAGATTTAGTTAGTTCTAGTTAGGTTACTTTTCTTTTTAGCTAGTATGTTTGCTTAGTTTAGGCTGTGTGCTTAGTTTAAAGAGTGTTTTTTTGTCGTTATTCTGGCTTATCTTGGTTTTACTCTTGATATTGCAGATGTCGACGCCTCTCCAAACATACATTGGATTTGCTGATGGTGCTTGTCGTAGTACACGGAATATCTCTTCCGCAGCTTGGGTTATCTATTCGCCCTCTGACGAGTTAGTTTCTATGCATGGGGTGAGCCTCGGTCAAACAACAAACAACATTGCAGAATACAGTGCAGTGATTGAATTATTATCTGAATCTATTTCATTTGGGATTCGGAGTTTGATAGTGAGGTTAGATTCTGAACTCGTTGTATTACAGCTTAATAGAGTCTATGCCATTAGAAATCCAGTGTTATTAAGATTATTTTTGAGGGTGCGTCTCTTGGAACGTGAATTTGATTACATTGAATATCAGCATATTCCAAGGTCTTTAAATACATTAGCAGATGCAATGGCGTCTCGAATGTTAAATAGACATTTGTAACAATCATAAATGTAAATTTATAAACATTTCATCACACATGTTTAACAAAATAAGCCGGTAATAATGATATATATAGATAGGAGTGTGTCAAAAATATACATCGTCTTCGATCATAGGTTGAAAAACACCTTATGATTGGCAAAAATGATAAGTACAAAAACCAAAAATGTCATATGTGTCTACAAAAGTGACTAGCCAATCACTGGTGGTGCTCTCTATACGAGACCACTGCCCGCGCTACCCTACACAGGAACCTCCTGAAAGGTCCTGGGACTGCGACCACGTAGCGCTGAAGTCGGATAGGAATGTCATCTATAGTGGTCTCTGGTATATCCGCCGTCAGACGCTCTAGATCCTGTTCCAGCTCGGCTAAGGTCTCTGCGGCCGCATCCTGTGGGGCTGGTGCTGGTACAGCTGGTACTCTCCTCTCAAAAGCCCGGAGGTTGGCCGGACGCCGTGGACCTACATCTGCATTTTGAAAATTTGTGTTGTCAGTTTTGAGGCGATATAAAAAAAAAAAAATTGCATAATCTAAAAACTTGTGAAAAATGAAATACCTCTGTCGTCCCATTGTTCTCCCTGTGGAAGAACCATGTCCGGATCATTGCGAAAATCCATTCCGGCATACGGAAAATCCTGAATCGCAAAAACCTGGCCCTCCAGCAAGTGAAAGTAACCATCAGGAAATTGAACAACTGCTGCTCCCTCGTCAGGATGCCGGGCCATTACCGCGACCCATATCGTCAACTTAGGCTCCCGAGGAGCCCCAACTGGAACTGTAAGATGCTGGGGGATCAGCATTGGAACTCTCTCTAGGGCAAAGCTCACAACTAAAGGCCCATATCCAAAGGTCTTCAGTTGTCCTCTCTTTGCCCTGGTTAGTTGGCCCTTCATATTGGCCAACACAGCATCGCACCAGTTGAAAATGGTGCCTTGGAAGCAATCTATAGCCATCCGCATTTGGTAACCAGTGGCTATGTGCAAAGCGGCAGCGCCGCAAAGTCTGGTAACTGTAAAGGCAATTACCATGAGTTCAGGTCGGGATATATATTTGATTTCTATCCCCTTCTCCTGGTTTTGATTGTTGCACCACTCTAGCCGGAGACTATCAAGGGATTGGCCACCTGGCCTAGTCCCGAATAGAGAGAGTTGCTCGCCCCTGTTGGGCAAGCTAGTGAGAAAATATATGTCGGAGGACTCTATCTCGAGCTGGTTTTCTCCGATGTAAAAACATTGATCCTGAATATTCCACCTTTCAACCAGCCACTCTAAGAATGGCACCTGGGCCCTCATGCTAGGTATAGCCCAGTACTTATAGAGACCGCATGCCTTTAACGCATCAATAGAAGGTTGATGACCTATTGCGGCCAAATCAACGTCTTTGTGCTCTCTTTCACGCCAATCTAGCATGGTGAGTGACCTACACACCAAAATACAATAGTTAGAATTCATTAAACAATTTTTGATTGGTTAAAATTGGGGTTTGGGGTTTAAAAAACCGCGTTTCACGGGGTACGCACCCCGCGTTCAGAAGACAGAGCAGCGGTATGCAGCTGGTCTGAAGGCGAGTTGCGTACCCCGACCTTTTTCCCATATACGAAAAAGTCGGGGTACGCAGGTCGCCCATGGGGCACCTGCGTCCCCAGAGAAACGCATTTTAAAACCCTAAACCCTCCAAAAAATCAAACTAAAACTTGAAATGAAATTTTAAATGGATGAAATTGAAGAGGAGGATGTTGTGAAATACCTGAAAGAGACGGCGCTCGATTCTGACGGTCGGATTCTCCGCAAAGTCCACGGGAAGTTTTCTTGTCAAAAGCCCTTTTCTCAACCTCAGCAGTAAAATGGTAAAAATGACATGGTAAAAAGTCTTTTTATAGGTTTTTTGGATGAATGAATGCTAAGTTTGTTTATTTTTCACCATGAAAGGACATTTTTCAATGTATTTTTACCCATCTTAAACAGGTATGAGTAATGTGTCGTTTTTGTGCAGGACAAAAGGACTTTAGAGCAAAATCATCATTTTTCACGAACCAAAACATCAGAGTCATCTTTTAAGCTCTTTTCTGACTCCTAAAAACATGAAAAGATTGCCGAGCGTTTCTTTTACACTCGTTAAAACGGAACTAAAAGACGGTCCCCTTATAACTCTTTTCTGACCGTAAAAACAAGAAAAGATTGTCGGGTTTTTGTCGTTTCAAACTCGATACGGAAATAAAACGACATGTCCTTGATCGCTTTTTACTTTTCAGGTCAGAGACACTAATCATGAAAGTACTCCTTGGTCGTGAGATCAAGCGGTTCTCTCAGGTATTATTTTATACTTTTTCGGGCTTGGGAGACACAAATTTATGAAAAAGTTCACCGTGGAGTCTTCTTTAGTTTTTTCAGACTCTCTAAAAATGAAAAACACCGAGTTTCTCCTATACTGGACTCGTTAAAATTTCACAGTAAAGGACCTGTTCGATTACAAACAGGAACGGACCACTCCTTCTTAGGGTCCGAATCTAAACTAAGTTGGACTCATCCGAAGGATGAGCTTATAATCAAGCATATGTTATCCTCCTCAAGCTTGTAAAAAATAAAGAGGTACTTGCCAGAAATGGTGGGGGAAAAGAGAGAAGAATGAACCGATTTGTCATCCTTTGTTACAGAAGAACCTTATCACCGCTCTTGAACACGACACTTTCCGTTCACCTGGGTTGGGAAATCCTTTGCCTTAAAAGCTGATCAAACCACTTTGAAAGTCTTCAACCGTTTCCGGGTATTAACTTTGGGTCAATCGTCACCAAACCATCTGTCGTGTCGTTATGTGTTCAAGAGGTCTCTGCAAATAAACCATTCATATGCAAAATACTTGTCATCCATTTGACCATCCCTGAGTCAGTCCTTACAGCAACATTTCTTCAACTTGAACAATGATTTCGTGTTGTGGGCTTGCCTGCAATGAGTCGCTTTCTATCGACATCAGCACATTATCTAGAAAGATGACTTAGAAATCGTCAGTACCTTGAAGTCTGCATGCATCAATGGCAGGTTTCTCGCCTTTGACGACAGTTTACATCATTGACTTTCGATCGAAGGATTCCGTGACGTGTTCGACATCAACTCATTCATTCACATTTCATGGATTGTACTGGGTACTTTGAGAACCATTGACATCACTGGTGGTCTCTCTCACACTTGTTAACGGTTTACATCATTGACTGGTAATCAAGTGGTTTCTACCATGCTCGACATCAACTCATTTATTCGCATGGATAGAATCGTACCAATTCAGGAAGTAGAAATGAAGACCCTGGATCTAGTTTCCACCATCCAGGCTGCGAGGAGTTTTGTATTCATTATAAAGTAGACTAATCATAAACAGATGGCTGCGTCCATACTGTGTCTACAAAAGTCTATGATTGTAATGTACTGCAAAATCATTCTTGTATCAGAGTAGTAGTTAGATTGTTAGTTAAAGTTTTCAATCTGAGTATGGGAATGCCTACCTCAGCGATGATATCATCTTATATATGTATTTTGTGTTGAAAATTTGCAGGTTCTAACCAGGTCCTCCACAAGATACTCCTTGAAATGATAAAGTACTTCACCCTTCCTAGATCATAAAAACCCTAATCTATTACAGGCTTCGCACTTTAGGGGGCAATCTGTTACACTAAAAAATGTCACCATGACTATTTGCAGTTAGTATGACTCCATCCACTGTCATACTATCCTCCTTGGCAAGTCTCATGCCTCTGCTCTCCATGTCAAACTTCAAGAAAGAGAGAAAAGTCATTTAAAGTCAATTATCTCTGGTACGCAGTTTCTCTTAGCCTTACCTGCGGTTACGCAACCCAAGTTCACAATACCTGCGTACTTGTACGCTCTGTATATAAAGGGGTGGGTGCGTACTCCTGTAAAGGTCAAAAGGCGCAAGTTTCACTCCAAAAAAGTTACTTGTGGTCATTTCTAGAGTCTTCTAGAAGTATGTTTGACATGTATGAAGCGCCTCCAGATGGTTCATGTATCCCTACCAAAGAGGAACTTATCCCATCAATAGGGGAGCTATCCCATCCAAAGAGGGACTTATCCCATTGATGGTGGACCTGAATAACTTCCTCTAGAGCATTATAAATATAGGCATTGGGCCAAAGGGAGGGGAGGTTGAAAGTTGAACATTTCTAAGGGTAGATGCTGCTGGAATTAGGACTTCCTTGTAGAAGCTTGTGAGGAGAGATTACCATCTTTACTTGTTTCCATTGGGAGGTGGGTGAGATGATCAAAGTAAGGGAGAACTCTTGTGGACCCTGGGAGGAGCTTGCACAACACCAAGGCTCAAGTTGTAATGGTTCCTTTTGTTACCTTTTAATACAAATTAGTCCATTCTTCTCAACAATTTGTTATTAATGAGTTGTTTCATATACTCCTTGGTCTATATGTTAAATATGTTTTATTTTATGTGATATTCAGGTGCTATTTAATCGTTTGATTGTTGGTGAATGCAGGTTTCGAAGGGAAGGAGGAGCTCATCCGGATCAACGAAGCTGGACTACTACAACAACGTTGGATTACAGGTAGGATCTAAACACTTGATTTCTCATATTGTAAAAGCATATTTAGAGAAGGATTGCTCTTATTTGTCTTGTTTGTCATTAGAGAGTCTTAGGCTTTCTAGGAAGGTCGGTTGTGTCCGCACTAACGACTCTTTCCACGTGACAGGACCCAAGTAAGGGGTTTAGGACCAAGAAATAAATAATTAAATATTCTAAGGGTCAAAGAAACGAAAACCCTAGATCTAGAAGGTTTCCTAAGTGACCGAAGGAAAAGTATTTAAAGAGCCTAAGGTGAGGTTCATGGAACAGGAAGTGCAAAAGAAGATGTAATCGCTCTTGTGCTAAGATAGCCCTAGAGAGGCCAATATACTCTTTTTCTATGAAGGTTGAGGAGGGCTAAAAGGTGCCAAGTGTTGCTACAAAGTGGCCATATTCAACTGCAACCAAGAGAACAAGTCACAAAGGTGAATAAATCCTTAGATCTAAGGGCTGAGGTAAGCATAAGGTAGTTGAAGGCATCTAGGATTGCTTGGTCGTGATTTGTGCTCAGAAATTAGGCTGGAAATGGAGGATGAGGCCTGAGGATGAGGCTCAAGGACCTCAACATCCTTGAAAAAGTGAGTATAGATTAAAATGGCTGAGGGGAGATTCATTATACAACATAGCAATCATTCTTGTGTTGATTATAAAATAAGGGAACAATATATCTGTAGAAATTTTGAATAATAAACACTTATTCACAAAGATTATCCCAATTATACACTATTGTGGAATACATGCATAATACACATCCTCCTCTACGTTGATCATCAATTTAGCAACATCAAAAACAATGAAACATCAATCGCATGCACACATTAACACAATATGTATCCCGGGGAAAGCTTACAGCTGAAAACCCCACACTATCTGTATATTAATGATTGAGAACATGTAACAATACATAGTACAGTACTCCTCACAAGTACTCAACACTATCTCTACCTGTTACACACCAAACTAGCTCAGATCCGAACAAGTCACAGGTTCAAATCTCCTCCGCTGCTTTGCCTGCCTCTATTGCACAATACCAAGTGAGAATCACGTGAGCACAGGCTATTTCACTGGGCATATACTGCGCAATCCTCATGGGCATACTCAATCCATTGATTGTGCAAGATCTCATGCACAACTATAGTCACAACTGATAGCAATCTCAACCTCTAACACCTATCTCCATTGAACTGTACATGCACTGAGTTAACTGATGTATTCTTTAGTTGCTTTATGAGTTAATAATTAGTGAATTAATTTAATCAATTAATTCACATCACTCATCACTAGTCTATTTGCAGTTAGACTAATTACAACTAGTTTAACCAAGTCAAACTGAACACAACTCCATCAACTCCACAATCAACTCCACCAAATGAGTTCTAACTGAAGTCCTGCATGCAATAGCTCAACTGACCCACAAAGAAAGTGTATTTACTTCTGACAGCTGCATGTGCCACATCTGTAGCTCAAACTGAAGTGCTCCAAGAGGATAAGATAATGTTTATAGTCCAAATATTATTATGAGACAATAATATTTGACTTTTTTTATTTTTGACTAGCAGTCTAAAAATAGACTCTGATCACTCCTGCTGTGATCCAAAAATACAAGTCCATCTATTTTTCCCAACATGACCAATCATCCATAAAATACATCCTGCAACTCATAGACCATGATCCATATGTCTAAAAATAGACATAGTCTAAAAATAGACTTTGTGCCAAAAATGCCCTGCGGGCCCACTTAGTGAAGGCGACTCCTTTCCACTAAGCTCCATCATCTTGTTGCATTCTCAACACTCCCTCTCAAAAAGATATGGATTATCAGCAACCCATATCCTACCTTGGTGGTATTCGAATTTGCTCCTGGTGAGTACCTTCGTCAAGATATCAACATCCTGATCCTCCGTTGGAATGTATGAAAGTAACATGATTCTCCGCTGCACACAATCTCTGATATGATGGTACCTGATGTCAATGTGCTTAGGTATATCATGAAATACAGGATTAGCTGAGAGTTCAATGCAACTCTGGTTATCACAATAAATCACAGTAGGCTCCAAGTGAGAACCGAACAAACCGACCAGAATCTTCCTCATCCATATAGCCTTTCATGCAGCCAAACTTGCTGCCATATACTCGGCCTCTACTGAACTAAGTGCCACGGATCTCTGCTTCCTGCTGTACCAAGAAACTGCTGTCGAACTGATACTGAAGACCCCTCCTGATGTGCTCTTTCTTTCCGTTGGGCTCCCTGGCCAATCTGCATCAGTGAAGCCACATAGCTTCACCTCATCCTCCTGTCTATACCACAATCCATATCCCAATGTGCCTCTCAAATAACGCAATACATGCTTGCCTGCCTTCTAGAAGAGCTTGGTTGGCTTAACCATAGCTTGTGAAAGCTGGTTAAAAGCATAGCATATATCGGGTCGTGTATTGACCAGATACATAAGCGACCCCACCAACTGTCGATAAACAGTGGCATCCACTTCTTCTGCTGAAGTGGCATCCTCATTCCTCCAATCTCCAGGAAGAGGAGTATCAATAGGCTTGCAGCCATGCATGTTGAACTTCTCCAGTATCTCTTGATCATACTTACCCTAAGAAACAAATATTCCATCACTGCGCTGCCAGATTTCCAATCCCAGGAAATAATGAAGGAGGCCCAAGTCCTTCATCTCAAACTCCTTAGCAAGATCATCCTTGCATGAAAGTATTAACAACTCATCACCCGTTAGAATCAAATCATCTACATAAAGTACAATGATAAGCAAGTTACCCTCCACCACAATCTGGTATATGTTAGGATCCGCCTCACTCTTGGAGAATCCAAGTCTGGTGAAATAACTGTCTATCCATGTGTACCAAGCACGTGGTGCTTGTTTCAACCCATACAACGCTCTCTTGAGCCTGCACACATGCGACTTGCTGCTGAAGATCTCAAAACCTTCGGGTTGTTCTATGTACACCTCCTCCTCAATGACTCAGTTGAGGAACGCAGTCTTCACATCCATCTGATGAATGTGCCATCCCATCTGCGCTGAGAGAGCAAGAATCGTCCGTATGGAAGAATACCTTGCAACATGTGTAAAGGTCTCCTCATAATCGATCCCCTCTATCTGTGAAAAGCCTCAGGCAACAAATCTTGCCTTGTACTTCTCCACACTCCCGTCAGCTGCTTGCTTAACTTTGTAGATCCATCTCGAACCCACCACTGATTTCCCTTCTGGTCTTGGGAAAATCTCCCATGCACTGTTTCTGACAATCGAATCATACTCTTCCACCATGGCGTCTACCCATGCGGGATCCTCCACAGCTTCCTCGAAAGAGGATGGCTCAGTCACAACACATTTGCTCATAAGAGCCATGTATCCAGTGTACCGATCAGGTGACTGTCTCTGCCTGCATTGGGCTGTAGGTGGTCCTACAACTTTCTCTACATCTTGAGCCAGTCGCTCAGCTTCTGTCAAGTGCTTTCTCCCTCTGATGGTTGGCGCTGCATGAGTGGTCTCTTCCACTCCATGAACCTCGTCCTGTGGCTGATCCACATCCTGAAGCTCATCTTTAGGAACTAATAGCTCCTCATCTGCATGCAAGTGTAGCTCCCTCTCAAGCAAACACTTCATGGCTTTCTCCTCCTGAAATTTTATATCCCATCACACAACAGTTTTGCCACTGTCTGGCAAATACACACGATAGTTGTGGGGCATATCAGTGTACCCCAAAAATATCCCAACCTCTGCGGTCAGCTCCAACTTCTTCCTGGCATCCTTCGTCACATGCATGTAAACGTTAGCACCAAAAATCCTGAAATGAGAAAGATCAGGCTTCTTACCAGAATAGGCCTCCTCGGGTGTACTCATGCCAAGTATCCTATGAGGACAACGGTTCTGCACATAAACTGTTGTATTGCATGCTTCCGCCCACAAGTGAAGGGGTAGGCCCTGATCATGCAACATCGCCCGTGCAGCACCCACGATTGTTATGTTCTTCCGCTCAACAACCTTGTTTCGCTGTGGGTTATGGGGAGCTATGATCTCTCTTCGAATCCATTCTGCACTGCAAAAGTCCTTGAACTCGCCAGAGATGTATTCACCACCATTATCACTCCTAAGAGCCTTCACCTTCTTCCCCGACTCCTTCTCGACTAGTGCTTTGAACTCACATAACTTTGAGTATGTCTCGCTCTTCTTCTGCATGAAGAAGATCCAACACTTACGAGAGAAATCATCAACAAAAATCACATAATACTCGTGTTTTGTTATTGAAGCTACTGAGAAAGGTCCACACACGTTTGTGTGAATTCTCTCAAGGATCGTCGTGGCGTGACTATCCTTATCATGAAAGGTGGCTTTCACAAACTTTCCCAAAGTACACCCCTTGCACCGATCTGACTGCGCAAGAGTGCCTTTAGGAAGCCCTATAGTGATCTGCTGCAGTATCTTCAAGGCTCCATGGTGAAGGTGACCCAATCTCCTTTGCCACAGCTCACCATCATCCTGGCTCACCAATCCTTCTGCCTTGCATTCCATTGTTGCACAACCATCTACATGCAACTGATAAAGGTTCCTCACTCGAACCCTTATCTTCCGGTTTTCTCCAGTTGTCTTACTGCGTAGGAAAGCCTTTCCCTCGCTGAAAACAACATCATACCCCTTGTCTTCTAACATTGCCACTGAGATAATATTCTTCTTCAATCCTGGAACATGCATCACTTCCTTCAATACGAAGGGTTTATCAGACTCCCTCTCAAAGGAAATGGTACCGATATCGGTCGCACTGTATCTACCATCATTGCCCATCTCGATGTGCACTCCAAGATCTTTCTCCTCCAGATCAGAAAACAAATCTCGATCTCCTGTCATGTGAAAGGACGCACCACTGTCCAAGAACCACACCAATCCCATCACACTTGAAACCAAGCATGCGATCAATGAAAAATCAAGCTCAAACTGTGAGGCTAGAGCCTCTCCTGCTGCAGATCCAGCAGCTTGCTTGTTCTTCTTCTTCTGCGGACAATTAGTGGCATAGTGTCAGTGCTGGTGACAGTGAAAACACTTCACCTTGGACATATCCTGCTTCTTGCCTTTCGCACTTGACTAAGAAGCTTTCTTGTTCTTCCCCTTCTTTGCTTTGGTAGCCAAAGCACAATTTTCTTCATCAGGTGCCTTTGATGAAGATCCGTCCATGGTATTCCGCCTGATCTCCTCTTGCACAAGATCTGACCAAAGTCTCTCCCATCCTGGAAATTTCTCCCGACCATTGACAGAGTTCTGATAGGAATGCCAACTCTTCAGAAGACCAAGCAAAGCCAAGCTCACCAAGTCCTGATCATCGACAGTCACCCCCACACTTCCCAGCTCATCCCTGCATTGGGTGAACTTCGTGAGATACTTGGGCATAATATCTCCCTTCTCACATTTGATGTTTCTGAGTTTATCTTTGAGTGCCAGCTTCCTTTGATCGCTCTTGATTTGGAATAGATCTATCAACGCTTTCCACATCAAGTATGGAGAAGCCTTTCCATGCAAGCTGGACACAATGTGATCCTTCACACCCTCCAACAGAATCCTTCGACACTTTGCTATCTTCTTTTTCCAAGCATCAACTTGAGTAGCACCAGTAGGCTTTGGTACATCAGCCTCTATGAAATCATTTAGCCCATTATCATCCAACACTGCCTCCATCCTGTCCTTCCATGCAATATAGTTTGAGCTGCCCTCAAGAGCATACTCTAATTGCAATCCATTGAAAGACATTGCCACGTTGATACCAAGAAAACACTGCTGCAAATTCGAATTCCACCAGCTCCAAACTCAACCGCCTCTGATCTAAGATTTGTGAGAACAAAGTATTTCTCATATAGAGATTGATTGTATGGGCTTTTACCGGATATCTCACCTTCCAAAGGAAGGATGAATCCAGAGGCTACCTGGCCCGATTACAGACTTTGCCTAAAGAAATAAAATGTAAACACTTCCTGAATAGTAGATCTAATGATCAATAGCTCTGATACCATGTAGAAATTTTGAATAATAAACACTTATTCACAGAGATTATCCCGATTATACACTATTGTGGAATACATGCATAATACATAACCTCCTCTACGTTGATCATCAATTTAGCAACATCAAAAACAATGAAACATCAATCGCATGCACACATTCACACAGTATGTATCCCGGGGAAAATTACAGCTGAAAACCCCACACTATCTGTATATTAATGATTGAGAACATGTAACAATACATAGTACAATAATCCTCACAAGTACTCAGCACTATCTCCACCTGCTACACACAAAACTAGCTCAGATCCGAACAAGTCACAGGTTCAAATATCCTCTGCTGCTTTGCCTACCTCTATTGCACAATACCAAGTGAAAATCACGTGAACACAGGCTATTTCACTGGGCATATACTATGCAATCCTCATGGGCATACTCAATCCATTGATTGTACAAGATCTCATGCACAACTATAGTCACAACTGATAGCAATCTCAACCTCTAACACATGTCTCCACTGAACTGTACATGCACTGAGTTAACTGATGTATTCTTTAGTTTATTTATGAGTTAATAATTAGTGAATTAATTTAATCAATTAATTCACATCACTCATCACTAGTCTGTTTGCAGTTAGACTAATTACAACTAGTTTAACCAAGTCAAACTGAACACAACTCCATCAACTTCACAATCAACTCCACCAAATGAGTTCTAACTGAAGTCCTGCATGCAATAGCTCAACTGACCCGCAAAGAAAGCGTATTTCCTTCTAAAAGCTGCATGTGCCACATCTGTAGCTCAAACTGAAGTGCTCTAGGAGGACAAGATAATGTTTATAGTCCAAATATTATTATGAGACAATAATTTTTGACTTTTCTATTTTTGACTAGCATTCTAAAAATAGACTCTGATCACTCCTGCTGTGATCCAAAAATAGAAGTCCATTTATTTTTCCCAACAAGACCAATCATCCATAAACAACATCTTGCGACTCATAGACCATGATCCATATGTCTAAAAATAGACTTTGTGCAAAAAATGCCCTGTGGGCCCACTTAGTGAAGGTGACTCCTTTCCACTAAGCTCCATCATCTTGTTGCATTCTCAACAATATCCTCAAATGAGAATGAGCTTTGATACATTTTTTGAGTTTACGAGTGTTCTTTTTATCAAGGAGAAAGAGATTGAATATGTTTTGTGTTTATAGAAGGAGATGGATGTGTAATAGGAAGTTTGTTGAGGCTATAGAGAGGAGGATGAAACCATAAGAAGCATATAGATAAACTTATCTATGTTTTTTTTGTTTAGTTGAGAGGAGGACTGCAGCCCTAGAGTGGGCATAAGGCCTCAGACCGCTGATTCGTAGATGGTTGTAACCTTAATGAAAGCCAACTGAGTATTGGAGGATATTATCTAAGGTATATATGGGAATTAAAGCTGACTATGATTAGGCTACAGGCCTAATAGGAGGTAGAAAAACCTTAGAGGATTAGACAGATAGGCCCAAGTTTCCTCAGTTATGCGGATGTCTTCTGAATAGTTACTAATTGTGTAGATGATTATTGAGTATATTCTTGGAGTTCTATTCATCCGTGGCTTGTATGGACAAAGTTGTTTAGGACTTAAGTAAAATTATCCAAGGAGAAAATTCACTATAGGAAGCATACCTCTATTTATCAAACCTCTAAGTGTTTTGGAGTAGAAAAACCCTTGTTAGCAGCTAATAGAAGGAAGCTAAGGACCTGCCATGTTTAAAGGAAAATAAGAGTAGAAAGTGCTGATCTAGATGGTCTACTTAAACAAGTAAGATAAGTTTTCTTTTTTTCTATTTCTTTTGGAAAATTACATATATGATGGTGTAGAGTACAAGCCCTAGTCGTATACTATGTCTACTAGTTGTATAAGAGATTGAGGGCTAATATCTCTAGTATGGGAGCCTCGTGATTCTCCTATAAATGAAGTAATAAAATAATCAAGATTTGGGCTCATATATCTATGCACTAAATTGATTTCACTATTGAAGATTTCCACTATGCAATGTGCTAGTAGGTTGTGGGTATTTCGATGTGTTTGTGATAATGTTTTAGACATAGACTTGAATCTGAAGTGCCAAGGAAAAATCAACACTTAAAACACATACTCCCTAAATGATTTTAGATGTTTGACTAGTATGTAAGCTTGTTTCTCCATAATATTTTATTTCAACTGAACATATTTCAGTACCTTATTTAAAAAGAAAATGGGTTTTCCATGACCATCATTTTTGCTCTAGAATAAGACATAAAATACCATGTGCTCTAAAGAAAAATAGAATATCATAAAATATTTGTTGTCATAAAAAATTCTTAATAAATGGGTCTCTCTAAGGGATTTTTATTTTTATTTTTTAAAATTTATTTATATGGGCCTTTGGATGGATCAATATTTTGATATTATTATTCTCTTTTTAACATTCCAAACATATACTTGGTGAGCTCATTAAATGTATGGGTAATCTCTATAGGAAATTGATTTTCTTAAAAGAAAAACTATATGGCCTTCACGTGTGATAATGCTTATACCCTCAACCCTTCCTGGATCAAGTCTTACACCTTGGAAATACACAATCTGACCCAACAATTTGGATCCACCATTTTAAATAAATAATTCTTTGAGTTGAGGGATATTCCAAATTATGTACATCTCTCAATGACATACCTTAGATATAATTCAAATAAATTGCAATGAAAAGGTCTTTGATGTCAACAAATGTATAATCCATGACCCCTATTAAAAACGAGTCCAACATTACCTAACCCAAAATACATTATTATGTAGGAAATGGTATCCCATTATGTTGTAAAGGTAGTCTTCAACATGTCTTCTATGTCCATTCTTACTTGATTGGATCTTGAGAAATTATCCGTCATGGAGATCCTTTTATACCTAACCACATTTTGTATCATCTGGTCCATCTTGGAAAAAGGTAGTTTTCTTTGAGAAATGCTCTATTTAGGTTTCTAATACCACACAGATCCTTTTTTATAATGGATAGAATATTAACTACCCATGCAAACCATTTCATATGTATGGTTATTTTTGCATCACACAAATGCTTAATCTATTTTTAGATGGGAGGGCATAGTTTGAGGTTCGATCGTCTTTTTCTTTTAGCTTAATAGGTGGATAAATTCTTTGAGAGGAATATAGAATTTAAATATGGATGGTCATAGGTATTTATATCCATGTATCTTTAGTAAAAACATTTTTTTAATTCTTGGAACAATTTGACATAGTCCTCTTTTTCAGCAAGATATAATATCTTCAACAACTTGATAAATTAAGGGTTCTCTTTGGGGAATATATTGTAATCCTCTACATTGTATAATTCATGGTTAAATAGAGGGTTCTAAAGGCACGCATTGGAGTCAAATATCCTCCCCAAAGTCTCTAAGGCACTAGGGATAAAGTTTGTTCTTAGTTGAGTAACTCTTTGCCCTCCAATTATGTTAGGAGAAACATGGCGGGGTGATTAAGTTGGGTGTGTGTTATATTATTTGCAAAACTACCCCCATCTAAGATTCATTGCACTAGGAATAGTGGGATGTTTGTAGGGGGTGCCTTTGAAAAAAAAATTGGGCAATATTTTGAAACCTTTTTTGGTGGTTTCTAGCACTCAATTTTCACTTTTAGCAGTTTTATGGTGCATGGTGGTTCATCCAAAGCTTTTGTAATTTTGATTAAGGAACTATAATTATATTCTAAATGAGGCTAAATGGATTGGTGGTTTATGGATGACACAAGATATACATATTATATTGTAACATTACAAAGTTTAATATATTAAAAAATATTTTTCATTTTCTTGATTTCACTTTCCAAGGTAAAATGAATTATTTAATTTATGATTGTGCCATTGCATCTTTTATGTTTTATTAAGAATATATTTGCAACAATTAACTATACAGGGTTAAAACCTATGGGTTGACCCAACTATAATTCACTTTCTTCTTATTCTCCACCTAAATCAATATTTATATATGTGTACTTGTCCACCATGCTTAGAAATATTTTAATTTGAGCATCATCTTCAAGCACTAGCCACCCGTTAATATTGTCAAGGAATAGTAGCTAAGGACACAACCATAATGGAATAAGATAAGTGATATAGAATCGTGGAGTGAAATTAAAAACAAATTTAATTGAATTCTCTACTTTATGGTTGGCTTCTCTAGGTGCAATAATGATTCTCATAACATCAAATAAATTTTCAAACATGTTCCAAACCACATGCTTGTATTGATTAAATCTTGGGTGTCTATTCTAGTATTCTTCTCTCACCCAGTTTACTATTAGGTCCAAATCTCCAAAGAAGTTCAATATTTTGATGCCCATTTTACTTGCCATGTCTAGTTCCAAATTTAGAGTCTCATACTCTACCACATTATTTTTTTGCACAAAAGGTCACATTGAGGGCGGGCAAGGGGGGTGAGAGGGGGGGCGGGGGGGGGGGTGGTTAGGGGTAAATTAGCGTGAGAGAAATTTTACGGTTTCATAATTTTTCATATTCAAACAAACATATATCAATGCATCATAACCATAAGCATCATATAATCGAATAGAGCAATGCATCATAATCCATAAACAACACATCAAGAAGCCATCACATCACATAGAGACATAAGATTTGACATGGAAGCCCATACAGGAGAAAACTACAAATTCTTCTTCTTCATTTGCTTCAATTCATTACATAGATTTACAGGCTTTGGCCTATTGGAGGCAACCACCCCCAGGAAATGAAAGATGAAACTTATGGTAGGCTACAACCTAATTGAGCCACCAACCTTGAAATAATGCAAACAACTACTCATTGTAGGCTACAGCTTGGTTGAGGCACCAACCTCGATGATGAGTGAGCTCCAACCTGCTCTAGGTTCCAACCTGTGCTAGGATCCAACCTAATTGAGGATACAACCTCAATGATGAGCAGACTCCAACCTACTCTAGGCTCCAACGTCGATGGAGGAACCCACCTCCTTCTTAAACTCCTTGTGGACCTCTGTTACATATCATTTTCAAAATGGATCCAATGTCATCATAAATCATTATTTGTTTATAAAGAGAAATAATCACAACCTGTAATCTTTATTTCCACCAAAACCTATAAATGTTGTCACCATCATCTCAAATTGCATACACTTTCACTATTATCACTTACATTGTAACCTGTAAAATACTCACTTCAATAGTCATCGTCACACCCTGTAAAAAATATTACCACAATGAATAAAATTATATCAATCTTTGTCATTAACTATATTGTTGTTGTCCATACTCTAATCCAACTCATTCATCAATTTGGTCACTCAAATTCCTTCTTGGAACTAGTTCTAGTCTTATTTCGAAAGCCTATGCAATTTTCTCATGAACGCCAAAATCATATAAAGAGATTTTGGAAATCAAATATTGGTTAACAAGGAATTTCATACCTTGGAATACATCCACCTCTAAGCCCTGAATATCATGCTTCTTCTGTTAAAATTAGGCAGTGTCGGGACAATTTTTCCCTTAGAAAAACCCAAAGCCCTATATGAATCCCATCTCGCCAAAGGAAGAATTATAAAATAAAATTATTTGGAACAAATATTTATAAGAGGATTTTTGTTAGTCATAAGGATAATTCAATTGGTCCAAAATTAATTTGACAAATAAAAGAAAATATTATTGGGCAAATTTAAATTTTCAATTTAATTATCTCCCTCCATATTAAAGTCAGCCTTAAAGCAAGGGATTCAATTAATATAAATAGAGACCGATGAGATATCATCGAAATCGTCATCTAGGAGTACTATTTGGAATTTTGTATCTATGGATCAAGTCTAGCATTGAAGTTATAAGAGATTGAAGTTTTGTTTGAGATCAAAGTATTGCTTATTTTCTCTAGATCGAAATTTTGTTGTCAATATGGTCTCACTATAGCTCTCATATCTTTGTTGACATATGATTTCACTACAAGTATTTCTCATCATTAGTATCACAAGCTATATATTTGTGATAGGGCCTCTCACACAGTTTATAAGTGGTAGGGTCTCGATGTTTCACAATAACATCTCCTTGGTGACTTCACTCGTCCTATATTACAATATTTCAAGGGAACCACTTTAATCTACAGTATTGGAATCACTTGAATCTACAATCTGTTGGAAATACTAAGAGGGGGATGAATCAATATTTCTTTTCGATTGTTACTTTTACCAGTTAGATCACTTATATTTAGAACACAAAATGAACAATAATAGTAAATTTTATTATTAATTTCTTCATTACAATAAATCAAGTACAATATATGTAGGGCTCCAACCCTAGATGAAGACACCAATCTTCAATCTCCTAGGCTCCAACCTTGTCAATTTTGAGGCACCAACCTTAAGGGATCCAACCCTATATTTGGTTTAGGCTCTGACTTGGTTTCTTGAGGGCTCCAATCCTCTAGGGCTCCAACCCTATCCTTCAAGGCATCAACCTTGTCTTTTCGAGGCTCCAACCCTTACTTTACTTCGTCAAGATGTATTTGGTTATACTTGATAGCTCCCAATGTCTTCTTCAACAAGCCTTGTCAATCTTCAGTTATGCATTCCCTTAGTCTCCACGTCACATCATCAATGCCAACCTTGTTCTTCACATGAAGGTGTCACCATTGCTCTTCATGTTACCCAAGCAAAAATCTTCAAGTTCATCTCATGATGGCTTCAATGCATCATGGTATTCAATGATATCCACAAATATTCAATATGTTGCTTTAAAAAGTTCTCCAACTCTGTCCTATTATGTTCTTAAGAGAAGACTTCAACAAGCTCTATTTTTCTGATCCCAATAAATTAGCACTTCGACCTCGACAACTATGACAACTTCAACCACGGTAATTACAGAAAATTCGACCATGGCAACTTTGATAGCTTCGATCACGACAACTATGGTAGCTTCGACCACGGAAACTACGATAGCTTCGACCAAGATTTTATTCCCAAATAGAATTATCCTTTTTTTCATACTAAACAATAGTCTCTTCATTCTCCTCGGCCTTCTATCTTCTTCTGTACTTCGTATCTTTGAATTCTTGCCCGAACTTCTAATCAAAATGAAGTGTTTAGACCTCTATTTTTAGAGATTTCATTTATTACTAAAGGGACACATCTATTTGAAGTGAGTCCGACTTGTATGACTGAGTGTAGGTTGGCTCACTGCTAGGAATAATTTCCTTAACGTAAAAATTCAATATCTCACAAACTATTGGGAGTTTCGGGGCAAATAAAGGCTTGTTAGAAAGAGGAAAAAATCCTCTTTAAGATGGTCTAGGATCCATTTTGGAATGATGCCTCCAAGGTGTCCAAATTATTTTTTATTTGTGACTGTCCTTAGATTTTATGCATAAAAATTTTGGGACAACATGAGGAATGTTTGGGACAACGTGGCTTCTTCATTCTTTGGCTTCTTAATTGTTATCAATGTCATCATAGGATCACAACGTAATATGTAGGAGTGAAACATCCATGTAGCATGACACATCAACAATGTCATCATATACTAGTGCAGTCATAGTGCAACATCATTAGGAGAACTCCAAAATAATCTTCCAACTATCAAATGATCTCCAATGATGTTATCAAGACCTCATCAAGTGCCATCATCAATTGTGGTTATGCATCAAGAGTATTACATCATCAAATGTAAACAAGCATCTATTGTCTTCAACCTTATCATCTCATTCTAGGGTTTCATGATATTCATTAGGCATATCAAGAATATTTTCCATCTCGGCCAATGCCATATTGACATCAATAACAACATTGATTCAAAATCTCCCCCTTTGTCATTGATGGCAATATTTTTTCCCCTCCAACAATCTCTCCCCCTTTGACATCAATGGAAAACGGGGTGCCCAACTATTCCCCCTGTGAAGTTACTTCTTTTCATCATATTTTCTTTATCAATAATAGTTCTTCATAGGTATGTTACTCCCCTTGTCATGGTCCTCTTTCTTCTGGCAATGTGGTCCATGATAGATGTGTTTACATTTCTTCATGTGATGAACCAACTCCCCCTGCCTTCATAAACTCTTCTAGATTCTTTAGACAAGAAATATTTATGCGTTGTGATCAATAAATCTTTAACAATAGTCCATCGGATAAGTAAGGAATAATGTTCTTCAATGGAGTTACTCCCAAGAGATGATCTATCAAAATATGATCGTTCATGTGTGACTCATCAAGGATTTCATAGGGCACATTAATGGATAGCTTCTCCAATAATGCCTAATCATCATAAGCTCCCCCTAATTGTATGCACAATCTTCCTTTTGGCAAAGTCTCCCCATCAAATACTTGGAATATCAAGGATGACTTCATCAAGTCAACAACATATGTTGTTGGCTAGAGTGTTCAAGGGACTTCCGGATTCAATTTGCTTCCTTCTCCATACTTGTATAACTTTCTTCTCTAGCATGGTTCTTCCTTGTGTAGGGGCCCAAGTCAAGTTACAATCACGTGACATATGTCCAATGTGATGACACTTGAAGCACTCTATGTTGATCATGAATAATAATTCATGATTTCTTGCAAAATTTCTTCCCGAAGATTGACGGGGACCATTATATTTATCTTTGTGATATGCCCTAAAATATTTTTCCATGTGCCCAAAGTTTGTACAAGAATAGAAATAACCAACGAATATACTTAGGTACTTGGGAGAAGAAGGTTTCCTTTATGTACTTCTGAAGTATTTTTGCCTTGGGATACTTTGATGATAACCATTTCTTCTTGAATCCTTGACACCATCTACATTTCCTCTTGGAGGAAGGTTTCTTCCATAGTTATCTTCACTCTTCTTCTTTACTTTGGTGGAACTGAGAGCATCAACATTTCTTCCAGGATTCCTCACATCCTTGTTGTTTGAAGAATTAGGGTTTTTATCATTCTTGCTTGAGGATTCACCTGCATAGCCAAGACCTGATTTATCGAGAGGGGACCTTTGATGACTTAGGATGTCATCTAGGGTTTGAGAAATTTTCAAGTTCTTATTCAGCAAGTCAACTTCCTTTTTAAGAAAGACAATTTATTCCTTCATTTTCTTGCATTCTTCATCCTTATTTGATAGAATGATCTTCATTTATTCCTTCATCTTGGTTGCTTCACATGATTGATCCTTAAGAGAAGTGATTTCTGATTTTAACTTGGTGATGTCATCATCCTTTTCTTTTAGTTGGCATATCATGGTGTTTCTCTCCTTTTCTGCTTCATCAACTTGTCCTTCTATGAATTTCAAAGCTTCCATCACCGTCTCAACTCCTTGTGCTTGTTTCCTTTCTTCTTCTAGTTGAGATCTAAGGGAGGATACCTATTCCTTGTATTGACCAATCTCTACTTCAAGTTTGTTCAAGACTTTGTGCCTGTTTCAAGGTGGCTTGACAAGGTATATTCCTGTTTCTTTGCCTTATCCAATTGATTTGTCATGGATATGACTTCTTCATGATGCTTTCTCTTGTTTTGATGAAATTCTTCCTTAATCTTGGCGAACTCCTCATCTCTTTCTTGTACTTGAAGCTTGATAAGGTCAAATTCCTTCCTTGTCTTGTCCTGGTCACCAACTCGTGCTTTCTTCTTAAGTTCCTCATTTTCCTTTTTCAATTTGTTACTCTTCCATGGTAGCTATAAGTTTAGTGAGGAGATCTTCTAGGTCTTCTTTAGCCTTGATGTTATCACTTTTATATTCACCTTCCTTGATGGGCTCTAGATTTCCTTCTTGTTTTCCATCATTTTCTTGACTAGAGATCATTGTCAATGCTCCTTTTGAGTGAAGATCATGAAGTTTATCCCATATGCCTTTTGCTGATGAGCATTTTTCAAAATTGGCCTTCATAGAATCAGGTAGCCCATTCAAGATTGTTTTTATTGCTCTTGTATTATGTTCCTTGGATTCTCCATCCATCATGCTATCAACAATTACCGATTTCTAGACTTCAATGCCTTCAGTCCTTAAGAAATTCCTCATTCTTGCTTCCCATATATCAAAGTTTCCATTGAAGAATGGAGCCTTCACAAATTGATTGACTTCAATTTCGGTAATTTAGGGAGACACATCTTTAGGAGGACTGGAGACTTTCTTCCTTGGCTTCGCCATTTGTGTTCTAATGATCAACCTTCAAGCTGTTAGGATTTGAGTGAAGGTATTGGCTCTGATACCAATTGTTGGAATACTGAGTGGGGGTGAATCAATATTTATTTTCAATTGTTACTTTTACCAGTTAGATCACTTATATTTAGAACAAAAAATGAACAATAAGAATAAATGTTTTTATTAATTTCTTCTTTACAATAAATCAATTATAATATATGTAGGGCTCCAACCCTAGATGGAGACACCAATATTCAATCTCCTAGGCTCCAACCTATATTTTCCAAGCACCGAATCGGACTTCCAAGGATCCAACCTTGTCAATTTTGACGCACCAACTTCAAGGGCTCCAACCCTATATTTGGTTCAGGCTTTGACTTGGTTTCTTGAGGACTCCAATCCTCTAGGGTTCCAACCCTATCCTTCAAGGCACCAACCTTATCTTTTTGAGGCTCCAACCCTTACTTTACTTCGTTAAGATGTATTTGGTTATACTTCATAGCTCCCAATGTCTTCTTCAATAAGCCTTGTTAATCTTTAGTTATGCCTTCCCTTAGTCTCCACGTCACATCATCGATGATAACCTTGTTCTTCACATGAAGGTGTCACCACTGCTCTTCATGTTACCCAAACAAAACTTCTTCAAGGTGACCTCATGATGGCTTCAATGCATCATGGTCTTCAATGTGTTGCTTCACAAATTTCTCCAACTCTGTCCTATTCTGTTCTTAAGAGAAGACTTGAACAAGCTCTATTTTTCCAATCCCAATAAATCAACACTTCAACCTCAACAACTATGACAACTTTGACCATGACAACGTCAACCACGGTAAGTATGGAAAATTTGACCATGGAAACTACGACAGCTTCGATCATGGCAACTACGACAACTTCGACCATGGAAACTATGACAACTTTGACCAAGATTTTATGCCCAAACAAAATTATCCTTTTTTTCATACTAAACAATAGTCTCCTTGTTCTCCTCAGCCTTCTGTCCTCTTCTGTACTTCGTACATATGAATTCTTGCCCAAATTACTGATCAAAATGAAGTGTTTAGACCTCTATTTATAGATATTTCGTTTATAACTGAAGGGACACATCTATTTGAAGTGAGGCCGACTTGTATGACTGAGTGTAGGTCGGCTCACTGCTAAGAATAATTTCCTTAACTTAAAAATTCAATATCTCACAAAATATTGGGAGTTTTGGGGAAAATAAAGGCTCGTTGGAAAGAGGAAAAAAACCTCTTTAAGATGACATAGGATCCATTTTGAAATTATGCCTCGAAGGTGTCCAAATTAGTTTTTCTTTGTGATTTTCCTTAAATTTTATCCATAAAAAGTTTGGGACAACATGAGGAATGTTTGGGACAGCGTGGCTTGTTCATTGTTATCAATGTCATCATAGGATCATAGAGTCATTATGTAGGAGTTCAACATCCATGTAGCATGACACATCAACAATGTAATCATATACTAGTGCATTCATAGTGCAACATTATTAGGAGAACTCCAAAATAATCTTCGAACCATCCAATGATCTCCAACCATTTTATCAAGACCTCATCAAGTGCCATCATTAATTTTGGTCATTCATCAAGAGTATTACATCATAAAATGTAACCAAGCATCTATTTTCTTCAACCTTATCATCTCATTCCAGGGTTTCATGATATTCATAAGGCATATCAAGAATATTTACCATCTCAGCCAATCCCATATTGAAATCAATGAAAACATTGTTTAACATAATCTTGGATTCACATTCTCTTTACTGTATTAACATCACATTACAATTTTCACATGACATGGATGGAACAAGTTTCACGCTCTTGATCTCTGTAATTTCACATGCATTTCACACTAGATCTCACTTGACTATAATGGCATCATCATCACTATTTTATTATGGTTCATCGCAAATAGATTATACAAGACTAATTTGGTCTTAGCTTTATGCAAAGTTTTATATGGCCTTGGTTCATAACCACTTGTATATATTTGTCTCAACATAGTCTCTACAATATATGTATGATTGATATAGTCTCAATAATGTATGCTCATGATCTTTCCCATCTATATACAGATACTAGCACATGTCCAGTTATGTATGGCATCCAATTCAATGATATGTATGGGATTATTAACATCATAGCTTAGTTATATCTTTGCGACTCATAATAGTGGTGGTATCGCTATGTTGCAAATCTAATGTTAGGATGACAAAGTTATAGATGAGAATATTATGTGACAATCTTTTTCACAAACAAAGTTGTGAACAAGATGAGAATAGGTCGTGGGTATCCTAATGTATTGACTTATCGCTCAATATTTTTTTACTTTGTGTCA
This sequence comes from Pinus tabuliformis, assembly GCA_031772625.1. Classification (NCBI taxonomy): domain Eukaryota; kingdom Viridiplantae; phylum Streptophyta; class Pinopsida; order Pinales; family Pinaceae; genus Pinus; species Pinus tabuliformis. The sequence continues at coordinate 132,583,017 of CM062811.1, read as the reverse complement.
CAGTTGAACTATTGATGAAACCTAATAGAACATGAAGAAGAATTCTGAGTTTTCCCCTTTGTGGGGTTTTCCCCTGGTCTTCGACCAATCCTGGTGTCTCTATGTGTTATGAAACCGGCTCACCAAAAGATGGAAAAGATATATGAATGCCTTAGAATTTAGCATCTTCGAGGGGGAAACCTCCTTTACATTACACAAATGAACAATTATTGGATGATACATATGAAAAGACCTCCTTTGTATATATAGGAGTCTAAGGGGTCATAATATAATCAAATCTGACATAACAATAATAATGTAAGGGCACAATAATAAAAATAGTGGGCTTCTATGGGGCACAATAGTAACAATATGGGGACTACATGGCTACAACAATATAATAAGGGGGTTGTACTAATAACAATAAGGGGTTACACTAGTAGTATAGGGGCCTAACACTATGTGTGAATGTTTTTCTTCTGATGTTCCTCTTATTTTCGTTTCATTGTTGATGATGTTGTTATTTCTACATAATTTCATATGATGTGATGATGTTATGGGGTGAATGAATATGTAAATGATGAATATATATGAATGCAATTATCAAAACAAAGAAAAATTAAGTCAGTAGAAAAATTAACATGGTTTCAGAGTTGGGCTAAAGGAAAGTCATCATGATCACCCTTATAAAGACACTAATGATGATGAAGTGAACGTGGTGGAGACTTAAAATAATTCTAGGGTTTGAAGGAAGCCCTAGGCAACATTGAAGAGCTAGGGTTTGGTAAATAACATAAGATTAGGGCTTGAGAGAAACCCTTGATGTATAACATGAGGTTAGGGTTTGGAAGCAACCCATGAATCATGCATGTAAGAAGGACCTAGATATGATTAGCTCAATGGGGTCCAAACTCATGTGAATAAAAGAACTTTGACCAATGACTATAGGATTGGAAACCCTAACCTGGATCTGATATGTCTTTTGGGCTCATCTCTTGGATAATCTCTTGAAGATTCAATGTAACCCTAGATAGCCTAGGTGAGCCTGGCTGTTGATGAAGACGATTGAAAATATTGAAGTCAACATTGATATATAAATGACGGAATACAATGACTCTTAGAAGTTGGATCAAGAAGGAGCTTATCACTTCCTTCAATCCTCGTCAAAGATAAGTACCTTCTAGAGTTATACTATTTCTTTATGACACTATTATTGTTTGTATTTATTGTTTTGATTATTTCTTATCCTTCCAGCATGAATATTTGAGTATTTGAATACCTCTAATTCTATGATGATGATATGATTAGCTGATCTTACTTGAGATGTTGGAAAAGAGAGTTAGTGTAGGAAGATGAAGTTGAAGCAAGAAGAGGAAGATGGATGCAAGTTTATGTAAGTTAACAAAATAACATAAAACATGGTATGCAAATTCTTCAAATGGAAATGAAGTTAATAAGGCATCCGAATAATACAAGGTATGTATAGTATATTGTTTCAATGTTATGATTTAACTGCAATGTTGGATGGCAAGTTATGCCCTGAGGTATGACAAGAATATCACCCTTCGTAATTACTTAAGTCATGCATAACAACCAAATTCATATGAAAGTAGGTTTTCTCTCTAGTACATATGATATATTGATGCACTTTGTAATAATAGTTAATATGATATCCTTGATACTTAGCATTTAGATACCTGTCATGTGATTGAATTTCATATGTGGTAACTTGATGCTATTGTCAATTCTTGTAATGAGTATGGTAACCTTGATGGCAATAATTTGGTTGTAAGATTTATCTACTTATTATTTTCTTGTTGATCTTGATAAGGAATTGATAATCTATAATTGTTATAATGTCTTAATGACATGGTAAATTTGACAATGTGACAAAATGGATGCCCTAACTTTAAGGTAATAGGATTTTGATGGAAATGATTGTATTTCATGATAGAAAGTTGATATTGTATGGAGATACATTTTTTAGTTACCTTATCTATATGATATTACCCTTGATGAATGTTTAATGTCATGTTCATATGTGACAATAAAGTAGCTAATGGTGACTTGTCATGACTATATATATATATATATATATATATATATATATATATATATATATATATAGTTTGACTTTGTGCTATGAAAGTGTTTTTTATGCATGAAAGTAATATGAGAGATAGGTTGATGTCATGATTGATGATGATTGAAGAGATTTCCCATTCAAAGGGAGATACCCTTGATGAGATCCCAACACTTACTATTTATTTACAATGGATAATTAGAAGTCCCATGATTGCAGAATGAAACAAGTCTTCTATTAATGAACATTTGGTATTATTGAAGACATGTTGCTAATCAATTTTATGTGCTAAAAATTCATTGCTCACGGGACTGGCTTACCCCAAGCAGTTTCAATATCCACATCTCATATAGAAGTATAGTAAAGGAATTCCTTATTAAAATAAGTGCATTATCATAATCATGGCTTGTTGGATGGAGTTGATGGATTATTGTTACTAGATTTGGAAGATATCATAATGAGCAATCAATCAGATGGGTCCTTTTGTTCAATACACCCCAAGCCAAATATATTCTGGACATATATAGTTGGGTTAGAGACATCTTCATGGATTGAATGAATGTTGTTGTATAAGACAATATTAGGCTTGATGTTTGCTACCTCCCCGTGTGAGAGGGATAAATGATGAATACGATATTATTTTCTTTATGATATGACAAAATTGATGTCCTATATGAACATGAAAACACAAAACTGCTACTCTTGGTAATGAATGAGGCAGTGTGATTGAACTCTTCAGTGATTTGTTTAAGTTGGTACCATATACGAGCACTTTGATATGTTTTTGATCTTCAGAGAGGAGAATGGATTAATGGATGTGACCCTCGTGGTTAAATGTCCTGATTGATCAAGAACACTAAGCATAGCTCCTCTCCCTTTTTTGTGCTCCCGAGGAGGGAATGAAGCATTTAGGGCTCTTGGGGTTGAATTATATTTTGACAATAACATGGTTTTGATACTTACCCTTGTGGTAAGTGGTATCTCACCTATTGTCACCATAGAGTGTGCATGATCCTTGTCATTTACAAGAAGTTGGGTATCTCCACCTATCATGATTAGAAGAGTATACCCTAGTATGCATCCTATCCACAAGCAGGACCTGTTAGGATTTCCTCCCCATCTGGCCAATGGGTTGAGATGACTTGAGATGGTGTGATCCTTGCTTATCAAGTGGTATCTCGCTCAAGTATAGAGGGTGCAGGTGTTTTCACTTAACTCTTTAGGGTAAATGTGGGAATATCATTAGACATTGGGATGGTTGTGATATCTACCCTATATGGCATGTTGTATCTCACTCGTTGACTAAGAAACAAGATGGATGTGATCCTTGCTAGTAGATGTAGCTCACCCATTGTCTCTAGATGATAGGATGTATGTGATCCTTACCTCTCATAGAAAGTCATATCTAATTTGTTGTCATTAAGACAAAGTATGGTTGTGATCCTTACTTGTAAGTTGTATCTCACCTATTTTCATTGGATAGAGGGTTGTAGCATTGGATCCCTACTAGTCGAGATTCCCAGGTTGTGGCATTGGGCTCCCAACTGGTAGATATTATAGTTTGAATTGGGATTCTGTACGATGTCAGATCATTCTTCTTTAGATTTGAGATTGTGAACAGATGAACATGGGAAAAGATGAACCAAGACGAGATATGAATTCATAACTATGATGATTCTATTTCAGATGACTGCATTGATTATTGGATATTGGATGGAAGCCATATTCTCCCCTGTGGTAATTATTTTGGTTTGAGATGGACTCCCCGATGATGATTATTCTTCTTCTATTAGATTGAAATTATTCAGCTCGTGATCAAAGGAAAAGATATGATGATATAGCTAAGATGGAGGTCATGTGATTTGAATTGGAAACTAGTAAGGTTCGAAGTATTGATCTCTCCTATCATTGGTTATGGATTCCTCCTCTTTCATGACAAGATGTGAGATGGGTCTTATTGATTATATTGATGTCTATCTTCGGTATGTAGTCTCAAGATATGTCATGATGCAACTATGATGAGATAAGACTTGTGATGAAGATGGAAATTTATCCTTATCTGAGAGGGAGTGTTATAATTGGGCAACGTCTGGACATGTTTCCCCTAACGGAAACCCTAAGCCCTATATGAAGCCCATATCACCAAAGGAAGAATTATAAGATAATTTCATTTGGAACAAATATTTATAAGAGGGTGTATGTTGGTCATAAGGATAATTCAATTGGTCCAAAATTAATTTGACAAATAAAAGAAAATATTATTGGGAAAAGTTAAATTTTGAATTTAATTATCTCCCTCCATATTAAAGTTAACCTTTAAGCAAGGGATCCAATTAATATAAATAGAGATCGAGAGATCTCACTTAGATCATCGCATGGAGTATTCTTCGGAAGTTTGTAGCTGTGGATTAAGTTTGACATTAATGTTCTAAGGGATCGAAGTTTTATTTGGGATCGAGGTTTGCTTTTTTTCTCTATATTGAAGTTATGTTGGCATATATGGTCTCACTATAGCTCTCACATCTCTGTTGGCATATGATTACACTAGAAGTCTTTCGCATCGCTGGTATCACACACTTTAGCTTGGTGACACGTCCTTACACACAATTTCTTAGTGGTAGGGTCTTGATGTTTCACAGTAGCATCTCCTTAGTGACTTAACTTGTCTTGTATTACAATATTTCAATTGCAACACTTTAATCTACAATATTTCCATCACTTTAATCTACAATATTAGCATCACATTCTCTTTACTGTCTTGGCATCACATTACAATTTTCTCATGATAGGGATGGCATAAGTTTCACACTCTTGACCTTTGTAATGTCTCATATATTTTGCACTAGATCTCACTTGGCTATAATGACATCATCATTACTATTTTATTATGGTTAATCATAGATAGATTGTACATGACTAATTTGGTCTCGCCTGAAATTTTTTATACAGTCTCGTCTCACAACCACTTGTATATATTTGTCTCAACACAGTCTCTACGACATATGTATTATTAGTATAGTCTCAATAATGTATGCTCATGGTCTGGCCCCTCTATCTACAAACACCAACACATATCCAATTATGTATGACATCACAATTCATTGATATGTATGGGATTATTGACATCATAACTTAGTTATAGCTTTTCAGTTCAAAACAATGGTGGTATCTCTATGTTTCAACTCTAATGTCAGTACGACAAAGTTACTGATGACAATATTATGTGACAATCTTGTTCACAAACAAAGTTGTGAACAAGATGGGTACAGGTCCTGGGTATCCTTATGTATTGACTTATCACTCAAGATAGTTTATACTTTGTGTCTCAACTAAACTATTGATGAAACCTAATATAAGAAGAATAAGAATTCCAAGTTTCCCCCCTTATGGGATTTTTACTTGGTCTCTAACCAATCCTAGTGTCTCTATGTGTGAATGCTTTTCTTTTGATGTTCCTTTTATATCTGTTGCGTTGTCAATGATTTTTTTCTTTATACATAATTACATATGATGTGATGATGTTATGGGGTGAATGAATATGTAAATGATGAATGTATATGAATGGAATTATCAAAGAAAAGAACAATTAAGCCCTTAGAAAAATAACATCTTTCAGAATTAAATTTGGACTAATAATGAGCCCAAAAGCTCAAAATAACCGTCCAAAATTATATGATTAATTAACCATTTTATAGAAAACCATTTTCCAGGTGCATTAGACAAAATGGCTAACTTTCAGCATCGATGCTACAATATGATCACCATTGGTCTGGTTAACTATGTGATAGAATGAATCCATATAAAATAAAATAAAAAATAAACCTATCACCGTCGAGACTTAAATCTGCGACCTTGGCCTGCCAACAATAATTCCATACCAATCACACTATCTGATGGGGCTTGTTACATTTTTCCCTCATTTTTTTATACACCTTATCATATATATGGCTCATGGATGGGATCATAAAAATATACCTTGGACCAAAGGTTTGTCTTTCTACTCGCTAGTGCACATTTGTCATGGGAAACGGTAGTTCAAACTTAGCACTCACGCCAAGACTGGATGCTGCTATACATATGAAATTAATGCCCAAACTATCTCCATTATGAAATTCTTGCTTCACCAAGTGACTACCTTAGATATACCTCTGTGGGGTCATCACCAAACTTAGGAATCTTCCTCTGCCAAATCCAAATCAATTATGCCAAAACGAAATCAACCAACCATGTCATGCTAGAAGTAATTGAGATCATATAGTGTCACCTTGCACAAACGTAACCAAAATAAAATTTGAATCAGACTTCTTGGGCTCCCCTCAAAACTCAATTGATTTCACGTGATTTGATCTCGATCAAAGTTGTTTCTTAACATTGCACAATCCTCTATATTTATATTGATGGAGAATAATGACGCCGACAATGGTCACGCTGATGTTATGGAGACAAGGCCAATGACCTTACTCATGTGCCATTATGAAAAACCACAAATGCTTTGGTTGGGTCATTTAAATTGGCCCCATGTTAGCATCTCATGAAACCATTCCTTGTATTACATTAACGTTGAAGCCCCATGTGCTCAAATTGGATCATTAAACTTAGCACCATGTGACCATTTCATGTAATCATGTTAGCACCTATTGGTATTATCTTGTGTGACCACACAACCATCCTATGTGACCCTGCACTAGGTATCATTGGTTTCTCGTATAATGACATGAACATGATGTCATCAAACCATGTGGCGGCATGTGAAGTGTGCCAAGTGTCACTCGAATTTGGACTTTTGGCCAACCAAAATGTGCCATTTTCCATGCCATGTATCACACCCTGATGACACCATGTCACCATGTTGACATCAGTAAGTGATGTGTCATGCCACATGTACAGGCATCCTATGTTCTTTTGCCACATGTCTAGGATTCTGATGCACCACATTTGGCTAATTTGATCTTTCCAAGTGTTAGTCTGAGGGTTTGCATCATGTCCTATGAAATGATTCCATGTTTCATGCTTTGGTTTGGCAGATAAGTCACATTAAATATCATGCAACTCTATCATTGAATCATTTCGCTTGACTTTAAGATCCATCTGTTCTACAAAGTTGCTCAACATTTGATAGTGTTAAATGTTGTGTGTGTTTTTTGAAAATCTACCTTTGACCAAAATATTGAACCATGGGCCTGCTTGAAAGATGCACATTTTTAAAAAAATTTGTTGTCAGGGGTTTTTGCACTATAGTTTAGTTCCTCCATTTAATATTGGTCTTCAAATAGTCATAACTTCTCATCTGGGAGGATATTTTTAGAGAAGGATAAACCATTGGAAAGGTATCGATGAGACCTACACAACCATATTATTTATAAAATCATTAGTACACCATAACTACATCAAAAACTCAAATAAATTCAATCTCCTTTAACTTCACTTGATGATATCCTATAAGAATCCTAGCTGTCATGTTGCTTCATAGAGAGTATCGTTACTTCGTTAGGCATCATGAATGATATCACTACTATCTCCAACATTCCCTTTGATATCAATAATATCTTTTTGTCATCAATGAAAACATTATTTGCAACAATCTCCCCCTTTGTCGTTGATGGCAACACCATTATAAATTAATGTCCATTGATGTCAGTGGATCTTGGATACATGCCAAAACTCTTGAAATTATGTTGAGAACTCCCCCTATCTAGTTATGAATATCCCTCCCTTCTTTCTTTCCTTATTAGATTCAATATTTGTATCAATGTTTGAAATATCTCCCCCTTTGACATCAATGGAAAAGGGTCAATAATTGTCATGTTTATGGGTGAACATGATCTTGTAATTCATAAGTATCTTGTCAAAAGTTCATAACATTATTTTGTATGATTGTATGGACCTGAATGAACCATGCTTCCTTCCTACTACTATGTTGTCTCTCTGGTAGATTTCCCCTGAGACACTCTTCTAATTATGCTCATAATTGTTAAAGTCTCCCACTAGGATCATATGCCTTTTTGTGGTCCTTACCTGAGTCTCCTGCTACCAATGCTTCTCATAATTGTCCTTGCACATTCAAAATTTCCCCTTCTTTATTACATGCCTACTATCAACCTTACTTTTCAACTTTTACTTGTTCATATGTTATCTTCAGAGATCTCCTTCACCTGCATATAATTGTTTTTTCAAGTTTTGATTCAACAGATGATAATTTTGAAGAAGCTTTTAGTAAAGGATTAGATTTGAGGAATCAAATCTAATTGAAGTCCTCCTTTACCTCTTCTCCATCTTGTAGAATTAATCCTTGTATTATATGAAGTCCCTTCCTACCATACCATCTTGAGTTGACTTTGCAATATCGTGATGTATGACTCTAAATCTGACATATGTAACATTCAACATTGGACTTCAATATATGTGAAATGGCTGAGACATTCCTCTAATTTGGTATACATGCCTCCATCTAGGAACTTGATCATATAATTTATATCTGACCATATCATAGGTCCAACAGTGTCGTGCTTTGTGCCCAAATTTAGTACACAAAAAGAATAACTAGAAAACATCTCTTGATATCTCGATGTAGAAGGAGATATTGACCTTATGAATTTACTCCTTAGAGGAGGCATATCCATTTGTTGATTCCCAATAACGACTTCATTGTTTATTGTAGATACTTTGTGATGAGCCATATTCATTTTCTTATTTTCACTACCTACATTTTCTCTACTTGTGGATCCTCTTTCTTCATTCCATTCCTTGGAATGATCTGAGAATCATTTAAATGAATATGCTTGGCCTTGTTTATTACTTGCTTTGGATCTTCAAGAACACTGCTACTAGATGTTATGAAATTATAATTGATAATTTGCGATGATATTCATTTGATGAACTTGAGGGACCATTGTTCATAGGCACCTCACAATTTTCGTGATAACTGAGACTTGTCTTAATGGGAGAGGATATTTGTGTGTTGATAATGTGATCTAGGGATTTAATCCCTTTGTGAAAATTTAATTTGAGCTGCTCCAATTCTTCTCTCAAGGGGAAAACCTCCTCTTATAATCTTTCACAAATGTGATCTTTTTCATTTAGTTGTTCAAAAAAAAAATTGATGTCTTCATTTAGGTTTTTTTCTTGATGTTGTTTCATCAACTGTCCTTCCTTATTTATGAGGATATTTATTTCTTTTAGCGCATTTCTAAGCTCTCCCTCATAGTTTATCTCTGTTTCAGGTTATTTATCATCAACAATGAATAATATTTCACCCCTTTATTCAATAGTCACACTTTCATTTCTTTCATTGTCACTTTGTTCCTTTGAGTAAAAAATATTTTTCTTATTGGCTTGCTTCTTCTTTTGATGCTTGGATTTGAATCTTGACTCATCATCACTCTCATTCATCTTGGAATAAGAAATTTTAGAATCATAATGAACTATCCTTCCACATTCAAATAATTTTAAAGGAATATTACCTTTAAATTTTCTAGTTTATCTTTTGATCTTTCAAACAAACTTGTTTTCTTCTTCATCGGGGTTATACTCTACGTTATTTTCTTTCTCTTTCTCTTCTTTTGCTGCCTTGAAAGATGCTTCATTATGTCCTTATTTATCTTCCTTTATTCTTATCTCATATGCTAAGAGAGTTACATGAACCATATCCACCATCATCTTGTCTATGTCTAACAATTATTCAAGGGCTGATACTTTGGGATTAAATCTTGACGGAAGGGATCTTAAAAATTTTCGAACAATAGAGATATCTTTGATTTCTTCACTAAGAACTACAATGGAGTTAAAATTATTGTCTATTTGAAGAAATTACAAATAAATATCCTCATATTCTTCCATCTTCCATCTTTCAAATTGGCCTCTGAGTGCTTGCAGTCTTACTTCTTTAACCTTCACAACCCCCTCATAAAAAGTTTTGAGCTTTTTCCAAAACTCATGTGCTAACTTGTACTGCATTACTTTAACAAATTATGACTTTTTGAAGCCACTTATATAGTATGTTTATATTGTTCATTAAATGTGTAGACTTCCTTCTTTGCTGCATCTGATGGAATAGTATTAGGAACTTTATATCCGTTTTCCATAATTTCCCAAACATTTTCTCCCAAGGAGATGAGATATGTCTCTATCTTTATCTTCCAAAATGCATATTTGGACCCATCAAACATAGGGGGCTTACCCATTGCTTTGTTCGTGGCCATTTTTTTTTTCAATTAAGCCTTCTAGTAGTTAAGTGTTCCTAAAGGTAACCTACTTTGGTTCCACTTGTTGGCCCAAAGGTCAAATTGAGAGGGGGGGGTGGGGTGAATAAATGTGAGAGTGATTTTTCCATTTTATAACTTTTCATGATAAAACAATGTTGGGATGGGGTCCCTTGGGTCAATTTTGGGGAAAAAATCCAAAGTTTTGTTATATACAATGTAATGTCTCCTCAAATTATGGTCGCGGAGCGCGTAGATAGTAAAGGAGTCAAAAAGGGTTTTAACCTTCTTTTATGTAAGTTGAGTCGGCTTTTGAAGATCTACCCATGGTTTGCGAATCATGGGATTGTATAAATAGATGTGTCTTAGGGATGTCTAATAGAAGAAAGGAAGTAGTCTATGGAAAGAGTCTAAAGGGTTAGTGCAAGAGAGTAAGAAGGAAGGCTCTACAGTTGTGTGTGCAGAGGCCTAGAGTAGAGTCCGCAGCTGAGTGTGCGGACCCCTGCAGCTGAGTGCGCAGGGAAGTCTTGAGTCTATAAGCTGAACTGATTATCAATAAAGAATATTATTACTAAAATTCTTGTGTTTACCCATTTACTTCTGTTATGTATGAATGTGCTTTATGATGTGGTAATTAATGCTTGTCTGAAATAATGATGTATTGATGCACAAATTTACATGGTTTATATTTTTATATGAATGCAATAGACATTAAGTGTTTACGCAAAGATTATACTATTGCATGTTAAAATTATCGAACACTTAAAATGGACTGAATAATTGTTGGGTTAATAATAGTCTTGGATGCACGTATGTGGTTGATTAGCCTGTTTAGGGTCTGCAAAATCCAGTCGTATACCTTCGTGGAGGTCTAGAGGCTGATTCAAGGAAGTTATATCGATTAGCATTAAAGGCTTATCGATCTGCACGAAGGAATATTAGGGCATAAAATGACATCACGCTGATCTCTAGGTGCGAAAACTTGGTTCTAGCATCCCCCCATACTACTTCGGGTGAGACTTCAGCCTGCGCTCCGCGGATTGATGTCGAAAGGGCTAGTAGTGTAGGGATTTGTTTGGCACAAGTAACTCTGAACCTTAGTTAGGACCCACTAAGCCAACAAATGGTCCCATTTCCGGGACCGGGATATGCATAAAGAAATGTGTGATGTCGCATCACTGTAATTCGACAAAGAAAGAAATTGAGAAGTGGTCGGATAGAAAGATCAACTAATTCACGGCGCAAGAGAACAAAAATTCGTGCCTGACAAAAGAACAGTTGTTGGATAGTTATCTATACATAGAAATACATGAAATATTATTCCGCACCTTCCCATTTGAACTATACGAGTGGATCGCTAAATTGGTAGACGGCCATGGGATGTGGAGGCTTGACAGTCCAATAGTGTGGACCCCGGAGCTAGTGCGAAGGTTGGAAGCTTTTGAAGATAAGATCGCACACACTATTGATCACTAGCTCAATCGAGTCATAAGAGGATTTGTGACAAAATTCACGGTCAATACCTCAGTCACCTACAGTGAAGCATAATAACGCTTTTTCAAGGGACTGTGAGGTAAGTATTTGAGATATTTGAATACTTAGATTAAAATGATCTTGTGTGAAAATCGGGTTATGCCACTGCCTTGATGTTTGGATCTACACGAAGTGGATGATTCTTTAGAAATCAAGAGAGAGCAGGTCTTGAATACAACCCATTAATAGAACCTCCTTCGAGTGATGATGAGGGAGCGGTACAAGCCTCACCATGAAGCGCTGTACAATTGATAAAGAAAGATTTTCCGCGAATACCTTATCTGCCCACACCACCTCCACCTTCACCTCCACAACATACACCTTCACCCACACCACCACCACCTCTGCCACCATTCAACATGTTGAATACCATGAAGTTGCTTGTTTTCAAGGGTTTGGGAGGTGAGGACCAATACCAATTTTGGTTCGTTGCGAAGGTTGTATGGATGGCACAGAATATTACATATGATCATATAAGGAAGGCGCAGATGGTTACTACTCTATAAGGTCGCGCGTTGACATGGTACATTAAGTACTGCACCGATAACCCATTGGCATCGTTAGCGAACACTCATACTACTTTGAATAAGGAATTCGATAGGCCCAAGTCTGAACCACAATCAGTCATTTGATTCAAGGAAATCATGATAAGGCTCGGCGAAATGCCCTGGGAATTAGATCAAATACTGAAGTGCCAAATCCATGAAGCCAATATAAATCTCATGGATAGTCAACACCGCGAATGGTTTGTAGCCTCACTCCTACCCCACCTAAGGGTTTCTTTATCGCAGCAAAAGATAGGGACCCAGGAAGAAGCCTTGGAAATTGCGATGAGATTGCATGAAATGCTTATTCAGGACGCTGCTTTGGGAGTTCAATAGATTCATGCGGAGTTGCATAACCTCTGCCTGGAGTTGTAGAGCTATTTGAAGGAAAAAGCTCCTCAGCCGAAGGTGCGTGAAGAGTTTTGGTGCCTAAAATGTAAAATCTAGGGGCATGATAAAGATCACTGCCCTATTTTCGCGAATTATATTATAGGGGGAGGAACAATGCCCATGAGACAGGAGGCTCTCACAAGACCAAATACATGGCCCACATTGTGGTGCGCTATCTTTCAGGTAGCTAGAAAACATGTAATGGACAATTGTGACTTGCTGCAAAAATTTGTACAGACGCCGTAACATTTATTTTGCAATTTTTGTAAATCGATGGGCCATGATGAGTGTAGCTGCCATAGCTATGAATTGATGATGGAAAGAATGCCCGTGTATCAAATGCAAACCGAAACTAGGCCTCCATATCAGGGCGTTGGGGGAGTGCGCGGAGGATATCAAGGGCGAGGATGAGGCCGAGGAGGAGGAGGACTTGGTAGAGGCCGAGGACAAGTTATTTTCTATAGCTGCGAAGTGCCAGGACACTATGCACGGGAGTGTATGAGTCAGATGCGACCGTCATGCCGGTATTGTACTTAGTTTGACCACGCGATAGAAGAATGCCCTATATTGATATCTAAGATGTAGGAGAAGAAGGCGTAGCCTCAGCAGCCTACCCAGAATTTACAGATGATGAGGGTCGAGCCCCGCGAAGAGGATCCCAATGTGAATATTATGCTGCGAAGTGGAATGATGACTGGTGATGATAAAGGGAAACAACTTGAAGAAAGTGAATGGGTTTGCAAGGCTCTAGAAAAAGAAGTTGGGTTTGACCTGGAGCGCATGAAGGAAACATTCATGGAAGAAAAGAAAAGCTTCGCTGAGGCCTCTACCTCAGGAAGTTAGGACAAGCTATCTGAAGAGGTTGACCCCTCCATGCTTACCACTTTCTTAGAGACTTGTATGAAGCTACTATGCGATATCTAGGCCGTGAAAAGGGCTACAAGAACTGATAAATAAGTGTGCTAGTAAGGAAGGTGCTCTTGAAGGAAACCACGCGGTCACAAATATAGGAAAACATAAGAGAAGAATAGGGTGCGAGATGAGGCCTACCACACAAATAGGAGACTATAAGATGGATCAAGTTATTTTGGATCTGGGGTCAGATTGTGAATGTTTTGCCTAAATAGACATGGGAAAGAATGGGGAGACCTGTGCTGCAGTGGTCTCTAATTCAATTGAGAATGGAAAAGAAATAGAAGATTATCCCTATGGGGAGATTGCATGGAGTGACCATAGATATAGAAGGTGCGAGCGCGTTGGATGATTTTGAAGTGATAGAGATTGTTGATGACGACAATACATACCCCGCACTCCTGGGAATTGATTGGCATATCGATATGAAAGGGGTAATTAATTTGAAGAAGCGGATGATTTAGTTTGAAAGGAAATCACTACGTGTAGTAGTACCATTGGACCTTGTAGAAGGACCACGCTATACTGAACCAGTTCACGACTATGAGGAAAGCGATGATGATTTGGACCAGATCTATAAAATAACAACATGAGATCAAGATTGGGTTAATCCGACAGCCGATGGACAAATCTCATGGGACCGCAAAAGCTCCTGTACCTCAGATTCGGATGAAGAATTGGAGCACTGGCAGAATAGGTTGCACGAAGTATCTACGCTACAATGTAATATGATGACTAAATCGTTGCACTGTGTATCATCGGAGGTAAGAAATTTACCTTATTATGATGTTCTAACTGATGTAGATAAATTTTTGGATGCATTTGAAAGGGAAGTACCTGAGAAATATTGCTTCTAAGCACTGGATTTGGCGTTGTGCACTACGCCCATGCGGTGGTGGGGTATGCATAAAGATAGTTTTGATGAATGGCGCGAGTACATAAGAATGATGAGATTTCATTTTGGTCGCCTGAAATTTTAGCTAACTGAAAAATATGATGGAAGAAATTATTCATGCAATAATTTAGCAAAAAGGACTAAGGTTTATGGAATGGAGCCGTAGCGAGAGTGGGTACATATTTTTTGTCACACTTTGGACATCATTCCTATGAATTGGTACCTGGAAACAGAGCTCCGCCATGGTACCACGGAGTGGGACATCTTAAGAGAAGGATTTTTTATGACCTTCATCTTTGAGGATGGGCTTGAAAATATCGACGAAGCGCTGCAGGAGGTTAAGGCAACAATCTTCATAATACCGTAGGATCCTTTAGAATTGATTCAACCAAATTGGAGCACCTAGTTGCACCATGCGTTGGAATGATATAATGTGACTACTGAAGGAGATGATGAGGATCCAAGGAATATTAACATTCCAGAGGTAGAAGGCCACCGTGAAGTTGAAGGATCGTAGATAGAGAATCCAGATATCACCACGCCACTGAAAACTAGGCAAGTAAACATTAGCACAGAAGCGGAGTCGAAGTTTCTGAAGATTGGGGATTATTGGGATGATGCCATAGTAGATAGGCTCGCTGAGTTGCTCTACAAATATCAGGATTTGTTCCCTACAAAATTTTCAGACTTGAAAGGTATCATAGGAGACTTGGGCGTAATGAAGATTACCTTGAAGCCGGACATAAAGCCAATCAAGCAGAGGCCATATCGCCTTAATCCCAAATACAAGGAAAAGGTCTGCTTAGAGTTAGATAAGATGCTTGAGGTAGGCATTATTGAACTAGTGGAGGAATCTGACTGGGTGAGCCCAATGGTAGTCCAAGAGAAGAAGCAGAAAGGAGAAATACGAATTTGCGTAGATCTCAGGAAGCTTAATGATGCCTGCGTTCATGATCCTTTTCCGACACCGTTCACAGATGAAGTACTGGATAATGTTGGATAACAGGAGGCCTACTCATTCACTAATGGGTTCTTTGGATACCATCAGATTAAGATCGCACCAAAAGATAAGAGTAAGACCACCTTCGCGGTAGAGTGGGGATGTTTCCAATATATAGTGATGCCTTTTGGACTTAAGAAAATGTCAATGATATTCTTGTGCTTATTCATCGCGACATTCAAATAGTTCATTCACAAATTTTTGGAGGTATAATTTGATGATTGGACAACGTTTGGGCTAGTAAAGCGCCATGTAGCCAATTTGCGCTTGATGTTGGATACATGCTGAAGGTATCAGATTGCGTTGAACCTGAAGAAATGTTTGTTCTATGTCTCTTTCGGAATCTTGCTAGATCATTTGGTGTGCAAGAAATGATTAATGGTGGACCCCATTAAGATCGTTGTCATAATTAATTTGGAGGCGCCAAGAAGTGTCAAACAACTGCGCACAATGCTGAGTCATACTAGGTACTATTGGAAGTTCATCAAAAGTTATGCTTAGATTACTGCACCTATGGAAAATCTATTGAAGAAGGATGCTGCATTCTGTTGGGATGAAGAATGTCAGTGCAGCTTGGATGTCTTGAAGGAAAAAATGGTCACCACGCCGATCCTAGTCTTCCCAGATTGGAAGACAAAATTTCATGTGCATGTGGATACTTCATGTATTGCGCTAGGAACAGTGCTGACTTAGGTTGGTGAAGGAGAGATGGATCATCCTATAACGTTTGCAAGAAGGAAGTTGTCAAAAGAAGAAAAGAAATATTCGACAATAGAGCACGAAGGGTTGGCTATGGTATACACGCTCCAGAAATTTAGACATTACCTGCTAGGTGGACATTTCATGATGTACACAGACCATTTTGCATTGAAGTATCTAGTTAACAAGCCTATGTTTGGGGGGGGGGGGGGGGGGGGTGGCGGAATATGCAGATCGTTGTTGTTGTTTCAAGAACATGATTTTGAGGTGATTGTGAAGTCAGGAAGGTTAAACATGGGACAAGACCATCTGTTGCACATTGAAATAGGAGAAGAACCTACTAATTTGTAGGAAGGGATGCCTGATGCACAACTCTTTACAGTGTGTGTAGCAGATAATCACTTTGCAGATATTATCCACTTTTTTACTACAGGGACGACTCCAGAAGGATACACCAGTCAGCAGAAGAAAGAATTAGTGGTGTGCATAGCAGACTTTTCGGTCATTGCGGGCCATTTGTATAAGATGGGATTGGACGAAATACTTCAAAGTTATGTGCTTGATTTTGAGAGAAATAGTATCTGCGTTGAAGTTCATGGAGGAGCTATGGGAGGGCATTATGCAGGAAAAGCAATAGCACAGAAGATTTCACGCATTGGATGTGGTGGCCGATGCTGCATAAAGACTCTAAAGAATATTGTAGGGCATGTGATGCATGTCAGAGAATAGGAAAGCCATCATAGAGGGATGAGCTTCCTTTGAATCTGTAGGTGTCATTGCAACCATTTGAGAATTGGGCAATTGATTTTGTAGGGTCGATTCAGCCTCCATGCAAGTAAACTGGTGTGCAATATATCGTCACTGCGACTGAATATTTGACCAGATGGGCAGAGGCACAGACTATGAAATACTGTACAGGGGAAACAACAACAAAATTCTTGTTTGAATATGTGTTGACCAGATTTGGTTTCCCGAAGGTTTTGATGAGTGATCACAGTATGCATTTTCTCAATGAAATGATCACCACACTGAAAGAAGAGTTCCAGGTTTACCATCAGAAGAGTACGCCATATCATCCTCAAGCTAATGGACCGGTTGAGGCTTTTAATAATATATTGGAGAATGCATTGATGAAGGTTTACAATGCGTAGCAAAACGATTGGGACGTGCGTGTACCAATAATATTATGGGCTTACATAAATACTTGTAAAAAGCTTACTGGTCAGACACCTTTTAGGTTGGTCTATGGCGTAGAATTTGTGATGCCTATGGAATACATTGTGCCTAGTCTATGCATAGCGGCTTTCACAGGAATGGCAAACCATGTAGCCTTATAATAATAGCACGCGCAACTAATGGAGCTCGAGAAAGATAGGTTTTTGGTTGGATTCCATCAGTAATTTTAGAAGGAACGCGAAAAATCTTGGCACGATCGACACATCAAACTACGCACCTTCAAGGTAAATGATTTGGTCTTATTATATGACAATAAGTTTTCTAAGTTCCCAGGAAAATTTCAGATGCACTGGCTGGGACCATATGTTATCAAAGAAATTACAGATGGTGGAGTAGTTCAGCTCACGAAGTTGAATGTGTTAGAAAAATTATATATTATAGAGCAATGGAAAACATAAAATATATTGCAGAAATATAAACACAGAAAACACATAAAACAAGAGAGACACAGATATACATGGTTCACCCAATTTTGGCTATGTCCATGGAGAAACAACCAATCCTTCCTTTTATTTTATCCAGCAAACTGAAGAGATACAACCTACAGCAGATCTGTTGTAATTCCCTCTTATCTCTCGTTCAATCTCCTCTCTCTTTCTTGCTCAGAATACATATATACATAGACACAATACAATTCCCTCATATATAATGAAGGCTTTCATTCTAGGGAAAAAAACCCTAAATTAAACATAACTTCTACCGTCAGATCTCTGCCTAATGAATGGCCCAGATTGACTACAAAATTACAACATTTTACAAGGCAATTTTACATCTAATTTTAGCTTCGGGGGCATTGCCCCCGATCCCCCACTAGGGGGGGCTCCCAAGGATTGCAATCGACCCCCCTAGACCCCCCTTGCAGCGCAAATATTACGGGTGGCGTTGCCACCACATTATGAACTGGGGTCCAATGTGGTGATTCTTCTGAATAAAGAAGATAATCAGGCTCCACACCCAACATAATGGAGATCCATTTCTGGGAAGGCTAAATGGAAGTCGATTGAAGCCATAAACAGGGGATCTGGCCCAATGACTACATGATGATAGCACAGTCTTAGCGCTCTAGGCAACTGCAAGGAGGTGCAATACTATAAACTATGTTTCCTGGCTTGTAGAGCTACACGAAAGGGGGGCTGCATGAACAAAAGTGATGTCACAATACCAAAAGAGGTGTGAAGGGAGCTGCGCTATAGAGGGGGAGACCACGCAACATAGCTAGAAAGTGACCTTTACAGTAAATTTTCATGATTTGACTTCCAGGAGACAGTTAAGAGGAGTGAGGGGGTAGCATTTAAGGAAATTAAGGATGAAATCTTTGGATATCTACCACAAAATCATCATTTATGAATGGATTTTGGGGGGAATGGTCAAATTTGAATTTGAATTCGCCCATATATTACGCGTGGCCATCCAGTGAAAAACACTTTGCATCCTTAGAGTTTTTATCGAGTTGTGTTGTTGATTGCGTATGAATCACTCATATTGGGAGGATTTAGTCACGAGCCTTTCATTTGCCAATTTATCAGAGGTAAATCAAACATTCATCTTGGAAAAGATGCTAGAACCAAGCCCCACCAAAACTATGAGTACTAGTGGAGATGTTGCTTCTGAGGGAGCGTTTCTGAAAGTTGTGAGCGTGGAGGCTCCAAGTGCCATGCTTACGACAACAAAACCTACACCGATGCAAGAAGTCCCCAAGCCCAAGAAAGACAAGCAGAAGAAGCCCATGCTAGTGTGCGAGCCACCAAGGAAGCATGCTACTACCCAAGCTTAGAAGAAGGAAAGACAACCAGCGAAGGATAAGGGGAAAGTGGTCGATTTGGAGGTTCAAGAAGGCGTCAAGGATATAGATGCCAAGGGGTTAGAGCCTATCTCCAAACTTCCAGATTATATCCCTCCACGTAAGGGAAAAGTGAAGGTCCCTAAGGACCCAAATGCAGGAAAATTCCTCCTCAATACACCCCTGTTACCAGAGAGAATCACTTTTTAAGGTCCGCGCTTGGCACGGATTCCACATTTAAAGCTGGAATACTGGGATTTGGTGGACCATGAGAGGTTCCCCCACCTTGCAACAGAGCACTATATGAAAAGAGTATTTTACAAGGAATCAGATTTCACCGCGTTGGAGCCTATGGAGTGGATTCGTGGAGTGAATCAGTTAGGGTTGCTGAACCTATTATGCGTACCCCATTACCACTGCTCCAACATCAACCTTATTGTTATCAAGTAGTTTCTAACCTTGGTACATGAAGGATTCTTGTGGCTGAGCGTGCCGATCCTTATCACTGTTATGTTGATCCATCAGATAATGCTGTTGCCACACTCAGGGTTGAATCCGGCCAAGGAATTTTGTGGAAAGATGAGCGAGCGCAACTTTGCAGAGAAAATGAAGGAAAAATTCATGCTCGTAAAGAAGTCGCGCCAGTACTCTATTACTTCAATCACCGACCCTACGGTAAATATTTCTAAACTAATCCTTATTGGAAAAGCCATTAGAAAATGCCGTGCAAACAAGGTTCTAGAGCCAGTTATTTCACTAGCTGCACAGTGCGCGGAAGGCGTGCAGTTCAAGTGGTCATGCTACCTTTGTAGCGAGTTCCTTGTGAACTATTGAGAGGCACAGGATGAGAGTAAAACATTCCACTATTCTTGGTTGTTTCTCTCCATTATGCTCGTCGCTTGGGATCTGCAGGAGGATAGTCAGTTTCCTTCAGTGGAGAAAGATTTGTCGGCGGCTGCACAGTTTGCATCCCTCTGGGAAACAAAGGACGCCACGTGCATCACATAAACCAAAGTCTTCTGGGTGTTGATGGAGGTGAGGATCCGCATGGTCATCAACCAGAAACCACGATTGTCCCCAACGGTATTTGAACAACTTTTAGAGTAAGCAGAGTTTTAGGTTGACTTCCACCGCGTATACATCAGGGCGCGGAAGAATTCACAACAAAAATGCTTTGACCTACCTTACCTCGCTATAGATGATGCTATTCAAAAGGTCATCAAGCGCTGGCCGACATATTGGCATACTCCATCCGATCTCGCCGTACGCACCAACAAAACTGCAAAGAAGAAAAAGAGGGAGGCAGCCAAGAAGAAGGTGCAACAATTGGCTAGGAAGTGCAGAAAAGCGGTCGAGGAGAAGGCCCGGGTGGAAGAGGAGTGCATCGGGAAGCAACACGTTGAACAAGTAGAGTGCAACTCTGAGCGAAATGATAAGTATCCTTCGCCCCAAACAGAGGAGGAGGAGAAGTTAGAGCAAGGCGGAAGTTAAGAGGAATAGAGAACTCCCTTCCAAATAAAGAGATACAGGGATCAACATAAGGAAGGGTCACAGAAGAAGTCAAAAGAGACAAAGATGTTCCTGAATCCAATCACTCTAATAGAAGGTGACCTTGATGAGATTAGAGACAAGGTGCGTGATACCAAAGTGGAACTGTTGCAGTAGTTTGAACAGCAGCAACAACAGACGCTAAGTACCATCCAAAAGGATCTATGTGAGTTGTATATTTAGACGAGTAGGATCCAGATGAGCGCAGGGCAGGTAAGCACTCCACAAACAAGCTTGGAACCAGGAACTAGTTAGGCAACAGATATGGTTCAATCAGTGGATTGCAGGGCAGTCACGCTGCCAGATGGATCCTTGAGTGCGGAAACGGCTAATGACAAGGTCATTGTAAGTTCTCTGAAAAACATTGGCCTCAACTTGGTCACGCTCCCTAATGAGATCCTTCCCATGCTGCAGGCAGGGGTGACAGCAGAGTTTAGAGCTTGGGAGCAGTGTGCACTAAGCCTAATAATTGAATATAGGGTGAACAATGAGTAGATGTTCACTAAAAAGACAGAGGCGTTGCAAGCAAAGGAGAAAATCAGGTGCAGAGCACCCAACTCACAGCCACAGTGGTAGAAGCAACGGTGCCGGAACTGCATATCCAGGAGGAAGCACCATTGGAGGCAAAATCAGAAAAGTTTTTGCGGACATGCACGATGCCAAGGCAGAAGTGCCTAGAGTCAAGTTTGAGCTGAACATGAAGATAATAGAACTAGAGCTCAAGT
Source organism: Pinus tabuliformis (assembly GCA_031772625.1). NCBI lineage: Eukaryota > Viridiplantae > Streptophyta > Pinopsida > Pinales > Pinaceae > Pinus > Pinus tabuliformis. Next base: position 132,561,494 of record CM062811.1, on the reverse strand, counting down.
CGTAGCCTTCAACCCCACCAGAGGTAAGGGAACAGCGCAAAGCCGTTGTTAAAGATGGAGTCACAATGGTGGATGCCGTGTTGGCGGACTACACTGCATTGTTTGAACAGGCCATGGAAGTAATCACGACCCTGTAGGAAGATCCCACCCTGCAGGTCTTGAATACGGAGGTCCGCGAGCTCTATCAACAATATGATGAAGTGAGGGTGACGATGTGCACCATTGCTACAACACAACACCTTGCCAAGCTGCAGGAGGATAAGAAGCTTCTTACAAAATTGGAAGCAACACAAAAGAAATAGGTCATCCTTAAGGCCAGATTCGGGACTTGGTTGGATGAGGCCTACATCGTCTCCACCAATATTCAAGAAAAATTGGCGAACTTGCTGAGTACGCATTAGAACATCAAGCAGGATAGTGCAGGACCAGCCACAGAGCAGTTGGTGGAACAGATGAAGAAGGTAGCCACGCAAAGCGTGGCTGAAGTAGCGGTTGCACAAGTGAAGCCTGGGGATCTTTGTAGCAAGCTCTTCGCACTAGCCAAGTGACTCAAGGGAGAGTCAAAATCTTTGTGTTGGGGGCCTATTGGGATGGGGTCCCCTGGGTCAATTTTGGGGAAAAAAGCCCAAGTTTTGTTATATATAATGTAACGTTTCCGCAAATTGTGGTCGTGGAGTGTGTAGATAGTAAAGGAGTCAAAAAGGGTTTTACCCTTCTTTTATGTAAGTTGATTCAACTTTTGAAGATCTACCCATGGTCTGCGGACCATGGGATTATATAAATAGATGTGTCTTAGGGATTTATAAGAGAAGAAAGGAAGTAGTCTATGGAAAGAGTCTAAAGGGTTAGCGCAGGAGAGTAAGAAGAAAGGCTCTGCAGCTATGTGCGCAGAGGCCTAGAGTAGAGTATGCATTTGAGTGTGCGGACCCCTGCAGCTGAGTGCGCAGGGAAGTCTTGAGTTGGTAAGCTGAATTGATTATTAATAAAGAAGATTATTATTTAAATTCCTATGTTTACCCATTTACTTCTGTTATTTATGAATGTGTTTTATGATGTGATAAATAATTCTTGTATGAAATAATGATGTATTGATGCATGCCTTTACATGGTTTATATTGTTATATGAAGGCAATTTGCATTAAGTGTTTACGCAAAGATTATACTATTACATGTTAAAGTTATCCAACACTTAAGCAAGATTGAAGAATTGATGGGTTAAGAATAGTCTTGGATGCACGTAAGTGGTTGATTAGCATGTTCAGGGTCTGCAAAACCCAGTCGTAGACCTTTGTAGAAGTCTAGAGGTCGATTCAAGGAAGTTATATCAATAAGCCTTAAAGGCTTATCGATTTGCGTGAAGGAAAATTAGGGCATAAAACGATGTCATGCTGATCTCTGGGTGCGGAAACTTGGTTCTAACATCCCGCCATACTACTTCCAGTGAGACTTCAGTCAGGACCCACTAAGCCAAAAAACAACCATATAGCAATGGATCATAACCATAAGCATCATATCATCAGATAGAAAAATGCGTCATGAGCCATTAAGAACACATTAAGAAGCCATCACATCACAAAGAAATGAAAGATTTTACATGGAAACCCATATGGGAGAAAGCAACAATTCTTCATATTCATGTGCTTAAATTCATTACATAGATTTGCAAGCTTGGGCATGTTGGAAAAAACCACCCCCAAGAAATGCAAGTTTCCACTTGTGGTAGGCTACAACTATAGAAAGTATGATGTAGAATTGCAGTTGCTCAAGAAATTTTAATCTAAATCAAGAGACAAAATTCTACTATACTTATATGTAGAAAATAATTCACAATTTATAACAACAATATCAAACATGCAATAAGAAATAACACACATTCACAATATTTTTCTAGGGGAAAGAAACTACTAGAAACTCCTTAAGCATACTTTCATTAGGCAGATGAATATATAGTGTATTATAATTTCTATCTCGCTCTAAGCTCAACCTGCAAGTGAATAACCTATCTCTCTGCTCAATGAGAAGCTCTGACCCAAACTTAGTCAATTTATGCCTCTGCTTGAGCCCCTATTTCCTTGCGTAATTTGAGGAATTAGGCCCTTATTATTTAGGAATTTTCCTCCAATTGATTGTGAAATTCTCAACGTTGATCATCTGACTACATGTGACACTTGTACACTCAAGACTAGTCGACAACTGATGTTACACTTCCTTGGAATATCCACCACAGTTGGGGAACTTGAATTATCTACATGCACTAGTTATTTTGGGCTGATTGATCAGTTAACTAGATGATCACTGAGTTATACTGATGTCCTAATGCACAATTGGCCTTCAACTAGTTCTATCGATAGTTAGAACTAGTTTAACTGAAAACAAGTTGAAATAGCTGACATTGATTGCTACAAATTAGTAACCACACATGCTTGACTGAATTCCAGTCCCTATAACTTGAATTTACTGAGCTAACTGGGTGAAAATATCCATGCCACACAAGTTAACTACATCAAGGTTGTTTGTTGATGTGGAAATTTTAATTTTCTCAATTTAACCAAGGCAAAGTCAAATTGAGACTTTCTTGCTACATTTTTCAACACTCCCTCTCAGCAAAAAAACAGATTATCAACCACCCCTATCATGTACCTATGGAATTCAAACTTCCCTCTTGGGAAAGCCTTTGTCAAGATGTCATCATCTTATTCCTATGTCAAAATGTATTGTAGCAACATTATCTGCCTCTGAACATAGTCCTGTAAATGATGATACCAGATATCTATATGATTGGATTGATCATGAATAACATATTATTAGATAACTTAATACAACTATGATTATCACAATAGCTCATAGTTGGATCCATCATCTAACCAAATAGTCCCACAAGTATCTTTCTCATCCATATCACCTCACACGTTACTTGACTTGCGGCTGCATATTCTACTTTAGTGGAGCTAAGAACCACATATATTTGCTTCCTCTTGTACCAGAAAATCGCTGTGAACCCAACAATGAAAATTCCACCTGATGTAATCTTTCGGTCGGATCAACTCGCCCAATATACATCTGTGAAGCCACATAACTTCACTCCCTCTATCCATTTGTACCACAATCCATACTGGGTAATGCCTACGAGGTACCATAAAACATTCTTCTATGCCTTCCAATACAATTTGGTCGAGCTAATCATGGTTGGCTCAACTAGTTGACTGCATAACACATATCTAGTTGTGTGTTCACAATATACATTAGTGAACTCGATAGTTGCTAATAAATTATAGCATCCCCTTCTTCACCTGAAGTGGTATCCTCCTTCCTCCAGTTGGTTGCTAGACGTGTCTCCATGGGTTTACAACTCTCCATGTGAAATCTCTGCAGTATCTTGTTGGCATACTTTCCTTGAGACACAAAAAAAACGCCATCACCTTGCCATACTTCCAACCCAAGGAAGTAGTGCATGAGACCCAAGTCCTTAATTTCAAATTATCTTGCAATGTCCTCCAAGTTGATTAAATGTTCATCACATGTTAATAATAAATCATCAACATATAAAACAATGATGAGCAATTTTCACCTTCTACCAAAATATGATAGAGGTTCACATCCGCTTCACTTTTGGTGAAGCCCATACCAGTGAGATAATTTTTGATCTTGGTGTACCAAACACGAGGTACTTGATTGAGATCATACAACGCACACTTGAGTCTACACACATAAGCCTCTCAATCAAATGTCTCAAAACCTTCTCGCTTCTCAATGTACACATCCTCCTCAATAACACCATCTAGAAATTCTTCTTTTAAATCCATCTGTTGGATCTTCCACCCCATATGCACAGCCAATGAAAGAATTGATCTAATAGATGAATACATTGCTATAGGAGCAAAGGCTTCATCATAGTCAATTCTGTCAACTTGAGGGAATCCTTTGGCCACAAATTTGGTCGTAAACTTCTCAATGCTTCCATCTTTCACATGCTTAACCTTGAAGATCCATCTCGAACCCACAACTAATTTATCTACTAGTTTTGGAAAACATTCCCAAACACTATTCTTTACAATGGATTCATGTTCTTCCACCAATGCATCAACCCAAATAGGTTTATCTACTTCTTCCTCGAAAGAGGATGGCTTAGTCTCTACAAGCTTAGTAATTAGATCCTTGTAGCCAGTGTACCTCTTAGGTGACCTCCTTTGCCTGTGCAAATTTGAAGGAGCTCCCACATTCTCCCTCATATCCTACACAAGTCTATCAACTTCCCTGGTTCCTTTTCTACCTTCTCTAGATGGTTATGCTTGAGTCGATGTCTTCATTTTCTGCTCCACCATTTGTGGCTACTGTTGATCCCTGAACTTGTATCTTTCCTATACATATTCCTAGACTTTTTCCATTTACCTGGACCTCCTAAGCTATCAACATCATTGCATATTAATCATAAAAGAGCACTTAAAGTGGTTTTTAACTATGTTTTGTGTCTATTGTTTTAATTAGATTTTTGCTCATTGAGCTGCGGAATCCTGTCAGTTTCCGCAGCTGCTTCAACTTTCCGCAGCCGTTTTTGTTAAATTCTATATTGCAGGTGTCTTCAGGCAAATCGAGCCACATGGGCAAGTTGAAAATGACGTGGACATGGACCGAGTCCTATTGGCTCAGTCGGATTCATCAGAGGAGGCCATGGTCAATGGTGGTCAAGCGGTGGTCAAACAAAAGAGTCCTATGGCAACAGGACTCTGTTTCCAAGCACGTGAAATATTTTTGTGGCCGTTTATAGATTTCTGGAGGCATGCTGACACATGTAGGCTGCCCACGATGTAAATCCAACAAGATGCTTTCAATAGATTACATCATCTCGGCAGCCATGATGCTAGATCCATGGACGTTGTCGTTCTCGTGTCCTCTGTCAGTGCAGTTTTTAGGAAATTAGTTATGTAGCCTTTTGTTATAAATAATGTGTTTCTATACTCATAGTAGTTAGTCTTTTGGAATGTAATTTTGTTGTTAAAAAGCCCACTGTGCCATGACACTAGTTTCATTATTGTGACTGCGTTCTGAATATATGGCAAGACTTTGTTTCTGAGCATAATTCTTGATTGATAGTTGTTGCCTGAGGTTGTGCAGAGGGCCCCTGCACATGCCAAGGTTTTGTCTCTTATTGCTGTACAGTTTCATGTTGTGTTTATTTATGTTTATTGTGCCATAGTTATTCACTTATGTATATTTCATTTCCTATGGTACTAACGTTTCATTTTTGTTCATAATTTTACATGCTTTACATTGCTGTTAACGCTGATCAGTGTGTATGTTCCAGATTACAGTAGGCAGCCGGGGAATTTTCATATAGTTTTCACAATGACTAATGACATGGAATCAGTCTTTCTGCTGACTTACTCTTCTAGCTTTTAATTTCAGTTCTGTTTTGTTTATTCCAGTTTTGTTCATTGGCTTTATTAGTTAGCTTAGATATTAAATTAATCATATCATTGTCAGTTACCTCCGAAAGCCATAGTGAGACTAATGGCGAGGGATTGAAGTATGAGTGTGTAATTTGATATTATTTTTATTTTTCTGCAATTAGATATCAGATTGCTCAAGTTGTTGATGATTACCTCTGAAAGCCATAGCGAGACTAACTGGCGAGGGGTCAGATTATGAATTGATGTGATTTGATTTTAAGCTTACTTTTCTGCAATTAGATATCAGATTGCTCAAGTTGTTGATGATTACCTCCGAAAGCCATAGCGAGACTAACTGGCGAGGGGTCAGAATATGAATTGATGTAATTTGATTTTAGCTTTACTTTACTTGCAATTTTTTGGATTTCTTTGAGTACAATAGCTTAATTCATTTCTTTTGTATTTAGGCAGCAACATGGATAATGGTTTCATGATCAATAGTTCACTGTTTGTTTGATTAGAATAGTGGCACATTTTCATTTTATTTTAGGAATTAATTTCATCATTAGCATGTTCTAAGACCTTCTAAAGTTTGAAGTTTTGGAAACCATTATAAAGGACATAATTGCCTTGAAAATTTATATCCATACTTGTCTTTTAGAATTTCCATTTCACATTAGGAGATAAACGAAGATAAAAACCGCCAAAACAAAATAAAAAATCAAAAACGAAAAAAAAGTAAGAAATAGGTTATCTTACACATATAGTGCGCCACACTTCAACAGTTTACGACTCCCGGATTGACAATTAATATAGAAATTTAGGACACTCTAAATTGACCAAACATTTTGGCACTGTTGCCGGGGAAGTGTAACTAGGTAGCCAATTTCTTAAAAAAAAAAAAAATTATTCAAAGAAGGGAAAAATTGATAACCTCTCAAAGTATGCTCTCCTCTTGCACCTAGTGTGATCTGGAGGATCAGTAAAGAGAGTTATTGGTTCAATAATTTCTTGAGTATGCTCTCTTCTTGCACCTAGTGTGATCTGGAAGATCAGAAAGAGAATTATTAGCCCGACTTGAAGATAAAAAAAATTAAAAAAATAAATGACATGCATAGAGCAAGAGATTCTAAGGGAAGGTTTATAGGTAGGGCCAAGAGTTTGATTTTTACAACTCCATCTACTTCAAGGCATAGAGTAGATACACCTCCATCATCTCCAACTCACACTCCCAGCCTTAGGATTCCTAGAATTCAAGGGGCAGCAGCTGAATTAGGAGACTCTCCCACACTATCCATCAAATCTGACCTAGGGAAAGAACCTTTCTTCACTTCTACAGGGGAACATATTGTAATCAAAGAAGTAGAATCACCTGAAGAAGAAGAGGGAGAAATTCCTCCTCGTTCGCCATTAATAGAAGAACCAGAGGACTCTGAAAACTCTGAGGAAACTATCATGACAGAGGAAGTAGTAAACGGATTTGGAGGAGGAGGTAGAGGAGGAGGAAACAATGGAGGAGGTAGAGGTAACAATGGGGAAAATAGGGATGGAGATAACTCATTTGGATTCCCTATAGTTGATGAAGAAACTCATACGACAATGAAAAACATCTCACCGCCTGTCCTCCAAAACTTTTATGGGTTGCGATGTGAGGATCCTGAAACATTTCTATTTGAGTTTGAAGTCGTGTGCCGAACTTATGACTATATGGAAGACTCTCAAAAACTCAAATTGTTTCCTTCAACATTGAAGGGAGCTGCTTTGAAATGGTTCATGGGATTAGTCACTCAATCTATTAGGACTTGGAATGATATGAAACAAACATTTCTGGATAGATACTTGGACTATTGCATGCCCACCAACCATAAGGATGAGGTATTCAAAATGGTGCAAAAAGAAGATGAAAACTTGGAGGATTTACTTGAAAGATTTCAATACAACATAAAAGGAGAAAAACTGAGTAACTTAGATGAGGAAACCTTGAAATTCCTTCTATTAAAAGCCATTAGAGATGAATGGATAGATATTTTAAACATGATGGAAAAGGCAGATATTTCTCAACTTCCACTTCATGACATAGCAGAACTATGTGTCCATCTCTCGAGGGGAAAATCTAAAATGGGAAAAGGGCCTAGAGATCCTTCTCTTATTAGAGCAAACAAATCTGCAACTGGCTCAGTAAGTAGGGCAGAGATTTGCAATATGCTTGATGAGTTCAAAAATGATATTCTAGGGAGCCTTAGTGAACAACTAGACACCCTTAAAATACAAAACAAGCAGAAAGCGGAAGCTGAAGCCTTAGCCATCTTTTGTCCAAAATGTAGGAAGAAACATGCTCTAAGGGAATGCCCCTTGGATGCAAAAGTTGTAGAAACATGTATGATTTTCTCGGAAAGCCATGAGACCAAGGATTGTCCTTCAATTCCTCGGCTCAAAGCTGTCTTTCAAGAAGATCCAAATTCAGTAGAGTCTCTCTGTTTTGTTTCAAGGAGACCTTGGTAGGGGCAACAAAATCAAGGGTTTAACAACCTTATGAACTTTCAACCCCCGCCAAATTGGAATTCTTGGCAACAACCTTGGTCCCAACCTCAAAATCCATATCAATCATGGGTACAAGGTATGCAAAATCCTTACGGGAGATTTGCTCAATTTTATCAATATCCTCCATCTTTCCAAAATCAACAAGCTCCACAACTTCCAAATCAAAACCCACAACTTTCATTGCCATTTCCACAACAACAACCTTCTCAACAAAATCCAAATTCTCAACTCTTGCTTCCAATCCAAAAAAAGACAAATCAACTGCCAGCCCAGCCAGTGCCAAATCCTAATAACAAAAATCCTCAGAATGCTTATATGGTAGAAGGACAACAATTTCCTACCTATATGATTGTTTCTCTTAATGATGTACAACTTAGGTCTGGTAGAGTTTTTGAAAAACCTTCTATAGATGCTCAAAAGCAAAGTACTTCTGAGGAAGATTCTCTTCAAGTCAATAAAGGTTCTGAAGCATCTCTTCAAAACCCAAACACTCAAAAAGAAAAAGAAAAAGAGTCAACCCCCACAACTCCTATAGTTGAGCAACCTACATCTTCATCTACACCTCCTTTCCCTAAAAGATTACAAATTGACAAAGGGGTGGAAAAACAAATGTTGTTGCCTCACTATGATTTCCTAGATGAATTAAAGAATGTCTGTATCAAGATTCCCTTGCTACAAGCCATTAGAGATATTCCTATTCTAGCGAAAAAATAAAAGCGTTGAGTCTCAAAAGACCAGGAAGGAAACCAAGAGATACAAGAAGAATCCACCTGGTAGGAAAAATTCCAGATATCATGATGGGAAAAATTACCATGTACAAATATGTAGATCTAGGCAGTCCAATCGTCAAGACACATATAAATGGGGTAGAAATCTCAAACACATTAATTGAATTAGGAGCTGCTATCAACATTATGAGTAGACAGACTATGGAACAACTTAAACTTCCTAATATTGGTTTTACACCTACCTTACTGCAACTTGCAAATAGATCAATAATCAAACCAGATGGTGTATTAGAAGATATTTCAATCTCCTTAGATTCTTGGGAATATCCAGTAGATTTCATGATTTTGACTCCCAAGAGTAATTTAGGAGGGCACCCACTCATCTTAGGAAGACATTGGCTAGCCACAGTTGATGCTTTCATTAGTTGTAGATCTGGGGATATGTACATTTCTGATGGTAGTTCAACAAAGAAATTCAATTTGTATCCTCTATCAAAGGCAATTACAGAAGTAGGAGATAATGAATGGGTCGATGATGAGGACACTATACAACCTCTCTTTACCATTTCTCAAATCAGTGAAGATAGTCAAATTCTGAACACATTAGAAAACTTTGAAACATCTTCAGAATATGTCCACACACAATTTCAGTTAGATTTTGACATTGAGTATTTATCATCAAGACAAATGTCTCTTTACTCTATGGAAGAGTTCGGTAGTTCCACCATTGAGATTTTTACAGGTAAAACAATGAATATCAATCAAAATTTGGAAAAGTCACAACAGGAAGAGCTAGCCAAAATCTTGCAAAAAACATTCTATTGTATTTGCATGTGAGTATACTAATATGAAAGGTATTGACCGTAAGACTTGCATTCATCAGATCTACATCGAGGAAAATAGTAGACCAATCAGACAACCTCAGAGAAGGATGAATCCAAACCTTAGGGAGATAGTGAAAGAAGAGCTCCAAAAACTACTCAATGTAAATAATTTCAGATAGCCAATGGGTTTCTCCTTTGGTTATAGTACCTAAAAAGAATGGTAAATGGAGGGTATGCATTGATTACAGGGAATTGAATAAAGCAACTTTGAAGGATCACTTTCCTTTGCCCTTTATCGATCAAGTATTAGATACACTAGCAGGAAAAAAGTACTTTTCATTTTTGGATGGTTTTAGTGGCTATAATCAAATTCAGGTAGCACCTGAAGATCAAGATAAGACCACATTTACCTGTCCATGGGGAACTTTTGCTTATCGAGTGCTTCCTTTTGGATTATGTAATGCACCCGCAACATTCCAAAGAGCAGTACTAGGAATATTTTCTGATCTAATCCATGATTGTGTAGAGGTTTATATGGATGATTTTACAGTTTATGGTAATTCATTTGAAGAGGCATTAGAGAATTTGGAAAAAGTCCTTATAAGATGTAAAGAAACAAACCTTTCATTAAGTCATGAAAAATTCTATATGATGTTTACTGAAGATATTGTTTTGGGACATCACATTTCAAGGGATGGGATTAAAGTTGATAAATCAAAAGTTGAAGTCATCTCCAAGTTGCCTCTTCCAAATTGTCAAAAAGATGTTAGAAGTTTTCTGAGATTTACTGGGTACTATAGAAGATTTGTAGAGAACTTCACTAAAATAACATCTCCCCTCTTCAAATTTCTACAAAAAACTGTGAATTCAAATGGGATCCTGATTGTCAATCAGCATTTGAAACTTTGAAAACAAGAATATCTGAAGCACCCATATTGAGAGAGCCAAATTGGAAACTTCCTTTCCATATTTCTACAGATGCTTCAAATACAGCTCTAGGGGTTGTGTTGGGTCAAAAGGATTTAGTTCCTTATGCCATTTACTATACCAGTAAAAATTTGACTCCCACTGAGTTGAACTATACTGTAACTGAAAAAGAGTTCTTAGTTGTTGTTCATGCAATCTATAAGTTTAGACATTATATAACAGGCTATGAAACTTTTATTCATACTGATCATTATGCGATTAGATATCTAATGAAAAAACCTGTTACTAATGGCAGAGTTACAAGGTGGCTCTTTCTTTTACAAGAATTCAATATTACTGTGTTGGATAGACCAAGGAAACAAAATACAATAGTTGATTTCTTGTCTAGGATTCAAAATACTAAAGAAGATTCTCCTGTAGAGGACAAGTTTCCTGATGAATACTTATTTGCAGTAACTACTAAGACCCCTTGGTATGTAGATATAGCTAGCTATTTGGTTACAGGGAAACTGCCTCCACATTTATTTCCTGGTGAAAGAAGAAAGATTATTCAGGAGAGTTCAAAATATTCATGGATTTCTAACGAATTGTTTAAAACAGGAACAGATCTTGTGATCAGAAGATGTGTTAGGGAAGATGAAATGCTTGATATCCTCAAAGCATGTCATCATGAACCATGCAGTGGACACTTTGCTGAAAAAAGGACAGCCTATAAAATCCTCTCTTTGGGATATTATTGGCCATCCCTTTTCAAAGATGCAAAATAGTATGTCAAAAGGTGTGACAATTGCCAAAGAGTAGGTAAACCTACCCTTTCAAATGAAATGCCATTGCAGCCACAAGTACTCATTGAACCCTTTGAAAAATGGGCTTTAGATTTCATTGGACCTATTAACCCACCATCTAAACAAAAAAAGTATATATTGGTATGTACTGATTATGTCACTAAATGGGTAGAAGCAAAAGCATTATTTTCTGCTACTGAAAATTCAGTTGTTAATTTTCTTTATGAGGATATTTTTACTCGCTTTGGTGTTCCAAGAGAGATTGTGACAGATCAAGGAAGTCAATTCACATCCAACCTGGTGGAAAAGCTGATGGAAGAATACAAAATCAAGCACAGAAAATCTACTCCTTACCATCCGCAAGCAAATGGCCAAGTGGAGTCTACAAAAAAAGTTATTGAAGGCATCATCACCAAAATTGTTCATCTACACAAAAGAGATTGGGCAGAAAGGCTTCCTGAAGCCTTATGGGCCTACAGAACTACATGGAGAAATACAACAGGACATTCTCCCTATGAACTAGTTTGCGGGAAAGAAGTCCTGCTCCCCATTGAGTTCCAAGTCAAAACTTTCAAGATGGTAGTTCAATTGGGGATGGATCTATCAGAAGCCCAAAAGCACAGAATGGAGCAGTTGAATGAGCTAGATGAGATCAGACAAGAGGCAATTCTAAGAACTGATCTAGTTCAATATCAAAGAGCTAAGTGGCATGACAAATACATCAAAGAGAAAAAGTTTCAAGAAGGAGATTGGGCATTTCTATTTGATTCCAAGTTTAAAGATTTTAAAGGAAAATTTCAGACTCATTGGCTTGGGCCATATGAGATTGACAAAATCTTTAGCAATGGAGCGGTAAGAATCAAAACCATTGATGAATATCAAACTCCTCTTATTGTGAATGGCCAAAGATTAAAGATATATCATAAGCCACTCTCAAAAGAAGAATTTGTCAAAATATTTCAAGATAATTCTGCAATAAGGCTGGTGAAGAAGAATCCTTCTTCTCCACCAGCCTAGCCTTTGTTCCTTTCTATTTCAAAAAAAAAAAAAATGTATAAGCCTGAAAACCAATCACTGATTGGCAGTCTTATACAGAAAATACAGGGCAAAAATCAGGAACTCCTGATGCCCTATATTTTCCCAAAAAAAAAAAAAAATCTCTCTCTCATTTCACAGTTTTGTGACACTCCACTTCATTTCATTCCACTCCACTTCATTTCATTCCACTCCATTTCATCCATTTCATTTCATTTCGCCAATAAAAGTTTCTTTCATGACCATTTTCATTCAGTCAGTTATCATCTATCCATCTCCATTCAGTCAAATGATTGTTGTGTCAGTTTCCGCAGCTGAAACCAGTTTCCGCAGCCAGAAGCAGTTTCCGCAGCTATCACTCTGTTTTTCAAAACTGACAGTCAGATGTTAGTTCAATAATCATGAAATCAAATGTAGGTATGACCGAGGACATATTATGAAGACATGAGGCACTTAAAGCATCAACAAGGAGTAGTTGATCTAAGATTAATGAAAAAAATGGCAAGAATTCCAAGGTATGAGTAGAAATTTATTTCAAATAGCGTTCAAAGCACATTTTTACATAGTTATAAAACCATAGCTCCATTATATGCAATGGTTGGCGTTGATAACTTCATAACGTTTCCACGATCTCTATACGATTCCCCCACAATCCTTGCATTTATTTGCAAACGGCCTCATGATCAAGCCTCCGGTTTTAACTCGTGTTCGGCTATACTTTGATACTCCACCTGTAATTATTGGACGTGGTTAATTATGGGACGTGGTTGATTTGACCACGGCTTCTCTCTGCCACACAAATTTCTCAGCCATTTCATAAACGTGTTTATGTCCACTCCATATCCATTCAGTTTAAAATTCTGTCGGGTTCACTTTACTTCCCTACTATTTTATTGAAGCCATGGTTTCATTTACACCTTGTTCATATCAGTCTCCACCCCATTCCGTGAATTCACTCTCGCTACCTATTCTCTGTTTTCCATTTACAATCACTGTTTTTTTTTCTCTATAAACCCTGTTCATCACCGTAACCCAGCCGTCTACCTCCGGTAAAACCCTTACTCACGCAGACAAATTTTAAAGGCAGAAGGAAGGATGGGTCTGTTTTTGAGGGCAGAACCGGAAGGGCCCAAGTTTTTTGAAGGATACCCGCAAGTGAAAAACATATTGAAAAAGGCAAGGTGGCTACAGTTTATTCAAAAATTCAAGGGCTACAACAAGGAGATTACAAAGACTTTTGCGGGGTCTTTTAATGGCCTGGAACTGGAAGTGGGAGACCTCAAGTTTACAATCACCAAGGCATCTATAGCAGCTGCTACAGAACTTCCACGGGAGGGTGAACGCTGGTTCAAGAACAAGAGCTTTGACGAGAAGGCTTGGAGGGTTATCCTACGAAATCCAGGTATGGACGTAACTATTTTTAAATAAGGAATCCCTGTCCATGCTTTAGAAGAGAAGTGGGCCAGGCTATTGTTGATTATTCAAAAGTTCATTACCTATGAGGGACGTTTTGGATTAATGTATATGTATCACACCCGGCTGTTGATGAATTTCCTAGAAAACAAAACCCTCAATCTGCCATACTTTTTACTGAATAGTTTGAAAAAGATTTATGTAACAGTCCAAAAGAATCTGGGGGACGTAGAACCACACTTGTATCACCATGGCCTTGTGAAAAAATTGATAGAAAAACAATTGAAAGAAAAGAAGGATACATGGGAGCAGTTTCTAATCAGAAATTTCTTTCAAGATCCACAAGAAGCCCCTAAAAGTAGTACATCAAGAAGAAGCAGAAGAAAGAGAACAAGTGATAAAATAAGTACTCTTACTAACACAGTTGAAGAAACTAGTAGAGAAGAAAGACTATCTAAAAGGAGGAAGGAAAAAACTGAGGGTAAAAGGTCAACAAAATCAAAAGATAAAAGAAGCATTGAGGCTGTGCATCAAACCCCAGAAGTCTGAAAGACTAGTTCACCTTTAGGAACAGTCAGCTGTAGCCAGAATGAAAGGAAAAGAAAAACAGAGTAGGGAGGAAAAAGACACTAGTCCACAGCATGTAAGATGAAGCTCCAGGCTAAAAGGGAAATTAAGGACAGTGCAAACCCAAGGACCCCACTTTATCGACTTGGGAGGGGAAACATCGGAGCAGCCTCCAGCAACCTCTCCTGACTGTAGCCCACACCATACTTCCATTCCACAGCCAGATTTTGACATGAGTCCTTCTCGGCCAGATTTGGAAATCAGTCCTTCTCAACAGGATTTTGGGGTCAGACCAAGGAAAACTACACCCGAGATAGACCCGAATCAGCAAGATATGTATGATTATCTAGAATCCTTGGAAAAGACAGCCACAGGCCTAAGCACTTCATCCACTCAGCCTCACACAGCACAAGAAGCACTAGTCCAATCGTTGAAACAAGAAGTCTTTGAATTGGAGGTTTTAAATAGACATATTAAAAATGAAAATGAAGCATTAAAGGAACAAAGTAGATTGGACAAGATCATTCATGACAACACTATGTTAAATCTGGGGCTGTGGTAGAAAAAGAACAGGAAATTGAAGAAGAAATTCAAGAGGTTGAGTAAAGCACTTATCGACCTCAAATTCAGATGCTTGATGAGGAAGCCTAGAATGTTAGCAGTACCAAGGAAGAGGAGAAGAGGGATGGATGTGTTGGCAGAGGTGTCAGAGCATATGGATTGAAGAGAGGATGGTTAAAATTTTGGTTGCATGGGGACATGCAACACCTTCACAGTGGGGGTATGTTGAGCCTTGAAATTGCATCTTTCCTATACACCTTCCTAGACTTTTTCCATTTACCTGGACCTCCTAAGCTATCAACATCATTGCATATTAATCATAAAAGAGCACTTAAAGTGGTTTTTAACTATGTTTTGTGTATATTGTTTGAATTAGATTTTTGCTCATTAAGCTGCGGAATCCTGTCAGTTTCTGCAACTGCTTCAACTTTCCGCAGCCATTTTTGTTAAAGTCTATATTGCAGGTGTCTTCAGGCAAATCGAGCCACATGGGCAAGTTGAAAATGACGTGGACATGGACCGAGTCCTATTGGCTCAGTCGGATTCATCAGAGGAGGCCATGGTCAATGGTGGTCAAGCAGTGGTCAAACAGAAGAGTCTTATGGAAACAGGACTCTGTTTCCAAGCACGTGAAATATTTTTGTGGCCGTTTATAGATTTCTGGAGGCACGCTGACACATGTAGGTTGCCCACGATGTAAATCCAACAAGATGCTTTCAATAGATTACATCATCTCGGCAGCCATGATGCTAGATCCATGGATGTTGTCATTCACATTTCCTCTGTCAACGCAGTTTTTAGGAAATTAGTTATGTAGCCTTTTTTTATAAATAATGCGTTTCTATTCGCATAGTAGTTAGTCTTTTGGAATGTAATTTTGCCGTTAAAAATCCCACTATGCCGTGACACTAGTTTCATTATTGTGACTGTGTTCTGAATATATGAGAAGACTCTATTTCTGAGCATAATTCTTGATTGATAGTTGTTGCCCGAGGTTGTGCAGAGGGACCTTGCACATGCCGAGGTTTTGTTTCTTATTGTTGTACAGTTTCATGATGTATTTCTTTATGTTTATTGTGCCATAGTTATTCACTTATGTATATTGCATTTCCTATGGTACTAAAGTTTCAGTTTTGTTCATAATTTTACATGATTTACATTGTTGTTAACGCTGATCAGTGTGTATGTTCTAGATTACAGTAGGCAGCCCATGCATTTGCATATAGTTTTCACAATGACTAATGACATGGAATCAGTCTTTTTGCTGACTTACTTTTCTTAGCTTTTAATTTCAGTTCTGTTTTGTTTATTTCAATTTTGTTCATTGGCTTTATTAGTTAGCTTAGATATTAAATTGCTCATATCATTTTCAGTTACCTTCGAAAACCATAGCGAGACTAATGGCGAGGGATTGAAGTATCAGTGTGTAACTTGATATTAGTTTTATTTTTCTGCAATTAGATATCAGATTTCTCAAGTTGTTGATGATTACCTTCGAAAGCCATAGCCATACTAACTGGCGAGGGGTCAGATTATGAATTGATGTGATTTCATTTTAAGTTTACTTTTCTACAATTAAATATTAGATTGCTCAAGTTTTTGATGATTACCTCCGAAAGCCATAGCGAGACTAACTGGTGAGGGGTCAGAATATGAATTGATGTAATTTGATTTTAGCTTTACTTTACTTGCAATTTTTTGGATTTCTTTGAGTACAGTAGCTTAATTCATTTCTTTTGTATTTAGGCAGTAGCAGGGATAATGGTTTCATGATCAATAGTTCATTGTTTGTTTGATTAGAATAGTGGCACATTTTCATTTTCTTTTAGGAATTAATTTCATCATTAGCATGTTCTAAGACCTTCTGAAGTTTGAAGTTTTGGAAACCATTATCAAGGACATAATTGCCTTGAAAATTTATATTCATACTTGTCTTTTAGAATTTCCATTTCACATTAGGAGATAAACGAAGATAAAAACCGCCAAAACAAAATAAAAAAAATCAAAAACGACAAAAAGTAAGAAATAGGTCATCTTGCACATATAGTGAGCCACACTTCAACAGTTTACGACTCCCAAATTGACAGTTAATATAGCAATTTAGGACACTCTAAATTGACCAAACAGCTACTCCAAAACTTCCTGAGGCTCCTACTTTGGAGCTAAAAGCTCCTCTCCTGATGGGATCTAAAGCTCCCTCTCAAGAAAGCACCGCATCACTTTCTCCTCATCAAACTTTACATCCCTTCACAACATTGTCATTCGGAGGGATGGTAAGTACAAACGATAATTGTGTGGATTTTCAGTGTAACCCACAAAAACTCCCAACTCTGCTATCAACTCAAGCTTCTTCCTCGAATCTTTAGAGACATGGAAATAAATAGAGGCTCCAAAATTTTTGAAGTGAGACACATCTGACTTTCTCCATGAGAAAGCATCCTCTAGCGTAATCATACCAAGGATTCATGAGGACTCTATTTCAACAAGTAGACTATTGTGTTACATGCCTCTACCCACAAGTGCAGTGGCAGGCCTTGGCCATGTAGCATAGCCCTTGCAGCTCCCACAATGCTTTTGTTCTTTCTCCCAGTTACCTTATTCCATTGTGGGTTGTGGGGTGTTGTCATCTCTCTTTGAATGCCTTCTTTCACACAAAAATCCTTGAAGTCATTTGAGACATTCTCACCTCCATTCTCGCTCTTGAAAACCTTCACCTTCTTGTCGGTCTCTTTTTCAACTAGTGCCTTTAATTCTACAAACTTGGAGAATGTCTCATCCTTCTTCCTCATGAAGAAGATCTAACACTTCCTTGAGAATCTCATCAAAGTAGACTCTTTCCAAGGCTGCACATTCTTTTCTATCTCGATCATGGAATGTGGATTTCACATGCTTCCCCAAGGTACACCCTTTGCAAACATCCTACTTCTCAAGTTCTCCTTTAGCGAGGCCAGTGGTTATTTGTTGCATAATCTTTAAGGTGCCATGATGAAAATGGCCCAATCTCATGTGCCAAAGTTCGCCGACATCGCAGCTCTACACTTTCTCTTCCTTACTACTTAATGCAACAAAATATTCCACATCAAGTTTATACAGGTTTTTCACATGAACCCCAATATTATTCACTTGTCCAATGGCTATATGTCTCAAGAATGCTTTCCCTCTGCTAAAGATCACATCATAACCACGATCTCCCAAGACTGCAATAGAGATGTGATTATTCTTCAGACCTGGCACAAACATAACAATTTTTGAGGTTAAGATGGGATCCCTATTGAAAATAGCAACAAGAAATGATAAAAATAGAGTCCAGAATTCCAATTTTAATTTGTCCTTGAATTAAAATTATGAAGTAAAATCGAATTTAGTCTCACCAGCTACTTGGAAATAATTAATTAATTCATTATAGATTAATTAGTTGGACAAATTCAAGTTAGAAGTATTTCTGAAGTCATGCACGAGTTATCCCTTAAATTAAGGAGATTATCCCATAATTAAGGAGATAAGATTGAGTTTTAATTGAGTTTTAATTAGTTAGCTCAGTTTACTAAGTTAAGTCCAGTTAAATTAGTTCCAAACTATTTGAGGAACTTATTGTGAGTTATCAGTTAGTTGATGCATGCATGCACTTAACCAACATACTCTAGATAATTGAAAATTCCCTCATCAATAACTCATGCATGCTTGTTGTGAGAAAGATCTAGTTGAGCTAAATGTCAAGGAAAATGTACTATCAATTACATGTGTTTTCCTATAAAGGAAACTCATGCATCCAGTCAAGGGAAGATTCCTTGAGGATTGCGCAGTTCTGACAGTGTGTTAGATCGGTGTGTGAGAGCAGTGTTCCACTAGGTGAAGGAGATAATCCTAGAGGAACTACACAAGGAAATAGGAGCTTGGAGGGCAGAGGAGAAGGTTGTGAGAAGCCAAGTTTTCCTGTGAGCATCCAAGAGGATTGTACTGAGAGTTGGCTAGCTGTGAGAGCTAAGGCTTTGTATAATTCCTATGTATTTCCACCTTGTATGATAATACAGATAGTGGGGTTTTTAGCTGAGGATTTCCCCTAAGTATTTTCTGTGTTTCATATGCAGTGATTCTTCTTCTTCTGGTTATATGTGTTCAAATGGATCTTGCTCAATATTTAATCTTCTGCAAATTGATAGTAGAAGTAAATTATAGTATTTTGCTTTGGTATATTGCATTATTGGGTTAATCTACAGTCAGATTTTCTACACGATCTTAGAGGTAGATTTGTAGAAAATTTGTAGAATTTATACATGGTATCAGATCCAGTTCATCGGAGTTGTGAACAGTATACGGAGAAGAGAATTCGAAGTTTGAAGTTCAAGTTTGCAGATTCAAATCGAATTCATATCATACTTCAAATCTATATGGGACATTATGCGACTAATTGCCCATCGAAGAAGTCCATGAAGGGATCCTCAGATGGATCGGAAGGTGAGACATTAGCCTCTCAGTTCGAAATGGACTTTACCCTCATCGCATGCATGGTGTCATCGATGATGGGTTATGTTTCGTATCTTGACAGTGGAGCCTCATTCCACATGACTGAAAATAAAAGTTTATTCAGTACCTTGGAGGAGAAAGACCTCAAGATGCACATAGAGATGGGTGACGACGAAAGGTATAGTGTTTCAGGAGTGGGCACGGTTCCTTTTCAAAGGGAACATGGAGCTCCTATCACCTTGATAGATGTGAAGTATGTGCCTGGATTGAAGAAGAACTTGGTATCAGTCGTGATATTGGAGGACAAAGGCTACGATGTTGTCTTCAGTAAAGGAAAGGCATTCCTTAGACACATCACCACGATACAGGTGAAACAAATCAGTTCACGAGTTAAGAACATGTATGCTCTTGAGGTTCAAGATGCATGCAAAGCCTTGAGGAGCAAGGAAAATGTTAGAGACTTGGTGGTTCAGAGGGAGAGTAAATTACCTCTCAACATGCAATCCTAGAAGAAGTCTTAGATAATTGTGGAGGAGCCACAAGGCCAAGTGGGCAGAGGGATCACATGCATCCATACCTCCAGGTGTGAGGTGGGGTGATGTGAAGTGATAGTCCTAAGAAGGTTGAAATTTGGCAGCGTCCATTGAGAGGTTTATCTCATGGATCATACCTTGCTACGGGATCCCAAAGTACATAGTAGCGGGAGGAATCAGTGGGATTGATGAAGTCAGAGATCAAAGTGACAGTGGCTAGAGTAGTCTGATACTGAAGAGCATAGATAAGGATTAACAACAACACAGAAAGGCAGAGTCAGCAGAAGCACAAAGTTTTCAGTTGATGGAGGCAATAACAGTCATAGACTTTGATGACAGATGCATTATGCTGATTTAGGTTGGATGTTTTTTTTTGTTTCTGGAGTTGCTGGAGCAACAACACTAGAGAGAAGTGTTGCATGTATAACATTCCAAAGGTTCATGATCGGGATTGAGTTGAATTCCTTTCTTGTGGAGAGGGAGTGCTGAAAATAGCAACAAGAAATGATAAAAATAGAATCCAGAATATTCCAATTTTAATTTGTCCTTGAATTAAAATTGAATTTAATCTCACCAACTAGTTGGAAATAATTAATTAATTCATTATGGATTAATTAGTTGGAGAAATTCAAATTAGAAGTCTTTCTGAATTCATGCAAGAGTTATCCCTTAAATTAAGGAGATTATCCCTTAATTAAGGAGATAAGATTGAGTTATATTTGAGTTTTAATTAGTTAGCTCAGTTTACTGAGTTAAGTCCAGTTATATTAGTTCCAAACCGTTTGAGGAAATAATTGTGAGTTATCAGTCAGTTGCTGCATGCATGCACTCAACCAGTGTACTCCAGATAACTGAAGATTCCCTCATCAGTAACTAATGCATGTATGTTTTGAGAAAGACCCAGTTGAGCTAAATGTCAAGGACGTTGTACTATCAGTTACATGTGTTTTCCTATAAAGGAAACTCAGTCAAGGGAAGGTTCCTTGAGGATCGCGCAATTCTGACAGTGTGTTAGATTAGTATGTGAGAGTAGTGCTCCACTATGTGAAGGATATCATCCCAAAGGAAATGCGCAAGGAAATAGGAGCTTGGAGGGCAGAGGAGAAGGCTTGTGAGAAGCCAGGGTTTCCTGTGAGCATCCAGGAGGATTGTACTGAGAGCTGGCTAGCTGTGATAGCTCAGGCTTTGTATAATTCCTATGTATTTCCACCTTGTATGATAATACATATAGTTGGGGTTTTAGCTGAGGTTTTCCCCTAAGTATTTTCTGTGTTTCATGTGCATTGATTCTTATTCTTCTGGTTATACGTATTCAACTTGATCTTGCTCAATATTTAATCTTCGGCAATTTGATAGTATAAGTAGATTATAGTATTTTTATTTGGTATATTGCATTATTGGGTTAATCTACAGTTATATTTTCTACATGATCTTAGAGGTATATTTGTAGAGAATTTGTAGAATTTCTGTTGGAAATAATACTGAGAGGGGAAGTGAATCAATATTATCAAATCAATTATTTTTTGTTTCACAATCAGATTTGTATACGGTACTTCATCTATAGGAAACTGCATATATACGCTACTGTGTCTGAGGCAACCAGCTTATATCATAAAACTTAAGATTCATTAATTTTTGATCTTTAATCAGTGCATCAGGACTTCATTAATCATAAGAGCAGTAAACAGGAGCAGTAAAACAGAATAGATCATCACACACATGAACACAAAGATATAAGGTGGAAACCCAATGTGGGTGAAAACCACCTGCTGCAATTCGTCTCTATCTTGTTTTAATTAGAAACTTCTTTTTACAATGATTTTGTACTGGTGCAGACTTATACCAGTACGCAGGTTGCTGCCTACAGAAGGCTACAACCTTCTCTTGTTCTCCAGCTTCTTCTAGAAGGGAGCTACAACCCCCTTAGCTCTTGTACTAGCTGAGGTACTAGTATGTAGGTGTTGACCTACAGAAAGCTACAAACTTCTCTTTTCTTTCAGGGACCACGTTTCATAAAATTTTAGACTGGATCCATGAATAACATCAATCAAACATCAAGTATATCTCCATCAACCAACCCCCTTTGCACCAAGCAAAGACTTAATCAAATAGTCACTTCTCTGAATGATGTACACAGAAAACAGTACCAGAAATGAGACACCAATTCTAAACCCAGAACACTACAACAATAAACAGAAGTAGCTAAAACATATTTCAAGAGACGTACGCTACTTCAATGTGTACAACATGCGTTCATACGCTGCTGAATTAAGGCCAACCTACGTATACACTATTTCGAATTACATAAATAGCGTGTATACACACTTTTTCTTCGTTGAACCTGCATACAGATCTATAAAAGATAATTTATCCTTTTCACTTATTCAGACATCAATTATACCCAGATTACCAGATTTATAGATCAAGTCATGCGCCAAAAATAACAGATCAAAATCACACAAAGATATTACTATTCAAGCCTTAAGATCTTGATCCATCAATAGTACTTATCCTTCTTCTTACGCTCAGGTTCCTCCACCATAAGCCAATGACCAATATTCCAGATCTAGTTCTTCATAAGATATTCAATGCTTGAGTCAATGCATTTGCCTAATGATCTCCTTCCCCTTTTATAGACTTAGGCCTTACATAATACCATGGTCCAAAACCATAAAGAATGAATACCTTGGACCAAATACCCGGGTTCAACACTTTAGACGAGATACCATGGTCCAAAACCATAGGTCCAAATACCAAGGACTAAATACCATGGACCAAAAATAAGTTTTCCCACACGTATGCGCTTTTTCATGCATGAAAGTGTGTGCATACGCATACACGACTTTTGATCAGCAATACCGCATGTATACGTGACTTTGTCAAAGGGAACCTACGTATACGTCTTTTTCTTTCATTCTGAGAGCCTAAACAGTGATCTTCCATATGAGTGAGTTTCCATCAAGGACAACACCTATGTCATAGTGCCAAACCTGTGTCATAATGCCAATAATCTCCCCCTTTGGACTTGATGGCAACCCCAAGTCACTCAAATTCATTCTCCCCCTTTGACATCAAGGGCAAAGGGTTATGCTCCCCCTGAGTTCATGCTGAAATCTCTGCTCTGTTGTGCTGTCCATGTTACCCTTGATTGTAGGAAAGGTCTGCAAGAAGATGTTCTACAAGAAGATACATAACTTTATACATTATAAATGACATTCCTACCACCAAAGACTCATACATACATCCATCTCCCAACCAAGTGGGGATACATCAAAAGTTTACACAAGATAAAACAAGAACATTACATTATCCATCCCAGGCATAGTGGGGAAATCAAAGTAGGCCATTACATGACCTTGATAAGAAAAGAAATACATGAAATAGAGACGAAATATCTACAACCAAACTATGATAGTTATCAACAACATTCATCAGCAGCATCTGTCAATCATCATTCAGACCAGCAACCATGTTCTCCTTCTGCACCTGTTCCCCCTAAAACCAAAACACTATGAACTTGAACCAAGATCTTCTAGGATAATGCCAACAATGCATTATTAGAAGAATATGTATGCTCCCCCTGAACCTGTGCCAGATGGTCTCTGTCAGACCCATATCAGACTCCTTTCATCCTGAGCCTGGCCTACTGTTTGTCTTCAAACCAACATATACACGACTATATCCACATAAACCGTCATATGTACACGGATTCTCCTCATTAAACTCGCGTACAACCACTTTTCTCTGAAACAGACAAGTTTCAACAGCAAGATGATGCATCAACTACTCCCAGCTTCTGTATGAGGTATTCAAATTTCTCCCTGGGTAGTGGCTTGGTGAGTATATCAGCAACCTGTTCCTTGGAGGGAACATACTCTAATTTGACCTTTTGTTCAAGCACTTGTTCTCGGAGAAAATGATATTTGATAGGTATGTGCTTGGTCTTTGAATGCATGAATGGATTTTTTGAAATACTAATTGCACTTGTATTATCACATAAAATGGAGATAGGTGGACTACAAGTGATTTGAAAATCTTGCAAAATTTGCATCATCCAAAGGAGTTGTGTGCAGCAAGATGCAACAGCCACATATTCTACTTCAGCTGTAGATAAAGCAATTGAACTTTGTTTCTTGTTGAACCAAGATACTAATCTAGAACCCATAAAGAATGCACCACCACTAGAGATTTTTTTTTCATCCACGCTTCCTACCCAATCTGCATCTGTATATGCATGAAGTGTGAGATCTATATCTCTAGGATACCATAGGCCATAGTTTTGTGTCCCTTGAAGATATTTGAAAATTCTTTTAACCGCCTGAAGGTGTGCTTCTTTCAGATTTGTTTGGAATCTTCCAACTATTCCCACTGCCTGCATGATGTCTGGTCTGGTACCTATTAGATAGAGCAGACTACCAATCATGGATCTATAGGTTGGTTGATGAACTGCTACTAAATCATCATTTGCACTGAGGTTGTATCCTGTTACCATAGGGGTACATACTAGTTTCGAATCTTCCATGCCATATTTATTCAAGATCCCCTTGAGGTACTTGGTTTGTGATAGAAAGATATCGTCTTTATTTTGTTGGACTTGTAAACCAAGAAAATATGCCAGCTCACCAAGCAAGGACATTTCAAATTCTTTCTGCATCACCAAAGCAAAGTTTTGACTCATGGCTTCTTCATTGCTACCAAAGATGATATCATCAACATACACAATAAGTATTAGCAATTTATCATTATCAATTTTTACATATAGATTGCTATCTACTGATCCTTTTGAGAAACCTTGTTGATAGAGGTATTTTTCCAGACGATAATACTAAGCCCTTGGAGCCTGTTTAAGACCATAGAGTGCCTTCTTAAGTCTGCATACAAGTTTTGGATCATTTCCAAGGATGAATCCATCTGGTTGTTCAATATACACTTCTTCTTCCAAGTCTCCATTTAAAAAGGCAGATTTCACATCCATTTGAAAAACTTTGAACTTCTAAAAGCTAGAAAGAGCAAGGAACATTCTTATGGCTTCAAGTCTAGCAACCAGTGCAAAAGTTTCTTCAAAGTCTATACCTTCTTGTTGAGCATACCCTTTACAAACAAGTCTGGCCTTGTTTCTAATAACATCTCCATTTTATTTCATCTTGTTTTTGAATATCCATTTTGTCCCTCTGACATTCTTATCGTTTGGTCTAGGAACCAACTCCCAAGTGTTATTCTTTTCAATCTTCTCAAGTTATTCATTCATGGCCTTGACCCAGCATTCATCTTTGCATGCTTCTCTTATATTTTGTGGTTCAGTGGAGGAGAGCAATGCTAGATAGCTTGAAGCTTCTGAAATAGTTCTTCTTGTTTGTACACCCGCCTCTTTCTGCCCCAAAATTTGAGTTTCTGGATGATTCTTCTAAACGTACCTGGATGGAATCTTTTCTTCTATCCTTATCTGTTCTTCTGGTGCCTCATGGGTTTCTTCTTCATCACAAGTCTGATTTGATATTGAAGGATAGTCCTCATCATCTTCGAAATCTTCGGAATTTACCTACCTGGGAATGTTTCCTTCTTCATTAATCACTACATCAATACTCTCAACAATTTTTCCAAGTCTTTTATTGTAACATTTATATCCTTTGTTGTGGGGAGAGTAACCAAGGAGAATGCCTTCATCTGCTCTAGGTTCAAACTTGCCAAGGTTTTCATCAGTCCTTTTGATGTAACATTTGCTTCCAAAAATTTTGAAGTATTTAACCGTGGGAGTCTTACCATACCAAAGTTCATGAGGATTTTGAGTGTTGTTCACCTGGACGTTTGTCTTGTTGAGAATTGTAACCGCAGCAAATGCAGCTTCACCCCAGAAGGTTGCGGGAGTTCCAGACTCATCAAGCATAGCACGAGCCATTTGTTGAATTGTTCTGTTCATCCTTTCCACTACTCCATTTTGTTGAGGAGTCCTTGCAGTAGAGAATTCCCTTCTAATTCCATGTTCTTCACAAAAATCGAAAAATTCATCTGAGGTAAATTCCCCTCCTCTATCAAACCTGAGGCATTTGATTCTGTGATCTGATTTGTTTTCAACCAAGGCTTTGAATGCTTTGAACTTTTTGAAAGCTTCATCTTTATGCTTCAGAAGTCCTATCCAACACATTCTTGAAAAGTCGTCAATGAACAATATGAAGTATTCTTCTCCTCGAGGTGACCTCTTCCTAGTTCGACCACATACATCAGTATGGAAAAGTTCAAGTGGCCTACTAGCTGATCCTTCCTTCTTAGGGAAATTAGTTCTAGTTTGCTTACCAAATTGACACGATTTGCATATTGTATTGTCAGGAACTCTGATGTCAGGGAGATCACGAACCACCTGATATTTGCATGCTTTCCTTATCCGAGAGAAGCTTAGATGCCCCAATCTTCTGTGCCATAGCTAGTGTTCATAATTCTTGCTTAGATAGCATTGTTGTTGTCCTCCCTTGAGTATGTACAAATTATTTGGAGTTCTTATGCCTTTGATCACTATTTCTCCTGTATCAAGCTCACAAACAATACATCCATTTGATCGAAATATTACCTCATTTCCTTGATCACACATTTGGCTGACACTCAATAGATTATGTTTTAAGCCATCAACATACATAACATTTCCAGCTTTGACCTTTTCTTTCGAAATAACAGAACCTTTACCTTTTATGAATGCAGGGGTGTCATTTCCAAATGAGACCTTCTTTTCCTTTTCAAAGACACTATATGACTAAAGTTTTTCTTTATCACCTATCATATGTTTTGAGCAACCACTGTCGATGTACCATTGATTTTCCTGTCCTTCCGCATATAAGGCTATACCACATCTTTCTGGTTGCGGTTCTTTCTTCCTCCATGTTTTGGAACTTAATGAAGCTTGCTCCTTCTGAGTTGTTTGCCGAAACCTACTCCTGCACTCAGAATCTTCATGACCGAAGTTGTTACAAATAGAACATTTTATTTCATTTTCAAGAGCAGAAAAGTTATTGTAGGTTATTTTCATGATTCCAGTCACACTTCTTTGATTTCGTGCTTCTCTGGTCATATTGGTCTTGTATGCAACACATTGAGCTGCTTTGTGTCCAAAGTTATGATAAGAGAAACATTTCCCATTGTAGAAATTCCTGCGATTATCAAACCTTCTGTCCAGATGATTGTAATTTCCATAGCCATTCGTTCTTGAGACAAATTGAGAATGATTTACCTGTGGTTGGTTGTAGCTTCTGTTCATCCTTGAAGTAGAGTGCCCTCGATTTACTTGGTGATCTACATTGTGTCTTTGTTGTCGATTGTCAACTTGTTCACTTCTCCTTTCTGCTTTAAGATAACTTTTGGAGGTAGATGGCTTCCGTGTTTGAGATGCTTCTTCAATATACCCAAGACCTTTCTTGATCAGAGGAGAAAGCTGCACTTTGATAATCTCATCTAAAGTTTTAGATCCTTTAGAAAATCTAAGATTAAGAGCTTTTGTTTTCTCAATATCTTTTCTAAGTCCCACAATTTCACATTCTAATTGTTCATTGTGTTTTTCCATTTCAGCAAGTTGGAGTGTCAGAGTATCTATAATCATATTCTTTTCTTCTAAACAAATTTTAAGTTTAGAAATTTCTTCATAAAGACCTTCTTCATCTATAACATCCAAGAAATCATCATCTTCAAAAGCCATCAAGAGTCTATAATCATTACCTTGTTCATCTTCATCATTATTTGAAAATCCATCACTATCTTCATGTGTATAATAGCTCTTCTTACTTACATTCTATTTTATGTTCCATCTATCTGGTTCCTTACCCTTGTCAATCTTATCTTTATGTGGACACTTGGCTGCATAGTGACTGACTCTTCTGCAAGCAAAGCATTTCAAAGGTAGCTTACCTCTAAATCTTCCAGAACCCTGTTGAAGGTTCTTGACAAAGTTTGATTCTTCCTCTCCTTCTGACATATGTCTTGACTCATTGTATTCTCCCTTTCCTGAGGCTTTGAATGAAAATTCTCTCATGTCTGATGGTCCCCCTTTTCTCATTTCGAAAGCAGTTAGAATTCCGTGAAGCTGTGACATGGTAATGCTTTGAAGATTTTGCTTTTCTTCTATGGCCGAAACTTTTGATTCAAACTTAGAAGTTAAATATCTTAGAACCTTTTCAACCAAAGTAACCTCTTTTATCTGTTCACCCAAGTTTTTCATACAATTAACAATCTCATCTATACTTAAGAAATAATTAGCCACACTTTCATCATTGTGCATTCTGAGATTTTCATATTGAATTATGAGAGTTTGTAGTTTTGCACGTTTTACCTTATCATCTCCTTCATAGCTCAGAACGATCTTGTCCCATATTTCTTTTGTGGTTTTGAGCTGCATAACCTTGACGAATTCTGATTGAGATAAACTCCCTAATAGAGTATTGACAACCTTTGCATTTGTTTCATACTGCTTCTTACCAGCCGTATCTGTAGGAGTTGTTGATGGAAATGTGTATCTTGTTTCCAAAATATCCCAAACTTCTGTACCAAGAGATTGAAGATAGCCTGTGATTCTTACCTTCCAATAGACGAAGTTGCTTCCATCAAAGATTGGTGGCTTGATAGATGCCTCCTTTTCATAGTTGCTCATGATGATAGATCTTCCTTCAAGCGATCAAGCTTCTTCTGAAGGACCTGCTCTGATACCAATTGTTGGAAATAATACTGAGAGGGGGGGGTGAATCAGTATTATCAGATCAATTATTTTTCGTTTCACAATCAAATTTGTATACGCTACTTCATCTATAAGAAACTGCGTATATATGCTACTGTGTCTGAGGCAACCAGCGTATATCAGAAAACTTAAGATTCATTAATTGTTGATCTTTAATCAATGCATCAGGACTTCATTAATCATAAGAACAGTAAACAGGAGAAGTAAAACAGAACAGATCATCACACACATGAACACAAAGATATAAGGTGGAAACCCAATGTGGGTGAAAACCACCTGCTGTAATTTGTCTCTATCTTGTTTTAATTAGAAACTTCTTTTTACAATGATTCTGTACTAGTGCAGACTTATACTAGTATGCAGGCTGCTACCTACAGAAGGCTACAACCTTCTCCCATTCTCCAGCTTCTTTTGGAAGGGAGCTACAACCCCCTTAGGTCTTGTACTAGCTGAGGTACTAGTACGTAGGTGCTGACCTACAGAAAGCTACAACCTTCTCTTTTCTTTCAGGGACCACGTTTCATAAATTTTTAGACTGGATCCATGAATAACATCAATCAAACATCAAGTATATGTGCATCAACCAACCTCCTTTGCACAAAACAAAGACTGAATGAAATAGTCACTTCTCTGAATGTTGTACTTAGAAAACAGTAACAGAAACCAAACACCAATTCTAAACCCAGAACATTGCAGCAATAAACAGAAGTAGCTAAAACATATTTCAAGAGATGTACGCTACCTCAATGTGTACAACATGCGTGCATACGCTGCTAAATTAAGGCCAACCTACGTATACGCTATTTCGAATTACATAACCAGCGTGTATACGCACTTTTTCTTTGTTGAACCTGCGTACAGATCTATAAAAGATAATTTATCCTTTTCACTTATTCAGACATCAGTGATACCCAGATTATCATATTTATAGATCAAGTCATGCGCCAAAAATAACATATCAAAATCACACAAAGATATTACTATTCAAGCCTTCAGATCTTGATCCATCAATAGTACTTATCCTTCTTCTTGCGCTCAGGTTCCTCCTTGATTCAGATCCAGCTATCCACCATAAACCAATGACCAGTATTCCAGATCTAGTTCTTCATAAGATATTCAATGCTTGAGTCAATGCATTTTCCTAATGATCTCCTTCCCTTTTTATAGACTTATGCCTTACACAATACCATGGTCCAAAACCATAAAGAATCAATACCTTGGACCAAATACCTGGGTTCAACACTTTAGACTAGATACCATGGTCCAAAACCATAGGTCCAAATACCAAGGACTAAATACCATGGACCAAAAATAAGTTTTCCCACACGTACACACTTTTTCGTGCATGAAAGTGCATGCATACGCATACGCTACTTTTGATCGGCAATACCGCGTGTGTACGCGACTTCGTCAAAGGGAACTTGCGTATACGTATTTTTCTTTCATTCTGAGAGGCTGAATAGTGATATGCCATCTAAGTGAGTTGCCATCAAGGACAACACCTATGTCATAATGCCAACAATTTCTACAATCCCAACTCCCTCTAAAAGGTTACTGTACCAATCCTGGTAGAGTTGTACCTTCTGTTTTCCCCTAGATAAATATACATCTAGAGATATTTCTCCTCCAGGTCACTGAAAAAATATCTACACCCTGTCATGTGGAACAAGGCACCTAAGTCTGAGTACCACACACTCCCCATCAATGTGATGGCCATGCATGTGATAAGGGTGAAGTCAAGATTGAACTGTGAAGCCAAAGATTCACCTACTTCTCCTCTTGAGTTCTTCTTGCTCGATTTTTTATGTGGACACTTTGTGGCATAGTGCTTGAATTCATGACAATTGAAGCATTTGATTTTGGACAAGTCTTTCTTCTTGCCCCCTTGGCTAGATTTTGGTTTGGTTCAAGATTTCTTCCCTTTTCCCTTCTTTCCATTTCCAACCAATGCAACATTTTCTTCATCCTTTGTCTTGGATCAGGTTCCATCCCGATTATTTCTCCTTAACTCTTTGTGAACCAAATTAGACCACAACCTTTCTCACTTTGGTAATTTTCCTTTCCATTCACCGAGTCCTAGTATTTATGCCATCGTTTGGGAAGGCTTAGAAGAGCTAGGATCACTAGGTCATGTTCTGTAATAGTCACACCGACCCCTCCAATCTCATCATGAACTTGTGTAAATATGTTGAGATACTGCAAAATAGTGTCATTCTTTTGCATCTTGATATTTTGAAGTTTGTATTTGAGGGCCAATTTCCTATGGTCATTTCTATTATGTATTAGATATTTTTAGTGCCTACCACATTGCGAAAGGACTTTCTTTCCCATGGATATTTGAGACAATGTGGTCTTGCACTCCCTCCACGATTAGTCTTCTCACCTTGGCTACATATTTCTTCCATTGAGCTAGGCTTTGGGCATCAACTGATCCTGGTTTTGCAATGTTTGTCTTGACATATTCTAAAAATTTGTTGTCATCAAGCACCGCATCGATGTGATCCTTCCATGCAATGAAATTCGAGATTCCTTCCAAGGCGTACTCTAATCTCATCCCATAAAAGGTCATCTTCCCAACTCTAAAGAGATCTTACTACGTTAAAGATACAAATTTGAACCTACTAAGGAACAACTTTGAAATTCATGTTCTAATGTGAATCCAACTCTAATACCATGTAGAAATTATATTGGTGTAGAATTGAAATTGCTCAAGAAATTTTAATCTAAATTAAGAGACACAATTCTACTCTACTGCTATGTGTAAATTAATTCACAATTTAGAACAACAAACTCAGACATGCAATAAGAAATAAAACACATGCACAATGTTTTTCTAGGGAAAAAACTGCTAAAACCCTTAATCCTGCTTGCATTATTCAGATGAATAGAGAATGTATCACAATTGCTAGCTTGCTCCGAGCTCAACTTGCAAGTGAATAACCTATCTCTCTATTTAATGAGAATATCTCACCTATAATTAGTCAATTTATGCCTCTTATTGAGCCCCTATTTCCTTTCATAATTCCTGAGGAATTAGGCCCCTACTATTTGGGAATTTTCCTCCAATTGATTGCACAATTCCCAAGCTTGATCATCTGACTGCATACAACACCTCTACACTCAAGACTAGTCTACAAATGATGTTACACTGCCTTGGAATCTCCACCACAACTAGGGAACTTGAATTCTCTGCATGCACTAGCTATTTTGGGCTGATTTATTAGTTAACTAGATGATCACTAAGTTAGACTATTGTCCCACTGCACAATTAACCTTCCACTAGTTCTATCAACAATTAGAACTAGTTTAACTAAAAATAACTTGAAATAATTGACCTTGATTTCTACAAATTAGCAATCACACATGCTTAATTGAACTCCAAACAATATAACTCAAATTTACTAATCTAATTGAGTGACAAGAGCCATGTCACACAAGTTAACTGCACCCATGTTTTCTACTAATGTGGAAATTTGAATTTTCTCAATTTGACCAAGGTAAAGTCAAATTGAGACTTTCCTGCTTCATTTTTCAACAACAACCTGATTGAGACACCAACCTTGAAAGAATGCAAGAAACTAATCACTATAGGCTAAAATTTGATTGACGCTCCAATCTCGATGATCAATGAGGTCCAACTTGCTCCAGGCTCCGATGTGATTGAGGCTCCAACCTACGCTATCATCCAAATTGTTTGAGGCTCTAACCTTGATGATTAGCGGGCTCCAACTTGCTCCAGGATCCAACTTGATTGAGGCTCCAACCTCTATGAGGGGCATGCTCCATCTTTCTTTAGGTTCCTATCTCAATGGAGGTACCCACCTCCTTATTCAACTCCTTGTGGACGTCTATGTCATATCATTTTCAAACTGGATAAATTGTCATGAGAAATATTTATTTATTTATAAAGAGAAATAATGACAACTTGTACATGTTGTGACCATCATCTAAACCTACATATATTGTCATTGTTATCGCCGCCACTACAATTTGCAAAATATGTCACTACAACAATCATTGCCACACCCTGTAAATATTGTTACCACAACAAATACAATTATATCAGTCTTTTTCATTAACTATCATGTTATTTTCCATACTTTTCTCTGACTCATTCATCAATCTAGTTGCTCAAATTCCTTCTTGGAACTAGTTCTAGTCTTATTTCCAAAGTGTCTACAATTTATTAATGAACCTTAAAATCATATAAAAGAGATTTTGGACATAAAATATTAGTTAACAAGGCATTTCATACCTTTGAATACATCCACTTCTAAGCCCAAAATATCATGCTTCTTCCGGAATTAAATTTAGAGCAATAATGAGTGAAAAATCTTAAAATAATCATCCAAAATTATATAATTAATTATCCATTATACAAAACACCCTTTTCCAAGTGCATTGGACAAAATGTTTAACTTCTAGTAGTGGTGGTATAATATGCACACCAACGATTTGGTTAATTTTGTGAAATAATGAAGCTAATTAAATTAAAATAAAATTTAACTTGATCCCCATCGACCTGCCAACAATAATTCCATACCAATCACGCTACCGATGGGGCTTGTTACATTTTTCCCTCAATCTAATTTTTTTATACATATTATCATATATATGGCATACAAATGGGCTCGTGGGAAATATACCTTCGAAAAAAGGTTTTTCGTTCCACTGACCAGTGCACACTCGTCATGGATAATGGTTATCTGACCCTTCCACTCACACCAAGACTAGAAGCTACTATACATATGACATTCATGCCAAAAATGTATTTGTTGTCAAAGTCTCACTTCAGCCAATGACCACCTCAGTGATGTCTCTTTGGGGGCATCACCCAACTTAGGCATTTGCCTCCACCAAAACTAGATAAGTGGTGCCAAAATAGAATCAACCATCCATGTCGTTCTTGGAGAAATTTGGCTCAGACAGTGTTGCCTTGCGCAAACTTAACTATTAAAAAATTGAATTAGACTTCTCGGGTTGACCTAACAACTCAATTGATTTCACATGCTTTGATCATGACTGAGGTTGTTGCTTGAAATTACTTAACCCTGTGTAGTTATATTGATGGAGTGGACTATAATTGACAATAGTCATGTAGAAGTTATTGAGATAGGGCCGACGTTCTCACTCATGTTCCCTCGCCAAAAACACAAATTCTCATACTGGGTCATTAAACTTAGTGCCATGTGATTGTCTCATGTAACCATTCCTTGTATTATGTTAGCACTGAAGGCCCAAGCACATAGATTGGGTCATTAAACTTAACACCATGTGATCATTTCATGTAACTATCCCTTGTATCACGTTAACATCTCTTAGTCTTAGTTCATGTAACCATATGACCATCCCATGTGACCTTTCCCCAGGGGTCATTGGTCACCCATATGATGATTTCATCATGCCACAAGTTAGCCCATGAGGGGTGCCACATGTATTATGCAACCAACTCACAAAATAGAAGAAGAGATAGATCAACAACTTCAAAATTAGCCTCTTCAAGGGGGACACCTCCTTTACATTACACAAATGAATAATTCTTGGATGATACAAATGAGAAAACCTCCTTTCTATGTATAGGAGTCTAAGGGGTCACAATATAATCAGAGCTGACATAAATAAGGTAAGGGAAAAAAATAACAATAGTGGGCTTCTATGGGGCACAATAATAACAATATGGGGACTACATGGGGACAAAAATAACAATAAGGGGGGCTACACTGACAATAACAATGAGGGAATCAACCAATATTATAGGGACTTAACATGCCCCTCTCCTTCAAAAAAAGTGTTTTCCTAAACACTTGAGTAGTTCTAGATGCTTCTGTATAAAATTATCATCCTCCCATGTGGAATCTTCAGCTGGTAAGTTCTTCCACTTGATGAGATACTCTGAAATTGATCGATTTTGCAGTTATTGAGTTCTTGTTATGTGACTTCTTCAAGTTCCAATATGATTTTTCCTTCTTCGTCAAGTTCTGGCAATATTGTTTGAACTGGGAGCTTGTCGCCTATAACCTTCTTTAAGAATGAAACATGGAAAACTGGGTGCACTCAGGATGATGAAAGAAGCTCTAATTTGTATGCCATAGTAGCAATCTTTTGCAACACCTTGTAAGGACCATAATACTTTGGTGATAATTTATTATCCTTCTTAGCTTGCTTGAGGGGTATTTGTTTGTAAGGTTGTAGACATAAAAATACATAGTCACCTACATCAAAACTTCCTTCACTGTGATGTTGATATGCCTGTTGTTTCATTCTATTTTGTGCCAAAGTGAGGTTATCCTTTAAGAGTTGGAGAACTTGTTGTTGATGCTCGATGTGATCTTCCACTGCTTGAACCTTAGAATTTTCTCTTAAATATGATGTGATGGAAAGTGGATGATATCCATAAAGTGCCATAAATGGGGTCATTTTTGTTGGAGTATGGAAGGAAGTGTTATACCACCATTTAGCCAGAGGTAACCACTTGGCCCATTATGTATATTTATCAGATACAAAGCATCGAAGATATCCTTCCAAACATTTGTTCACTATCTTAGTTTACCCATCAGATTGAGGATGACAAGATGAGATATGAGCTAATTGAATACCCAGACAAGAAAAGAATTCCATCCAAAAATTTCCAGTTAAAATTGGATCTCTATCGCTTACAATAACTTTTGGGTTTCCATGTAGCTTTTGAATTGTTTCCATAAATGAAGTAGCAATTGTACTAGCTTTAAATGGATGAGATAATTCACAAAAGTGTGCATACTTGGTAAGTCTATCAAGTACCACCATGATGACACTCTTTCCTTCGGACTTGGGTAAACCTATGATAAAATCCATTGAAAACTCCTCCCAACGTTGATTTCGAATGGACAAAGGCTGTAACAGACCTGGGGTCTTAATTGTCTCAACTTTATTTTGTTGGCAAACCAAAACATTCTACCACAAACTTTTGAATATCATATTTAAGGCCTTCCAAAAATATTCCTTCTTAACCTAGTGGTAAGTTTTTGAAAATCCTGAGTGCCCTCGTAAGGGAGAGGTATGCAATTCTAGAAGAATTTTTTGTTTGAGTTGGGAATTCTTACAAAGGTATAAGTGATCTTTGTACCATAATGAATCATTTTTCCAGCTAAATGTATCATATGTATTGGGATCTTGCTGCAACTTTTGAATGAGTGCCGACACTTCTTCGTCATTCTTCCATTCATCCCTTGCTTCGGTTATCCAATCTGGTTGGATAATAGAAATGGCACAAAGAAATGCTTCCACATCCTCATCCTTTCCTGAGAGTGCATGTGTAACAACATTTTGCTTCCTTTTTTTTTAGATTATTTCAAAGTCATAACCCAACATCTTTGTGACCCATTTTTGCTGCTATTCAAAAGATAATTTTTGTTCTAAAATGTATTTAATATTATCATTATTCATTTTTCCCTTGAAGTGTCTTCTGATTGGGTAAGGTCGTAATTTATTAAGTGCATGTAGTATTTCCAACATTTCCTTCTCATAAATAGTTTTTGTAAATACTTTCCTTTGATTGGACAACTTTCAAAATCAATGGGTCTTCCTTCTTGTATTAAAACAACATCAATTCCATTTCCTGAGGCATCACATTCCACAATAAAGGTTTTTGTGAAGTCTAGTGTAGCTAAGACCAGTGCTTGGCACATTGCCTCTTTAAGATTTTCGAAGGCCTTAGTTTCTTCTGGAGTCCAAGAAAATACACCTTTCTTTAGTAATGTTGTTAGAGGTTATACTAATCTCCTCTAATTATTAAAAAACTCGCGATAACACCCTATTAACTCGAGAAATCCTCGTAGATTCTTTATGGATGTGGGGATTTTTCATTCCTTAATGGCTTTAATCTTGTTAGGGTCAACCTTAACACCATCATGAGATAGAATATGACGCATTTATTCCACCTCTTTTACTCCAAAGAAACATTTGGAGGTCTTTTCATATAACTATTTCTCCTCCAATAGTTTGAGCACCCTATCAACATGTTGAACATGATCCTTCCAAGACTTGCTGTAGATTAGTATATCATCAAAAAATACTACCACATTTTTTCTAAGGAAGGGTTTGAAAATGGAATTCATCAAACCTTGAAATGTAGAAGGTGCATTGGTAAGGCCAAATGGCGTGACCAAAAATTCATTAATGACCCTCATGAGTTATAAATGTTTTTTCGGAATTTCTTCAGTCTTCATTCTTATTTGATGATATCCTAAACGAAGATCAAACTTGGTGAAGTAAATTTATCCATGTAATTCATCCAATAATTTATCAATGACAGGAATGGGAAATGTATCTTTAATAGTGAGCTTGTTTAGCTCCCTATAATCTAGACACTTATGCCATGATCCATCCTTCTTGTGCACCAATACTATCGGAGCATAGAAAGAAATTTGACTAGGTTGAATTATACCAGCCTCTAGCATTTATGCAACCATACATTCAATTTCACTCTTTTGGCCATAGGGATATCTGTAAGGCTTGACGTTGGGAGGAACATTTCCTGGCATCAAAATGAATAGAATTATCATGATCATAAATAGGTGGGAGTCCTTTGGGAGTCTCAAATACCTTGAAATGATTGTCTAATACTTTTTGGAGATCTAGACAAATAGATGATTTCAATGTTTAAACATCTAGTGAACATAATTGTGCAATTACACCCCATTATTCGTTATTTATAAGATGTTTCATGCCATTAGAGTTGATTATATTTCATGGTTTCCTTGTGATACCCCTTAATTCATCTTCCTTTTCTTCCCAAAAAACATTCAAGAAAGTTCTTGAAAGTTAAAAGCTATCTTACCCAAAGATTTTAACCATTGGACTCATAGTACAACGCCAACACCACCCATTGGAATGGAAAGAATTGGCCTAGTCAATACATATTATCCCATGGATAGCTTTATATTATGGCATTTTCCAGAGAAATTTATAGTTCCTCCATTTGCAACCATCACTTGACACTCTGGTGCTGGATATAGGAAGAAATTCAATTCCTTGGCTATCTTACAATCAATAAAATTATGGTTACCACCCAAATCAATCAACACTATTACCTTTTTATTCTTGATATGCCCTTCTATCTTGAGAGTTTGGGGAGTGGTAATTACTACCAATGCATTACAAAATATGGCCGGATTCATTTCTTCTTTCTCTGGAGTTGGTTCATGGTGTATATCCTCTTCTTTTGACATTTCTTATTCCTTTTCTTCTTCCTCTTCACAATCTATGTAAAACAATTTCTTCTCGGCACACTTATGACCTTTAGTGTATTTTCTATCACAACTGTAACAAAGCCATTTTCTTCTCTTTCTTCCCATTTTTGTGGTGTACACCTTGTAGGTTCTGGAAGGCTAGGAGCAACAACATTTCCATCTTTATAGTTGTGAGTGGTAGGCTTCCTTGTCGACGTAATTTTTCTTTCAATTTTTCTTGCCAACATGAATGCTTTCTCCAATGAATCAAGGTCCCAAAGTAAAATATCATGTTGGATGTTATCCTTTAAAGTCCCTATGAAGACATCAATCCTATTCTCCTCTCGAATATCATTTACCCTTATAATCAATTTTTGGAAATCCTCAATATGCTCCACCATTGAACCCTTTTGTTTGAGATTTATCAATTGGCTAAATAAGGTGATTCACTTTTTATACTCATAATGTGTTATCATTTCCTTCATAAAAATTGAACAAGTGACAATTTTTTTACGAGAGCAAAGCCATCGATATCATACAAATTGATTAGGTTCTAAATATAAAGTTTTAATGCATACCTTTTGTGTGTTTTTCACATTATGGAGATCAAAATATTGCTCCACATGTAGTATCCATGTTACGGGGTCCTTGTCATCAAACATCCTCATATCAATCTTTGGAATATTATGGGTCTTCAATCCAATGTTAGAATCTATGAAATCATGATTGACATTTCTTTTGTTCTCATCATGAGTTTCATCTACTACCTTTTCGCCATCAGGAAGCATTTCTTGTAGCAACTTTGTCAAACTTTCCTTCAAACCTTTCATGTATTTATTCAAATCATCCATGTTTCCTTTAAGTTTTGCTTCTATACCATCAATATTAGCTTTCATATTATCTTCTCTTACTTTTTGTGAGAGCAAAATTTGTTGCACTTGGCCTCTTAACATTGATATATCATGTTGCATTTCTTCCTCTTCTACATGTCTTATAGTAGAGCTTTCGGGTTGCTTACTAGGTGTTTCAATTTTCTTTCTTCGGGGCATAAATTAATGATAATTATGTTTCACTATTCCCTTTGAATCACTTCAAACTATATTTTCAAACAAAACTTATGAAAATTTTAAAAACTACACACCTTTGTGTTTTCGCTTTATAGGAGCTCGATATTGAATCTGTTGTAACTCTATAATTTCAAATCTCCAAGGTCTAAAATTTTGTCCTGTGGTAGAAACATGAGACCTCTTTCCAACACCACAAATCGGATCAAGATTGGATTCCAAAATAAAGAGTTATTCCCAATATTCCACGATGAACTGATTATAGACTAGTTCAATAGAGCGAAATTGTATGAAGTGCCACATGTCACTGTTTTGACCTTTGGCATTAAAAAATATAACCAACAAACTAAAGTCCATCTTCTTTCTGTCACGTTTAAAAATCTGAATCCTATGCTCAGAGAGAAAGTTATGATGAGTTTCCCTAGGTTACCAGTTTGGGATGGAATTCTGGAGCCTGCAAAAACCCTAAGTTCCCCAGCTCATATATCTGAAAATATAGTGACACAAGATCTGAAATTCTAACACAAGGTTCATCAAGATTGCAGCTAAAATGGGCTTTAATTTTATCTTTTGAATATTTGTATAGAAACTTTTATAGCGAAAATTCCACGATGATCTGTTTGAAGTAGCGAAACCCTAGAATCCAAAGCTCTGATTCCAAATGTTATGCAACTGACTCAAAAAGTAGAAGAAGAGATAGATAAATGACTTCAAAATTAGCCTCTTCGAGGATTCAAAATCCTTTACATTACACAAATGAACAATTCTTGGATGATACAAATGAAAAAACCTCCTTTCTATACATAGGAGTCTAAGGGGTCACAATATAATTAGAGCTGACATAACAATATTAATGTGAGGGAAAAACAATAACAATAGTGGGCTTCTATGGGGCACACTAATAACAATATGGGGACTACATGGGCACACACATAACAAAAAGGGGGGCTACACTAACGATAACAATGATGGAATAAACTAGTATTATAGGAACCTGGCAACATGTCACCCAAATTCTAACTTTATACCAACGAAGATGCGACAATTTTCCATGCCATGTGTCTTTCCCTGGTGATGCCATGTCACTTTGTTGAGATCAGTAAGTGATGCGTCAGGCCATGTACGTCATGAATGAGGCTACCAAGTCACCACATCAAGCCAATCTAATATTGGTAAGTGTCATTCTGAGGGGCCATTTCATGTCCTATAAAATGTTTCCACGTGTTATTCTTTGGTTGGATTGATAGGTCAGGTTAAAGATCATGAAACTCTACCATTCAATCATTTCACCCAGTTTTCGTATTTGTTTGATTTGCGAAAGTTTCTTGACATTCAACAGTGCTAAATGTTGTGTATGTTTGTCTAAAATCTTCCATTGACCAAAATATTGAATCATGGATCTGCCCAAAAGATGTGCACATTTTAACATATATGGTGTCAAGGGTTTTTTCACAATACTTTAGGTTCTCCGCTTAATACTGATCTTGAAATGGCCATAAATTCTCATCCACGAGGACTTTTTCAGAGCAGAATATACCATTGGAAAAGTATCAACGATATCTATGCAACCATACTATTTATAAAATCTTTAGGACACCATAATTGCATCAAAATATTAGATAAATTCATGCACCTTTAACTTCACTTGATGATATCCTGTAAGAATCATACCTGTGATTTTGCGTCATAGAGAGTACCACTGATTCCTTAGGCATCATGAATGATATTTTTGTTCTGTCATACATCCCCTTTGACATCAATGACATCTTCTTTTCATCAATGAAAGAACAATGTGCAACATAATCATGCACTCAAATTATAGCTTGAAACCATAAGGAATTTCCTTTTCCTTTAGGAAGACAAAGAGGATCATATATCATTTTCCATTTACATTGTGTGCTCCATTAAACTTTAAGGTCTAGAGTTCTAGTGGGTTAATCCTTTTTTCTTCAAATTTTAGTTTCTTACATCCTTCTATAGAGGATTCCTCATAAGTGGGGATGAAATTTTTTATGTTATAAAAGGTGTAGGAAGAGAAGTTGGATAGTTGTTTTTTTAATTTGAAAGAGAGTAGGAAATCTTAAGATCCTTATATAGGACCCTAGTTTCACTCCCAAATATAAGCATGGTAACAAAAGATAAGTCAAATTAGATACTGCCTCATACAAACTTCCCCAATGTCTTGGTAACAACATGCCATATGTGGAAGGGACATTAGCAATTATCACATCTATCATGACAAATTTTATTTATATTTATACCATCCTTTCCACCAAATATTTAATCATTACCAAATATTAGACTCTTTTGGAATCAAGTGCCTTGTGATATCCAATCCTAATTTATCTTAAATATCCAAGGGAATCAATAAATAAGAGGTCTAGGATCATATAAGAAATTGTGTAGTTGGAAGTTTTGGATCTCCAAAATTATATAAAATGGTAGGGTATGTTCATCTCCCATTTCAGATTTCCAAGCATAATATTAAGGGAATCATCTTGTAGTTTAATTAGATCTGAATGTGGATGTCATGTTGGAGGACAATTGGATTTATAGGCGGGCCTCTCTTTTTATTGTTGAGAGATTTGGATTTGGGTAGATTGACCCGGTGGTTGTTCTCTAACCCCTAAGAAATATGATATCTCTTTTCTATGGGAAACAATATTGATATTTTTTTTGTTGGCTTGACCCACGGGGGAATTTGAACCTTAAATCTCATGCTTTACAAAATACTTCATGATATTGAAATCACCAATTAAACTACCCCTGTGGGCTAACAATTTTGTCGAATTCAAATATAAGAATTTTTATTTTAGTCAAATTGTATCTAATATCAAAAGTAGGGGGACCCCTTGGGGATCCATATAGGTATTTAGTGTTAGCATTGGACTTGATTACGATGTAATTTGACTAAGGGGAGATTGGAAGCTTCTAGTTGTTTACAACTCATGCCTCATTAGGATGTGAGGCCTCCTAAGGCTCCTCTTTGATTGGAATTATTGGCTTCTTGAAATTAGCTTATTTGCATGCCATGTATTTCTTTAGAGCTTAAACCACTCTTTCTATATTTCTTCATTCATTTCCAATCCTTGCAAAAATTTCAACTCTCCTAAAATTTTGGGATGTACGCCTTGGATATAGATCATAATTTCTTCTTATTTAGCCATGAGTTATCAAATTACATCTTGACCTAGATATTAGTTAAGTTTAAAGGTTGATCACTTGTAATAAAATATATTCATTGAGAACTTCCCCCTCTTCTTCACTTAGAGACCCATCTAATACAATATTGGAAGTTGGGAAATCATAAACCATGAGATTTTCCTTAGGATGGAACAACATTTTTATATCCATGGGCCAATCAACTCAACCTTCAACACCTTGTTCATAGTAATATTCATAATAGGGAGGACAAGGCATAAACTCATGAACCTATATTTGGGGGACACATTGGCCTAGAGACTCATTATGAGATTTTTTTTTAGGTGTAATTAGGTTATAGTAAAGAAATACTTCCAAGGAGAAAGAAAGACCTTTATTGAATTGTTGTGAAATGTTAAGGGATGATCCTAGATGTGGAGGCTAATCTCAGCCTCCATTCCTTTTGTTGAGTGTGGAGCCTGATTATCTTCTTTATTTAGAGGTATTACCACATTGGACC
Organism: Pinus tabuliformis; assembly: GCA_031772625.1. NCBI lineage: Eukaryota > Viridiplantae > Streptophyta > Pinopsida > Pinales > Pinaceae > Pinus > Pinus tabuliformis. Next base: position 132,519,085 of record CM062811.1, on the reverse strand, counting down.
CCAGTTCGTAACAGGGCGTAAACATCGCCTATTTGATTGTTGTCAACAGGGTTCGGGGACAGCGCCCCCGAAGCTAAAAATAGATGTAAAATCGCCTTGTAAAATATTTTAAGTCTATAGTCAATCTGAGTCATTCATTAGGCAGATGATATGATGGTATAAGTTATGTTTAATTTAGGGTTTTTTCCCTAGAAGGCAACCCCTCGCTATATATGAGGGAATTATATTGCGGCTATGTATATGTGTATTCTGAGTGAGAAAGAGAGAGGAGACTATGTGAGAGCGAAGAGGAAATTACAGTGGATCTATTGTAGGTTGTATCTCTTCATTTTGCTGGATAATATAAAGAAAGGGCTGGTTGTTTCTCTGTGGATGTAGCCCAAATTGGGTGAACCACGTATATCTGTGTCTCTCTTGTTTTATGTGTTTCTGTGTTTGTGTTTTTGCAATATTTCATGTGTTCCATTTCTCTGTAATATATAATTTTCTAACAATTGGTATCAGAGTTGAAGGTCTATTTAGCTGATAAAATCACAGGAGATAAGGGTTCCTAGTTTGAGTGGGAGAAATGGCAGAAGCTGGTAGGTTGAGGGTCGAGAAATTTAATGACCAAAACTAGCAGCTATGGAATATATGAAGATGGAAGATTATTTGTATCAGAAAGATCTATACCTCCCATTGAGCGGAAAGACAAAGAAGCTAATAATTATGAAAAATGTAGAATGGGAGTTTCTAGACAGAAAGGCACTTGGAACAATACGACTGTGTTTGGCAAAGTCAGTGGCATTCAACATTTCAAAGGAAACGAAAACAGAGGGTTTAATGATGGCATTGGAAAAACTATATGAAAAACCCTCATCCTCAAACAAGTTATTTCTTATGAAGCGTTTATTTAATATGAAAATGTCAGGAGGTGGATATGTTGTTGATAGTTTAAATGAATTTAATACGGTTACCAGTTAGTTAAGTTCTATAGGAGTAAATTTTGATGATGAAGTTAGAGCTTTGTTATTTTTGTGCTCATTACTAGAAAATTGGAATGGCTTAGTTATGGCCATTAGTAACTTTGTCTATGGATCTAGTACTTTAAATTTTATGATGTTGTCGATGCAATCCTTAGCGAGGAAATGTGATAGAAAAGCTCCGGTGAGACATCATATAATGCTTTGATTGTAGAGACTAGGGGAAGAAAAATGGAAATAGTAAAGAGCCCAGGATATCACAATAAGTCAAGGAAAGGCAGATCCAATTCCAGATCGAGGATAGTGTGCTAGAAATTCAGGAAGAAAGGACACCTAAATAAAGACAGTAAGTCTCGGAAGGGAAAAGAAGGAGACACACAACAAGAAAAAAATCATGAAGCAAATGTGACAGGTGATGTGTTGCAAGATGATTTGATTCTTTCATTAGAAAATATTATTAATGTCTAAGTGGTAGATTCAGGGGCCTCATTCCATGCCAAAACTAATAGGAAATATTTTCATGATTATATTCAAGGATATTTTGGACATAATCATTGGAATGGATAAAAATTTCATAAAATTGTAGAACAGAAACCAATGGCTATTGAAGGAGGTAAGGCATGTTCCAAATCTAAAGAAAAATCTAATTTCAATAGGGCAGTTGGTATAGGTGAAGGTTGTGTAACTAGTTTTACAGATAAAACCTGGAAGGTCACTAAAGGAGCCCTGATAATAGAAAAAGGAGAAAAGGTTGGTACATATGTAATGGTATTTCTAATTATGTTAATGCTTTAACCTCCATGGGAGAAGATACAACATTATGGCATCATAGGCTTGGACACATGAGTGAGAAGGGGATGTTGATTCTCAACTCAATAAATTTGTCATCAGGTTTAAAGCATGTTGATTTGGATTTCTGTGAGAACTGTGTTTATGGAAAACAGAAGAGAGTAATATTTCTCAGAGTTGGGAAATAAAAGAGCGAAAAATTAGAGCTCATGCATACCGATGTTTGGAGACCTGCTCAGGTATCATCTCTCGGTGGCTCTCGCTATTGTGTTACTTTTATTGATGATGCAACCAAGAAAACCTGGATTTATTGTACTTGAAATAAATATGATGTATTTGATACTTTCAAGAAATGGAAAGATTTGGCTAAGAATGAAACATGAAAAAAGTTGAAGTGTCTCAGATCAGATAATGGAGGTGAATATTGCAAAAAATAGTTTGATAAGTACTATTCAAAGCATGGAATTCGTAGAGAGAATATAGTTCCAGGAATACCACAGGAAAATGGTGTGTTAGAAAGGATGAATAGGACAATCATGGAGCGTGCAAGGTGCATGAGATGGCATGCAGGATTTCCTTTACAATTTTTGGCAGATGTTGTATATATTGATGATTATGTAATAAATAAAGGGCTTTCAAGTTCTTTGGATGGTGTTATTCCAGAGGAGGCATGGATAGGTAAAAAGGTAAACTACTCATTTTTAAATACTTTCGGTTGTGAATCATTTTTCGACATTAATAAAGAAAATAGAACAAAGCTTGAGGCAAAATCAAAGAAATGTACCTTTATTGGATATGGTGTTAGTGATTTTGGCTATTTCTTTTATGATTATGAAAAAATCATTAGGAGTAGAGATTTCATATTCAATGAAAAGATCTTGTATAAGGATCAGATGCATGAAAAGAAACAGGAAAAAGAAAAATAGAGAATACACGGTGCTTGATGAGATCACAAAAAAAGTAAAGGTGCTTGAAAATCATAATAATCAACATTGAGAACAATAACAACAACCACAACGGAAACAAGCACGTCAAACACCTGAAAGTAGTGTTAGAAGATCTATGAGGATAAGTAGACCCCACGAACGATACTGTCCTTCATTATATTATGTATTGTTGACTGATTCTGGTGAACTAGAATGTTATGAAGAAGCAATGCAAATGGAAAATAGGAATAAGTGGGAGCTATCCATGAATGAAGATATGGACTCCTTGGTACATAACCAGACTTGGGACTTAGTCAAGTTGCCTGGAGGTAAAACAACATTGCAGATTAAATGGGTTTATAGGTAGAAGGAAGAAGATGGATGTTACACAAAAATATCATCACCATGATTATTTGCAGTCAGTATGGGTCTATCATCACTTGTACTGTCCTCCTAAGCAAGTCTCAGGCCTCAGCTCTTCAAGTCAATCTTTGAAATTGAGAGAAAAACATTGAAAATCAATAAAACTCTGGTTCCACACTTTCTCTCATTGTTACCTGTGGTCCCGCACCTTCTGTTTACAAAAGTTGTGAACCTGTCTGCTCTGTCCCTAAAGGTGTGGGTGCGGACCCCTGTGAAAGTAAAAAAGGCGCAAGTTTATTCTAAAAAACTCACTTTGGGTTAATTCTAGATGATTCTAGAAGGAATTTTGACGTGGATTTGCTGCTCTTAGGTGGTTCATGCATCCCAAAAGAGAAGGAGCTAATCCCTTGATGAGAGGAGCTATCCCTTTGAAGGAGGGCTTTATCCCTTTGAAGGAGGACCTAGTAACTTCCCTCCATTGCACTATAAATTCAGGCATTGGGCTGGTTGCTGGAGAGGTTAGAAGCTGAACATTTTTTAGGGTAAATGATGGTGAAATTAAGACTTCCTAGTTGAGCTTAAGAGGAGAGATCACATACCTTTTTGGATTCATTGGGAAGAGAGTGAAACTTGTCAAAGTAGAGGAGACTTCTTGCTGGACCCTAGGAGGAGCTTGTACAGCATCAAGGCACAGGTTGTAAAGTTCTTCTTCTTTTGAATTAATACAATCAAACTCATTTTTCTCAACAAATGGTCTCATGTTATTTGTTTCATGAACTCCTTGACTTTCATGTTAAATATGTTTTATGATATTGGCTTTTCAGGTGCTATTTAATTTGTTTGCTTGTTTGTGTTTGCAGATTCGCGACAAAGGAGCTCATTTGGATCAAAGGAGCGAAGGCTTCCACAAACTTGCGTTGGACCTAAGGTAGGCCTAAAAACACTTGTTTTCCTTTGTTTATAAAAGCATATTTAGAGAAAGATAGTGTGTGATTGGTTTGCTTGTCATTAGGTCTTCTTTAGATTCTAGGAAGGTCTATCTTGTCTGCAAGATCGACTTATTCCGTGTGACAAAATGGCGACCATACTGGGGACTTGATTTTTTCCTTGTTTTTACTTTGACCTGAGAAACTGTTTTTTTGTTTCTGTTTTTGGCTTGTTGTGTGTGGAATTGGGTAGATTTTGTAGATCCAGGGTTATTTTTCATTTTTCATAGCTTTGGGAGAGGACCGCACCCTAGCCTTTTGACACAGTGCGTACTTATCCGCACTTTTGGTTTTAGCACAGAGCGGTACCGCACCTGTGTTAACTCTGGGCCTGCGAACCCTGTCAAAATTTTGAAAAACCTAAGATTTCCTCTGTTACTTAGCTTAGTTTTTGTTTAGAAGTTATTATCCACTGCCCAAACCTGCATATGACCTGTCAGAAGCTTTCGTTAGGTTGATTTCATTAGTTTTAGGGTTTTAGGTGAAATTCCTAGGAGTTTTGCTTGTTGAGTTTGTTTTTCGTTTTGGTCTTGTTGTAGCTCTAAGCTTGGAAGCTGGCGGGACCTCAGATCACCTTGGTGTCTACCAGTCTTCTTATGAGTCTGACCATTTATGAAATATCCCCTTGTTGAGGAATACGCTTTGTGTTTTCTCTTTACAAAACTTCGAAAAGCTTGTGTTTAAAAGTTTGGATTTTCTTTTCTTTTTTTAAACACAATTGGTTGTTTTTTACTGATTTGTGATTCTGCATAAATTGGTCCTTAGCTTACATCTATCTAAGTAAAACATCCTTAAAAAGACATCTTGTAGGCTTTGACTTCAAATAGGTTTTTATAGTTTATAGATCTCAAAGTTAGTTCTTTGCATAGTTTTGAGTGTTTTATAAAAAATAAAAAAACTCTTTTGGAAAAAAGTTTGTTTTTGTAGTGGTTGAGTGCTTTGAAAAGAAAAGGGAATTTTTTGTGAAATAACTAGTTGTCTCGTTTTGAGTGCATTGGAAAGGACAAAAGCTCTTCTTTTAATTTGTGCGTTAAGAAAGATTTGTGTTTACAAAGTATTTTGCATTCTCAAACTCTTTCCTAGCTAGAAGTTCATCGAAGAGAAAAGATTGTTTAAATCATCTTAGGCGCATTTTTAGTGATTTTGAGTCGAGTCTTCATACCACGAGTTTCATTGAGATTTTACTTTGTTTGCGTGTGAAGTAGTTAAAAGTTTTTAACCGTGGCTGAATTACCGAGGAAGTCCCATAGACTTCGGGGCCAACCTCCTGAGTTTTCACCGAGCCAGCTTGAAGGCTTGAAAGTCCTCGTAACTCCTAGAGACAGTAGAGTTTGGTCACCTGAAGAAGGAGAGTCTTCTTTGGTGGTACATCCTGATTTTCAAGATTTAGTAGCAGATTATAATCCACAATCAGTGTCTGTTTCCGAAGTTACTGGTAGTTTTTCATCTACTAGTGATATAGGTGAGGAACCTGAAATATCTGAACCTGAAAGTGAATTTGCTACTACTCCGACATCGGGGTTTGCTTCTCCAGCTTCTAGTGGTCCTGGTTCACCTAGGGTATAAAGAGTAATCACCCAAGGTATTCCTTCTGGACTTATAGCTATTGAAGAACTTGCTACTCCGGAAGAAGAAGTAGGCATCCCTATCCCTGAAAATCAACCTGTTATTGAGCTAAGGGAGCGTGAATCAATTTTTTACAGTCCACCTAGGAGTAGTACTTGGTATCTTTCTTTGACTAATTTCTTAGAAAACCCAGGGTTAAGTTTTTCACCACCTCATGTTCCTTATCACCCAACACCTAGAGGTTATTATCCTCCGTTGAATATGTCAAGACAGTCGTCCATGTTTACTCAATTGCCTGAATCCTTTTTGTACGGCGGCCCTTCTGTTCCCTCTGGGTATCAGTCACTTTCTGGTACTTTTTCAGGAGCATCTCCTCAACCCATTGAGCAAGGGTTATTAACTGGAAGCAATGGTACTAAGCCGTTGAGTGTAGAAGATATTCTCATGATGTCAGGTTCTATTCCCAATCCTCAACCTCAAGGTGGCCAGTTACCGCCTGGGGGGCAGCCTCAATTATCGCCTAGGGGGAAACCTCAAGGTACCCAATTTGCGTCTGGGGGACAACCTCAAGGACAGTACATACCTACGGGACAGTACGTTCCTCAAGGTCAACCCCAGACTCAATATGTACCCCAAGGTCAACACCAGTATCAATTTATACCTCAAGGTCAACCCCAGTATCAGTACGTGCCTCAAGGGTATCAACCCCAAGGTCAGTACTCGAACCAAGGTTTCCAACCACCCTCCGGTCAATCGTATGTTCAAGGAATGGGAAATGTACCTTTGAATTATCAATCCTACCCTCAACCTGGTTATGGTCCTCAATATTCTCAACCTGTTATGGGTCCGTACCCCGGAATGAATATAGTGTGGGATCCATCGCAAACTCAATAGGTGTTGCAGCCAAATGTACAGTTGTCATCTCAAACTAGACAACCCTTAGTTTCTGGTACACCCCAGCCACCAGTCCAGTCTAACATTCAAACTTCTGTCCCTTCGGTAGTTTCTCAGCCTGGGCCTAATACGCCTCGTACTCCGCCTCAAACGACTGCTGCAACTGCCGCAACATCTGTTCAATCTACCCCACCTACTTCCGGAGTATTAACAGCTCTGGTTTCTACTGTTCCTGTATCTACTCCTCAGACATCTTTACCACCGTCTGGATCTACGATTCAAACTTCGGTTCAGATGCCTGTAGGACAACCTGGTTCAAGTACGGTTGTCACAAGTCAACCACAATTTACTTATCAACCGTACCAGGGACAATACCAATTCAGTCTTGATGTGCAGAAGCCATTCTATCAGTATCAACCGTACCCTGGGTACACTTATCAACAACCTCAGCAACCCCAGTACGGTCCGGTTAATCTTGGTTTTCCGGGAGGATACAATATCCCAAATGCAATTCCAATTCCTAGTTATCCTGGATATCCTCCTCCTGGGGCTGGTCTCATGACCCAGAGTTTTAGGGACCCTAATCATTAGTTACCATTTATCGCAACTTTGGACTTGCCTGACTTGTCGCGCCTAACGAACGATCCCATTAATTATCTTCCGTTTTGGCCGCCAATGACGAATAAGTTGCCTAGTGATATTCCTAAGTTCGAAGGAAAATCAGGAGAGGACCCGTCGAACCATGTGATGACTTATCACCTCTGGTGTGCGTCTAACTCCATTTTAGATGATTCAATCCTCTAAGACTTTTCTAGCGCACTCTAATTGGTCTTGCAGCCAAGTGGTACATTGAGTTACCACGAGGCACTTTTTATAATTTTAGTCAGTTAGCTACCTCGTTTTTAACTCATTTTCAGTTGCCAGTCTGATATGACAATGGCACGGAATTGTTAACTTCGTTAAAGCAATCAACGTCCACTTACATTTCAAATCATATTCATGAGTGGAGACGTCGACGTCGTTTAGTGAAGGTTTTTATTCCGAATCAGATTTTGGCTGAATGGTTCGTAAAATCTTTGTTGCCAAGGATCACTGAAGATGTAGCTAAAGCCGGAGTTGTTACTGAGGAGCAAGTAATTTCTCAAGCACAATACCTTGACTTGGTCTATACTCAGTCAGGTACGTTACACGAGAAAATCCTCGACCTTCCCAAGAAAAATCAAATCGCTGCAGTTCCTTCGGGATCTCATGCCGCCGATGGTATGATTGGTACGATTAACACTAAAAGTAAGAAGAAATCTTCCAAGAATTCTTCTCCTATCATAACCTTGCCTGATTCCCCGACAGGAGATTCTTCCACGGAGATTTCCGCCGATATTCACGTTGTAGAGTCATCTATAGCCAAATCAAAATCCGGTGGGAAGAAGAAAGGGAAGAAGAAGAATAAAACAGACAAGAATTCAAAGGAGAAACCTGAAAAAGCGGAATCCAATGATGAAAAACGCAAACCTTGTTATCCTTGTCTCGTTTGTGACGATGAACATTTTACAAGAGACTTCCCTCATCGTGCAGAGGTTGCGAAGATTGTCAAAGGTTCCCAAATGCCTGTTGTCTTGAAGGATCCTTTTCCAGCTCAAGACAGTAAGATGATAAGTTCTTCCTCGAGTGCCAATGAAGAACCCATCCTGATGATTTCCCACGTTAGGATTGCGACTTGATCGCATGATTATGGTAGTAAAAGTCCTGTTGATGGTAAAGAAGCAGAATCTTCTCATTCTAATCCATCAACCTCAGCTCCTGGTTCCGATCCACTACAGATCGAGAAACCTAATCCAGACTTGGTAATCAAACCGCCCACCAAGGGTATACTTCGAAAGTCAGCTTTCAATCCACATGTGAGAGCGGCTCAGAACTATAACATTGTTGAGGATTTAGCTGTTTCACCTTCAGCAATGTCGGCTTTGGAAGTGCTGCAATCATGTCTAGCACAGCGTAAATTACTTTTGTCGGCTATAGGAGTTGTTGACGTTCAGGACTCAAACCTAATAATTTTCGATCTAGAAAATAGTACACCGCGCTTACCTCATCAAATGGCTTTCCAGATTCCAGTGATAGTAAAAAATAGGCCTATTCATCGAACTGTGATTGATGAGGGAGACTCAACGTGTATTATGTCGATACAGTGATGGAGATCGCTTGGTTCTCCTTCGCTAAATCAATCCCCGACGATTCTAAAGGCCTTTGATGGCCGTGGGTTTCATCCTTTTGGCATTCTACAGGATTTGCCTATAGGGGTTGAAGGAAAAACCGTTAATCTAGATGTGGAGGTGGTTGATGCCCCTCTAGATTACAACCTTCTCTTGGGTCAAAGTTGGTCTTACGCTATGACAGCTGTCGTTTCATCGGTCGTTCGGGTTATAAAGTTTCCACATAATGGAAAGATCGTAACAATATACCAGCTGGCTTACTTTTCATCCGACCGAGCCTCTTCTGAAAGTATTCAGCATGTCGGTAAAACGACTATCCCGTATAAGGATGTTGGAGTAGGACTAGTTAAAGATGTCGGTTTACTGGGAACTTTTCCTTTTCCTCCGATCAACGCATCGTCTTCATTTGCAACCATTCATATGATTACATCAGACACCATTGTTTATGATGATCCTTGGATCATTCCTTTCGAATCTGAGATAGACTCATTTGGTGATGTCATGCCTTTGAGTCCATATGAAATTGCGTATGAGGCCATACAATCGTTTACCAACCCATATTCAACCGAAATTGACTTAATGAATGTGGTCCGTGAAGAATCACTTTTCACATCAAGCTCGGATTTAATCACGTTTTCTGAACTTGTTCACTCTGATGAGCAAATTCGTGAAATCCTATGTGTAGATGATTTACCATGGGAAGATCTCCATCACAGATCTTCGTTTTTTCCCGAGAATGATCGTTTTGAAAATGATTTTTCATCAATATTTACGACTGAATATGTCAAGGAACCTCAGAATCCAATGAAACATCCTGATTCAGAGTTAAATTTGGGAAACATCTCTTGAACTATTCCTATTGACATTTCGGTTAAGCCTGGAATTGTTGAGAGCATTCATATAGGTGCCTCGTGTACAGATGACGAAATTCAAATATAGAAGGCCCTATTTCAAGAATTTCGTGACGTGTTTTCCTGGTCCTATGAGGAAATGCCAGGAATTGATCCCGTGATTGTTGTTCATGAGATCAAGACTTACCCGGACGCTAAACCCGTCCGGCAATGTTTGCATCAAATTCACCCAAGAAAAGCTGCTGCAATTAAAGCAGAAATTGAAAAATTACTCAAAGCAGGTTTCATTTATCCGATCCCGTTAACGGATTGGGTATCGAATATTGTTCCGGTTAACAAAAAGCAAGGAACAATAAGAATATGCATCGATTATAGGGACATTAATCGAGCCTGTCCAAAGGACAATTACCCAACTCCCTATATCGATCAAATCATTGATGATTGTGCCGGCAGTGAAATATTATCCTTCATGGATGGCTTTTCCGGATACAATCAAATCAATATTCTACCTGTCGATCAACAAAAAACGGCTTTCATTTGTCCATGGGGGACATTTGATTATTGCAAGTTACCTTTTGGGCTCAAGAATGCCGGAGCAAATTTTCAAAGGGCCATGTCTTATGCATTTCATGACATCAAGCACATTGTGAAACCCTATCTCGATGACTTTCCTGCCCATTCATTACATCGAGCTGATCACCTTGTCCATTTACGAGCAATCTTTATGAGGTGTAGGCATTATCGAATTCGGTTGAACCCACACAAATGTGTGTTTTGTATAGAAACGGGTCGATTGCTGGGGTTTGTAGTTTCAAAAGCTGACATTCACGTCGATCCCTCGAAGGTCGAAGCTATTGTCAAATTTCCTCCTCCTTCGAGTCTTTGCCAACTCCAAAGTTTGCAAGGGAAAGCAAACTTTTTATGACGATTCATTCCTAACTACGCCGAGGTTACAAAGGGTTTTACCCGGTTGTTGAAATAGAATACTCCCTTCTATTGGGATGAGATAGCTAGAAATCGTTTGATGCACTCAAACACGCATTGACCCATGCACCGTTATTGCATCCTCCCAACTACAACCAGGATTACTTCCTGTATCTCGCCCCCTCTCTTTCCACCATTGGAATGGTCTTAGTTCAGGAAGATGAATTCGAAACTGAACATGTGATATATTACCTTAGTCGAACTTCAAATCCAACTGAGCTAAAATACTCACATGTGGAGAAATTGGCATTGGCAGCTGTTCAAGCTGTCCAACGTTTTCGTCACTACATTTTACTACGTAAAACTACAGTAATTTTGGATTTCAACCCTATGATCTACATTTTGACCAAGCAATTGATAGGGGGCAAGTACACTAAATGGATTGTTATCCTGCAGGAGTTTGACTTGGAATTTGAAAAACCTAAGTCTAAGAAATCTTTAGTTTTTGCGGAGTTAATGTGTGATTTCCCGCGTACTGATACGGAAACTATGGCGGAGGAGCCCATTGCGGACGAATCCTTGTTTCTAATCAGCACTTTAGATCCATGGTATGGGGATATCATCGTTTATCTCCAGACCCAATCCTTTTGGCCAAAAATTTCACGGTCAGAACGTCGAAAAATACGATTCCAGTCCCAACAATTCAGGATTATTGGAGATACTCTTTATCGCTGTGGGGCGAACTCTATTTTTCGACGTTGCTTAACTCACGAGGAAGCTGAAAGGGTTCTAAATGACTGTCACTCTGGAGCGTGTGGCGGTCATATGTCTGGGTATGCCACATCCCAAAAGATATTGCGCGCTGGCTACTTTTGGCCGTCTTTGTTTAAAGATTGTATTACTGCGGTCCGAAAATGCCACAACTGCCAAAATTTTGATCGAAAGATGCGCGCTCCACCTGCTCCTCTCCACCCTATAATTGTCGTTGGTGCTTTTGCCAAATGGGGTATCGATTTTATTACATGTAATCCTCACTCGGCCGGGGGGCATGCGTATATCATCCTTGCGGTAGATTATTTTACCAAGTGGGCCGAGGTGATGCCTACATTTGAGGCAGACGGCAAGACAGCTGCAATTTTCATGTTCAATCATATAATTGCTAGGTTTGGTGTCCCACAAGTGATAATCACTGATCATGGGCGTCATTTTCGAAACGTTATGATGACTGAACTTACAGGCCAGCTTGGTTTGCGTCACGATAGTTCAACCCCTTATTATCCACAAGCTAATGGTCTGGTTGAATCCATCAACAAAGTTTTAGTCATCATGATCCGACGAATCATTGGGATTCATCGGTCAAATTGGCATAACATGCTATTTTCAGCGCTTTGGGCATACCGAACTTCAGTAAAAACATCAACAGGGTTCACTCCTTTCCAACTAGTCTATGGTTTGGAAGTTGTGTTACCCATTGAATGCGAAATTCCGTCACTGCAAATGGCCATCGAGTTCCTTCCAGCCACTTCCGAAGAGGAAAGCGTTTGTTATACTTGGCTCAACTAGATGAGAATCGACGTGATGCTGCATTGGCAATCGAGACTCACGCAAAACGTATGAAAGCTCAGTATGATCGAACTGTGACCCCTCGAAATTTTTCGGAAGGAGATCTAGTCTTAGTTTACGATCAAGCTAATGATAAATTAGGCGCTAGAAAATTCGTTCCTATGTGGCATGGTCCCTATGTTGTCAAGCGAAAGCTAGCAAAAGGGGCCTATGAATTGGTAGAATTTGACGGGGACTCTTTACGTAAACCCATAAATGGTCTTTACCTGAAGAGGTATTATGCTTAAAGATGGGTATGGAGATTTTTCGTTAGGATAGTTTTTCTTTCTAGCTGGCGTGTTTTAGTTTAAACAGTGTGCTTAGCTTAGAGAGTGTTTTTTTCGTCATTATTCCTGCTTATCTTGGTTTTACACTTGATATTGCAGATGTCGATGCCTCTCCAAACATACGTTGGTTTCGCTGATGGTGCTTGTCGTAATACACGGAACATTTCTTCCACAGCTTGGGTTATCTATTCGCCCTTTGACGAGTTAGTATCTATGCATGGGGTAAGCCTTGGTCAAACAACGAACAACATTGCCGAGTATAGTGCAGTGATTGAGTTATTATCTGAATCTATTTCATTTGGGATTCAGAGTTTGATAGTGAGGTTAGATTCTGAACTCGTTGTATTACAGCTTCATAGAGTGTATGCCATTAGAAATCCAGTGTTATTAAGATTATTTTTGAGAGTGCATCTCTTGGAACGTGAATTTGATTATATTGAATATCAGCATATTCCAAGATCTTTAAATACATTAACAGATGCAATCGCTTCTCGAATGTTAAGTAGACATTTGCAATAATCATACATGTAAATTTAAAACCATTCCATAACATGATTTACAAGATAAGCCGGTAATAGTGATATATATATAGGAGTGTGTTAAAAAATACATCGTCCTCGATCATAGGTTGAAAAACACCTTATGATCGGCAAAAATGATAAGTACAAAAAACCAAAATGTCATATGTGCCCACAATAAGCGATCATCCTATCACTGGTGATGATCTCGATAAGAAACCACTGCATAGGCCACCTTGCAAAGGAACCTCCTAAAAGGTCCTGGGACCCCAATCACATAGCGCTGAAGCCGACGAGGAATGTCGTCTATAGTGGTCTCCGGAATATCTCTTGTCAAGCACTCGAGATGACCCTCCAACTCGGCCAAAACCTCTGCTGATTCGTCCTGTGGGGCTGGTGCGGCTGCAACTGGTTGTTTCCTCTCATAAGGCCGGAGAGCGACTCGTCTCTGTGGACCCACATATGGATTTGAAACTTTTGCTATCAGTTTTGGGACGATGGAAAAATAATAAAAAAATTAAATAGGAAAAATGTTGAAAATGATTTTACCTGAGTCATCCCACTGCTCTCCTGGTGGAAGAGCCATGTCTGGGTCACCACGAAAATCTAACCCAGCGTAAGGGAAGTCCTAAATAGAAAAACCTGGTTTTCCAACCATTGGAAATACTCAGGTTTGAATCGAGAAACCTATGTCCTCTCGTCCGGATGACGGGCCATAACTGCGACCCATCGCATCAGTTTGGGCTCTCGAGGAAGCCCAGCTCCAACAGTAAGGTGCTGCAGGATCAACATGGGAACCCTCTCCAGACCAAAACTCACAACCAAAGCCCCATAACCAAAGGTCTTTAGTTGTACGTTCTTGGCTCTGGTCAGTTGGCCTTTCACATTGGCCAACATAGCATCGCACCAGTTGAAGATGGTGCCTCGAAGGCAATCAACTGCCATACGCATCTGGGATCCGGTGGCAATATGTAATGCAGCACTCCCGCAAAGTCTGGTGACAGTAAACGCGATCACCATGAGTTCAGGAAGGGATATGGTTTTTATGTCTATCCCTTTGTCTCTAGCCTGGCTGTTGCACACTGGTCCTGTATGCTCCATCTGTCAACCAACCACTGTAAGAAATCCACCTGAGCCCTCATGCCAGGAATGGCCCAGAATTTGTACAAGCCCCATGCCTTCAAAGCATCAAGCGAAGGTTGATGATTCCATGTGGCAGCATCCAGGTCCTCATGCTCTCGTTCACGCCAATCTAGCATGATGTACTCTCTGCATCAAGTAAAAAGATAAATTAGAATGCTATAAATTATTTTGTTTAGGCCAATTTTAAGAAATTTTGGGTTAAAAATCCTCGCGACGAGGACCGCACCCTCCGCGTTAGACACAGTGCGTGGGTCCGCACCTTTCCTACATGGAAGGTTCGGACCCTGACTTTTTCCCCATTGAGAAAAAGTCGAGGTCCGCGGGTTGGCAGTGGTACACCTGCGGGCCCCCACGCACGTATTTTAAGCCTAAAAACCCTCCAAAAAATGAAATGAAAGCCTAAAACAAGAAATGAAATGGTTAAAAATGAAGATTAGGATGATGTGGATTACCTGGAGAATATGGCGTTCGATTTCGACGGTCGGATTTTCCGCAATATTCACGGGAAGTTTTCTGAACAAAAGCACTATTTTCTCACCCAAAACTCAAACGGTAAAAATGAATTGACGAAAGCCCTTTTTATAAGTTTTTTGAGTAAATAAATTACAAATTTGTTTATGTTTCACTTTGGAGAGGTATTTTTACAACATTTTTATCCATTTCAAACATGTATGAGTAATGTTTGCATTTTTGTTCAGGATGACGGATTATTCAGGTGAAACCTATCATTTTCGACGAAAAAACATTTAGAGTCACCTTTAAGCTCTTTTCTGACTCCTGAAACATGAAAAGATTGCCGAGTTTTTTCTTTTAAACTCGTTAAAACAGAACTAAAAGACGGTCCACTTACAACTCTTTTCTGACCATAAAAACATGAAAAGATTGCCGGATTTTTGTCATTTCAAATTCGATATTGGCTATAAAATGACGTGTCGTTGATTGCTTTTTTACTTTTTCGGATCAGGGACACTAATTACGAAAAGTACTCCTTGGTCGTAAAGATCAAGCGGTTCTCTCAAGTATTATTTTATACTTTTTCAGGCTTGGGAGAAACAAATTTACCAAAAAGGTCAACCCTGGAGTTTTCTTAAGCTTTTTCAAACTCTCTAAAATTGAAAAACGCCGGGTTTCTCCTATACTGGACTCGTTAAAATTTCACAGTAAAGGACCTGTTCAATTACAAACAGGAACGAACCACTCCTTCTTAGGGTTCGAATTTAAACTAAGTTGGACTCATCCGAAGGATGAGCTTATAATCAAGCAAATGTTATCCTCCTCAATCTTGTCAAAAATAAAGAGGTACTTGTCAGAAATGGTGGGGGGAAAGAGAGAAAAATGAGCCTCTTTGTCATACTTTGTAACCACTCTTGAACATGACACTTTTATTCACCTGGGTTGGGAAATCCTTTGCCTAACAGTTGATCAAACCACATTGAAAGTCTTCAGCTGGTTTCTGGGTATTAACTTTGGGTCAATTGTCACCAAGCCATCTGTCGTGCCGTTATGTGTTCAAGAGGTCACTGCCAATAAACCATTCATCTGCAAAATATCTGTCATCCATATTGACCATCCCTGAGTCAGTCCTTGCAACTAAATTTCTTCAACTTGACCTATGATTTCGTGTTGTGGGCTTGCCTGCGACGGATCGCTTTCTATCGACTTCAGCTCATTATCTAGAAAGATGATCTAGAAATCGTCAGTACCTTGGGATTTGCATGCCTCAATGGCAGGTTTCTCGCCTTTGATGACAGTTGCATCATTGACCTTCGATCAAAGGATTCCGTGACATGTTCGACATCAACACATTTATTCACATCTCATGGATTTTACTGGGTACTTTGAGAGCCATTGACATCACTGGTGGTTTCTCTCACACTTGTTAATAGTTTACATCATTGACTGGTAATCAAGTGGTTTCTACCATGTTCGACTTCAACACATTCATTCGCATGGATAGAATCGTACTGTTTCGGGAAGTAGAAATGAAGACCGTGGATCTAGTTTCCACAATCCAAGCTGCGAGGAATTTTGTATTCATTATATAATGGACTATTCATAAACAAGTGGCTGCGTCCATACTGTGTCCACATGAGTCTATACTTGTGATGTTTTACAAGATCATTCCTGTATCAGAGCAGTAGTTAGTTTTCTAAGTCAATTTTGATCTGAGTATGGGAATGCCTACCTCAGCGATGCTTTGATCTCATATATATATCTTGCATTGAATGTTTTTACAGGTTCCAACTGGTCTCTCCACAAGATGATCCTCGAAATGATAAAGTACTTCACTCTTCCTAAATGATAAATGAAATCCTCATCTACTACAGACTTCGCACTTTAGGGGGCAATCGGTTACACAAAAATATCGTCACCATGATTATTTGCAGTTAGTATGGGTCTATCATCACTTGTACTGTCCTCCTAAGCAAGTCTCAGGGCTCAGCTCTTCAAGTCAAGCTTTGAAATTGAGAGAAAGACATTGAAAATCAATGAAACTTTGGTTCCGCACTTTCTCTCACTGTTACCTGCGGTCTTGCACCTTCTGTTTACAAAAGCTGCGGACCTGCCCACTCTGTCCCTAAAGGTGTGGGTGCGGACCCCTGTGAAAGTCAAAAGGGTGCAAGTTTATTCTAAAAAACTCACTTTGGGTTAATTCTAGATGATTTTAGAAGGAATTTTGACGTGGATTTGTCGCTCTTAGGTGGTTCATGCATCCCAAAAGAGAAGGAGCTAATCCCTTGATGAGAGGAGCTATCCCTTTGAAGGAGGGCTTTATCCCTTTGAAGGAGGACCTAGTAACTTCCCTCCATTGCACTATAAATTTAGGCATTGGGCTGGTTGCTGGAGAGGTTAGAAGCTGAACATTTTTTAGGGTAAATGCTGGTGAAATTAAGACTTCCTAGTTGAGCTTAAGAGGAGAGATCACATACCTTTTTGGCTTCATTGGGAAGAGAGTGAAACTTGTCAAAGTAAAGGAGACTTCTTGCTGGACCCTGGGAGGAGCTTGTACAGCGTCAAGGCACAGGTTGTAAAGTTCTTCTTCTTTTGAATTAATACAATCAAACTCATTTTTCTCAACAAATGGTCTCATGTTATTTGTTTCATGAACTCCTTGACTTTCATGTTAAATATGTTTTATGATATTGGCTTTTCAGGTGCTATTTAATTTGTTTGCTTGTTTGTGTTTGCAGATTCGCGACAAAGGAGCTCATTTGGATCGAAGGAGCGAAGGCTTCCACAAACTTGCATTGGACCTAAGGTAGGCCTAAAAACACTTGTTTGCCTTTGTTTATAAAAGCATATTTAGAGAAAGATAGTGTGTGATTGGTTTGCTTGTCATTAGGTCTTCTTTAGATTCTAGGAAGGTCTATCTTGTCCACAAGATCGAATTATTCCATGTGACAATGGAGGTAGAAAAAGGTATAAAGCTAGACTTGTGGTGAATGGGTTTTCACAGAAGAAAGATATAGAGTTTGATGAAATATTTTCTCCTATTGTTAAAATGACTTCAATCATAACTATTTTAAGTCTAGTGGTAGCAGAGGATTTGCATCTTGAGCAATTAGATGTAAAGACACACTTTCTCCATGGGGATTTGGAGGAAGAGATCTATATGCAACAACCACAAGGATATGAGGTCAAAGGGAAGGAGAAACTAGTGTGCGGGTTGAAGAAGAGCTTGTATGGCTTAAAATTGGCTCCAAGGAAATGTTATCCAAAATTTTACAGGTTTATGTCTGAGCACTACTATACTAGATGTCACTATGATAATTGTGTTTATCTCAAAAGGAAAAATGATGGCAGCTATATTATATTGTTATTCTATGTAGATGACATGATTGTTGCAGGTTCTAACATGCAAGAAATAAATGTGATCAAAGGAAAATTGGAAAATTCATTTGCAATGAAGGATTTGGGTGCTGCAAAACAAATCCTTGGTATGAAAATAACTAGAGACTGGAAAAATCACAAATTAACATTGTCTCAGAGTGAGTACATACAAAAGGTGTTGGAAAGATTTAATATGTAGAATGAAAAACAAGTTATTACACTTTTGGTAGCCATTTCAAACTAAGTAAGGAGATGTGTCCCAAGAATCAGTAAGAGATGGATTATATGTCTAAAGTTCTATATGCATCAGTAGTTGGAAGCATAATATATGCAATGGTCTGTACAAGGCCAGATATTGCACATGTCGTGGGAGTTGTAAGAAGGTACATGAACAATCTAGGAAAATAACATTAGATGGTAGTGAAGTGGATTCTCAGGTATTTGAGAGGTACCACAAATCAAGCATTATGCTTTGGTGGTCCAAACATTGCTCTACAGGGATATGTTGAAGCATATATGGAAGGTGATAGAGATAACAGGAGGAGCACCAAAGGGTATGTGTTTACTAAAAGTGGAACAAATATCATTTGGGTTTCAAAAATGCAAAGTGTTATTTCACTTTCAAGGATGGAAGCAGAGTATGTTGCTGCTACAAAGGTTAGTAAAGAAATTATTTGGTTCAAAAGGTTTATGGATGAATTGGGTAAGAAGAGGGAGATGGGCAGGTTGTACAATGACAACTAGAGTGTCATTCATCTTGCAAAGAACTCAAAATTTCATTCTAAGACTAAACTATACAACTAAAGTACCATTTCATACGGTCAGTGTTGGAAGATGGATAGTTGTGTAGGTTTTAACCCCGTACAGAAATTACCTGCATAAAAATTTTAAAACACAGAAAATAAACAATGTGAGAGCATAACACATAAAACACATATATGCAGAGATTTTCCCCTGGATCCCAAAATCAGGACTACCAGATTGATTTTTCATTATGTTCCTTTCAATGTTACAATACATATATATACATGCTGAAGCATCCAATACCATGGACCAAAAACCATTGTGCCCAAAACCATGTGCGAAAACCATGCACAAACCATAGGTAGGTCCACCCACCTAATATAGGGTCCCAAAAAAATTTCCTAGGGGCGCTGCCCCGAACCCCATAGAGGGGAGCTACTCGCCCCCCTCAAACCCCTTGGATAGGGGGGGCTACCGCCCCTGCTATGCAATTGGCACAATGAAGGGGGGGCTCTGCCCCCCCTCTAATTCCTTGGTTAACTAGGGGAGCTAGTCGTGGAAAGAATATAACACAACCCAACATTCTCCCACTTGTTGTTTTCTTCCAACATTCTCCCACTTGTTGTTTTCTTTCCATATGGGGACACAAGAGAGCTTAGTCATTTATCCAGCCCTGCAACACCCATTGTTTCTCTACACCAAGAGAACTTCTCAGAGCACACAGATTTTGTCAATGCATCTCCAGTATTATTCAATGTGTCCACCTTTACCAGCAAGACCTTTTTGTATTCTATCATATCCCTCACAAAGAGATATCAAACATCAATGTTCTTTGTCTTTTAATGGTAAGTAGGGTTCTTCACCAAGAAAATTTCACTTTGGTTGTCATATTCTATCCTTATAGCTCCCTGTACTAACCCTATACTTGAACACAATCTCTGCAACCAAACTACTTCCTTGCTTGCATGAGTGGCTGCCATGTATTATGCCTCTGTAGTTGATAGTGCCACTACAGATTGTTTCTTACTCATCCAACTGACTGCACCTCCAAATACGTTAAACACATACCCACTTGTAGATCTTCTCTGATCCAAATCACCAGCCGAGCCTGCATCAACAAAGCCATGAATATCCAAAACTCTGTCCAATCTTGGTCTTCCTTGGTAGCACAAACCATAATCACTAGTGCCACGCAAATACTTGAAGACATACTTCACTGTTGTCCAATTATCCTTCCCTGGTTTTGACTTAAACCTGCTCAATACTCCCATTACATGTGCAATGTATGGTCTAGTACAGACCACAACATACATCAGGCTACCGACTGCACTTGCATATGGAACATGGGACATGTCCTCTTTCTCTTCTTGTGTCTTGGGACATTGTTCAACAAATAACTTTACACCTACAGGAATAGGAACCTTCACTGGTTTACTAAACTGCATATTAAACCTCTGCAGTATTGTCTCAACATACTTCCTCTGGTTTAACCAGAGCTTCCTCTTTGCCCGATCTCTTTTAATTTCTTGCCCAAAATATAGTTTGCAGCATCAATATCTTTCATGTAAAATTTGGAGGACAATTGGGTCTTCAAATCCTGGATTATTTTTTTGTCATTTCCAGCCAGCAACATATCATCCACATACAAGACTAGATAGATAACACGGTCACCAATTAATTTAAAATACACACAGTGATCTGCTTTGCTTCTAGTGAAGCCAAGTCCCTGTATAAATGTTAGGTCCCTATAATACTAGTGATTACCCCATTACTATTGTAGTTGTATCCCTTATTAATATTGTTGTGCCCCTATTGTCCCCATATTGTTATTACTGTCCCCCCTACAATCTCTCTATTCTTATTTTTGTGCCTTTATATTATTATTGTTAGGTCAGCTAGGTTATATTGTGACTCCTTAGAATCCTATATATAGAAAGGAGGTTTTGTCATTTGAATCATGAAAGAATCATTCATTTGTGTAATGTAAAGGAGGTTTCCCCCTCGAAGAGGCTGAATTCTAAGGCATTGATCTATCTTTTCTATCTTTTTGTGAGCTGGTTACATAACATTTGGTATCAGAGCTTTGGATTCTAGGGTTTCATTGCTCCAAATAGGTCATCGTGGCATTTTAGCTACAACTTTTTTTCTGCAACGTTTCAGAAGCAAAAAAAAACCCCATTTGAGATGCAATTGCACTAAACCTTTGGTCCAAATTTCAGAGCTTTTCGTGCTATATTTGCGGAGATATGATCTGAGGAAGTTGGTCTTTTTGTAGACTCCTAAATTACATTCCAAATAGGTGACCTGGGGAAAATCATCATAACTTTCTCTCTGAGTAGCGGATTGAAATTTTGTAAGAAGGTACAGAAAGATGACGGATTGTAGTTTCTTGTATATTTTTTTCAGAGCTAAAGGTCAAAACAGGGACACGTGGCACGTCGTACAAGTTCACTCTACTGAACTAGTCTATAATCAGGTCACTGTGGGAGATTTGGCATAACTCTTCCTTGGAGAATCCAATTTGGATCAAACTAGTGGCATTGGAAATAGGACACAGAGGGCTACTGTGGGTCGCAATTTTAGAACTAGATGATTCGAAATTACAGAGATACATTAGAGGCAATATCGAGCTCCTACAAAGTGAAAAAGGATGCGTAGGTTTTTTTAAATTTTTTCTTAAGCTTGGTTTGAAAAAATATTTTGAAGGAATTCAAAGGGCATAATAGAGCATTATTTTCAGTAATTGATGCCCCAAGGAAATAAAATGCAAACACCTAGTAAGAAACCTGAAAGCTCTAGCATGATTCATGAAGAAGAGGAAGAAATGCTACATGATATATCAAAATTACAAGATCAAATGCAACAAATGTCACTTTCACAAAAGCTAACAAAAGCTAAGATAAATGACGTGGAATCTAAGATAAAGGGCGTGGAAGCTAAGATGAAAGGCATGGAAGCTAAGATGGACGATTTGAAGATAGATTTGAAGACAGGCATGGCATATTTGAAGACAGATTTGACAAATTTTCTACAAGAAATACTTACTAATGGTGAAAGGGTAGTAAAGGAAACTCATGATGCGAACAAAAGAAATGTTAATCATGATTTCATAGACTGTAATGTTGGATCAAAGACCCACCATATTCCAAAAATCGATATGAGGAATTTTGATGGCAAGGATCTCGCAACATGGATATTACAGATGGAGCAATTTTTCGATCTCAATAATGTGCAAAACACACAAAAGGTACGAATTGCAACTTTATATTTGGAACCAAATCAGTTTGTATAGTATCAATGGCTTTGCTCTTGTAAACAAATTATCACTTGGGCAATTTTTACAGAAGAATTGAAAGCACATTATGAGGATACAAAAAGCAACACTTTTTTTAGCTAATTGATAAGTCTGAAACAAAAGGGTTCAATAATGGAGCACATTGAGGAGTTCCAAAAATTGAACATAAGGGTAAAAAATATTCCAGAGGAGCATAGGATTGATGTTCTCATAGGGACTTTAAAGGATAATATCCAACATGATGTTCGCCTTTGGGAACCTAATTCATTAGATAAGGCATTCAGGTTAGCAAGAAAAATGGAAAGCAAAAGTATGGCAACCAAAAAGCATACCACTCACAACTATAAAGATGGAAGTGATGTTGCCCCTAGTCTTCCACAACCTATAAGGTTGACACCACAACAATTGGAAGAAAAAAGAGCAAACGGGATTTGTTACAGTTGTGATAGCAAATACACTAAAGGTCATAAGTGTACTGAGAAGAAATTATTCTACATAGATTGTGAAGAGGAAGAAGAAAAGGAGCAAGAAATGTCAAAAGAAGAGGATATACTCCAGGAACAAAGCCTAGATAAAGAAGAAATGAATCGGACCATATCTTGTAATGCATTGGCTGGAATTACCACTCCTCAAACCATTAAGATAGAAGGACAAATCAAGAAGAAAAGGGTAATAGTGTTGATTGATTCAGGAAGTACCCACAATTTTATTCATTGTAAGATAGCAAAAGAAGTGAATTGATTCCTATATCCAGCACCAGAGTGTCAAGTGATGGTTGCAAATGGAGGAATGATAAATTACTCTGGAAAGTGCCATAATATCAAGCTATCCATGGGAGAATATGTATTGACTAGCCTAATGCTTTCCATTCCAATGGGAGGTGTTGATGTTGTACTAGGAGTCCAATGGCTACAATCCTTGGGTACAATAGCTTTTAATTTTCAAGAACTTTTCATGAAATTTTCTACGGAAGGAAAGGAAGTTGAATTAAGGGGTATTGCAGGGAAACCAGGAAAGATAATTAGCTCTAACGGTATGACAAAGCTTCTAAAAAAGGAACAAAGAGGTGTAATTACATAATTATGTTCTCTAGATGTTTCCACATCGAAATCATCTATTTCTCCAGATCTCCAAAAAGTCTTGGACAATAATTCCAAGGTATTTGAGACTCCTAAAGGTCTCCCACCTATTTTTGATCATGATCATGCTATTCATCTGATTCCAGGAAGTGCTCCTCCAAACATCAGGCCGTACAGATATCCATATGCCCAAAAGAGTGAAATTGAACATATGGTTGCAGAAATGCTAGAGGCTGGTATAATTCAACCTACTCAAAGTTCTTTCTCTGCTCCAGTAGTATTGGTGCACAAGATGGATGGATCATGGTGCATGTGTCCGGATTATAGGGAGCTCAACAAGCTCACTATTAAAGATAAGTTTCCCATTCCTGTCATTGATGAATTACTGGATGAATTTCATGGATCAATTTACTTCACCAAGTTGGATCTTCATTTAGGATATCATCAAATCATAATGAATACTGAAGAAATTCCAAAAACAACATTTAGAACTCATGAGGGTCATTATGAATTTTTGGTCATGCCTTTTGGCCTTACCAATGCACCTTCTACATTTCAAGGTTTGATGAATTCCATTTTCAAACCCTTCCTTAGAAAATTTGTGTTAGTATTTTTTGATGATATACTAATCTACAAAAAGTCTTGGAAGGATCATGTTGAACATGTTGACAGGGTGCTACAACTATTGGAGGAGAAACAATTATATGCAAAAAGATCCAATTGTTTCTTTGGAGTACAAGAGGTGGAATATTTGGGTCCTATTGTATCTCATGAAGGAGTTAAGGTAGACCCTAACAAAATTAAAGCCATTAAGGAATGGAAAATCCCCACATCCATAAAGCATCTGCGAGGATTTCTCGGGTTGACAGGGTATTATCGCAGGTTTCTTAATAATTATGGGAGAATAACAGCACCTCTAACAACATTATTGAAGAAAGATGCATTTTCATGGACTCCAGAAGCAACAAAGGCCTTCGAACATCTTAAAGAGGCAATGTGCCAAGCACCGGTCTTAGCTACACTGGACTTCACAAAAACCTTTATTGTGGAATGTGATACTTCAAGAAATGGAATTGGTGTTGTTTTAATGCAAGATGAAAGACCCATTGCTTTTGAAAGTCGTTCAATCAAGGGAAAGTTTTTACAGAAAGCTATTTATGAGAAGGAAATGTGGGCAATACTACATGAACTTAAGAAATGGAGACCCTACCTAATGGGAAGACACTTCAAGGTAAAAACGGATCATGATAGCGTTAAATACTTTTTAGAACAAAGATTATCCTCTGAAGAGCAAAAAATGTGGGTCACAAAGATGTTGAGTTATGACTTTGAAATCGTCTACAAAAAAGGGAAGCAAAATGTGGTGGTAGATGCACTCTCAAGAAAGGATGAGGATGTGGAAGCATTGTTGTGTGCCATTTATATTATCCAACCAGATTGGATAAACGAAGAAAGGGAGGAATGGAAGAATGATGAAGAAGTGTGGGCACTTATTCGAAAGTTACAACAAGATTCCAGTACATCTGATACGTTTAGCTGGAAAAATGATTCGTTATGGTACAAAGATTTTTAATACCTCTATAAGAATTCCCAACTCAAACAAAATAATCTTATGGAATTGCACACTTCTCCCTTAGGAGGGCACTCAGGATTTTTAAAAACTTACCACAGGGTTAAGAAGGAATTTTTTTGGGATGGACTTAAATCGGATATTCAAAAGTTTGTGGCGGAATGTTTGGTTTGCCAACAAAATAAAGTTGAAACAATTAAGACCCTAGGTCTATTACAACCTTTATCCATTCCAAGCCAACGTTGGGAGGAGGTTTCAATGGATTTTATCATAGGTTTACCCAAGTTTGAGGGAAAGAGTTTGATCATGGTTGTAGTTGATAGAATTACCAAGTATGCACACTTTTGTGCATTATCACATCCATTTAAAGCCAGTACAGTTTCTACTGCATTTATGGAAACAATTCAAAAGCTACATGGAAACCCAAAGATTATTGTAAATGACAGAGATCCCATTTCACTGGAAATTTTTGGACAGAATTATTTTCTTGTCTCGGTACTCAGTTAACTCATAGCTCATCTTATCATCCTCAATCTGATGGGAAAACTGAGATAGTAAACAAATGTTTGGAAGGATATCTTCGTTGCTTTGTATCTGATAAACAGACATAATGGGTCAAATGGTTGCCTCTGGCTGAATGGTGGTATAACACTTCCTTCCATACAACAACAAAAATGACCCCATTTACGGCACTTTATGGATATCAGCCACCATCCATCACATCATATTTAAGAGAAAATTCTAAGGTTCAAGCAGTGGAACATCACATCGAGCATCAAAAACAAGTCCTCCAACTCTTAAAGGATAACCTCATGTTGGCACAGAATAGAATGAAACAACAGGCAGATAAAAATCGCAATGAAAGAAGTTTTGATGTAGGTGATTGGGTATTCCTACGGCTACAACCATATAAAAAAATGTCCCTCAAGCAATCTAAGAAGGATAATAAATTAACACCAAATTATTATGGTCCATACAAGGTTTTGCAAAAGATTGGTACTATGGCATACAAATTGGAGCTTCCTGCAGCTTCTCGAGTGCACCCAGTTTTCCATGTTTCATGTTTAAAGAAGGTTATAGGCAACAGGCTCCCAGTTCAAACAATATTTCTAGAACTTGACGAGGAAGGAAAAATTATATTGAAACCGGAAGCAGTCATAAAAATAACTCAACAGCTACGAAATCGATCAATTTCGGAGTATCTCATCAAGTGGAAGAACTTATATGATGAAGATTCCACATGGGAGGATGAAAATTTTATACAGAAGCATCCAGAACTACTCAAGCGTTGAGGACAACACTTTTTTGAAGGAGGGGAATTTTAGGTCCCTATAATACTAGTGATTACCCCATTACTATTTTAGTTGTATCCCTTATTAATATTGTTGTGCCCCTATTGTCCCCATATTGGTATTTTTCATGCCCCTTAGAATCCCTCTATTGTTATTTTTGTGCCTTTATATTATTATTATTAGGTCGGCTGGGTTATATTGCGACTCCTTAGACTCCTATATATAGAAAGGAGGTTTTGTCATTTGAATCATGAAAGAATCATTCATTTGTGTAATGTAAAGGAGGTTTCCCCCTCGAAGAGGCTAAATTCTAAGGCATTGATCTATCTTTTCTATCTTTTTGTGAGTTGGTTTCATAACAATAAATGTATCAAATTTCTAATACCACATCCTTGGTGACTGTTTTAACCCATACAGAGACTTCTTTAACTTGCATACTAGTTCTTTCTTACCCTTGACCGCAAAGCCTTCAGGTTGCTTCACGTAGATCTTCTCTTCTAGATCCCCATGAAGAAATGTTGTATTCACATCCATATGTTCTACCTCAAAATAAAAAGCAACATCAACAGATAAAAGTAATCTAATAGAAGCTACCTTGGCAATAGGAGAAAAAATATCACCAAAATCAATTCTCGACACCTGGGAATAACCTACCAACAAAGCTTTGTATTTCTCCACCTTTCCTTTTGAATTTGTCTTCTTCTTAAACATTCGTTTGCTACCAATGGGTTTTCTTCCATCTGGCAACTCCATCAGATCCCAAGCCTCATTTTTGTGCAAAGATGCCATTTCATCAATCATGGCCTCTTTACAGAGTTTGCCATCCTCTGAATCTACTGCTTGCTTCACAGTTCTGGGATCATCATTAGTAATAGATAAAGCAAAATTTGAATAGAAAGCAGATGGACTATACCTTTTTGGCTGCCTTCTTTCTCGAACTGATCTTCTCACAACCAGAGTTTGTGGCTCTTCATCTTCTAATTCCTCTTCCGCTGTAGAGTCTGATTCTTCCTCCTTAAGCTCAAACTCTATTTTCTCAAGTTCCTTTGATGGGACTTCATGTTTAATAACATTTTTCACCTCTCTTAACATCATATCTCGATTGTACACAACCTTCCTTATTACTGGGTTCCAAAGCTTATAACACTTTAAACCATCCTTATACCCAATAAAGATGCACTTTTCAGATTTACTATCCAACTTTGTTCTTTTCTCCTTTGGAACATGTACATATGCATCACATCCAAATACCTTCAGATGTGAAAGAGAGGGTTTCTTACCAGTACATACCTCTTGTGGAGTTTTATCCTCCAACGTTGATGAAGATGATTTGTTGACCAGGTAACATGTTGTCTCCACCGCCTCTGCCCAGACTTCCTATCCTAACTTGGCACCACTGAGCATGCTTATTGCCCTTTCTATCAAAGTCTTGTTCATTCTTTCTACAACTCCATTTTGCTCAGGTGTGTATGGAGTAGTCTTCTATCGTGCTATACCACACTTCTTATAGAATTCTTCAAATTCATTACTGCAAAACTCTCCACATTTATCTGTCCTCAACACCTTTATCTTCTTCTCTGTCTGGTTTTCCACCATAGCCTTAAATTCTTTAAACCTGTCAAAGACTTCAGATTTCTTCTTAAGGAAATGTATCCATGTATTCCTTGAGAAGTCATCTATAAATGATACATTGTACACAGACTTACCTAGTGATGGAACCTTCACAGGTCCAAATGTTAGAAAATTATATATTACAGAGCAATGGAACACATAAAATATTGCATAAATATGAACACAGAAAATGCATAAAACAAGAGAGGCATAGATATGCGTGGTTCGCCTAGTTTGTGCTATGTCCACGGAGAAATAGCAAGTCCTTCCTTTTATATTATCCAGCAAACTGAAGAAATACAACCTACATCAGATTCACTATAATTCCCTTTTTGCTCTCAATATCCTCTCTCTTCCTCACCCAGAATACAGATGTACATAGACGCAATACAATTCCCTCATATATAGCGAGGGGTTTCCTTCTAGGGCAAAAAACCCTAAATTAAACATAACTTCTACCGCCAGGCCTCCGCCTAATGAATAGCCCAGATTGACTACAAAATTACAACATTTCACAAGGCATTTTTACATCTATTTTTAGCTTCGGGGGTGTTGCCCCCAATCCCCCCTCTAGGGGGGGCTCCCAAAGGTCGCAGACACCCCCCTAGACCCCTCCTGCAGCAAATATTTTACGAACGGCGTTGCTGCCCCATTATGAATTGGGTCCAATGCGGCGATACCTTTGAATACAGAAGATAATCAGGCTCCACACCCAACAATCTCCCATTTGGAGACTGATTATAGCAACTCCACTGCTGCTTCATTTGTTGGACAATGATCCTACTTTGGACCTGGTTGTTTCTCATCTTCTTCATCATACTTGAAGACCAATTGAAACTAAGCAGATTCTTAGTTTCTCCCTGGTTACAACTTTTGTTAACATATTTGCAGAATTCTGGCTAGTGCGTATCTTTTCCAGCTTCAACTGTCCATCTTCCAACATTGACTGTGTGAAATGGTACTTGAGTTGTATATGTTTAGTCTTGGAATGAAATGTAGATTTCTTTGCAAGATGTATGGCACTCTTGCTATCAGTGTATAACCTGTCCAACTCCTACTTCTTACCCTATTCATCCAGAAACCTTTGTAACCAAATCATTTCTTTACTAGCCTCTGTAGCAGCAACATACTTTGCTTCTGTTGTTGAGAGTGCAACAACACTTTGCAGTTTTGAAACCCAACTGACATTTGTTCCACCTATAGTAAACACATACCCTATTGTGCTCCTCCTGTTATCTCTATCAGCCGCCATATTTGCATCAACATATCCTTGTAGAGAAATGTTTGAACCACCAAAGCATAATGCTTGATTTGTGGTACCTCTCAAATACCTGAGAATCCACTTCACTACCATCCAATGTTATTTTCCTAGATTGTTCATGTACCTACTTACAACTCCCACTACATGTGTAGTATCAGGCCTTGTGCAGACCCTTGCATACATTAAGCTTCCAACTGATGATGCATATGGAACTTTAGAAATATGAGCCATTTCTTCCTGAGTCTTAGGACACTCCTCCTTACTAAATTTGAAATGGCTAACCACAGGTATACTAACTGGTTTTTCATTCTGCATATTAAACCTTTTCAACACCTTTTCTATGTACTCACTTTGAGATAATGTTAATTTGCAATTCTTCCTATCTCTATTTATTCTCATACTAAGAATTTGTTTTGCAACACCCAAATCCTTCATTGCAAATAAGTTCGCCAATTTTCTTTTGAGCACATTTATTTTCTGCATGTTAGAACCTGCAACAAGCATGTCATCTACATACAATAACAATATAATATAGCTGCCATCATTTTGCCTTTTGAGATAAACACAATGATTAGAGCGACATCTAGTATAACCTTGTTTAGAAATAAACCTGTCAAATTTTAGATACCACTGCCTTGGAGCCTGTCTTAAGCCATACAAGCTCTTCTTCAACCTGCACGCTAGTTTCTCCTTCCCTTTTACCTCATATCCTTGTGGCTACTGCATATATATCTCTTCCTCCAAATCCCCATGGAGAAAGGTTGTCTTTACATCTAACTGCTCAAGATGCAAATCTTCAGTTGTTACTAGACTTAAAATAGTTCTAATTGAAGTCATTTTAACAACAGGAGAAAATATCTCATCAAATTCTACACCCTTTTTCTATGAAAACCCTTTCACCACAAGTCTAGATTTATACCTTTTTCTACCTCCATATTCTTCCTTCAACTTGTAAACCCATTTATTCTGCAATGTTGTTTAACCTCCAGGTAACCTGACTAAGTCCTGAGTCTGGTTATGTGCTAAGGATTCCATCTCTTCTTTCATGGCTTGCTCCCACTTCTTCCTGGTTTCTACTTGTACTGATTCTTCATAACATTCTGGTTCACTAGAATAATTCAACAATACATAATATAATGAAGGAGAGTATCGTTCAGGGGGTCTACTTATCCTAGTAGATGTTCTGACACCACTTTCAAGTGTTTGAGGTGCTTGTTGTTGTTGTGTTTGTTGTTCATGATGTTGATCATTATGATTTTCAGGCACCATCACTTTTTTTGTGATCTCGTCAAGCATTGTGTATTCTCTGTTTTATTTTTCCTATTTCTTTTCCTATATCTAATCCTTATACAAAAACTTTTCATTGAATATGACATCTCTAATCCTAATGATTTTGTGTTTTTCATAATCATAAAAGAAATAACCAAAATCATTGACACCATATCCAATAAAAGTACATTTCTTTTATTTTGCCTCAAGCTTTGTTCTATTTTCTTTATTAATATGGACAAAGGCTTCACAGCCAAAAGTTTTTAAAAATGAGTAGTTTACCTTTTTACCTGTCCATGCCTCCTCTGGAATACCACCATCCAAGGAGCTTGAAGGCCCTTTGTTTATTAGATAAACAACAATATCTATAGCATCTGCCCAAAATTGTAAAGGCAATCCTGCATGCAATCTCATGCACCTTGCATGCTCCATCATTGTCCTGTTCATCCTTTCTAACACACCATTTTCTTGTGGTATTCCTGGAACTATCTTCTCTCTGCGAATTCCATTCTCTAAATAGTACCTATCAAACTCTTTGCTGTAATATTCACCTCCAATGTCTGATTTGAGACACTTCAACCTTTTAACTATCTCATTTTCAACCAAAGCTTTCCATTTATTGAAAGTATCAAATACATCAGATTTATTTTGAATACAATAAATCCAGGTTTTTCTGGTTGCATCATCAATAAAAGTAACATAATAACGAGAGCCACTAAGAGATGATACCTGAGCAGGTCCCCATACATATGTATGCACAAGCTCTAATTTTTCACTCTTGTTTTCTTTCCCAAATCTGAAGAATCTGACTCTCTTCTGTTTTCTATAAACACAATTCTCACATAATTTTAAATCAAGATGCTTCAAACCTGGCAACAAATTTCTTAAGTGAAGAATCTACATCCCCTTCTGACTCATGTTCTCGAGCCTATGATGCCACAATGTTGTATCTTCTCCTGTAGAGGTTAAAGCATTAACAGAATTAGAGATACCATTGCATAAATACAATGTACCGATATTTTCTCCTTTTGCTATTACCAGGGATCCTTTAGTGACCTCCTAGGGTTTATCTGTAAAAGTAATCACACAGCCTTCACCTCCCAACTTCCCTGTTGAAA
The DNA here is from genome assembly GCA_031772625.1 of Pinus tabuliformis. NCBI lineage: Eukaryota > Viridiplantae > Streptophyta > Pinopsida > Pinales > Pinaceae > Pinus > Pinus tabuliformis. The sequence continues at coordinate 132,487,997 of CM062811.1, read as the reverse complement.
TAAAAATTTTCTTCAAATCTGGAACATGCCTTACCTCCTTCAATAGCCATTGATTCCAATTCTGTTGTTTTATGAAAATTGTACCCATTCCAATGATTTTACAGGGCTTATCATCACCCAATCAAACCTGTCCAAAATATCCTTGAACATAATCATGAAAATGTTTCCTATCAGGTGTGGCATGGAATGAGGCCCCTAAATCTACCACCCCGGCATCAATAATATTTTCTAAAGAAAGAATCAAAGCATCTTGCAACATATCACCTGTCACATTCGCTTCATGATTGTTTTCTTGTTGCGCTTCTCCTTCTTCTCCCTTCCAAGACTTGCAGTCTTTCTTCAGGTGTCCTTTCTTCCCGCATTTCCAGCACATTATCCCCGATCTGGACTTGGATCTGCCTTTCCTTTACTTACTCTGATATCCTGGGCTCTTTCCTCTTTCCATTTTTCTTCCCCTAGTCTCTACAATCAAAGCATTACCTGATGTCTCACCGGAGCTTTTCCGTCTCATTTCCTCGCTAAGGATTGCACCAACAACATCATAAAACTTTAAATTACTAGATCCAGAGACAGAGTTACTAATGGCCATAACTAAACCATTCCAACTATCTAGCAATGTGCACAGAAATAACAAAGCCCTAACTTCATCATCAAAAGTTACCCCTATAGAACTTAACTAACTGGTAACTATATTAAATTCATTTAAATGATTAGTAATGGATCCACCTTCTGACATTTTCATATTAAATAAACGCTTCATAAGAAATACCTTAGTTGAGGCCGAGGGTTTTTCATATAGTTTGTCCAATGTAAACATTAAACCTTCTGTTGTTGTTTCCTTTGAAATATTAAATGCTACCGATGCCGCTAGGCACAACTGTATTGTTCCAAGCACCTTTCTGTTGAGAATATCCCATTCTGTGTCTGTCATAATCATTAGCTTCTTTGCCTTTCTACTCAATGGTTGGTACAGGTCTCTCTCATACCGATAATCTTCCATCTGCATCTTCCACAGCTGGTAGTTTTGGCCATTAAATTTTTCGACCCTAAGCCTACCATCTTTCGCCATTGCTCCCACTCGAACTAAGAACCCTTCTCTCCTGCGAGTTTATCGGCCAAATAGAACTTCGGCTCTTATACCAAATTTTAGAAAATTATATATTATAGAGCAATGGAACATATAAAATATTGCAAAAATATAAACACAAAAAATGCATAAAACAATAGAGACACAAATATACGTGGTTCACCCAATTTGGGCTATGTCCACGAAGAAATAGCGAGTCCTTCTTTTTATATTATCCAGCAAACTGAAGAAATACAACCTATAGCAGATTCACTATAATTCCCTCTTTGCTCTCAATCTCCTCTCTCTTCCTCACTCAGAATATAGATGTACATAGACGCAATACAATTCCCTCATAGATAACGAGGGGTTGCCTTCTAGGGAAAAAACCCTAAATTAAACATAACTTCTACCGTTAGGTCTCCACCTAATGAACGACCCAGATTGACTATACAATTACAACATTTTACAAGGCAATTTTACATCTATTTTTAGCTTCGATAGCGCTGCCCCCGATCCCTCTGCCAGGGGGGGCTCCCAAAGGTCACAGCCGCCTCCCCTGGACCCCCCTGCTACGAATATTTTTCGGGCGGCAACGAACTAGGGTCCAATGCAGTGATACCTTTGAATACATAAGATAATTAGGCTCCACACCCACCACCAAACACATCACTGTGCACAAGTTCTAATATCTGTTTCGCCCTCTTACCACTAGAAGGGAAACTCACCCGATTATGCTTCCCATATACACAATTTTCGCAGAAATAAAAATCCAAAGAGCTATTAGTCATACCTTCTTCCGTAGCTTTACCATGAAGTATTCGAAGGCCCTTCTCTCCAATATGTCCAAGCCTTTGATGCCATAGCATGGTATTTTCTCCAAAGACCACTAGATTTTCTATTCCACTTTCAGGAACCAAAGAATTGTTGCACCCATCAACAACAATGCTACCTTGCAGCTTGTACAGAGTTCCAATCCGAACTACCCGCATCAATACCAGTGCTCCCCGAACCATCTTGCAAGTATCTTTCTCGAACATTGTTTTTACACCTGCATCATCTAGCCTTACATAAATTAGATTTATGGCCAATGTAGGAATATGTGTAACACCCGGAAGTATTCTAACCCTTCCACCTTGCAACTTCAACTTTACTTTTCCACGACCAATGATTCTAGCCCTCCTATCATCCCCTAAGAAGACATCACCACCATCGTATTTCTCATACTCACAGAACCACTCTCTATGGGGAGGGAAGTGAAAGGATGCACCTGAGTCAATCAACCATGCCTCATGATCTACATGTGTACTTGAAGAAGCCAAGTACACATCACTACCTTCATCTGAGGTGGTTTTCGCCTCTGTAGAAGGAGCATCATCATATCCCTTTCCTTTCTCGGGAGCTTTAGATTGACAATCCCTTTTGTAGTGCCCTTCCTTTCCACATTTCCAGTATACCACCTTTACAGGTTTTCTTGAAGATTTAGATCTCCCTCTAGATTTAGACCTCCCACTCGATGAATTATTTTTGTTTTTGTTCTGGGACCGTCCTCGTACAGACAAGGCATCACCATTCTGGCTCTCCATATTTTTCCATCTCATCTCCTCTGTCAGTAAGGATGAGATGAATTCATAAAACTGCAAGGCAGTTGCATTGCTACCTATTGCAATAACTAGACTATCCCACGAATTTAGTAGAGAACACAACAAACTGATGCACTTATCTTCATCTGAAACTTTAATATCAATAGATAATAACTTACTTACCACAATATTAAATGCGTTCAGATGCTCTTTCACCAAGTCTCCATCTTTCATCCTCAGGTTATACATCTTTTTCAGTAGGAATAGTTTATTCACCAGAGACTTAGATTGGTACAAAGTCCCTAACTTGTCCCACAAAGCCTTTTCCTTAGCTTCCCTTGATACACTCAGCAATACCAAATCTAAGATGCACAACCGTATTGTGCTCTTTGCCTTCTGATCCAACTTTTTCCATTCTTCATCGGACACTCCCATTGGTTTAGTACCCAGATCTACCGCGATCCACTAATATTTATCCACCAACAGATCCTCCATCTTGAGTTTCCACAACTGAAAACTCTGACCATTAAATTTCTCGATCTCTATCTTTCCACTTCTCTCCATCTTCTTTCACCACTAGAATCGATGCCACAGATCTCCCACTGAACAGGGTCTACCACAGGCTCAAGCGAAATCCCTTGGCAACAAAGGCACCCCCTTGAAGCCAAAATAGCTCTGATACCAAATGTATGTTTGAACCTCATACAGAAATTACCTACATACGAATTCTAAAACACAGAAAATAAACAATGCGAGAGCATAACACATATACACGAAGATTTTCCCCTGGATCCCAAAACCGGGACTACAAGATTGATTTTTCATTATGTTCCTTTCAATGTTACAATACATATATATACATGTCGAAGCATCCAATACCATGGACCGAAAACCATCACGCCCAAAACCATGTGTGAAAACCATGCACAAAACCATAGGTAGGTCTGCCCACCTAATATAGAGTCCCAAAACCCACCCCCCTCAAACCCCCTATGAGCCCCTCATTGCGCAATCGGTGCAAAAAAAGGCCCCCAGTTAACTAGGGGAGCTAGTTGTGGAAAGAATATAACACAACCCAACAAGTTGAAGGTCGAAAATATACACACTAGCTAAAATTGTGCAAATATGTTAACAAAAGTTGTAACTGGGGAGAAATTGAGATTCTACTCGGTTTCAATTGGTCTTCAAGTATGATGATGAACATGAGAAACAACCAAGTCCAAAGTGGAAGCATTGTCTAGTAAATGAAGTAGCGATGGAGTTGCTATAATCAGTTTCCAAGTGGGATATTATTAGGTGTGGAGCCTGATTATCTTCTTTATTCAGAGATATTGTAGCGTTGGACCCCAGTTTGTAATGGGGCAGTGACGCCACTCATTTAATCGTTGTCAGGGGGGTCTGAGGGCAGTGGCAATTTTATGAGCCCCCCTGGCAGGGGTTCGAGGGTAGCGCCTATGAAGCTAAAAATAGATGTAAAATTGCCTGGTAAAATATTATAATTTCGTAGTCAATATGAGCCATTCATTAGGCAGATGATATGACGGTATAAGTTATGTTTAATTTAGCGTTTTTTTTCCCTAGAAAGAAACCCCTCACTATATATGAGGGAATTGTATTGTGATTGTGTATATGTGTAGTCTAAGAGAGAAAGAGAGAGGAGACTGTGTGAGAGTGAAGAGGAAATTACAATGGATCTGTTGTAGGTTGTATCTCTTCATTTTGTTGGATAGCATAAAGGAAGGACTAGTTATTTCTTCATGGAAGTAGCCCAAATTGGGTGAACCACGTATATATGTTTCTCTCTTATTTTATGTGTTTTCTCTGTTTGTGTTTCTACAATATTTTATGTGTTTCATTGTTCTGTAATATATAATTTTATAACACCTTTAATCAAGTCCAATATTTCATGGATCCTTGGCTATGGTTGTGACATTAACATTTGGTCCACTTCTATCTTAGGGTATCCTCCCCTAGAAAAGCATGGTCATTTTCTTTCTCTTCAAACTTGGCTCTCATGCCAAGAAAAGTTATATCTATTTGATATCTCTTCATGGTCGGTTGATGGAGAATGGACTAATTGGGCATGGTGAAAAGTCCCTCCTCCTCTATATCCCCTTGTGACGAAGCTGGAATTAGAGTTGTCAAGATGCACTCTCACTTCCTTGAAATCTCCATCTCAACTAGGTAACTCAAATTCTTTGCATGCATGCGTTAATTTAGGCTTATTGATTAGTTATCTGGATGATCACTGAGTGTGCTTGAAGTGCCACTTCCACAACTTGACCTTCCACTAGTTTCTCCAACAATTAGAACTAGTTTAACTAACCATAACTCAATTTAACTGAATTAAATTGCTGCAACTGAAATCAACTCAACCTAGGCTCCTTAAATTTAGGAACCACTGCACACAATTGAATTTCATGCCCTTAACTCGAATTAACTGATCTAGGCTCCTATTTTTTAGGAATCAACTCAAGCAAATTGGAATTCAACGCATTAACTCGAATTGAGTGTTCTTAACTGAGTGATAAGTGCCATGTCACCTTAGCTAACTCCTCCAAGTTGTCTGCAAAGTGGAATTTCAAATTTCCTCAATTTAATTAAGGAAAAAATCAAATCGAGACTCTTCTTTCTGCATTTTCAACACAAGGTTTAACAAGAAGCCATACTCATATAATTTAGGGATTATTATGGTTGAAACGTGGAAACTAGAATCCACGTGCTTGAGGGTCCATAAGGTGGCTTTATTAGTTGCGATCTTTTACACTCCCTCATATCCACACATGCATTTTCCTTTCTGCATGCTCAGAATGAAGATGAATCCCTCCTACCATGCGGTTCCAACCGATACAATTTTGGTTAATTAATCACCATGTATGACCTCTAGGGGATATGATAGGTTGGCCATCCTTGGAAGATTAGCTTAGTTGTTTAGGTGCTTCTTCCCATGCTGCTTGAAATCAATATTATAGAGTTTTCAGGTGGAGCGACCATTTAGGATTCTAGATTGGCATTTCCAAAAGCTTGGAAAGTGGTTGGAATGATCAGTTGAAATTTTATTGGGCAATCTGGCCTACAAAACTTATGGCTCATAGAAGAATTGGTTTTTCTCGATGTCCCAGATTTGGATTATGAGTCACAATCATCATCAATGTTTGTTCTTGGCTTTATATGGGCTCATTTAGGTGCTCTCCCCCCACCATTTGGCTTATGCGCTCTTGCAGGGTCCCTTCTGTGATAGTCTAGCCTAGAATCTATAATAATAAAGTTCTAACTCTATATTCATAGTCTACTCATGGCCCACAGTGTAATTTGAGTTCATAGTTTACTCTTGGTCCCTACCTACCCCTGGTTCATAATATCATCTAGATAGTTTCCTTCCCTCCTCTTCCTATACTTCACTGTTGGAGAATTGGGTTGAGATGTAGGGTGATGGTGAGGATGCAACCTCAACCATCCTAAGGCTTCAAATTTTCTATAATCATCTTATCTCTTCCCTCTCCGTGACCATGGAACAAGTTACTAACCATAAATCTCATTTGTCCATAATTGAAGATGAGTTGGGCTACATCAAATCTTGAGTGGAGGAGCTAAAATTTCATCTCACTAGGGTAGAAATGATCCATTTTTCTCTCAAATCAGTTATTATGAAGAATCCATAGCTTCTATATCTTAATGAACCAACATCTCTAGAGATGGGAAAGGAAACCAGGAACAAACTACTAAAGATCCCCAAACTTAAATCCAGGTATTATATGCTTTGTAATTTTTGTCTGTTATTATATTTTTAGATTATACATCGTTCTGGAAATTTCTGAATTGTATATCAAAAAACATATGGATTAATTTGAATTGTAAACAGAAAAACATATGGATTAATTTGAATTGTAAACAGAAAAACATATGGATTCAGGGTTGGCCTGGTTTGTTATATATTCATTTAGCCAAATTTTGATCACTTATGTATCACTGCATTTCTCATGCATATTTTTAATATCAAATTTATTGTTATGGTCCAGAAAATTATATGTTTATTAATTACATATTTTGAAATAACATGGTTGCAAATATGTACCATTATTCTTTATATTTATTTTAATGCAATATACCTATTATGATTTTTTTCTCAAAAAATATTGCTTGCAAGTTTATTAATAAAAACAAAATTACAATATAATAAATTGAATTGAATTGATTTGTTATTTTATTATTATTATTTTGATCTAACACTTCATCTTAGTCACCACTACAACATCTCCCCCATACTGACTGTGAAGTGCTTATCGTTGCAATTAAAATTTAAATATACAATTCTGAAATATAATGGTTAAGAATACAAATCATTATTTTAATTTACATCATAAAATGGATCTTATTTATAGCTATTATTTATCTTTTATATGTATTTCACATCTCTATATAGAAACATATTCTTATTCTTATTTGTAATTTTATATTTATTAACTAAATTTTTAAATATTTGTTAATTATGTGTTTTGAAATATTATAGCTACAAATATGAATTATTATTAAAAATTGTTTTATTGTGATATGCATATTATGAATTTTTTTTTTCTAAAAAAAAAATTGTTTGTAATTTTATTAATGAAAACAAAATTAGAATATAATGTATGGAATTGAATTAATTTATTACTAATTAAATCGACAGTGTCCTTCATTATTATTATTTTTTTTATCTAACACACCACTCCAGCATCTCTCCCATATAGGTTCTTAACCATATATAGAAAAACACATGGATTAAGGGTTGGCCTGGTTTGTTATATATTCATTTTTTAGTTGCCTTAAAGCCAAATTTTGATCACTTGGCTGCATTCATAATGTATATTTTTAATATCAAATTTATTGTTATGGTTTAAAAAAATTATGTTTTAATTACATATTTTGAAATATCATGGTTACTAATATGTATCATTATCATTTAAATTTTATTATTTAAATTTGATTTAATGCAATACACATATTATTATTTTTTCCTCAAACATATTGTTTGCAATTTCAATAATAAAAACAAGATTACAATATAACAAATTGAGTTGAATTGATTTGTTATTTTATTACTCTCTCTTTTTTATCTAAGGCTTCATTTCAGTCACCACCACATCTCCACCATATTAGACTGTGAAGTGCCTCTCTTTGCAATTATATAACATATAATGGTTACAAATACAAATCATTATTTTAATTTACATCATAAAATGGATCTTAATTTATAGTTATTATTTATATTTTACACGTATTTCAAATCTCTATATAGAAAACTATTTTTATTTGTAATTATATATTTATTAATTAAATTTATTAATTTTTAATTAATTATAGGTTTTGAAATATTATAGCTAAAAGTATGAATATTATTAAAATTTATTTTAATGTAGTATATATATCATGAATATTTTCTAAAAATATATAATTTTATTAGTAAACATAAAATTAAAATATAATATATTGAATTAAATTAATTTATTAATTTATTATTTTTTTAATTAAACCAACATTATATTTTGTTGTTGTTATTTTTTATCTAACAAATCACTACAACATCTCTCCCTTATCAAATTGTATAACACCCCGAAAAAATTATAAAAAAAATCACCCTATGTACAACCCCCCTTACACAATAAACCATAAATAATAATTAAAAACTTATAAAGAAGCCAACATGATGATATAGATGAGATACCTGAGCGAATAACCAAACATGATGATATAGGTTAGATACATGAGCGAATAACCAAACATAATGAGATATATCACATTCATTGTTCATTTTCTTATAGTCTTTTTAAGTCTCGTATAATAATCTAATAAACGGTGGTAGTTAAGTTTCCATTTTTATTTTTATATATAATATTTTTGTGTTGAGAAGTGTTAATGGGAGATTTTCGCCTTATCTAATATTACATTAAAAGTTAAAAACAAAATACACGCCAATATCAACATAATTACACACATGAGTATACATAAAATATCAATTATCAAATCAAAATAATATTTATACATGTTAAGAAAATCATCAGTTTAAATTACCACATAGTTTGCAACATAGGGTTTATACCACAAAAACGATCCAATACCACCATGGAGTATATACAAGATAAGAAAATCATCATAAAGATTACACTATAGAGTTTACACCACAAAAATTCCCAAATACCAATGTAGGGTACACACTATGATCATCTTAGAGTTTATACCAAAAGTAAGCTTAGATACCATTCTATAAATACTTAGACACTAGTGTAGAATCATTACAAAGTTTAGATGATTATGGAGTTATACATCTTGAAAGAGTCTATCATCTTTGTGATACTATGAAGGTTGAAGATGAAATACATTTTCTCTTGGATTGCTCGTCTCTTACTCACATCCATTCTAATTTCCAAAACCTTTGTCACACTGCCAACCTTCTTGACTTGTTAAGTCAACGAAACTATAGTGATCTATGAATACTTAGCTCACTTCTTTTCTATCATAGAAATAAAATATTAACGAGTATCAATTAATCACTTACTTTCTTAAGGTACGATAGACCATTATGGTCTTAGTGGACGTTAATCATCATCATTATCATCATATATGCCCAGATATTATTGCAGAATTCACTATATACATAAATGTCTATATATTACCACAAAGTATATATAATGATTACCAGAGAGCTTACGATAATTTTTTACCACATAAATGGTTGGATATGCACACACACACACAATATTAAGAATGTTTCTTTATTGTTGAAATCGAAATGTACATTGAAAGCAATGCATTAAAAATTGACATGTACAATGAAATCAATGCCCTAGAAATTAAATAAAATTAATATATACACGAGCCCATGAGAGTTGTTCAATTGGTGATTGCCTTGATAATGAAGTGTTATCTTCTATGATATTCTAGGTTCAAACCTCCTCATGGGTCAACCATTATATATATATATATATATATATATATATATATATATATATATATTATTTACTTCATTTTAGTCCACGGGGCATAAAATATGTGGTGATGGTGTGTATTGTTAAGGAACTTTATGATGTGAAGGTCACTAGTTCAAAACTCCATGGGAAAAATCCAACCATGTCAAGGGCTGGTATGGCCCTGACCAAGTGTGATTCTTTGGTGATTTTGGCGGCTTAGATGTCATTGGATTGTGGTTTCTCAAGTCAAAGGTTAAGCATGTAGTCATTTAAGGACACACACACACACACACATTAAAATTGATGCATTGTACATTGACATATACACTGAAATTAATGTATTAGAAATTGACATGTACATTGAAATTAATGTGTTAGAAATTTACTAGAAATTAAGTATAGATATAAAGTGATATTGAAAGGAAAAAAAAGTGATGTGTACATTGATATCAACAATTATGTATAGTTAATAAAATAAGAAATTGATATGTACATCTAAATCAATACGTTACAAATTGAAACAGAAATGAGAATTGGCATTGACATGACATAGAAATTAAAATGGATATTAAAATAAAAATTGAATAGAAATTGAGATTGATGTGTACACTGAAATAAATGCATTAGAAATTGACATATACATTGAAATCGACAATTTTATATATATATATATATATATATATATATATATATAAACTCAATAATATATATATATATAAACTAACGCGTGCACTAAAATCCATGCGCTAGAAATTAAATAAAAATTGAAAGAGAAATAGAAATTGACACATACACTAAAATTAATGCATTAATTTCAATGTACATGTATTGACTATAATGTACTTTTTTATCATTCAACGTTGTTATTTTATTAACTTATTCCTCATCTAACTCTTGAAGTATACTAATATTCTCTATATTCTAAACCACTTTAGGAAATTAAGTATTAAAATGATCAAATTCTTTTTAGACATATACATAATTTTGGTCATTTACAAATTGCATTACTCTAATAAAATTGAAGAAGATATATTGGCATTGTTTTGTCTTTGATATTACTCTCTGTATTTTCAACCAAATGAGTAAAGTGAGTAAATTTCAAATTATTTAAATTAATCTTACTAATATACATATACATAATGTTGATTAGCTATAAATGATGACACTATAATAAAAATTGAAAAAATAAATTGACATTTAACCTTCTTAATAATACCTTTTATATTTTCAACCAATTGAGAAAAATAAGTAAATCCCAAATTGTCATATTAATTTTAAACATCCAGAGATACATAATGTTCATCATATTAACCATCCATGGCTTAAACAACTTAAATCAATCTAAATATGGATCTATAAATGTTGAGAGAGAATGAATTATTTGAAGTATAAATATTTTCTCAAGTTTTGTACTTTAAAAAAATTTGCACCTCAAGGGATATGATCCCTCTTGATATTTAAATATTTTGAAGCTAAGAAAAATCTAGTGTAAATACAATTGTAAGTAAACAAATGTCGCTATAATAAAGATATCATTTTCTTAATAAATTAAAAAATGATATTAAAAAAAATATTGTTTTATTTTATCCTCGATGGGGGTGCATTAGAGGTGAATGTAGGACAACGAGGGGCATTTACTCCCTTTCCCACACGTTGAGTGGATTAATGAAGCATGTCTTGGAAGTCCCTTAGGACTGGTAGCAAGAGATGGTTCCATAAACCATAGGAATTACAAAAGTTAACGACGACCCTTCAGAATGATGTTTCCTATGCATGGTGATGGGAGTTACAGTGGTAGATGGAATTTTTGTTTTAGGTGCGTAGGGTGACCTTCTACCTTCGTCATCTCTGGCCCTTCAATATGTGACGAGAATAAGAGGGATTACACTTGGCTTGGGAGTTGATGACCTTGTCTTCAAGGGGATCTAGAGTGGAAAGACTTGGGACCCGAGCCCATGGTCGTGTGTGTTGTCTTCGAGCGCAACCCTAGAAGTTCAACGGGGGAGGCAACACTTAGGTTAGGCAAACAAGGTGCCTTTGTTGGAATCATTAGCTTTTTCCAAATTTTGGGTAACTTTCCTCATTTTAGTTGTCAATTTGTTTCACAATTGCTTTGTCAAAGAGTTTGTTGGTTCTCTCGTCAAGGTAGCAGTATGGTTCTTGGTTGTAATGTTTGGCTTTGTTAGGGGTACTCGGAAGAGAGGGCTAAACCGTTCTCATGCATTGTGGCGGAAGTTTGTGGGTAAATCTTCTGGAATTTCCAACTCTGGTGATGTATTTTTCATTGTGTCTCTCCAACCATTTCTAAATTGTACCCTTCCATCTGGGTGGGGTTTTGTACATATGGAGTTATGGGTGGTCTAGATTGACATATATTGTTATCTTTTTTTCTTATCTAAACACTTCAATTCCTTGGAGACCTATGGATTTTCCCTGCTAGGTGTGGTTGGCCATCATTTTAGTGTTGAAAAATACATTAAGGGAGGACAAGCACCAAGCATGCCCTCTCCTCCTATTCTGCAGTATTATCTCTACTTTGGTCTTGGGCTTACCAACTAGGGGTGGAATGATTGGAAAAACTATAATACCGGGTGTTGGATGCAGGTTTGGTAGTCATAATGCTACCCTAGACGCTATGCAATGAAAATGTGGTCAAGCACATTGAGGTGGCATACCAAGGGGACCTGTAGCAGAGCACATAGTGAAGCTAAGGGATCTTGGAGAGGAATTAGACCAACAAGTTGTAAACTCCCCGAGCATAATAGAATTGCCTCATCTACTTCAATGCACTAGAAAACCACCCTGATCAAGTTAATCAACTCCTTGAACAAATTGTTCGAGACCACCACGACAACCAAATTAAATCATCAACTTTATGAATGATATTCAACACAATCAATTGCATATGATAGACTGCCTGGTTGCCTTGCGTTGGGGTCAAAAAAGAATTACAATGTGGTTGAACCATGTTAGCACTCCGTAAAATCCCTTCAGGCCGAGAAAAGAGCTACAGAGGTAAGCACAAACCACTTTGGGCTAGAAACTGGTCTTTTCTAGCCAGAGGGGGCTCCCTCACTCTAAAATATAAAGACTTTAAAGAACAGATTTATAACAGAGACCAGTTCTGATAAAGTAATTCTGAAAGTATTTGGTTGAAGTGTAAATGGCATGATAGGTAATAACACATGATCAATTTAGCCTTTTAGTCATTTACTTATGCAAGTAAACTGACAACTATTACAAGGGCTTGTAAGCATGACTCTGAGATATAATGATAGGTTGTAGTATAGATGAGATAAACTAAAAAAAAAAAAAATATTCCTCTGCAATAAGACAATGTTTTTTATATAGGAGAAAGAGAAACTAAACATAGAAGATAACATGCATGAGTATATATCATTTCATTTGAGACTGAAACATGAAGACAGTTGAAAAAGGGCAGCTAAACTGAATTTTGAATCAACTGCCATCAAATACTCATTAAACATAGAGAGGAAATAAAATAATTGAACAGTAAATAGAACAAATCCCATGCACCATACTGTAAGAATCCTTGGATAGTGAAATCGATAGCCCTCAATACATAAGAAACATGCACCATGAATTGATCACACAAGCATGAATCTTGGAAAATTAACACTAACACATTGCTCAACCATCAACAACCCCTTCCGTATTCATTCATCAAAATATATAATCAATACATAGGATCAAAATATGTTTAGGTTCACTGTATCTTCGATCCAAAAGAGGATCGGTCTAAAACTGAAACAAAAATAGTAAATTTTTGTTTTTTTAATGCCTTTCCTCAAGACATAAAACATAAAGCATATTTTGTCCCCTAGAAAGAAAAAACAATCTTTTTAATACAAATTAACTTAAAAGATCTTCAAATTGATCATCATGACTGAAATAGCAAAAAACACAAAAAGGAGATTTTTGATTGTTTAAAAAGCCTGTGTCGCAGTTTTGCAACACTTGAAACTTCATCCGTATAGAAATGACATGTGACGAGACTTTAAGGAAGTTAGATGGACACCACACTTACCTGATGACAACCTCTTTAAAACCTGACAGGTGGATATCATCCAGCATGTGTGTGATAGTCTGGGCACGACCTGTGTAGCGAGTGCGCAATGAAATTTCTGCAATTGTTCTTCGAGTTCCTTCTAGTCCTCCTGAATGCTATCATGAAAGTATATGTCGCTCAATATATCAAATTCAACATATTAAAATACCAAAAACTTAAGACAGAACTTGAAAATCAGAAAGGAGGCTTGGTCACTTCCTTTTTCTCTTGTTTGACACTTTTCTGCTGGAAGCCTTAGTGCTCGGAGTTTTGGTCTTAGAATCTAGAGTAATGAATTCATGTTTCTGAATAGGTGGTGATAAGGTGGGTGTGGCCTTAGTCATGAACTTAGGATCCAATTCATGGATCTTCATGAGAGGAGGTATCACAACTGCTCCTTCATATTTCTTTAACAATCTACATGCCTCCTCCAATTCTTGCCTCATACTTCTCAGCTAAGCATTCAAGACCAAGTTTCTAACATAAAAAATTTTGCATTGTCTCCTTACTAGATGGGACCATTTGAAAAAATGTTTACTCCTATCGAGGGCTTTGGATGCTTCTTTGACTTCATGGTCACAATTCTCAAGAATATGTTGAATGGAATTTTTATACTCCAAATTTTGCTGCGTGAATTGGTTTACTTGGTCTTTACTTTCCTCTAACTCCTCCAGGCACCTTTGATACTCTTTCCATCGACTGAATGGGGGTCTTCCAAGAGCCTGAGTTGTATGCTTCATTTGATGCACATATTTGAACTTAGATTTGAAAAGCCTAACTTATGGCCGATTAGGCCCCACTCCAACATTCTTGACTTGTTCAACAAAAGCAACATGTTCTTTTTTTCCTTTGGCAACTTCTGCAGGCGACTCTAACTTGTAATCTGTTGGTTTAATAGCTTGATTTAAATCTCTGTTCTTCTTCTCCATAAATTCTATTCTCATTTGATTTTTTGATTATGACTCTTTCATCTTTGTTATCTTAGGGTCCTCTTCTTCGTACTACATAGCACCTGTTTCGAGTGGTGCTATGTCCTCTTCATAGTCTAGCTGCACTATTTATGGGCCCTTGACTTCGTCCACTTTATCGTCAACATGTACATATACTTGCTTGTCTTCAAAAATTTCCACTATTGCTTGAGGGGCTGCCTCTTCCTAGGTCTTTTTGACTCTAGCCTTTGTTCTAAGTCTCATCACAAACTCATCTTGCACTCTGTCTTCAAATTTGATTTTAACTTTGGCATGTTGGGCTTATCTCACCTGCTCTTTTGTTTCTTTGTCTGCCTTGTCATCCTTCATGCTTTGCAATTTATATTTCTTGCTCAATTTGCCTACAAGTTTCTTGCTTGGCTTGTCACCTTCCTTCTTTATGGGTTTCATTTTCATGACTAAATGGAGGTTCTCCTTTTTTGGATTTTCTTGCTTGGGCTCTTCCTTATCTGTCTTCATTGATGGTGATCCATTTTAGGGCAACATATCAATACTTGCAAGAAAATCAGATCAAAACATTTTCTTCCTCTCAACAGTATGCTTAACTAAGATTTTGATTAAAGAAAAATGGAATAGACTTGAAGGATGATTGTCTTTTTGAATTTGTACTTTGGTAGCCATTCTTTCTAAACTCTTGAGAAAAAAATAAGTGAGGTTCATTGGCTTGTTTTCTATGAAATGCCATAATAACTTGAGATGGTATTGATATATTCTACTGAACCTTCCCTCACAGGTAAAGTATCTTTGAATAACCTTCAGGAGGTTGACACACTATTCTTGAAGATAAATACTGGGGAAAGTGGAGGCAAACTTGTCTAGAAACTTCAGCTTCACAAACTGTTTGTAAGCCAAAATCTCTAATCCATCCCCTTTAAACCACTTCTCCCTTCTTGAAGGGAGGTTGGTTGCATTAGCAATAAACTTCTCAGTCAAAACAATCTCCAGGTCCCCTAGTTTTACTCTACCATCTTGGATATTAAGAGAAAATAAACTAGCAAGTCTAGCATTGTGACCTATTTTTTGGATCTTCTAACAGAAAGGAATGCACCCTGCATTTTCAAAGGCCACTCTAATGGAAGGGGATGAGTTCAACAGGCTCAAGGTGTTGGGTTCTATACGCACAAGGTCTCCTCCCTTTTTGCTAGTAGCAGGGGCCATCCTATCTCAATGTCTAAAAGACTGGATTTGACTTTAAGCTAGGGCTACGTGTACAAACCCAAAGAAATGAATATGACCAAGGGTGACAACACAATTCTACTTCAATAGTTGTGACAGTGAGCCGATGACAATGAAGTTTTATGGGGTCGAATACAAGCAAGAGAATTTGAGGATTAAAATACAACTAACATGAACCCTTCAGGAAACATCCATCGACATAATTTCGTATCTATAGTAATGTGACAACACATTCAGAGGCGAAAATGTATTTGTCAAGCAAAAAAGAGTGTGCACAGCAAAACATTTCTAGCAGGAACAGACACGATTTCAACAGCAGTAACTAGGATAAATAAAAATGTGAATTCAGGAAAGGTGACTGACTTCCTACCTCTCCAATCCCTGTGGTCAAGCAGTGTGTTGATAGATATCCCGAGACACAATCCTTCTCTGTGCAGAAAAACACAACAGAATGCTCGAACTCCTCTGTGACCTGTAAACTTCTCTGCGATTTCTGAACTTCTCTGCAATCTATGCTTCAGAATACGACCACTTATCCCATTCTCTACATGAGGAATGAGCCCATCACCTGTGATCAATCATAAAGAAAATTGGCAGCCTTTACAATGATTTCAAATTATTCTGCTGATGTAACGAGTTTGACAGTTAACCCGCATTCCACTTGAAATTCAAATGTTTAAGGTGATCACTGATTAAGTATTATATGATGGTGGAAAGTTTAGGCATGATGGACTTGTAATCAAAATTCGTTGGGGGTGGAAAAAGGACATAAGTCAATCATGGTATGTGATAATGCTTAGGGAATGGGTATTTTAAGCCTAGGGATGTATAGTTAGGTTAAAATGGGGATGAAGGTTTAGGCCTAAAATGATAAATATGAATAATGTAAACATTGGGAAATGAGGGAAAGTAATGTGATGAGGGAAAAGGGGGACAGGCAGAGGGGTACATATAATGTCTAACAAAGGCATAGATCAAAATATTCATGATTAGGACCCCTTCGAGATATTTCCTTCGACTGCAGACACATTGACCATATAACCATCCTATCATTACCTAATACCTGGACTCAACGATTTATTACAACGTCTTCCCATACAATAGACACCCCTTCCCAATGGCTGACCTTGATGACTAGACTGATGACCCAACTTATGATGACGCCTTTAGGAAGTGACACGTCAAATCATGACAACAAACAAGTTTATGGATCCGACCTCCTTTAAAACACCAAAAATTAACTCGAAATAGCTTTTGACTAACAAACTAACCTACTCTAACAGGCCGCTTGGAAGGAAAATTGGAACATATCGAGAGATATGTTCACGAGGCTTTTGATCCTCCTCCGCAACCAGATAACAACCCAGATGATCTGGTACTGGGAAACCCAATAAATCAGGGATGAAAATTAGTTACTTATTTTTTCTTGAAACTTTATGGTATTATTGGTCTATCTGTATATAGCTTGTTAATTTAATTTTGCTTTTCATTATGTTTTTCTAACTATTATCTTTTGGCTAATAAATTTGATAATAATAAAGCCAATTTTTTTTAGTTAAAAACCTCTCACGATATACCAATGCCATGAATTAATTAAAAAAAAAATTTTAAAATAATTTAGTTAAAATATATTTAATAAATAAACCTAAATAATTACAGATCTTTAGGTCATAGCTGTTGCGTCGTAATAAAAAAGAAATCACATGACACAAACATTCACAATTGAAAAGAAAATATAAACTCCAATTACCTATCGTATTTCTCATAAATGGGCCTTTTATGTCTCATAACTAAACTAAGGTTGAAAGAATGCGTGTAAAGGTTACATCTATTCATTCACCTACTTAGAAATTATGGGTTTCTAAAAGTGAATATACATATATAAAAAAATAAATAAATAAATTTAAGAATGATAATTAAAATAAAGTTGTTATATTTAATTAAATGAAATCAGTTTATTTATTAAAATATAATATAAATTTAAGAATGATAATTAAAATAAAGTTGTGTAGTTTTTGTTTTTAAAGATGAAAATGATATAATCATTATATTTTAATTAAATGAAATTAGTTTATTTAATAAATTTTAATAAATGGAAAAAAAAATATTTTATTTTTTATTTTTTCCAAAAGAAAAATCACAACTTTATTTAAATAAAAAAAGTTACAATTTACAGATGCTTAAAAACTATTTAGATATATAGGTTATAGGTTGATATTCACAAATAAAAATAAAACTACAAAATATCAGGTTTAAGTGTAGAAAAACCACTTAGCCTACCCCTTTTACATTTCTTTTTTCTTTTTACTTTTGGCCAGACTCCCTGAGAAGGAATAACATTTATGATTGTTAAATTATTTACATTTGCCTTCAAAGAGGCTACTTTTTCTGAATCTGAATTCTCTCAAGTGTGGGATTGTTTCACTCCACCCACCTCCAATTGGGGGAGCACTTCCACCAACTGTTGGGCAATAAAGTCTGCTTTTTCAGAAATTCTCTGACTTTGGGTCATTGTTCCAACCTACTCTTCCCCTTTATTTTTAGATGTGCCTTGGTGCTCCTAGACCTCCACATTCATTTGATTCACAACATTTTCCTCTTCCTCTTCTTCTGAAATTCACAGATCTGGAATCTGCCTTCCCTTTGACATTTTGGGATGTCTCTTTTTCCAATTTGGAAACTTCTTTGCCTGTGGACATGTGTTTTGTAAGTGAACAGTTTGAAGGTAGATGCGACATGTAAATGTCATATTCTAAAAGTTTAGATATTGTGTCCAATGAAAGCTATTATGAATCAAGTAGATTCAATTTAGTAGGCCTCTACTAAGATTGAGCTCTACACAAATTCCGACAAAAGTAAAAATTCATTTGACATCTCTTCTAGATTTTCCTTTATGTATTTGCCCAAAGTGTTCCCAATTCCCTCTAATACCTTGTGGTGCCAAAAAGGAAGAGGAAATTACGCAATCTCACCAAGACTGAGATTTTTTAGACCACCAAAGTGTTGGCATCAAAACCTAGGAACCATGGAGTGATAAAAATACCTACACTCCCCCAAAATCATGTTCCCTCACTCAGAACATAATCCAAGTTTATTTGTATCAAACTAAATGATAAAAAATCATTTTGAACACAGATGAATGTCACAGTTAGGGTCCAATTAGAGAAAATCCAATGATGAACCTCTGATTTGGGTTAGAAGCCATTAAACCTGCAAACAATGGCTCATGATTGGAGAACATCAAATAGTTCCTTTACCTCTAGAACATTTACTGCCATTGTTGGAGCATGTTCCATCTAATCAATGATGTAAGAGCCTGGAATATTATGACTTTTCCCTGCTGAAGCGGACTTCTTCCCTACAACCTAGAATGAATCAGTGGTTTTTGCTAGATCAAATTGAACTTGAAACACTCCCTAACTTTTCACTCCATCCCAATACGAAGCCATGGGGATGTTGGTCCATGGGGAGCCTCCTTGCAGCTACAAATTTAAGTTCATGGAGGAGGAATGAATAATGCAATAATATTTCATCTTCAGATCATCTTGCATTCATTTCTGTGCCCCCATCCGACAACACTGGTTTTGAAAGATCATTGAAATTCCCAAAATATTTTGGATATTTTTCTTCACCTCATTTATGAGATGAGAGGCCCAAACCCCAAAAAGGATGGATTTCCCACCTGGGGTTTTCACAAATAGTTGGAAAGATTGCTCAACATCCAAATCTCTTTTCAAAAAGTCCAAATCAAGATTTGAGGGGCATACAGAGTAGGATCCCAACTGGGTTCCGATCGACTGACAGATCGCAATCCCTTGAGATCAGATCATATGTGGCACACAAATTCCTTGCCTTGTCCAACTTTGTTAATACCAAAAAAAAATTGTCCGACCAGATCTATATGAGAAAAACATGTTAAAAATATTTGGCGAATTTAATTTTCATTTTTGCAGAGGGGAGAGGCAGCGAGTTTCTATTTTCGCGAAACTAGGGTCGCACACCGCGAGGCTGATTTCACGGAGCTACCTTCGCGCACCGCGAGACTATTTTCTAGGGTTGAATATCGCACAACCGCGCAGCTATTTCAGAGACTTATGAATAATATTTGCTCACGGAAAAATGAGGAAGTAGGTTTTGGAGCAATACAATAAACTTAGTATTGAATTCTAAAACATGAAATACATTTACATGAGACTGTTGGTGGGCTCTAGTATTGTAGCAATAATGCTACAACTCCTGGAGCTTCCTTCTCTAATTTTATCAACCCGGTAGTTCGTAACAAACTTGGAAGCGACGATGCTGTATGCACAAGTACTAGCTCTTGTCGCAGCTGTCACTTGGTCAGCTGGCACAAGTCCGCTAGGGCTCAAGCCAACTTCTATATGTTCCCAGAAAAAGCTTTTTAAGTGATGAACGAAGGCTATCTCAAAGGAAATTAACCTACTTTGTAAGAATGAACTGAAAGCCAACAAAACATGGAAACCCTAGTAAACCCTAATTTGACCAGCTTAATCCTTACGATGCAATGGTGGGAATGCAACTTCTAAAAATGATGTCATTACTTCTAGTGAGATGAGATGCATGGGTCTAAACTACTTTCATCCGAAGAGAACATGTTTTTGGATTTTTGCTCAAGTGGTTGGAGTTATTATGATTGTGCTTCTTACTGGGTCTTGACTGTGCAAGGGTAGATCAAGGGGAGGAAGGCTTGGAAAAGGGCAGGAGGACTCTGAGAGGGTCTAAGGGATCCCTTACATCATTCCACATAAGTTCACAAAGTTCAGATGCCTGGCAACCGTGTTTGAAAGCTTCTACAGGATGTCTGCAGGGATTCTACAGGAAGTTCAAGATTTCTACAGGAAGTCTGCTAACTTCTACAGGATGTTCCGCAATAGGATTTTTGGGTGATGGGTGAGTGAATGAGTTGTAGGGGTGGATAGAGAGGTAGGAGGGGAGCTTGTGATGTCTTATGGACAGAGAGATGAGGTGGAGAGGGGGTGTGTAAAGCTGGTTGGTCTAGAGGAGGGTAGAGGCAATGGAAGGCCGAAAAGATAGAACAACGTGGAGGATAAAAGAGTTGGGAGGCAAATGATCTAGCTGGGAGATAAGTAGATGGCTTAGGCACGGCTCAGAAGGATAAGGAAATGATAGAGTGGTGCTGCGCAGTGTAACACCCATGTCTTGCACAAAACCGAGAATTCATCAACCTATTCTAACTGTTTTTATAAAACCATAGAACAGCAATGTCGTTTTTAAGGGAAAATCGTGCAAGGTGCTGAAACAAAGAGTTATTTCTCAAGATCCAAATGCATGGACACTCCTACAACTGAAAATATTACGTTAAATCTTGCATGAACATACAAAATTGTGTTTTTGGTGGGTGGCACGGGCTGCACTTCCGGTCCCCAAACAGAGGTGAAAGTGAGGGTGCATTCAACCCCTTTTTTGGAACTCTGATTAACTCCAATCCTTACTCTAATCTAAACTATTGAAAGCACTTTATCCATAAAGCTAATCGACTTAATCACATCAAGAGATTCAACTCAGCAAACTGTGTTTCCACATGCATGTAAAGGCAGAGAAATATAATGCTGAAAGAAAGACAAGTAACAATACAAAGAAAGGAGGCCTATTGCTCTCAGGTTGGGCCCAACCCTGAGAGCTATAGCTCCTCTAAGAACTCAGAGCTGCCTCAAATCTATCTGCTTATTCATAATAGATAATAGTCAAAATTCTGATAACATGCCAAAAATGGCTTACAAAAAGCAAAACAGAGCTATCAGCTCGTAGTCTAGAATGAACAACAAAGTTTCAAAAGTCCCCATCGAAGGCTACAGCCTCAATATTTATACATTATGAGGGCCAAGCTGGCCTCCTAAATTAGTGGGGCTTGGCTGACCAACTAAAAGTAAACTGTTATTCCCTTAGAATCCGTTGGCTGCCTTCTAGCTCGATGGTGATAGCTGTTGGAGCTCAGAGTTGGGGTGGAGATCACGAGGAAGGTCATTCAAGGCTGTGGACAACCTTCCTACAAAACCGCAATGCCACCTTGGCTGTCTCCTTGCCTTCATCTGCGTGGTTTTGCTCCATTTAATGCCAAAAAACCTGAAATAAACATGTATTAGCCACCTAGGAATAGTGACTGCCCTCCTTCCTACAAATAACATGAATATACTAAGAAATGATGCATAAGTGATGAAAAATGAAGGGTTGAGCAAGGGGAAGTAGGCCAAATGAGCCCAAAATGTTACCAAAATTAGGGCTCATCATCACCCCCCAGCCAAAATATTTGCTCATCCTTGAGCAACTAGTCCAACTCCTCATCCTTCATTGCCTTTACTGCCACCCTGACATCCCAAGCCTCTGTAGTAGTGTCCTCCTTGCTGATATGAAACCCAGCCTTTCTGTTCACCTCTTCCCACTGTTCATTATCATCCTTCTCTGTGCTGCCTTCCATTAATCCTAGCAGTAGTGGTGGGCTTAGTTTGAGGCCAATCCAGCTGGCCTGGAGGTTTTGCATGGATTTCTTATAGAGGGCTACCCGTACTAGAGCTTCCCTCATCCGATTTGGGGTATTGTACTCTCTAATTTTCAGGCTGTGGGCCAATGTATTCCATCGGCGCGTGCAATATTGGACAGCGTTGTCTCCTAACAGTCTCTCCATGTCCTCAAAATGCGCTATGGCTTGGGCCTGCTAATCCATATATCTCAATGAAGCTTGAGGGTCAGTGGACAAGTGTTGGTGTGCCGAGATTAGTGCAACTGGATCCCCTGGTTCTGCTCGAATTAGCAATGGCTCATTCAGCTCTCGGTTCATGACCGCTTTGGCTTCTGCTGCTCTTTTGTCCTCATGGTTCAACCATGAGGCAAATGCCATTAATTGCATATCTCCTAAGGCCGTATTGGGATCCCATGAAATTACATTAGGCAGGGCCAAATTATGGAGGTAGAACTCCGCTAATTTGGCCCTATCCTCTGATGAACTAGTACTGCATACTTCAGTGAATTGATGTGGGTCTTGGAGCTGAGAGATACCTCTTTGCGCCAAGGTATTGATTTGAAATTGCAGCCATTGGTCTTTCAGGTACAGGCCATAGGATTTGGCCGGCTGTCTGCATTGGATAGCATCCATGGCCCAACTGGCCATGCAGGCCAATTGTGCCTCTTTCTGCTGCAGCTGTTGTCTGAGAGCTTGCACCTCAATTTGTGCTTGTTGTTCTGCTTCCTGTAGATGTGTGGTTGGCTCCCCAAGACCGATGTGTAGTTCCTTTTTGCCTTGCTGTTCTGTTGTGGTGTCATTGGAGGGTGTACCTGTTCCTGTCCTCAGGTCCTGTAGCTGCAATCTAAGCTTTTCGTTTTCTTCCTGTAGGAACACTCTTTGGCAATTTGCCATGTGTTTAGCCATGGCTAATTCACTTCTGGCCTCCTTGAGTTGCTCTTGCAAGGGGCCTATGTCCACCACACCCTTTGACTTGGCTATTTTCATCCACGTGTGTGTACGTACTCTCTCTTCCTCCAATGCAAAAAAACAGTGGCACAGTGAATTTCTGAGGTATAATTTTGCCAGCCTCTAAAAATTTGTAATATGAACTCAGACTTGGCTAAGGGCTAGGCTCTGGAATATGCTCTTTTTCTACTTCTCTTGGTGGCTCTACTTCGCCCTCCCTCGGTGGTGATGAGGGTGCTTCTCCTTCCATTCTCTCTGTTTCTTTAAGCCTGGCTAAGGTTTCCTGTAGAGCATCCTCAGCATCCTGTAGCCGAGCTTTTGAAGCCAATTGGTCTAACCTTTCTTTCCAAGTAGTTTTCTTTGGGCTCCCCCTCTCATAGGTGACTGATATCCTTGAGGGGGACCTCTCCTTGGGCGAAGTAGGGGCATCATCTATAGTGATTGGGCTGCTGGACGGAGGTTGTGGCTTGCCCGTCTTTATTCTCACGCTTCTCCTAGCTTTAAAATATAGAGGTGTCTCCCTCTTTCTCTTCTCCTTTGGCTTAGGAGGTGTGTTGAGGGCGACCAGCACAGTTGTTTCCTCCCTTGCAAGAATGTCAGCTTTCTTCTCCTTGGGTTTCGCTTTCTCAGGGCTTCCTGTAGAAGACCCTTTTTCGGTTGATTTCGGGCTTCCTGTAGAAGGCCCTTTTTCAGCTGATTTCGGGCTTCCTGTAGAAGGCCCTTTTTCAGCTGATTTCGGGCTTCCTGTAGAAGCCGGTTTCGGTTTTCCTGTAGAAACAGGTGGCACCACTTTAGATTGCTTTGCTGAGGGTGTTTTACTTTTCGACTTGGTCGATGCTACTGTTGAGGTGCCTTTGCTGACGTGGACCTGCTTAGCCTTGTCCACTCTGCTTCGTAATCTTTTCTCTCTTGCCGTCAAAATGGGTGTGTCATCCTTCTCTTTGGCACCCTTTTTCTCTTGTTTCTTCTTTTGCTTTTCCTTCTACTATGTGGTCGTGGTCTTCTGGCCTTTTTCTTTCTTCCCTGCGGGCACTGACTCTTTCTCCTCACTGCTGGATGAACCGAGCTCTTCGGTCAACATCTTTATATCACCATCCTTGGTCAAATTTCTGAAGGCTTCCCATGAGAGAGGAACCTTGTATGTGTGGAGCGCATCCTCCACGAGGAGTTTAATGAGTCCATGGTGGGCTACCTGGTCTGGTGTGCCTTCTTTTAACTTGGTGGCACATTCAATCATAGACTGTAGTAGAAAGTAGGGGATACTCAGTTTGTTTTCTACAGGTAGGTCCATCTGGTGCCTTAATTCCGTGAGTAACCGAAAATGGTACCCATATACAATGCTAAAAAGACCTTCGCAGGTGATGTACTTCATAATCTGCAGACTAACTTCACTCCACAGTGGCAGTAAGCTGGTTCTACGAACCCTTTTTTTATCTTCTGAGAATTCCTCCTCTGGTGGAAAGAATTATTTCTTAGCCCGTTGTCCCAATTTCCTTTCTTCTTTATCCCATGGTAATCCCATTGGGAGCTCAGTAACTCGGCTGATGAATTGTGGGGTGAGTCTGAGACTCAAACCCCTGAAGTTGACGGTGGCCAATGTTTTGGATTTCGGCTTCAAAGCTTGCAAAAACTCCTCTGCCACATCATCGTCATAGCCCTGCAACTTGTCGCAGAACGACATCCATTGCGCTCGCGTGATTAACTCCACCACCTCAGGATTCTCTCTTAACTTTGTTGAGTCGGTTGGTTCCCTTCTGATGAACCCACCCGCATGGTGAAAAACTGCTGCGTTAGCTGGAGGTGACGAATGCGGAAGAAAATTGGCCTACTGGGACATAGCGTAGAATTACGCCTCTGTCACGCATACAATTCACGAAAACTTATCCTCGAGGACCTTAACACAGCTTAATTATACTGACATCCTGTAGGACGACAATTCATGCAATAGCAGACAACACTTGCAAATTCTTTTACGACCAGACTGTAGAACGTCGACTCTGCCACCCTCAAAACCAATTGCATGGAAGGTTCAGGCTTACCTTTTTAATCCGCCACCTTTTGACGTGAGGAACCCAATTTCCTGTAGAAGCAGCTTTCCTGTAGAAGCAGCGCACGAATTCTGGAGGATACTGCAGTGGGTCTGCGCTCTCTGTGCTGCTTAACAGGTGTTCGAACGACCGAAGACTTGGAGTGTCGAGCTTCAGAGGAATCCGGATGCTCACTCGACTTTCAAACGGCGAATGATAAATGCGTGGGGTGGCAATCTAGCCGATTAGATTTGAATCCGGCGGAATCCGTGGCGCGGGGGTGAGCTGTCCCTGCCGGACCGTTGGACGACGTCACTCCATCATTCGTCTGCAAGTTCCCTTACTGTCACATCATTCCCCGCAGATCTGCCACCGTCATTTCTGTTAACGCGCTTCTCCCCAATTGGATGGCTCTCACGTGTGCACTGTCGTTCCTTTTGCCACGACCACCGCTCAAACATCCGACTAGACCACTGACTGGTCGACGTGGCCAGTCGAATGGCCATACGGCCGCTCAACCCATTCACTTCACACTTCGCAAACATTCCAAAGTAAAATTCATGCAATTCGATGGAAGAAAGGGTCGAGGCACTTACCTGTGCGGCCGCGACATGATTCTTCGGGCTTTTGGACGAGGATGAGTAGATTTGTTTGCTGCTGCTTGATTGCACAGGCCCGGAGGTTCCTCTCCACAGGCCGCTGACGATGAATCTTATGATTCGGCTGCATGTGCCTGCGTTTTCATTGCATGCTGCAGGCGCTTGAATGGTGTACACTCTAGTTGGCTTAACTGCTACGGGACTCCTGCAGGATGTCCTGTAGCAGTTTTTCCTCCTCGGGTGCATGTTGCACGATGAAGACAGTGGCCTCACGATCTTGCTCATAGGGCTCTAGGATAGCTGGGATGGGTATGGCATGGTATCTCAGCGTCTTTTTCATTTAAAAATTGCTTTCTCTTCATAACTCAATGATCTGCTTTGATGGTGCAGGTATCTTCATTGCATGTCGACAGGGGTGGTAGAAAGAGGTGACAACAGTGTGTGAGGGAGAGAATGGTAGCTTGCATGCGTCCATACCGGGACTTGGTCGTTAGATCTCCTCATATAATCAGTTCTGGGCCGTCCCAAACTTCTACAGGAAGTTTCCTGTAGAAATACAGAACTTCCTGTAGAAAGTCTGCACTTTCCTGTAGAAAGTCTGCACCTCCCTATAGAAAGTCTGCACCTTCCTGTAGAAAGTCTGCGCCTTCCTGTAGAAGACTTAAGCTGTGATGGAATCGTGCCCATACCTTGGAGAAGATGAGTATTCTTAGAGGAGGTGCTGGTGAGGTCTCCTGGCAGCATGATAAGGATCCTTGACTTTGAATTGAGAGACCTCCTCTCCTTCATAGAACACCTGCAACCTGCATGCATTTCCACACTATAAACTTGATGTCCCTGTCTTTTTTGCTTATTGTTTTTTTCTCTTTTTTCCTCTTTTCTTCTTTTTTTTTTTCTTTTTTTTTTTTTGAAAGATAACAGGGGTGCCTCAATGAGGTTTTCACCCCTACCACCTGCCTTGGGAGCCTCAGAGAGGTTTTCACCCAAGGATCTTTATTTTTATTTTTTATTTTTTTTTCTTTTTAGATCTTTCGGGGTATGCCCAAAGCAGAGGCATAACCCTTCTCTATGACCAACACTGATTTCTCCACAGTTTTGATGAACTCCTATCTTGAGAGAGGTTTCCTATAGATCTTCAGTCGATGTCCATTGACAAGCATGGGGATGGACTCCTCATCAATGGTCCGAATAAGAATAGATCCATTTTCATGACATTTTCCACTGCATATGGTCCCAGCCATCTGGTTCTCAGCTTCCCCTTGAAATCTTTGTGCCTGGAGTCATATAACAGTGCCCAATCTCCTGGCTGGAATTGCTTGTCATTGAGGTGTTGGTCATGCCACACCTTTCTCTGAAGTTGAACCACTTCTAAGTGAAGGAGGGCCTGCATTCGGTGCTCGTCTAGTCCATTCAGCTGCAATAACCTTTCTTGTTGTGCATGGCTGAGATCTAGGTCCAGTTGAGCTGCCATCCTCAAATTGTTGTATTCAAATTCAATGGACAGCAAAGCTTTCTTCCCATAGACCAGCTCATAAGGTGTGAAGCCGGTTGTGGTCTTCCAGGTGGTGTTGTAAGCCCATGTGGCCTCAACCAGGCGATCTGCCCAATCTTTCCTACTGCTGCTCAACACCTTAGTCAAAATCCCTTCCAATGCTCTGTTGGTGACTTCCACTTGCCCATTTTCCTGTGGATGATAGGGGGTGGAAGTCCTATGCTTGATTTTGTGATGAGCTAGTAGGTCTTCAATTAAGTTGGATGTGAACTGGCTTCCTTGATCGGTGACTAGATCTCTTGGGTAGCCAAATTTGTAGAAGATGTTCTCTCTTAAGAACTCAGCCACCTTTTCTTCTGTTGCTACTTTGATTGCCTTAGTTTCTGCCCACTTTGTCAGGTAGTCAGTGCACACAATGATGTAATACCTTTGCCTCGAAGGAGGGTTGATTGGACCCACAAAGTCCATACCCCACTTCTCAAATGGCTCAAGAGTCACTTGAGGTTGGAGAGGCATCTCATCCCTTTGAGTCAGTTTCCCCATTCTTTGGCATCAGTCACATTGGCTGATATATCTTCTGACATCTTGATGAAGTGTGGGCCAATAGTATCCTGCCTGCAGGATTTTGAAGGCAGTCCTCTTTGCTGCAAAATGTCCTCCACAAGGTCCATCATGACAGGTGAGGAGGATATCAAAGACTTCCTCCTCCCTTACACAACGCCTTAAGATCTGATCGGGGCCAAGCTTGAACAGGTTGCCCCCGATCCAAGTAAATGAGGCACTTTTTCGGATGATTCTGCTCTTCTCTCTTGAGGATAGGTGCGGAGGGAACTATGCTGAAACAAGGTAGTTCGCTATATCAGCAAACCATGGAGAGAGTACTGAAAAAGAAAACATATGTTCATCGGGCATCTGGTCATCCACTGTTCCATCCTCATCTGCAGATAAATCCAATCTAGATAAAAAGTCAGCAACAACATTTTCTTTACCTGGTTTGTCAACAATGGTCAAATCAAACTGTTGCAACAAAAGTAACCATCTAATAATACGAGCATTCACATCTGGTTTATTCATTAAATATCTAATTGCAGCGTGATCCGTATGTACAAATGTTTGATAGCCAGTGATATAATGTCGGAACTTGTTCAGTGCATGGACCACAGCCAAGAATTCTTTCTCCGTTACAGTGTAATTCAGTTCAGCCTTGGATAAGTTTTTGCTAACAAAGTAAATGGCATACGGAAGTTTTTGTTCAACTTGTCCTAAGGCTGCCCCTATGGCTTTGTTCGAGGCATCAGTGTGGATGTGGAAAGGTAGGGCCCAGTTGGGACCTCTCAAGATTGGGGCAGACACCAACTTGTCCTTTAATTCATTCAAAGCCCTCTGACAATCATCAGTCCATTTAAACTCCACATCTTTTGCCAACAAACCAAACAATGGTGAGGCTAGCTTGCTGAAGTCTTTAATGAATCTCCTGTAATAGCCCGCTAATCCTAAGAAACTCCGAACATCCCTTACCTTTTTGGGAGGTGGAACCTTCTTGATGAGAGCAATTTTGTTAGGATCCACTTGTAACCCTTGGCAAGAAATGGTATGGCCTAGCACGGTCCCTTCAGCCATCAAGAATTCAAATTTTTCAGGACTAAGGGACAGGTTCATCTCAATGCATTTGGTTAGGACTTTTCCCAGATTGGACAATGCTTCTTGGAAGTCGGACCCATAAGGAGTGAAGTCATCCATATAGATTTCCACTGCATCATGGACCAGCTCCGAGAAGATGCTCAAGACAGCTCTCTGGAAGGTAGCAGGAGCATTGCATAGCCCAAAGGGAAGAAATCGGTAGGCAAAGGTACCCCAAGGGCAAGTGAAGGTGGTCTTATCTTGGTCTTCCGGGCTGATTTGGATTTGGTTGTACCCACTAAACCCATCTAGGAAAGAGAAGAACTTCTTTCCTGCCAATCCATCCAACACTTGATCTATGAAAGGTAGAGGGAAATGGTCTTTCTTGGTAGCTTTGTTCAGTTCTCGGTAGTCCACACAGATTCTCCACTTCCCATTTTTCTTGGGAACCAACACCAGAGGGGACACCCATTCGCTATCTGAGATGGGGTAAATGAATTTGGCATCCAACAGTTTTTGCAATTCTTCCTTGACAATGTCCTTAAGGGCTGGATTCATTCTCCTCTGGGGTTGCCTAACCGGTTTACAATCCTCTTTGATGTAGATGTGATGGGTACAGACCGAAGGATGGACTCCTTTCATCTCCTTATAACTCCAAGCAAAAGCATCTAGATGACTGGCCAACAGACTACACAGCACCTTTTCCTGAGAAGGAGATAGGGAGGAGCTGATCTTTAACGTCCTCTCAGGGCCGAACTCCACATTCTTGACTCTGAGAGTGACAGGGTTGGTTGCACAAAGGTCCACTAAGGTGTTGGCTTGGGCATCCTCCACCAATTTCTCTAAGGATAGTGCACTGGGAGGTGGATTCTGGATCAAGGTCTCAATCAAGTCATCCTCGATTGGGGGGTCTCTTCTAGTGGTGTCCAAGGTGCACAAAGGTGTTGAGTACACCTCATCCTCTTCTCCTTCCTCCAACCAAAGTGGTAAGTTGCTCTAAGGAGGGTTGGGCAGGAGGGTATAGGACTAGCTGCTTGGACATAGGACCATTTTTGATGGTCATGTTTCCTGCACGATGACTTATGTAAGCATCTGCAGTGGCTAACCAAGGCCTTCCCAAAATGAGAGGGTATCCGGTAAGCGTTGCCTTTGGTTGCAGAACCAAGAAATCTGCAGGGTACTCCCAAGAGTCGATAGAGACCAAGACATCCTCCACAATCCCTTCGGGAGTCACGGTGGAGCGATCTGCTAGTTGCAGGACTGTCGAGGTCTTCCTCAAGGAACCCTGAAGGTTGAGTTTGAGCATGGTATCCCTAGTCATCACATTAATGGCAGCCCCCAGATCAATCAAGGTGTGAGGTATGATGGTGCCATTGATGTGGACATCTACTACAGGACTCCCAGGATCTAGGTACTTTGGGCAGATGACTTGTCCTAACATAAGGTCAGACAGTTGTCCTATGACATTGATGGTTGAAGCATCCCTCTTTCGCCTGCCTGGGTGTTTGAAACACTTTTCCTTAACCAGTTTGTTGTATATCGGTACATCTTTGATGGCTTGGAGAAGTGGTATTTTCACACACAACTGCTTGAGCTCTCCCAGAAGCTCATCCTCCTCTGGGTTGGGTTGTGTGGTGGCTGTTAGTCTCTCAGGAAATGGTGGAATAGCCTTTGGTTCACTTTCCTGTTTGTCTTCCTCGTCTTCTGGGGGAGGAGGTTGGCGATCCGGAAGAGTCTTTCCAGATCGAAGATTGATCTCCTGGATCTCCACAGCATAGGTAGGGCATGATGTTTCCCCAGTGTATACCTGCTGGGCCTGTCTGTTGTTGGGGTTCGGGTTCGGTTGAGCAGGCATTTGAGGTTGCCTTGGAGGAGCAGGAGGTAATGGTTGAGGTTGAACTAGTGGTGGAGGCAAAATGGCGGGAGGAGTGTTGTACTGGGGCCTCCACCCCGACTGAGGTGCATTCCATTGAGGCTGTGGTTGGGCATGTGAGTGATATGAATGAGCAGTGGGTTGAGTATGGTACTAAGGTGGATAAGACCATGGAGGAGGCACAGACTAGGAAGGATGAGCAGGGGGACCCCAGGAAGGCATAGGAGTAGATTGGTTGGGGTTGTAATAAGCTTGGGGTGCCCCTTGCATCCCCTGCTGGTAAGGTCTAGGTCATTGTGGCCTCCTTTGGTTGAGGAAATAGAGAGGTTTAGTGGGGGCTTCTGTCCCTTGGTACATGGCTTTAAGCCCAGGTAAGGTTGGACATTGATTTGTGGGATGGTCCTCCTCACAAACGAAACATACCTCAACCGAATGTAATGGGCATTCGTTCTTAGGGTGTCTCCTTTTACATCTAGGGCAGAAGATAGCCAAGGCCCTCTCAGCTTCTTCCTTCTTCTGCTGGATCCTGAATGTATCAAGTTGCATGGCAATGGTCTGTCTCACCTCACTTTTGAGATCCTCTAATTGATTTGCAAACTCATGTTTGGAGAAAGGAATACCAGCTGAGAGGAGGTTTCCTCTACCTCGTTTCCGGGCTGCCCTAGAGTGGTTTCTAAATCCAGTCTTTATGTCCTCATAAGGAGTTGGTAAATATCTCCTCCAGCTAACATGTGAAGGGTATCTAAGAGGTCTTCAGGGACTCCTCGGAGCAGGACAAACTTGAGGGATTCAGGGTCAAGTGTACACCTGGCCCGTTTATAGATAAGTTGGAACCTTTCCTCATAATCCTCTAAGGACTCATCATTTCCCATGGTCATCCGAAAGATTTCTCCCTTGGTTTCCTTGGACCTACAGTAGTCCCGGTACTTGGTATTGAAAGCTTGTTGCATCTAAGCCCAAGTGGTGATACTATTCCCAGGTAAGCCCATGAACCAGCGTAATGCTGCATCCTTAAGAGTTGAAGGGAAGAGTTTCAGCTTCTGCTCATCTTCAGTATAGTCATAGGTTCGACAAAGGACAACAAACTCAAACAGGAAGGTATCAGGATCTTCAGTAGTGTCCATGGAAGTGAGGTAAAGCGAAGGGGCTAATGTTCTTCATTTTCGTGTCTCCATTGGTCTCTCAGATGGGGAAGGCACCTTCTATTCTCTCATCTTCTCCTCTATTGTCAGCCATAGCTTCAGATGGAATGGTCTCTAATTCTTCCTCTGCTATAGGATCTACGTATATCTCAGGAGGTTCACCTATAGGTTCTTCTGGATCACTGTCACCGAAGAAGAGAGAAGGGTGACTCAGTGATGTGGTGGGGGTGTTGGGTAAGAATTTTCCTGTTTTATCTCGATTCCTACGAGGCATGAAATGGAAAGACTTTTGATTGCTTTTGTTTTGTTTTTTTTTTTTTGGTACCTGCAAAAACTGAAACAGATTGATCTACAACTAACTATCTTGCTGAAATGAAAATGCAGAAGTGGAATGAAAGCAGGAAAGAACTAATCTACTTTGCTCAAATGGAATTGCAGGAATGGAAATGCTAGTCTACGCTTGCAGAATTGAAATGCTAATTTATGCTTGCAAAATTGAAATTGCGGAATTGAAATGCTAATCTATGAAAGCAGGAAATGTCTATGCTACTTTTGCAGAATGGAAATGAAATAAACTACTTGGCAGAAGGCGAGAGTAGGAAAATAGAAGAAAAGCAACAATTACTAATACTCTGACGCTTCCCCGACAACGGCGCCAAAAAGAATGGTGGGCTCCAGTATTGTAGCAATAATGCTACAACTCCTGGAGCTTCCTTCTCTAATTTTATCAACCCGGTAGTTCGTAACAAACTTGGAAGTGACGGTGCTGTATGCACAAGTACTAGCTCTTGTCGCAACTGTCACTTGGTCAGCTGGCACAAGTCCGCTAGGGCTCAAGCTAACTTCTATATGTTCTCAGAAGAAGCTTTTTAAGTGATGAACGAAGGCTATCTCAAAGGAAATTAACCTACTTTGTAAGAATGAACTGAAAGCCAACAAAACATGGAAACCCTAGTAAACCCTAATTTGAACAGCTTAATCCTTACGATGCAATGGTGGGAATGCAACTTCTAAAAATGATGTCATTACTTCTAGTGAGATGAGATGCATGGGTCTAAACTAATTTCATCCGAAGAGAACATGTTTTTGGATTTTTGCTCAAGTGGTTGGAGTTATTATGATTGTGCTTCTTACTGGGTCTTGACTGTGCAGGGGTAGATCAAGGGGAGGAAGGCTTGGAAAAGGGCAGGAGGACTCTGAGAGGGTCTAAGGGATCCCTTACATCATTCCACAGAAGCTCACAAAGTTCAGATGCCTAGCAACCGTGTTTGAAAGCTTCTACAGGATGTCTGCAGGGGATTCTACAGGAAGTTCAGGATTTCTACAGGAAGTCTGCTAACTTCTACAGGATGTTCCGCAATCGGATTTTTGGGTGATGGGTGAGTGAATGAGCTGTAGGGGTGGATAGAGAGGTAGGAGGGGAGCTTGTGATGGCTTATGGACAGAGAGATGAGGTGGAGAGGGGGTGTGTAAAGCTGGTTGGTCTAGAGGAGGGTAGAGGCAATGGAAGGCTGAAAAGATAGAACAACGTGGAGGATAAAAGAGTTGGGAGGAAAATGATCTAGATGGGAGATAAGTAGATGGCTTAGGCACGGCTCAGAAGGATAAGGAAATGATAGAGTGGTGTTGCGCAGTGTAAATGAAACAAATCACCCGTGTCTTGCACAAAACCGAGAATTCATCAACCTATTCTAACTGTTTTTATAAAACCATCGAACAACAATGTCGTTTTTAAGGGAAAATCGTGCAAGGTGCTGAAACAAAGAGTTATTGCTCAAGATCCAAATGCATGGACACTCCTACAACTGAAAATATTACGTTAAAGTTTGCATGAACATACAAAATTGTGTTTTTGGTGGGTGGCACGGGCTGCACTTCCGGTCCCCAAGCAGAGGTGAAAGTGAGGGTGCATTCAACCCCTTTTTTGGAACTCTGATTAACTACAATCCTTACTCTAATCTAAACTACTGAAAGAACTTTATCCATAAAGCTAATCGACTTAATCACATCAAGAGATTCAACTCAGCAAACTGTGTTTCCACATGCATGTAAAGGCAGAGAAATATAATGCTGAAAGAAAGACAAGTAACAATACAAAGAAAGGAGGCCTATTTCTCTCAGGTTGGGCCCAACCCTGAGAGCTATAGCTCCTCTAAGAACTCAGAGCTGCCTCAAATTTGTCTGCTTACTCATTAAGAGATAATAGTCAAAAGTCTGATAACATGCCAAAAATGGCTTACAAAAAGCAAAGCAGAGCTATCAGCTCGTAGTCTAGAATGAACAACAAAGTTTCAAAAGTCCCCATCGAAGGCTACAGCCTCAATATTTATACATTATGACGGCAAAGCTGGCCTCCTAAATTAGTGGGGCTTGGCTGACCAACTAAAAGTAAACTGTTGTTCCCTTAGAATCCGTTGGCTGCCTTCTAGCTCGGTGGTGATAGCTGTTGGAGCTCGGAGTTGGGGTGGAGATCACGAGGAAGGTCATTCAAGGCTGTGGACAACCTCCCTACAAAACCGCAATGCCACCTTGGCTGTCTCCTTGCCTTCATCTGCATGGTTTTGCTCCATTTAATGCCAAAAAACCTGAAATAAACATGTATTAGCCACCTAGGAATAGTGACTGCCCTCCTTCCTACAAATAACATGAATATACTAAGAAATGATGCATAAGTGATGAAAAATGAAGGGTTGAGCAAGGGGAAGTAGGCCAAATGAGCCCAAAATGTTACCAAAATTGGGGCTCATCAATTGCCGCTCGTTCATCAAGTAAAATAAAAATTACAATTATTCAAACTTCTGCACAACACTACACAGTAAAACACAGTAACTGTTGTTTTACGCGTCCACCAAAAATTGCTCCACAATTTTCTCCACAGAGACTTGCGCTCTTTTTCTACTTGCTCTTTAACCTCTCCACACTATCTTACTCTTCTACACTCTTCTTTCAAAATGAATTTTACATTCATATTTAACTCAACAGACAATTTTTACATTTAATTCATGACAGAGCGAAATTAATTTTGATGTTGTTGTTGATTGTGATCAGAGTTGCACAGGTGTTCCTAGAGTGTGGGAAAGGTTGTTGAATTAATGCTTGCCCATATTTGTTTATCTAAGTACATAAGTTCTTTAAATGCCTTTTCTAAGTTTCTGAGTGGTTCGCATCTGACTTCGATCCTTCTATCTTCATGTTGAGACGCAACCTGCAAAAAAGTCTTCAAGCAGAGACACAACCTGCAAAAAGTACATCTGACAGGTATGGCTGTTGTCCGACTGTTTATTGCGGTGGTTGGGATTATTATTTCCAACACTCCCCCTTAATCAGAATTGCCGCCATTGACAATTCCTAAACAGTTTCTGAGATAAACAAAATTTTCTCCTGCTAATGGCTTTGTGAAAATATCAGCAAGATGTTCCTGTGACCTGCAGTACTACAATACAATTTCATAATTGTTAATCAACTCTCTAATAAAATGATATTTAGCATCAATATGCTTGGTACTTTTGTGGAAGACAGAATTCTTTAACAATGCAATTGCTGAAGTGTTGTCACAAAAAATAGTTGTCGCACCCTCTTGGTCATGACGAAGATCCCTCAACATCCTTCTCATCCAAACTGCCTGACACGTTGCTGCTGTTGCTACGACATATTCAGCTTCTATTGTTGACAGTGACACTATTGGCTACTTCTTGGAGGCCCATGAAATGGCTCCAAAACCCAAATGAAAAACATATCCTGACGTGCTCTTTCTGTCATCGACACTGCCTGCCCAATCACTGTCAGTGTAACCAACCAGCTTGAAATCATTGGTTGTTGTGTACAAAATGCCATACTATTTTGTCCCATTGTCATACCTCGGAATCCTTTTCGATGCTTGCCAATGTGTTTCCTTGGGTGTCTCCATGAACCTTGACACCAAACTTATTGCATACATTATATCTGGCCTAGTGGCGGTCAAATACATCAGGCTGCCTATCATGCTTTTGTATAATGTCAGATTGACATTGCTGCTGCAATATTATTTGCCCAACTTTAACCCTATGATAGTTGGAGTTGGTGCGCACTTGCTATTATGCATTTTAAACCTCTCCAAAATTTCTACCACATACTTTGCTTGAGAGATAAAAATGCCATTTTCTGTTTGCTTCACTTCTATGCCCAAAAAATATCTTAGCAATCCCAAGTCAGTCATTTCAAACTCACTCTTCATGACTTGCTTAAAATCAACGATGAGGAAATCATCACTGCTTGTAAAGATCAAATCATCTACATATAAGACGACAATGAGAATCTTACCTTCGCTCTCTTTGATGTAGAGAGTAGGCTCACCATCACATTTGTCGAAACCATTGTTCAACAGGTAAGCATCTATCCTGCTATACCATGCACGCGGTGCTTGCTTCAATCCATAAAGAGCTTTCTTCAACCGATATACTTTGTCTTCTTGTCCTTCAATCTCATAACCAGGTGGTTGCGCGACATACACTTCCTCTTTCAGCACTCCATTCAAGAATGCTGACTTTACGTCCATCTGATACACTATCCATTTATGTTGTGCGACAATTGCCACAATTGCACGCACTGTCTCCATCCACGCGACTGGCGCAAACGTCTCCACGTAATCTCTTCCATGTTGCTGCTTTTATCCTTTGACAACTAGCCTTGCTTTGTGCCTTTCAATCTTTTCCTTAATGTTACTTTTGGTCTTATAGACCCACTTCACTCCAATGACATGTTTTCCTTTTGGAAGTCTCACTAACTCCCATGTGTCATTCCTTTCTATTGCTTCTATTTCTTCCTCCATTGCCGCAACTCATTTTTCTTCTTTGGCTGCATCTTCAAAGTGGATTGGGTCATCTACATGACAAAATAATGCAAATAAGGAATTCAGAGCTGCGCTACTATCAACTTCATCTTGCTCAAAAATTTCATTTAAATTTCTGAACTTTGGCCTTCTTGTGCTTGTTGAATATGGGATTGACATGTCACTTGGTTTCGCGCTTCGCGATGTGCTTGGAGAAGCACTTTCTTGGCTACGTGAAACTGTCCTACTATTTGTTGACGGTGTTGCTTGCTGCTTGCTTTGCTGTGCTTGAATAGGAGTAGAGGGAGTCACTGTTGAGGAATTACTTGTTGCTGTTAATTCCTCTCTGTCCTCATTTGGTATGCTTGCTTTAACATTGACTATCTTTTCTAAAATTCCATCCCATGCTTCCTCTTCTATGAACTGCACATCTCTGCTGATTATGACTTTCTTGGTTGATGGATTGTAGAGTTTGTATGCCTTGGATTCATCACTGTATCCAACAAATATGCATTTCTCCCCCTTGCTGTCCAACTTCTTTCTCAACTCATCCGGGACATGTGCATAAGCCACACATCCAAAAACTCTCATGTGAGTGACATTTTGTTTTCTTCCACTCCATGCCTCTTCAGGAACAATGTTCTAGACACTTTTGGTTGGACATCTATTCAAGATATATGTTGCACAAGCAACAACTTTAGCCCAATAGTCATTTGGCAAATGCTTTGCCTTCAACATACTCCTTGCCATCTCCATAATGGTCCTATTCTTCCTTTCTGCCACACCATTTTGCTGCGGTGTATATCTTGTTGTAAACTGCTTGTGAATTCCATGCTCCTTGCAAAATTGAAGGAAGTTATTTGAGATGTATTCTCCACCTCTGTCTGTCCTGAGGACTTTGATGAAATGCCCACTTTTCTTTTCAACAAAAGCCTTGTATTGGCGAAAGCGCTCAAACACTTCACTTTTCTGTTTTAGGAGTGTTTGGTCAATTTAGTGTGATCTAAATTTCTATTTATAATGTCAACCCGGGGTTCGTAAACTGACGAAGTGAAGTGTACTATATGTACTAGATAACCATTTCCTTAGTCTTTTGTCGTTTTTAGTTTTTTTAAGTTTGTTTTTGAATTTATCTTTCCCTAATGTGAGATGATGAAAAGGTGATAAAGCAAGTGAAATATGGATGATTATGGTGATCTCTAAGTGGTTTTCAAAACTTAAAAGAGAGAAAGATTTAAAATAACTGCAATGAAATCAACTCTTCAAAAGAAATAAAGACATCAAACAATGAACTATGACATCGGCCCAGTATCTTTGTTGCTGAATGAAAATGAAAGTGAAATCTACACTAAACTCAATTAAAAGCAAGAACAACTAATCCACACTTGTTCAACTCTTCAACTCAATCTTCCTTGTGAGAAGATATCATGAAATGTTAAGCAATGTGAAATCTCAAAGAAGTTAAACTAAACTAATCACACTACTTTAACTTTCTTGACCTTTTGCCTTTCAGCTTAATTTACCCTGTGAGAAACAGTCATGAACAAGTCAAGCAATGTGAGATCTAAAGCAAACTAAATCAAGCTATAATGAGTGATATTCTGGTTCTTAATAAAGTTATTTGATTATAGAAAGGAACCGTTAGAAGATGAATAGCATGATATCTAAGAGCAGAAAATAAATGTACAACTTAAGGAAATGACAGTACTGGAAATCAAACTTCAGAAAACAAGAGTCAGCGACAAAGACAAGATGATCTCGTATGCCAATAGTTATAAAAAGAAAAGGTGAAAAATTGCCCCGGGCTACCTAAGAAAACCTGCAAAAACACTAATCAGTTGTAACCATAAAAGAGAAGCAATGAAAATGTAAATCAACAGAAATCAAAAAGCTTTGTTATGTACATCTAATATACATGTTGAAATAAAACGCAGCATTTAAATGACAACTGTACAGCTAATATACATGAACAGGAAAAAGTAATGCAAGAGTTAAAAGACAACTGTACAAGGCTTCAGTAAGCAGGGGCCCTCTACCACTTCAACCGATTCAACGAACAGCTACAAGCTTAAGTTTAAACCAGTCTTCTCATATATTAAACAGCAACATAAAAGTGCAGTGGGGAAATGAAACAACTTCGGATTACATTACAAAAAGATTAACTTTTTCAGCGTTCATGGACGCATTATTTATAAGGAAAGAAAGCTAAACAGATTAACTAAATCTACGCTATTAACCACGCTGCCAGAGACACGTAAATCCTCTTCAGCCCGGATCTAGGTAACTGTCATCATGTTTATTAAATCTGAGAGGTATGGCTGTTGGATTCACGCTATCAGGATGTCTTCGTGGCTAAGGACTGTGCCACGTAGCTTCACGTGCTCAAAAATAGAGCTACGCAGAGTCGTGCCACCGCTGAACACTTCCGTTGACTATCCTTTGCCCCTTGTTTGACCGCGTACTTTTATGGCCATGCTGGATGATCTGGAGGGACACGATCCATGTCCTTGACTCCTGTAACTTGCCCATGTGGCTCATTTCTTGAGAGGACACCTGTAGCATGGTGTTTGACAAAATGGCTGCGGAATCCTGTGCTGGCTGCAGAAACCTGGGTCAGCTGCGGAAACCTGTATCGGCTGCGGAAACTGAGAAGCTTCCGCAGCTGTCTGAACAAAATTCTAAACCAAACAACAGTCATCAGCGTAGTTAGAAAACCATGTCAAAAGCTCGTTTTTAAACTAAAATACAATGATTTAATCAACTTGGTGGATAAAATGAGTGGAAAAGAAGGCTGAGAGGGTGTATGGGAAGGTGCAGGTTCAAGGCTCAACATACCCCCACTGTGAAGGTGTTGCATGTCCTCATGCAACCAAAACTTAGTTATTTTCCCTCAATCCATATGCTCTGAGGCTTCTGCAAGAACATCTAACCCTCTTCTCTTTCTCTTTGATGTTAAAACGGTCCTTGGTTTCCTGACTAGACATTTGAACTTAAGATTAATCAATGCCCTGCTCAACTTTTTACACTTCTTCTTCAGCTTCCTGTTCTTCTTCTGCCATAGTCCTAAATGGAGCATAGTGTTGTCATGGACAATCTTGTCTACCTTACTCTGCTCTTTGAGTGCTTCGTTTTCCTGTTTGATGTGCCTATTTAGGACTTCCAATTCAAACACTTCCTGTTTTAAAGACTGTACTTGTGCATCAAGTGGCAAGGTGGTGCTTGGTCCTGCAGCTGATTGTTCCAAGGACTCTAGGTAGTTATATGCTTCTTGCTGGTTGGAATCTACCTCAGGTGTTTTTCTCGGCCTGAACTCAAATTCTGGTGAAGGAGGACTGCTTTCTCTTTCCGGCTGAAAAGGGCTTTCCTCGCGTGGAGGACTTGGCTCAATACTTGGCTGAGTTGGAGATTTATCAAGTGTCTCTTTATCTAAATCAATAAAATGAGACTGTTTTTCTTTGGTTTTATTCCCCTTCCCTTTTAGCCTAGTGCTCCTTCTCAGGTATGAACTAGTACTTTTCTCTTGTGCAGCCTGTTTTCCTCTTTGCTTTTTCTTGGTTACGGCAGCAGTTTGAAGATCTATTAACCTCTCTGACAGAGGTTGATAATCTTCTTCTATGGATTGTTCAGGGGATGGATAGGTTTCTTGAATGGTTATCTTGCCTTTTTCCTTCTTCTGTTTCTTGTTTCTAGTTCCCTCCTCTTCTTCTTTCTGAATAGTTTCCTAAATGTCTATTGTAGGAGAGTCTTGGGCTGTGGTATTCTTTTCTTTCCTCCTACTTCTCTTTGGAATTTTTGGGGAACTGCTTCCAGAGGCTTCAGTCAGTTCTTGGAAGTGGTTTCTTGTCAAAAACTTTTCCCAAGTATCCTTAGTGTTTTTCAACTGCTCTTTAATAAGGATTTTTATGAACCCGTGATGGTAAAGATGGGGTTCAATATTGCCTATGTGTTTTTGAACAGTAAAGCACATTTTCTTCAAGCTTGATAACAGAAAATAAGGCAAATTAAGGGTATAACCTTCCATAAAATTCATCATTAGCCTGGCATGATACATGTACATGGTGCCAAAACGACCCTCGCATGTGATAAATTTCTGGACAAGTAATAACAGAGTGGACCATTCTTCTTTTATTGCATGCACAGGGATTCCTTTGGTAAATACAGAGGTATCCATACCTGGGTTTTGTAGCATTGTTCTCCATATTTGATCTTCCACACTTCTGTTTTTGAACCACCTTTCACCTTCTTGTGGAAGACTTGTTGCAGCTGCTATTGTGGCCTCAGTCACTGTAAATTTCAAGTCTCCAACCTCCACTGTTTGTCCATTAAAGGACCTGGTAAAAGCTTTAGTCACTTCTTTATTATAGCCCGTGAACTTTTGAAAGAATCTCAGCCACCTTGCTTTCTTTAACGACTCCTTCGTTTGAGGATAACCCTCCAGGTACTTTGGTCCCTCTGGTTCAGCTCTTAGTAGTTTTCCCATTCTCGGCTTTAAATTCCGACTGAGAATTCTACTGTGTATGAAGGTTCAGGAAAAAAATGGGCTGATTACGGGATTTTTAGGGTAACTGGAGTAGCCGTAATCGAAGTTCAGGATGTATGTGGTGACTGGAGCCAAG
Source organism: Pinus tabuliformis (assembly GCA_031772625.1). Taxonomy (NCBI): domain Eukaryota; kingdom Viridiplantae; phylum Streptophyta; class Pinopsida; order Pinales; family Pinaceae; genus Pinus; species Pinus tabuliformis. The sequence continues at coordinate 132,446,544 of CM062811.1, read as the reverse complement.
GTTTGGAGCAAACTGTAGTGGATGCAGCGGAAATGGAGAACAGGGAATGGTATGAGTACCGAGGGAGTAAAGGGTAAGCAACAGTAACAAGTTTAACATCGAATGCATGCGGGAGTGAAGTGATAAATGGGCAGAATAACGGCTGAGTCCTTTTGAATCAGATGACTTGCGCACACGTCTCAGCACACGGCTGCGGAAATTATGGTGAAGGAGAGCCGTAGTACAGTAGGTCACTTCTCAAAGTACGGCCAATAAATGGAAGAGCAGTCCATAAATTTAGAATGATCATGGAACCGTTAGAAATGAATAGGGTGTGTGGAACGGCGTCGGTGGAAGAGGAGTGGTATGGGGCTTGTCGTATCAAATCATTGCATTTAGTGGAACTTGCCATGGTCTAAATAACTATGCATAATAATGACATTGAATTGTTATTTGGTAGATATTTTTTATCATACCTTTGGAAGTTTATCATTTCTTGATTAAGGCTTATGACCCATGGTTTTTCTTTGATCTTGAAGATGCCCCATGTCTTTACTGCACTTGGTGATGATGACACTAACCTTTGACTGTGATTTTTTTTAAAACAGAGTGATGTAGGCTGTAGAGACAGAGTGATGCTGGCTGCGGAAATCATTTCTGGCTGCGGAAACTGGTTCTAGCTATGGAAACGGTTTCCAGCCGCGGAAACTAAGACAACACCCCTTTAACTGCACAAAGATAGTTAGAGAAGAACTAACTAAATAAAATAGTCCTGAGAGGGACTTTTATTGATGGAATGAAATGAAATGGGTGGACTGAGATGGAAATGAAGTGGAGTGAAGTGGAATGGAGATGAAAATGAGATGGAGGTGAAGTGAAATGACAAGTGAGGTGGAGTGAAGATGGAAAGAGAGAGATTTTTTTTTTGGAAAATATAGAGTGTCAGGTGCCCCTGATTTTCACTCTACATTTTCTGTATAAGACTGCCAATCTATGATTGGTTTTCAGGCTTATACAAAAGTTTTTTTTTTCTTTTTTTTTAACTGAAAGAAACAAAGACTAGGCTGATGGAGGAGAAGGATTCCTCTCCACCAGCCTCATTGCAGAATTTTCTTGAAACATTTTGACAAAGTCCTCTTTTGAGAGTGGCTTATGATAAATTTTCAATCGGTGGCCATTCACAATGAGAGGAGTTTGAAACTCATCAATGGTCTTGACTCGAACTGCTCCATTGCTAAAGACTTCGTCGATCTCATATGGTCCAAGCCAATGAGTCTGAAATTTTCCTTTGAAGTCTTTAAACTTGGAATCAAATAGTAACGCCCAATCTCCCTTTTGAAACTTTCTCTCTTTGATATATATGTCATGCCACTTAGTTCTTTGGTGCTGAACTAGATCAGTCCTTAAAATTGCATCTTGTCTTATTTCATCTAGCTCATTCAGCTGCTCCATTCTGTTCTTTTGGGATTCTGATAGATTCATCCCCAACTGAATTGCCATCTTGAAGGTCTTGACTTGAAACTCAATGGGGAGCAGGACTTCTTTCCCATAAACAAGTTCATAGGGAGAATGTCCTGTTGTGTTCCTCCATGTAGTTCTATAGGCCCATAAGGCTTCAGGAAGCCTTTCTGCCCAATCTCTTCTGTGGAGATGAACAGTTTTGGTGATGATGCTTTCAAGAACTTTGTTTGTAGATTCCACTTGACCATTTGCTTGCGGATGGTACGGAGTAGATTTTCTGTGCTTGATTTTGTATTCTTCCATCAGCTTCTCCATCAAGTTAGATGTAAATTGACTTCCCTGATCTGTCACAATTTCCCTTGGGACACCAAAACGAGTAAAAATATCCTCAAAAAGAAATTGAACAACTGGATTTTCAGTGGCAGAAGGCAATGCCTTGGCTTTTACCCATTTAGTGACATAATCAGTGCAAACCAATATATACTTCTTTTGTTTAGATGGTGGATTAATGGGTCCAATGAAATCTAAAGCCCATTTTTCAAAGGGTTCGATGAGTACATGTGGCTGTAATGGCATTTCATTTAAAAGAGTTGGTCTCCCAACTCTTTGGCAGCTGTCACACCTTCTAACATATTGTTTTGCATCTTTGAAGAGAGAAGGCCAATAATATCCTAAAGAAAGGATTTTATAGGCCGTCCTCTTGTCAACAAAGTGTCCACCGCACGGTTCATCATGACATGCCTTAAGGATGTCAGGCATTTCATCTTCCCGAACACATCTTCTGATCACACAATCTAGCCCTGTTTTAAACAATTCATTAGAAATCCATGAATAATTTGAACTCTCATGAATGATTTTCCTTTTCTCATTAGGAAATAAGTGTGGAGGTAGCTTCCCTGTAACCAAATAGTTAGCAATATCTGCATACCAAGGAGTTTTAGTAGTTACTGCAAACAAATATTCATCTGGAAACTTATCCTATACAGGAGAATCTTCGTTAGTATTTTGGATTCTAGACAAGAAATCAGCTACTGTATTTCATTTCCCTGGTCTATCTAACACAGTAATATTGAATTCTTGTAAAAGTAAAAGCCATCTTGTAACTCTGCCATTAGTAACAGGTTTGTTCATGAGATATCTAATTGCAGAATGATCAGTATGGACAAAAGTTTCATAGCCAGTTATATAGTGTCTAAACTTGTTGATTGCATGAACAACAGCTAAGAACTCTTTTTTAGTCACAGTATAATTTAACTCAGTAGGAGTCAAATTTTTACTGGTGTAGTAAATGGCATAAGGAACTAAATCCTTTTGACCCAACACAGCTCCTGGAGCTGTATCTAAAGCATCTATAGAAATATGGAAAGGAAGTTTCCAATTTGGCCCTCTCAGAATGGGTGCTTCAGATATTCTTGTTTTCAAAGTTTCAAATGCAGATTGACAGTCAGGATCCCAATTGAATTCACAGACTTTTGTAAGTAATTTGAAGAGCGGAGATGCTATCTTGGTGAAGTTTTCAATAAATCTCCTATAATATCCAGTAAATCCAAGAAAACTTCTAACATCTTTTTGACAATCTGGAATAGGTAACTTGGAGATGACTTCAACTTTTGATCTATCAACTTTAATCCCATCTCCTGAAATATGATGTCCTAAAACAATCCCTTCAGTAAACATCATAAAACATTTTTCATGACTTAATGAAAGATTTGTTTCTTTACATCTTATAAGGACTTTTTCCAAATTTTCTAATGCCTCTTCAAATGAATTACCATAAACTGTAAAATCATCCATATAGACCTCTACACAATCATGAATTAGATCAGAAAAGATTCCTAGTACTGCCCTTTGAAATGTTGCGGGTGCATTACATAATCCAAAAGGAAGTACTCGGTAAGCAAAAGTTCCCCATGGACAGGTAAATGTGGTCTTGTCTTGATCTTCAGGTGCTACCTAAATCTGATTGTAACCACTAAAACCATCCAAAAATGAGAAATACTTTTTGCCTGCTAAAGTATCTAATACTTGATCAATAAAGGGTAAAGGAAAGTGATCCTTCAAAGTTGTTTTGTTCAATTCCCTGTAATCAATGCAAACCCTCCATTTACCATTCTTTTTAGGTACTATAACCAAAGGAGAAACCCACCGGCTATCTGAAATGGGGTAAATGAAGTTTACATTAAGTAACTTTTGGAGCTCTTCTTTCACTATCTCCCTAAGGTTTGGATTCATCCTTCTTTGAGGTTGTCTGATTGGTCTACTGTTTTCCTCAATGTAGATGTGATGAATGCAAGTCTTAGGGTCAATACCTTTCATATCGGTATACTCCCATGCAAATGCAGTAGAATGTTTTTGCAAGATTTTGGTTAGCTCCCCCTGTTGTGATTTTTCCAAGTTTCTGTTGATATTCAATGTTTTTCCTGGAAAAATCTCAATGGCAGAACTACCAAATTCTTCCATAGAGAAAAGATACATTTGTCTAGATGATAGACACTCAATGTCAGAATCCAACTGAAATTGTGTGTGGTCATATTCTGAAGATGGTTCAATGTTTTCTAATGTGTTCAGAATTTGACTATCTTCACTGATCTCAGAAATGGTAAAGACAGGTTGTATAGTATCTTCATCATCAACCCACTCATTATCTCCTATTTCTGTAATTTCTTTTGCTGGAGGATACAGATTCAACTTCTTTGTCGAATTACCATCAGAAATATACATATCCCCAGACCTACAACTTATGAAAGCATCAGTTGTGGCTAGCCAAGGTCTTCCTAAAATAAGAGGATGTCCTCCTAGATTACTCTTGGGAGTTAAAATCATGAAATCCACTGGATATTCCCAAGAGTCTAAGGAGACTGGAATGTCTTCTAATACACCATCTGGTTTAATAATTGATCGATCTGCAAGTTGCAATAAAGTAGGTGTAAAAAGAAGATTAGGAAGTTTTAGCTGTTCCATAGTCTGTCTACTCATGATGTTGATAGCAGGCCCTAAATCAATCAAAGTATTTGGTATTTCTACCCCATTGATATGTGTTTTGACAATTGGACTACCGGGATCTACATATTTCTACATAGTAATTTTTCCCATCATGATATCTGCAATTTTCCCTACCAGGTGGATTCTTCTGGTATCTCTTGGTTTCCTTCCTGGTCTTTTAAGACTCAACTCCTTTATTGTTTTTGCTAGAATAGGAATCTCTTTAATGGCTTGTAACAAGGGAATCTTGATACAGACATTCTTTAATTCATCTAGAAAATTATAGTCACGCAACCAAATTTGTTTTTCCACTCCTTTGTCAATTTGTAATCTTTCAGGAAAAGGAGGTGTGGATAAAGATGCAGGTTGCTCAACTATGGGAGTTGTGGGGGTTAATTCTTTTTCTTTTTCTTTTTGAGTGTTTGGGTTTTGAAGAGATGCTTCACAACCCTTATTGGCTTCAAGAGACTCTTCCTCACAAATGCTTTGCTTTTGAGCATTTATAGAAGGCTTATCTAGGACTCTACCTGATCTGAGTTGTACTTCATTGAGAGGAACAATCATATAGGTAGGAAATTGTTGACCTTCCATCATGTAAGCATTTTGAGGGTTTTTATTATTGGGGTTTGGCAATGGCTAAGAAGGAAGTTGATTTGACTTCTGTTGTAATGGAAGCAAGAGTTGAGAATTTGGATTCTGTTGAGAAGGTTGTTGTTGTTGTGGAAATGGCAATGATAGTTGTGGATTTTGATTTGGAAGTTGTGGAGCTTGTTGGTTTTGAAAAGATGGGGGATATTGGTAAAATTGAGCAAATCTCCCATAAGGATTTTGCATACCTTGTACCCATGATTGAAAAGGATTTTGAGGTTGGGACCAAGGTTGTTGCCAAGGATTCCAATTTGGTGGGGGTTGAAAATTCATAGAGTTGCTAAACCCTTGATTTTGTTGCCCCTGCCAAGGTCTCCTTGCAACAAAACAGAGAGATTAGATTGTATTTGGATCTTCTTGAAAGACAGCTTTGAGCCCAGGAATTGAAGGACAATCCTTGGTCTCATGATTCTCTGAACAAATTACACATGTTTCTACAACTTTTGCATCCAAGGGACATTCCCTTAGAGCATGTTTCTTCCTACACTTTGGGCAAAAGATGGCCAAATCATCAGCTTCTGCTTTCTGTTTATTGTGAATCTTAAGGGTGTCTAGTTGCTCACTAAGACTCCCTAAGATGTCAGTTTTGAATTCATCAAGCATGTTGCCAATCTCAGCCCTACTTACTGATCCATTTGCAGATTTGTTTGCTCTGATGAGAGAAGGATCTCTAGGCCCTTTTTGAGTTTTAGATTTCCCCCTTGAGATATGGACACATAGCTCTGCTATATCATGAAGTGGAAGTTGAGATATGTCTCCTTTTCCCATCATGTTCAAAATGTCTATCCATTCATCTCTAATGGCTTTTAATAGAAGGGCTTTCAAGGTCTCCTCATCTAAGTTACTCATTTTTTCTCTTCTCAAGTTGTATTGAAATCTTTCAAGTAAATCCTCCAAGTTTTCATCTTCTTTTTGCACCATTTTGAATACCTCATCCTTGTGATTGGTGGGCATACAATAGTCCAGGTACCTATCCAAAAATGTTTGTTTCATATCATTCCAAGACCTAATGGATTGAGTGAGTAATCCCATGAACCATTTCAAGGCTGCTCCTTTCAATGTTGAAGGAAACAGTTTGAGTTTTTGAGAGTCTTCCAGATAATCATAAGTTCGACACACGACTTCAAACTCAAATAGAAATGTTTCAGGGTCCTCATTCCTTAACCCATGGAAGTTTGAGAGGACAGATGGTGAGATGTTTTTCATGGTGGCTCGGGAGTCCTCATCGACTATAGGAAATCCGAATGAGTTATCTCCATCCCTATTTCCCCCAATGTTACCTCTACCTCCTCCATTGTTTCCTCCTCCTCCTCTACCTCTACCTCTACCAAATCCAGTGGCTCCTTCCTCTGTCATGGTAGTTTCCCTGGAGACTTCAGAGTCTTCTGGTTATTCTACTAAGGGTGAACAAGAAGGAATTTCTCCCTCTTCTTCTTCAGATGATTCTACTTCTTCAATTACAATTTGTCTCTCTATAGAAGGAAGGAAAGGATCTCTTTCTAATTCAGATTCGATGGAAGGTGTGGGAGAGTCGACTCCTGCCTCTTGAATTCCAGGAATCCTAGGGCTAGGAGTGTAAGTTGGAGATGATGGAGGTGTCTCTTGTCTATTCCTTGAAGTAGATGGACTTGTAAAAATCGAACTCTTGGCTCTAGCTAAAAACCTTCCCCTAGAATCTCTTGCTCTATGCATGTCATTTTTTTTTATAGTTTTCTTCAAGTCGGGCTAATAATTCTCTTTCTGATCTTCCAGGTCACTCTAGGTGCAAGAAGAGAGCATACTCAAGAAACTATTAAACCAATAACTTTCTCTTTTCTGATCCTCCAGATCACATTAAGTGCAAGAGGAGAGCATACTTTGAGAGGTTATCAATTTTCCTTCCTTGAATTTTTTTTTTTTTTTTTTTTAAGAATTTGGCTACCTAATTTCACTTCCTCGGCAACGGCGCCAAAATGTTTGGTCAATTTAGTGTGATCTAAATTGCTATTTATAATGTCAACCCGGGGTTCGTAAACTGACGAAGTGAAGTGTACTATATGTACTAGATAACCATTTCCTTAGTCTTTTGTCGTTTTTAGTTTTTTTAAGTTTGTTTTTGAATTTATCTTTCCCTAATGTGAGATGATGAAAAGGTGATAAAGCAAGTGAAATATGGATGATTATGGTGATCTCTAAGTGGTTTTCAAAACTTAAAAGAGAGAAAGCTTTAAAATAACTGCAATGAAATCAACTCTTCAAAAGAAATAAAGACATCAAACAATGAACTATGACATCGGCCCAGTATCTTTGTTGCTGAATGAAAATGAAAGTGAAATCTACACTAAACTCAATTAAAAGTAAGAACAACTAATCCACACTAGTTCAACTCTTCAACTAAATCTTCCTTGTGAGAAGATATCATGAAATGTTAAGCAATGTGAAATCTCAAAGAAGTTAAACTAAACTAATCACACTACTTTAACTTTCTTGACCTTTTGCCTTTCAGCTTAATTTACCCTGTGAGAAACAGTCATGAACAAGTCAAGCAATGTGAGATCTAAAGCAAACTAAATCAAGCTATAATGCGTGATATTATGGTTCCTAATAAAGTTATTTGATCATAAAAAGGAACTGTTAGAAGATGAATAGCATGATATCTAAGAGCAGAAAATAAATGTACAAATTAAGGAAATGACAGTACTGGAAATCAAACTTCAGAAAACAAGAGTCAGCGACAAAGACAAGATGATCTCGTATGCCTATAGTTATAAAAAGAAAAGGTGAAAAATTGCCCCGGGCTGCCTAAGAAAACCTGCAAAAACACTGATCAGTTGTAACCATAAAAGAGCAGCAATGAAAATGTAAATCAACAGAAATCAAAAAGCTTTGTTATGTACAACTAATATACATGTTGAAATAAAACACAGCATTTAAATGACAACTGTACAGCTAATATACATGAACAGGAAAAAGTAATGCAAGAGTTAAAAGACAACTGTACAAGGCTTCAGTAAGCAGGGGACCTCTGCCACTTCAACCGATTCAACGAACAGCTACAAGCTTAAGTTTAAACCAGTCTTCTCATATATTAAACAGCAACGTAAAAGTGCAGTGGGAAAATACAACAACTTCGGATTACATTACAAAAAGATTAACCTTTTCAGCGTTCATGGACGCATTATTTATAAGGAAAGAAAGCTAAACAGATTAACTAAATCTACGCTATTAACCACGCTGCCAGAGACATGTAAATCCTCTTCAACCCGGATCTAGGTAATTGTCATCATGTTTATTAAATCTGAGAGGTATGGTTGTTGGATTCACGCTATCAGGATGTCTTCGTGGCTAAGGACTGTGCCACGTAGCTTCACGTGCTCAAAAATAGAGCTACGTAGAGCCGTGCCACCGCTGAACACTTCTGTTGACTATCCTTTGCCCCTTGTTTGACCGCGGGCTTTTATGGCCATGCTGGATGATCTGGAGGGACACGATCCATGTCCTTGACTCCTGTAACTTGCCCATGTGGCTCATTTCTTGAGAGGACACCTGTAGCATGGTGTTTGACAAAACGGCTGCGGAATCCTGTGCTGGCTGCAGAAACCTGGGTCAGCTGTGGAAACCTGTATCGGCTGCGGAAACTGAGAAGCTTCCGCAGCTGTCTGAACAAAATTCTAAACCAAACAACAGTCATCAGCGTAGTTAGAAAACCATGTCAAAAGCTCGTTTTTAAACTAAAATACAATGATTTAATCAACTTGGTGGATAAAATGAGTGGAAAAGAAGGCTGAGAGGGTGTATGGGAAGGTGCAGGTTCGAGGCTCAACAAGGAGAAAGACCCATGTCTTCCTTGTGTAGTCATCTATGAAGGTCAATACATAGTGACTGCCACCAATTGATGGTTTCTGCATTGGTCCACATAAATCTGAGTGGACAATCTCCAAAGGTGCCTTCTCCCTCATTGACTTTCCTGCTGGAAATGTCTCTCTATGTTGCTTGCCCAAGATACATCCTTCACATATGCTGTCTGGTTTTTTTATGAGTGGTAAACCCTTCACCATGCCTTTCCTATGCAGCAAATTCAAGCCTCCAAAGTTGAGATGTCCAAATCTCAAATGCCATAACCACTTTTCATCTTTTACCTCTACTTGAAACTTCACTTGGCTAACAGCTGCCCCTTTTCTTCCATCCTCTTGTGAGTTCATCGATAGTTGTGCTTGTGCACCTTCTTTCAAATTTGATCTTATCTTCGGGGGAAACATTCTATTGTTTGTCATTTGAACCTTTGCAATCAACTGACTGCTTGGAGGCCTATCCAAAATTGTGCACACATCATTTTTGAAGAAGAAATTGTAGCCTTTTTGCATGAGTTGTCCAACGCTCATGAGATTATGTTTCAGACCGGGGACAAAGTAAACATCTGAGATGTATTTCTTCTCCCCCTTCTTTGTTAGGATATTTACTCTACCTTTTCCCATGACAAAGACTTTCCTATCAGTTCCTAATATCACTTCAGATTTCACACTTCCATCTAGATCAGAAAACATTTCTATGTTTCTTGACATGTGGTTGCTACACCCTAAATCTAGATACCGTATATCACTCTATTTTTCTTGTGCTACATCAAAAGCTAGAAACATGCTTTCATGGTTATGATTTTCTCTTGTGAAATTTACACTTGGTTTGTTACTAATATCATATTTCTTCTTTCTACATTCATTTGCATAATGACCATACTTCTTACAGTAATGACATTGAACTTGAGATTTATCATACCTATGACCTTGTGCTTGATTTTGGCTTGGGCCTTGACTTGGATTTTGATTGCTGCCTCTTCCATTTGAGCTTGAAGGGCCACTTCTTCCACCTCCGTGTGGGCTTCTTCCTCTTCCTCTAGCATATGATATTCCTCTGCCTCGACCTTGACCAAATGATACTTGTGTCTTGAAGGCATGCTCCAATGAGGAGCTTGTTGCTCTGTTTAGTCTATGTTCATGAGAAATCAGTGATGCATTAAGCTCATCCACTAAAAACTGTGAGAGATCCTTTGTATCTTCTATGGCCACAACAATGGCCTCAAACCTTGCTGGTAGACTTCTCAAAATTTTCTCAACTATTCTTCTTTCCTCAAGCGTCTCACCATGAGACCTGATTTCAGTAACCAACCCACTTACATGTGTAAAAAACAAGTCTATATTATCAGACTCTTTCATACAAAGTGTTTCAAAATCTCTACTCAACATTTGCAGTGTTGTTGTCTTGACTTTTTCCATGCCTTGGAACACTGTCTGGAGGATGTCCCATGCTTGCTTGGACTTTGTTGCTGCTGCAACCCTTGGGAAAATACTTTCATGAATTGCTTGAAAGATATAAAACAGGTCTTTTGAATCCTTCTTCCTGTTGTCCCTTAACACATCTCTTTCTTGTTGAGATAAGGCATTGTATGTTGCTGCATCTGTTGGTTCTTGAAAACCATTTTCCACCAAATCCCAAATATCTTGAGAAGAAAACAGGGCCTTCATTGTAATAGCCCAATAATCATAATTTTTGCCATTAAACTGAGGTATTTGAGGATTAGTCAAGATTGTGCTTGATGTTGCCATTTCTGAGCATAAAAACAAACTTTCTACCTGCTAGTAAATATGCTAAACACAATCCACGCTCAAAACTATTTTCATTGTTAGTAAAAACAATTGTTTTTACACTAACATAGTTTAACCTACTCCGATACCATGTTAAAAAGATTTGGCGAATTTAATTTTCGTTTTCGTGGAGGGGAGAGGCAGAGAGTTGTGACTTTTGCGAAGCTATTTTTGCGAAACTAGGTTTGTGCACTGCGAGGCCAATTTCACGGAGCTACCTTCGTGCACCGCGAGACTATTTTCCAGGGTTGAATATCGCACAACCGCGCAACTATTTTAGAGACTTATGAATAATATTTGCTCATGACAAAATGAAGAAATAAGTTTTGGAGCAATACAATAAACTTAGTATTGAATTCTAAAACATGAAATACATTTACATGAGACTGCCACTCATTCATCAAGTAAAATAAAAATTACAATGATTTAAACTTATGCGCAACACTACACAGTAAAACACAGTAACTGCTATTTTACGCGCCCACCAAAAATTGCTCCACAATTTTCTCCATAGAGACTTGCAATCTTTTTCTACTTTCTCTCTAACCTCTCCACACCTTCTTACTCTTCTACGCTCTTCTTTCAAAATGAATTTTACATTCATATTTAACTCAATAAACAATTTTTACATTTAATTCATGACAGAGCGAAATTAAATTTGATGTTGTTGTTGAGTGTGATCAGAGTCGCGCAGGTGTTCCTGGAGTGTGGGCAAGGTGTTGAATTAATGCTTGCCCATATTTTTTTATCTAAGTACATAAGTTCTTTAAATGCCTTTTCTGAGTTTCTGAGTGGTTCATGTCTGGCTTTGGTCCTTCTATCTTCACACTAAGACGCAACCTGCAAAAATGTCTTCAAGCAAAGACGCAACCTACAAAAAGTACATCTAACAGGTATGGTTGTTGTCCGACTGTTTATTCCTTCTATCTTCACGTTGAGATGCAACCTGCAAAAATGTCTTCAAGCAAAAATGTCTTCAAGCAGAGACGCAACCTACAAAAAGTACGTCTAACAGATGTGGTTGTTGTCCGACTATTTATTGCAGTGGTTGGGATTATTAATTCCAACAAAACAAAGGGCCAACGCATAATAACCATAACCACATGAATCAATGTGATAAAGACTAGATCGACACAATAAGTCTTGTATGAGAGGGAGGATCTTCAAATCCGACCTTTTGAAAGGTGAATCAAGAACTGGACAGGGCCTTATCAAATGAGTTACAAGCTATCACCTTTCAAATTAAAAATCTCTACTGTTGTGATACAAAGGAGCGAGAAATCCTAAGCGTAAGACATCGGATTATGAATCAAATACAAAACATAAGCACGACCTGGACACCATGGAAAGACATTGTGAATACGAAGCGCACTAAGGACATGCTGAAACCCTGCGGCGATGGACGAACTGCAAACAAAAACCCTAGCCATTTGTCTAAATCTTGGCATCGGATTATGAATCAAATACAAAACATAAGCACAACCCGGACACCATGGAAATACATTGTGAATACGAAGTGCATTGAGGGCATGCTGAAACCCTGTGGCGATGGACGAACTGCAAACAAAAACCCTAGCCATTTGTCTAAATCTCATTCATTCAAGTCGTGTACAAGCGCTCCAATTTAATACTACATATTAAAATATTTTTATTTAAATTTAATGTTAAAAATAATAACTATGCCTAGCCAGGCTCTACAGTTTAGCGTTGGGGAGATGTTATCACATGTCATTAATAATAAATTAGTAGTTACATTAACAAATTAAAAAAATAATATTAACAAAATCTATAAATAAAATATTTCAATTTTCATTTTAATTTTACATCAACTTTATATAAAAAATAAATTATTTAAAAATCATCTATATATATATATATAATTGTCTAAAAATGTTTTCTTAGTATGAGGGAGATGTGTAATTCATTCATTACTTAATTTAAAGTTGATATCTAAAAATAATATTGATATTATACTTGTATATTTCATTTTATGTTCAGTCGACATGTCATATTTAAAAGAATTATATTGATAACTTTTTTTAGTGTCGATCCTAAATAAAACATTTCAATGCCCATATAAAATTATGATGGTTAAAACATTTTATTAGTGCGTTGTTCAAGAATAATGAGATGTATTATTTCTTCCATCAATAAGTATTTTTTAATAAATTGACATGTAACATTTTGCAAAAATATTAATAACAAAAAAAATTGATGTAAATATAGAGATAGATATGGTGTATATTGTATAAAGAAGATGAAAATAAAAAATGTAGTTAAATCATTTTATTCATGTATTGCTCAAGATGAAGGCTATGTGCAATTCTTTTCATGCTTAGCATAGAGTTGAAAAATGACATATATATAAATAACCAACTTGGATCCACGTTAACCCAAGATCTATCAAATACCAAGAAGGATCAAATCTCTCTAGGTGCAAATCTTTATTCAAGTTTGACACTTTAAAAGAGGTTTGTACCTCAATCCTTGGTCTTTGATATAGTGGGGATTAACATGGATCTATGTTGACATTGTACTAGTGTAATTCATTTTATGTTCAGTTGATATGTCTTAAAAAATTATATTGATAACAAAATATATTTTAGCCTCAATCATATTTTATTTCAATGTCCATATTAAATAACAAAATTTGATATCTTTTTTTGCTGAAGCAAGAGTCGAGCCTTCTATATTATTAAAAAGGAAAATAATTACATAGAGTACAGGGCCTGCGAGGGCCTCTGGGTCCCGGGCAGCATGCTGTCCACCGAGACTCCAACCCAAACAAACAAAACCATAGTCTTTTCAAAAGCTAGAAAGAAAAGAAGACCTAACAAACCTTCCCTCAAATATCTTCGAAGTCAAGACAAAAAGAGCTGGCTCCTAGTGCCCATAAAACCTTAAACATACAAGTCCTAATAGAAAAGGAAATAAATTCCAAAATGAAGCCAGGTCCACATTTCATCGAACTCAAGACATTTTTTCCCACCCAGGAACTATTTCCCCTCCCACGCCTTTTAATCTGAACTATCCATTCTTCTCTCCGGATCCTACAACCAAGGTGAAACTCGTGGTGCCAAGCTGCTCAGCACTTAACCCCCGGAACCGCTGACAAGCATGATCCTTCCTGACCGTCAATCTGCCGTGATTAATCCAACGATCAAGAATCATATTGCACGGGTCAAGTGGACCAAACAATAGCGCGCGATGAGGGCATTAGTCGGTCCCTCCCCTTGGCCACGTGTCGATAGATGAATGGAATCGCTCCCGAAACTTCAAAATGCTTTCTGCCTAGAACGCATGCAATATGCTGAAAACCCGCGGTATTCCACCCGCCGAAAAAATTCGGATTCCGATCCTCCTGCCCATAAACTGTGAATTCACTTCCTCCGCACATTTTTCCTTTGTAGCCTCTATTTCCAAAATTATCTGGGATGCAGAGACTGATAGTGAATTGCATTTTGCATGGGCTAGATTGAGAGATGGGTCGAAACACAAAAAGGAGCCTAATCATCTAGAACCAGCCTCCTAGGCTCTATGTTGAAACACACTGCAATCCTCTTCAGCTTGGTTATGACAAACCGTCTTTACACTGTTCTAAGGCATATCTTGCCACTCCATTTTAACCTTACACTCAGGACAGATCACTCCTTGATTGGCCATAATATCTGCCAATTTATTGGTCGATCTTCGCACGTGATTAAACCTGACTGTGCGAAGGCTTTGGAGGTGTTATTGAATCTTTTGAAAGACCTGGATCAGTCTCCAGTGTTTGGAGACCTTTTCTGGCACTGTACCATAACTGATTCTCTTGACCGAGCTAATAATTAGCTCAGAGTCAGCTTCAACAATCACATTTTGGTAGTTATCCTGCTTTAGAAAGTCAAGACACTTTCCATAGCCATGAGCTCTGCCATATTGTTAGTGGCTTTTCCTAAATGGTAGTGAAAGATGACAAGAATTTTGCCATTTTTATCCCTCAACACCCCTCCAAAACCAGCAGTTCCCGGGTTGCCATTTGAAGCCCTGTCAATATTGTATTTTAAAAAACCTTGTGGGGGAAGGTGCCAAATATCTTGTTTGGAGACCATCTAAACAGCCTTCCTATCCCGATCCTGAGGGATGGGCCCCTGCAAACCCAGTCTACTAAGAATACTCGACTCTGCAACTGAAGGAGGGTTCTTGGGGGGGTTCGTATAGTGGAACCAACCGTTTCCTTAATCTGGTGTCAGATCTGCTCAAATAGTCGATGGGGGGTGATTTTTTCATTCTTGAATATTCTTTTGTTCCTTTCTTTCTAGACATTCCATATTAGAAAGCCTGGTAAGAGAGCCCAACCCATGTCTAGATATTCATACTCTGAAAAATTACATCTCCACTTGGTAAGTGTGTTGATGATACACCTTTGGTCTCTGTCAGTCTGCTGGAATATGGCAGCAAACGAATCCCACAACCCTGAGGTAAAACTGCAATTGTTAAGAAGATGCTCCATAGTTTCCTCTTGTTCACCACAGAGTTGGCATCTGGAAGGCCCCAAAACTCCCCTCTTCCTGATGTTTTCCCAGGTCAAGATTTTCTTATGATAAACCAGCCACATGAAAAGTTTGATCTTCATCCAGCCTTGATGCCTCCATAGGTTCAACCAAATCCTGTCTGGTACCTGGGAATCCAGCTCAAGGAGTAAGCATTTTGCCTCCTTGAGATTAAAGGAACCCTCATTATTGTTGCCCCATCTGAGTTGGTCCTGCCCCTCTGTAACCAATATTCTCCTTTGCTCCATCAAATTCCTAAGCTCGTCTGCCTTTTCTTTCAAAGGGCTGCCATCCATATATTCCAGGTGCCTCTAGGTTCTCCATTTACCTGCATTATTGGTTTGATCCTAGAAATATTTTACCTTAATTAATCCTTTAGAGTCCGTCTCATTCTTGAGATCCACAAAGTCCTCTAATATTAGTATGGGTTCCTGTTGCCATTTATCCTCCCAAAATAACGCCAACTTTCCATCTCTGATCCCCCAGAAGTTGTTTTTTTGTACTAATCCTCTATTCTCCCAGGCCTTGTTCCAGACTTGTGAGCCTTTAATGCTTCCAGACATTCTTATGTGATCATTCAACTTCCAAGATCTGGCATATTTCCCATTCCATATTACTAGCCCATTGTGCCTTTGGATCTTTGACCCAACGCCACCATAATTTTGCCCTAAAACCTTGTTGAGAATCTTTGGACCATCCAATCCTAGTCCCCCATGGTTTTTTGGTTTACAGATTTTATCCCAGGCCACCAAGGCCCATTTCTTTCTTTCCTCCCCCTTACGCCAAAGAAAGTCTCTTTGAATGGATTTGAAATGTTGCAAGACTCCTTTAGGAGCTGGGATCGCTGAGAGCATGAAGACTGGGATTGCTTGAAGAACATATTTTGTGAGGACCAACCTTCCAACCAAATTTAAAGATCTTATGGTCCATTTCTTGATTTTGTCTTGCATCTTGTTGATCACCGGTTCCCAAATGCTCTTGTGTAAAATTTTATTAGTAAGAGGCACTCCCAAATATTTTGAAGGAAGGATGTCTCTTTGAAAGCCCAGAATTTTGGAAATATTCCTCTGAATGGCTATATTAGTATTAAAGAAAAAAAAATTGATTTGGAAAGATTCACTTCCATACCTCAAGCCATGGCAAAGTCTTACAGGATTTGCTTATATGCGAGAGCTTCTTTGACCACTGGGATTCCCTGCAGCATGGTATCATCCAAAAATTGCTGATGAGTCAAGGCTAGTCCATCATCTGAAAGTTGGAGACCTTTGATCTGACCCAAAACTTTTGCATGCTTGATAGCCCTGCCCAATCCTTCCATCATGATGATGAAGAGAAAAGGTGAGAGAGGATCTCCTTGTCTGAGGCCTCTTGAAGGAATAAAAATCTCCGAGGGAGAGCCATTAACCAGAATAGAAAAGCTGGCAGAAGTGACCAGGGCCATGACCCATCTTACCCAGTTGTGATCAAACCCAAAAGCAATAAGAACTTTCCTAATATAGGTCCAATTCAGCTTATTATAGGCTTTAGCTATATCCAATTGCATAATCAGTCCTGCCTTCCTATTGTTGGTTAGAGAGTGCACCACTTCATGAGCTTGAATGATATTATCAAGAATCTGTCTACCTTCCACATAACCAGATTGTTCACGACCTCTGCTGAAATGAGGTTCTTTTGATTGCCACTGTCGACAATGAATTGCAGCGGCAAACCCTTCACCCACATCTGTGAGTGGAAAAGACGTTCCCCCTCCTCTGGATCTTCGAGCTCATTTTTCTGGATCTTGGCAGTAGAAACAGTGGCGCTGGGATCCGCATCAATGATCTACTTCCCTTTGTCATTCCCCTTGTCGGGTTATGACTCAGAGTCGGAACATGCATTTGATTCGGAAGCCTTCAACTCGGCCACCAGCGACTGCTTGGTCCGACACTCACTTGTGTTATGAGTGGGACTCTTGTGGAACTCACACCACTTTCTTGTGTCCTTCTTCGGCTTCGTGGTGTTGTTCTTTTCTTGCGGCTTCGACGGGTTGTCTTGGGTCACCCCGCCTTGGCTTTGTCCTTTGGGCTTTGGATTTGTAGATCCAAAGTCTCACTTCTTCTATTTGAACTTTTGCTCGATTTTGACAGCATATCGGTATGCTGTGCCGAGTGAGGAGATGTTCAAGAACTCCATCTCTTCCTGGATGTATCTGTGTAGGCAGCCGCAGTATTTGAGTACCAGATGCAGCTCAGAATCTTTGATACCCAATTGTGTGCGAAGGGTATGAAAAATGTTTGTGAACTCCGGCACATCTTGGTCTCGTCCCTGCCGCAGTGTGGTCCATTTGATGTATTTGTCCTCATAGCTTTTGACAGGGTAGTACTGCTCCTTGATGGCATCCCGGAAGTCATTCCAAGTGGGTGCAGCTGAAAACAGTGAGCCTGTACTTTCATCCTTCTGTTCGGAGTAGGTTTCCCACCAGTCCTTGACGTGGGGGGCTGCTTTGAGAAGAGCGAAAACAATCTTTTCCCGACTTGAAAATTCATGAACTGAAAAATACCCATCGAGCAGATTTACCCATTTATCTACGACATCTACGTCTATTTGACCCTCGAAGATGGGGATTTCAAAATTAACTTGTACCTTAAACGGTGTGGCATTTCCCGAGTAGCTGTTGGAAGCCGATGCATCGCCTCTAGGTAGCCGCTGAAGGATTTTGGCAAAGCTGTCCATCATCGCGTTCCTTTGTCGCTCGAGGGATTCTTCGAGCAAGATTTTGATAGGATCTCCTGCCCCCTCGTTTTTCTTCTCATCTGCCATGGGAGGTTGTCGAGATTTGTGAGGCTGGTCTTGCAAAGGTTCGACCAGTTCCAGACCTAACTCCTTATATCCCGACCTCGTTGGGGACATGCAATGAAAAACAGAGAAAAAGCAGACCGCTCTGATACCACTGATCCGGATTTAAACAGGAACACAATAAAATACAGAGATAACCATAAAGACAAATATGCAGCGGAAATAATACTTCATTTCATTACTGTAAAATACTGAAATATGCTTACAAGTAGAAATGGAAATAACCCAGCTAGGGCGATGGTAGCTTATCTCTGAGAAGAGATGTGTCAGCTACATGCCTCTGAACTGTTCTCCAAAAACTGTGTTACAATGAGGCTCCAGGGCCTATTTATTGCTGAGAAACAATGGAAAACCCTTCACATTACAAAACCTAACCCTAAAAGATGAAACGCCAAATTGTGGGCCCCATTTTTGGGTAAGTTGATACATCAACTTCCCGAGGTCGCGAATTGGTCGTACTATCTCCATTTGATGCGCATGACAGCCCGTTGGAAAGATCTCTCCGAGGACTACGACAGAAAAGACAATTTTTAGTCAGAAAATCGTTGGTGGTGGATTTCCTAAAAAACGTTGTTTAGGGCCTCAAAACGGCTCCGGAAGTTTAGGACTCGAAAAACTACTAAAAATAGTAAACAGTTGTGGGGGTCCAAATGGGATAGGTGGGTGGCCACCAACATCCACCTGGATCATTCCTCCCCCCTTAGGAAGCAATGGTCCCCATTGCGTTGAGTTCCTCCTTGAGATGAGGAAGCTTCTACTGAGCTGGGTCTCTGGTGAGCTGTTCTGCAATCTCTGATGTGTCCAGAAATGGTGGGGAGCATGGTCGGCGACGGTCCACATTGAACACTCGGTGCAAGTGAAGGAATGGAGGAATGCTGTGCTTCAAAGCATTGTTTCATGTAGCCTTGTTACTGGTGTAAGGACCATGTCGAAGTGTTCTGAGTTTCTGATGGGTTCTGGTAAGGCGCTCCCTCTGCAAATGTAACCAAACTTTGTCGCCCACCTGAAACTTGTGTGGTACCCCTCTGGGTAAGGAGAAGTTGTTCCTGTGTTCTGTCACGACTGTATCCCTCTTTTTGCTGCTGCGGTGTGGAGGAACCCTTCGTGGGGGTCATGGATGTAGCAACGATCTTCCCCTTACTTTGGGAGCGAACCAGACAGAAAATGAATTTCCTAGTCTGTGAGATGAGCTTGCTGCCTTTCTTAGCAGTGATAAAAGAGGTGGCGGTAGGTGGGGCTACCTCCGGTATCCTGTACAATGAATTATCCAAAGAAATGATGACAACGCGAGGCCTTGACTCATACACAACATGTCGCCTCCACAAGTATGGCTGGCCTAATAGTACATCACAAACATCCAGAGGTGTAACATCACACAATACCTCATCTGTGAAGGGCTTGATGCTATAGGGAAGGCGGCACTGCTAGCGAACTTTGAGATCTCGTCCTTTGTGAAGCCAACCGATATTGTATGGCTGCGGGTGTGGTGTAGTTGGTAGGCCCAACCGCTTCACGACCTCTGCTGAAATGAGGTTCTTTTGGCTGCCACTGTCGACAATGAATTGCAGCGGCAAACCCTTCACCCACATCTGTGAGTGGAAAAGACGTTCCCCCTCCTCTGGATCTTCGAGCTCATTTTTCTGGATCTTGGCAGTAGCAACAGTGGCGCTGGGATCCACATCAATGATCTGCTTCCCTTTGTCATTCCCCTTGTCGGGTTCTGACTCAGAGTCGGAACATGCATCTGATTCGGAAGCCTTCAACTCGGCCACCAGCGACTGCTTGGTCCGACACTCACTTGTGTTATGAGTGGGACTCTTGTGGAACTCACACCACTTTCCTGTGTCCTTCTTCGGCTTCGTGGTGTTGTTCTTTTCTTGCGGCTTCGACGGGTTGTCTTGGGTCACCCCGCCTTGGCTTTTTCCTTTGCGCTTTGGATTTGCAGATCCAAAGTCTCACTTCTTCTATTTGAACTTTTGCTCGATTTTGACAGCGTATCGGTATGTTGTGCCGAGTGAGGAGATGTTCAAGAACTCCATCTCTTCCTGGATGTATCTTTGTAGGCAGCCGCGGTATTTGAGTACCAGATGCAACTCAGAATCTTTGATACCCAATTGTGTGCGAAGGGTATGAAAAATGTTTGTGAACTCCGGCACATCTTGGTCTCGTCCCTGCCGCAGTGTGGTCCATTTGATGTATTTGTCCTCATAGCTTTTGACAGGGTAGTACTGCTCCTTGATGGCATCCCGAAAGTCATTCCAAGTGGGTGCGGCTGAAAACAGTGAGCCTGTACTTTCATCCTTCTGTTCGCAGTAGGTTTCCCACCAGTCCTTGACGTGGGGGGCTGCTTTGAGAAGAGCGAAAACAATCTTTTCCCGACTTGAAAATTCATGAACTGAAAAATACCCACCGAGCAGATTTAACCATTTATCTACGACATCTACGTCTATTTGACCCTCGAATATGGGGATTTCAAAATTAACTTGTACCTTAAACGGTGTGGCATTTCCCGAGTAGCTGTTGGAAGCCGATGCATCGCCTCTAGGTAGCCGCTGAAGGATTTGGGCAAAGTTGTCCATCATCGCGCTCCTTTGTCGCTCGAGGGCTTCTTCGAGCAAGATTTTGATAGGATCTCCTGCCCCCTCGTTTTTATTCTCATCCACCATGGGAGGTCGTCGAGATTTGCGAGGCTGGTCTTGTAAAGGTTCGACCAGTTCCAGACCTAACTCCTTATATCCCGACCTCGTTGGGGACATGCAAAGAAAAACAGAGAAAAAGCAGACCGCTCTGATACCACTGATCCGGATTTAAACAGGAACGCAATAAAATATAGAGATAACCATAAAGACAAATATGCAACAGAAATAATACTTCATTTCATTACTGTAAAATACTGAAATATGCTTACAAGTAGAAATGGAAATAACCCAGCTAGGGCGATGGTAGCTTATCTCTGAGAAGAGATGTGTCGGCTACATGCCTCTCAACTGTTCTCCAAAAATTGTGTTACAATGAGGCTAGAGGGCCTATTTATTGTTGAGAAACAATGGAAAACCCTTCACATTCCAAAACCTAACCCTAGAAGATGAAAAGCCAAATTGTGGGCCCCGTTTTTGGGTAAGTTGGTACATCAACTTCCCGAGGTCGCGAATTGGTCGTACTATCTCCGTTTGACGCGCACGATAGCCCGTTGGAAAGATCTCTCTGAGGACTACGACGAAAAAGACAATTTTTAATCAGAAAAATCGCTGGTGGTGGATTTCCCAAAAAACGTCGTTTAGGGTCTCAAAACGGCTCTGAAAGTTTAGGACCCGAAAAACTGCTAAAAATAGTAAACTGTGCTATAATTAAGGAAACAGAAAAACTGAAAGAGATAGTTGTGGGGGTCCAAATGGGATAGGTGGGTGGCCACCAACATCCACCTGGATCATAGGCCTTGAAAAAGTCCACATTGAAACCATCAGGGCCTGGTGCCTTACCATTCTGCATTTCCTTAAGGACTTCGTTGACCTCCTCTTCAGTCACTGGCCTGTTAAGGTTATAATTGTCCTCTCTAGAGACCAACCTGGGTATATGTCTTGTAAGATCCCTAATGGCCTGTTCTCGATCTGAAATTGTTTCTTTAGCAATATCGCTGAAGTGCCGAACTAGCACGACTTCTATCTCCTTATGAGAATCGAGAAAATTACCATCCTTGTCCTTGATCGAGGAAATCCTATTATGGGCTCTGTTCGCAATCGTGGATCTATGGAAAAATCTAGTATTCCTCTCACCTTCTTTCAGCCATTGAACACGAGACTTTTGTCTCCAATATATTTCCTCTTGTTTACATAAATTCTCCTAGTCTTGATGGCATTTGGAAATCTGATCACTTTTGTCTTTATCAAATCTATCCGTGATAAGGGCTTGATTGAGCACCTGCATTTTATCTTCCACAGATTTTTTAGCTTCAAAAATATTGCCAAATCCATTTCTATTCCAGTGTTTGAGCCTGAGATTGATGTGTTTTAGCCTCTTATGAAGAAGGAAAATTCTTGAGCCCTGAATATTCAAATCTTCTAACCACCAGGTTGTAATGTTACTAATGAAATATGGGTGGGAGGGCCATATGTTCTGAAATATAAAAGGTCTATTCCTGGGGGTTCCAATGCCCTACACCTCCAGTTGAACCGACCAGTGATCTGAGCCTCCAAACGGAAGAACTCTTGTTATCATTTCTTTGTCTATGAGCATAAGATCCTCTGAGATCATGAAGATGTCTAATTTTGAGGCCACCTGAGACTCACCTCAGCTTTTGTTGTTCCATGTAAAGAGACCATTACTTGTTACAATGTCCACTAACTTCATGTTATCTATGAAAGTTTGAAAAGAGATTGAGTCTTTACTTGTAATTTTGGTTCCCCCTTTTCTCTCCGAAAGTGATTTGATCATGTTGAAATCACCCCCCAAAATCCATGGTAATTCTGCATGTCTTTTTCGTAGATCCTCCAGAGAATTTAGAAACCTAAGTTTCCCATCTATTCTTTGAGGACCATACAAATTCATTAACAGGTAGGTTTCCTTGTCTCCCATGGGCTGAATGACCACAGATAAATAATCTCTAGATGCTTCAGGATCTATTATGCTGATTTTTTGGGGATTCCAAAGAGTGAGAACCCCACCTGCAGTATTTTCTACTTTGACTTCCAGAAACTCAAATCTATTAAGCCATTTGCTGTGGATTTCTTTTATTTTTTGAATGGAACATTTGGTTTCCTGGATGAAGATCACATCTGGAGCTACTTGTTTCATTCTATTATTCAGAATTCTTTGTTTTCTTTTACTACCTAGACCCCTAATATTCCAAGAAGTAAACTTCATAATTAAAGATTTGTAAAGGAGTAGCTGGTTAGGTCTTTCATCTTACCTGAATCTATCATTAGCTTTCCACATTCCATCAAAAGCTCATTCTGCTTTTTTCTACCTCTTTTCTTTCCTGGGTTTCTGGGTGCTAATCCTGGTGTGGTTTTCATCGTTTTCACACCTTCGCTGCCCAGTTTTTCCTTGTTTCTTTGCCCCTGCATTCCTTTGGTCTGAGTTTTCCATAAAAACAACTACTGAACTCTGCTAAACTCCTCTAGTGGTAACAAATCTATGCCTTCCCTGGTTCCTTGATCCAAGAAACCTTCCAGATCTAGGTTCTCTTTCTCAAGTATTTCCTGTAGTTCATGGTCCTCCATTTCCATCTCACTCTAGGTCATTTCATGGTCCATATTCGGTTCTGTTTCATTCATCATATTTTCTTTCTGTTTAATATTATCTTGTGCTTGATCATTATCTTTTGCTATCTCTTCCTCCCCTAGCGTAACTACTTCTGTGTGATCTGCTTTTGTAACCCCTTCTTCCTCTTCAAGAACTTGGAACCTGTTCCAATTGGTTTGTTGTCCTCCTGATTTTTGTGTCTTTGGCCCTCTTTTGCTTCCTTTTTCTTTATGTGCCACTTTGTGAAAGCTTTCAAAATCTTTCATAGTGTCAGCTTTGTTCCTATTTTCTATTTTACTGAGAGGGCAGTCTCTGACTAGGTGCCCATGCTCATGGCATTTGCGGCATCTGAATGGTATATGTTCATAATCCACTGTTTGTACCCACTCTTCATCAAATGCTTCCAAGATTACCTCATCCGGTAGGGCTCTAGAGAGATCCATCTCCACACATATTCTAGCAAAGGTGTACTTTCCCCTTCTAGTGGCCTCAAAAGCTTTTACAGAACGTCCTAGCTTATTTCCTATGGCAGATAAGGATTCTGTTTGCCAGTAATCTAGAGGTAGAGAATAGAGTCTTACCCAGACTGGGACCGAAGTAAAAGTCTCACGTTCTAGAACAAAATTCATAATCCATGGTCGCATATAAAGGCCTGCTGCAACAAAAAAGTAGGGCCCTCCTTCAAACACTCTGTCCTTATCTTCAATGTTAGCAAATACCACAGTAAAGAAACCCTTTGAACCCAGATGAAGGTCAATGCTTCCTTTCGGTTTCCAGTGGTATTTGATCCACATCTGTAAAGCTTTTTCAGTGGGCCATAAACCCATGAATTTGCAGATGATTGCATAAGTCTGCATGTGGTCCCTGTGCACCTGCAGCGCAGGGTCATTTAAGACCACTCTGGGTGTAACCGTAGCTTTGGGTTTACATGGTCCTTTTTGAGCTTTGTCTTTTCCGCCCTGTTCCTTGTCTTCTTCCTCATTGTCCTTAGTGTTGTTATTCCCCCTTAAATTAGTGTCGTCTTGATCCTCTTCACTATTTTCCTTCCTTCCTTCTGAAGGCCCTCTGTCATTCTCCAATGGTTTTTTACCCCTGTTGGCCATCGCCTACTTGTAGGAGGGAGCGGAGCTCCCCCCTTTCTGGCTGTCCATAGTGCACAAACTCTGTAAAAACCCTAAACCCTAGCAAATCGCCGACCCTTGCTTATGTTTCAAAATCAAGTTAATGCCAATAACAAAATTTTATATCAACTTTCTGTAGAGAGAGATATAAAGTAATCGAAATTAATTAAATTTTTATGTGTAATTTATTCAATTTTTAATATGGAGTTGATATATGGTATTTAAATAAATTAATTAAAAAAATAATTTAAATTATAAATAAAACACTGAGAGAGAGCTCTTAATCCATTAACGTGTGCTTTCTAATTTAGTGTATCAGGGGATTAGTAATTCCTTAATGCTTAATATGGAGTTTACATCTAACATTTTAAAAGAAATATTAATAACAAAAATATTTAATGTAAATAGAGATAGAATATGTAAAGCAAATAAAAAAACAAATTTGATGGTTTAAGAATTTTATCAGTGTGTTGTTTAAGATGAATGACATGTATAATTCCTTCATTGATATATGCTTTTTAATGAATTGACATGTAATATTTAAAAAAAATATATCAATAACAAAAAATATTTCATGTAAATATCTTTCTATTTATAGAGAGAGACTATGTCTATATTGTATAAAGCCAATGGAAAGAAAAATTGTAGTTCAAACATTTTATTAGTGTGTTGCTTAAGATGAACACTGTGTAATTCCTTTCATGATCAACATGGAGTTGATACATGACTTATATATCAATAACCATCATAGATCTATATTAGCCCAGGATTTATAAGTACCAAGAAAGATCAAATCTCTAATTGCAAACCCTTCTTTAAAAATTGCAATTCGAAAAATTTGATTCCTCTTCAAACTTGATAAAATCTATATTAACATATATCTATATAAATATAGTTTATATAATTGATATATTTTAATTAATAAATTATAAAAAAACACAAATACAAATCATAAAGTAGAAGAAGAATATCTCGACATTGGAGAAGAGATATGCATAAAACTTGGAATAATCAAGATATTCCATCCATTCAAAGCCTTATCATATTTCTAAAAGTCAAACATAGAGGAGCCAAGCTGACCTCATTTGGACAGGTGAATCAATCTAAATGAACTCGCTATGGCAGAAGCACTTCAAGCTTGTTTTGAGTCCTGGAATTAAAAGTTAGGATTATAAACCCTCAACAGGCAATTTGCAGCAAGTAGGGAATCAATTTTTTGCCATATTCATAACATCAACCCTCAACAGGCAATTTGCAGCAAGTAGGGAATCAAAATTTTGCCATATTCATAACATCTTCACAAACCATTTATAAACCATTTATCCGGATCTTATATATGAGGTATAGTACGAATTAAGGGGTTTTACATTGTATATTTGTTTGTGTGGTCACTGGTTAATCCTCTCATAGATCTTGGAAAGATACTTGGCTTGGATTGTTGCATTGAAAACTATTCAAAGATACATCAGAATAGTCCGGTATGCAAACAATGTGCTACTACTAGTATGTTTTATACAAATGGAGTAGCTAAATGTATCATCTTGATCTTTCTATACAAGTCGTGTACTTAGTTTTTCATATTGTCCTTATGTTTTGATTTATCTCTCAGTGAATCAAGACACACGACCTTTTAAGTTTTCTCGCTGAATTGCGGTGGAGCCCTTTTTAATCACTCTTAGGGTTTCAGATTTCTGCATCCTTTAAATATACAAATTAATGCTTCTTGCAGCAGAGCTTAGAATTTAGATTTTTACAAATATAAATAATAAAATTCTTTCTGCATCCTTTAAATATACAAATTAATGCTTCTTGCAGCAGAGGTTAGAATTTAGATTTTTACAAATATAAATAATAAAATTCTTAAATATTTAATTAATTGGGTTATTTTGGGTGATTGGGCTATTATTTCTCTTGTTAATATGATAATGAAAAAGAAGTTTTTTTAGTGCGATTTTTTGGACTTTCTGGTATCAGAATTTGGTGTAAAAAATTGAATTGAAATCTTGATTTTTGTTCTTTAAACTGGTGTTTTGACTATATATATAGATTCAAACACCCTGAAAAACACTTAGGGCACTTCGATTATGCAAGAGTTACCCATCAAATTTGTATATTCAATAAATTCCTACCGGATTTTAGAGAAATTAGATCAGAAAAACCCACTGGAAAACCTTCCAAAAAATCTCACCAAAAACAACTCCTAATAAAAAAATATGAGTAATATGATGATGGAAAATATTGATGCAAGTGAGAGATACCTAATGAAACTTGAGAAATATTGATACAGAAATATTGTTTAATTGGCCCTGGACTGGGAAAAAAAAAAGACACTCTTAAATAGATTAATTGTACATTTTTTATAAGCAAATCATTTCACTCATAAAATGATTTGGCACTGTGACTGATGTTAGCATTGAGCAAGCAGGTGTCAAAAATGAGTTGCGTTAGGAGAGGTCCCAGGATACACAGATTTCTTAGATATGGCTCATGCTTGCATAAATGTTTTTAAGTCCGAGGCAAGGCCACTAACAAAAAGATGTGTTCATAACATTCAGGTTCAATGACCATGGTATTTGAATTTCCAGGTAAACTGAACTTGCAAGCAGTGGGAGAGACCTGGTCAAGCTTTCTCTGGGGACAAATCCTGACTCGCAAGAAAATACTATCGCCGCACTCAGCTACTGGTTTGTTTATGAATGCAGCTTGAAGATGTTGAAGAAGGTAGAAATTTCAAATAAAGGCTAAGGTCAAAGTGACACAATGATTGAGGTTTTAGTAGTTTTTTTTTTTTTCAGAGGAAAAAACGAGATAGATTATATTAAGGAAATATAATGATCTAAATACAAACAGAATGCTGTATGATAACCAGTCCAGCAAAGAGGCTATCTAAATATTGATCCATATGAAAAAGAGAGGATGATAAGCATAAGAAGCCGCATATAATGAAAAAGTCCAGATGTAGGCCGGAAGAAGAAACCCTGTGAGCCCAAAACGAATAATTGCTCTCCATGAGATAGATATGACAGATATTGCAGCGAAAAAGCTCTCCATATGACAGATATGAAGCAAGAGCGCCTGAGCATAATTCAAGGGGGCAGGAGGCCCATTATGGAATTCAAAATAGAGGCCAGAGACCTGTTTGAGTTGTTGAACATACAGTCATTCCTCCATGTCCATAGGAACCAGCAGGAGATAACAAAAAGGGAGCGCCAGGGGGGACATTGGGAGCTCCACCAAGAGAAAGTTGCATGTACAGAGGAAAAAGACTGATGAGAGAAACCAAAAATTAAGGAAAGCTCATACCAGATAGACGATGTGGCGGCACACTGGAAGAACATGTGCAGGTTCGATTCAGCTTCTGAGAAGCACATCTGGCACCTGCTCGGCCCATGCCAGCCTTTCCTTTGTAGGACCTCCCACGAGAGATTTTTGTCTGAGAAAAAGAGCCAGGCAAAAAGGATCATCTTTAACGGACAGGTTGCTTTCCAGAGCTTGAGAGGGAAGGAGGGGGACGCCTGTTGGAAGCCCGTTGAGATTGCCGCATAGATTTCTTTTACACTGTGGGACGAGGAAGATTTTCCACATGACCAGATCAGTTCGTCCCTGGAGCCCGTAGGAGAGATTCCTTTACCTGAAAAACTATTAACAGCCGCTTGCCAGATGGGGCAGAAATGGGGGGGCAGAGAGAGCTCGGCATCAACCTTCCAGACCGGGCCCAGGGGGGACCAAGAACTAATTAGTTTGTCCCAAATGCAGAAGCCCCGAGCGAGGAGGAAAGATAGCAAGTCCGAAGGGATCATCAATTCTAGGTTGAGGATTGTTTTGTCAATGCCAATGAAAATGCTGGAGCCTGAGAAGAGCCTCCACCTGTAATTTTCCATGAAGAAGGGGAGGGTCTTTCTAAAACTTCGCCAGATTGCCGAGCCTGTTGAAATGCCCAGCAGGTTCCTTCTGTACCAATATACCAAGGATCGGCCTTTTAGATATTTCTGTTTGATGAAGGAGCTCCACGGGCTGTTCCCATATAATCCCCTCAAAATCGATCTGCACAGAAGCGCCTTGCCAAAAGACTTAAGATGGAGGAGACCCCATCCTCCCTGATCCTTTGGTTTAGTAATCATGTCCAATTTAACTAAGTGGATCTTGTAATGGCAGGAGCTACCACCCCATAAAAAATTCGCCATCAGAGAATTCATCTTCTTAATGATAGAAGCAGGAAGGTGAAAGAGATGAGCCCAATATATGGCCATTTGAGACAGAACCGCTTGGGTCAGAATGAATCTACCAGCCAGAGATAAGAACCTCATTTCCCATCGAGAAATTTTGCTGTAGAACCGGTCTACCAGCCATGACCAATCCCGAGAGCGATATCCCAAAGGCTTTAAGTGGAAACCGAGGTAAGTGAAGCCATCCCTGATTAGAACCAAATTGACCCCGAAAAGAGAAGCGATCCACTTTGCCAGATCCGGATTGGAACCATTATGATATAAAATAGACTTATCCTTATTAATAAGTAAGCCTGAGGCGGATTGAAATCTTTGTAGGATGACGAAAAGGCAGACCCAAGAGGGTTTGTGCAGCATTGCCAGGGAGAGAACGTCATCAACAAAGAGGTTATGAGAGAGATATGTATCCTTGCAGAGTTGAATGGGTAAGTATCTTCCCTCCTCCACTGCCTTATTAATGTGAGAGCTGAGGGAGTTCATAACCAAAATGAACAGCAAAGGGGAGAGAGGGCACCCTTGGCGGAGACCCCGCTCAGCCTGAAAAAAAGGAGTGGGGGTGCCATTAATGAGGATAGCGAAGTTTGCGTTTTCTACACATGCCATAACCCAGTTTATACCTTGCACCCTTAGCCCAATTTTGGCCAGGAGAAAACGGAGGAAGCCCCAGTCCACACAATCAAAAGCTTTCTTGAGATCAATCTTGAGAGCTGCTGCATCAATATTTTTGGAGCTGATGGAGAACAGGCATTCTTGCGTTAAAGCAACAGCGTCTAGGATGAGCCTGTCTTTTAGGAAGGCATGTTGATTCTTCGAAATGAAAGTATTTAGGATTACCTTCAACCGCTCCGCAATAATCTTAGAAATGATTTTATACAGAGTATTACACAGGGCGATTGGCCTGAAATCCCCGAAGGATGCCGATTTGTCTTTTTTGGGAATGAGGGCCAGAAAGGTTGCGGCTGAGGCTCTGTTGATGTTACCAGAAATACGGGACGCTTCCACCATACGCAGAAGATCATTCTTGATACCTTCTAGCATGGAAATTTGGTGGAGATGCCATGGAAGTGCCCCATCAGTGTAACATTCTGTTGAACCAAGCGTGCAGAACATTCTGGTAGCATGCTTTACTTTAGGCGTTCATTTTCCTGTGTATCAAGGACACGGCGCCTCTAATTGAAGAAAATTGAACCCCACTTGCAGAAGATATTATTTGTCTATTTGTCATGTGACATGCGAAATTCTGAAACTCTTGATAGTTGAAATAATATTTTATCTAACACACAGAAAAATCTGATCTTTATGTCAAATCTCGCGAAACAGGTGTGTAAAATCGTCGCATTTGCTCCGTCCAAAATATTGATCAGAGTACGCTGGAGGGATGAATTGGAGACAGTGAAGGTAGACGGGGGATGCCACAGTGGGGGAAATTTAAAGCTCTCATTCAATCCCGGCGACATGTCCCAATTCCCAGCCGAATTCTCTCTACCAATCCGAATCTATTATTGGCCAAGGGGAATAATACCCTAACATTTTAAGGACATGGAGAACCCAAAATAATTTTGATAGAGTTAGAGGTCCATAGCCGAACCTTAGATAAACGTAGAACCCTGTTGGGAGCTTTGGCAAAAAGATGACAATGGGTGACCTGATTGCCGTGCAGTTGAGAATTGAGCACCGGATAAACCCCACTGTGGTTCTGCCTCATTTGACAGAGATGTTGCTAATGCCTTTTAACGGTATGGGATTGAAAATATTGCATTTGCTATCACGAGGGATTGCAAACATAGTAATAAGTCTTTGCATGAGTCTAACCAGCTTGCAAATATTTTCTGAAAGGAATTTTGGTCGATAAAATTTTATAGAAATTTTTGTAAATTCAGGTTACAATTGTCAAATTTCAAGATTTTGGGTGCCCCACAAGTATTTGCTGGTGCTGAATCTATTTCCACCATAAAAAACATGATTCAAACAGTGTCACTACTATTAGATTTTTTGAAATTTTTTTTGGCTTAATTCTGGCCATTTTTTGAAATTTTTTTTGCCAACCACTTTTATAGTCTCAGCGATTCCTCACTGTAGCGATCCCATTTTTATTTTATCTGTTTTGTTCAGTATACTGTGTAAACAATTTTATAAAACTTAAGAGAGAATTGGCATGGTTATCTTCATTGTTTTTTCGGGTTTGATTTTTGATAGAACCAAGTGGAAAATGAAATAGACTATTTGTGCAAGACAATTAATAATAAGCCATACATTAATAATAAGTATTACATTGACAAAGTGATGGAAGGGCAAGGACATGATTTATCAGCACCCTAAGTAAATGATATATAAAAAACTAAGCATTCTCTTATTTCATTGAAGTCATAAATGGAATAGATCAAAAATATGCTGGCAACCACAACAAAACTCCACGTGAATTACAATAAATCAATTGCTAAAGACATTGCCACAGTTTTGTCATTGATTATTCATTAAATGAAATATAACACTTAGTATATTATTTGCGACATTGTAATTTGTTGAAGTAAAAATATAATAAAGTTTTTTAAATAGAATTAAAAGGAAACATTTATATTTTATTTTTCTCATTGAAGTAAGTCTTTACTCCATCAAAAATATCACTATGACTAAGTATCTTATGTATAAGAAGAAGTTATACAATATAGACTCCAAGAGGTTTCCTAAAATTGCTTCTATGTTAGAAAATATAGCAAGAAAGGCTCAATTTGACTTTAGCTTTAGTCAAATTGAGTAAATCAAATTTCTGCATTAGTAGGACAACTTGGAGGTAGTTAACTTGTGTGACATGGCTCTTGTCACTCAGTTAACTCAGTAAATTCGAGTTATACACTTGGAGTTCAATCATGCAGCTGTTGATTGCTAAATTTTAGCAATCTAGTTAAGTGATTTTCAATTATAATCAGTTAACTGACCTCTAACATGGAAGTGATTTTCAATTATAATCAGTTAACTTACCTCTAACAATTAATAGATTCAGTTGAAGGCCAGTTGTGTAGTGAGACAACAGTCTAACTCAAAGATTTGTTGGTTAAATGATCAATTAGTCCAAAATAGCTCACGCATGCATGGAACTCGAATTCCTCAGTTGGAGTGGAAGAGACAAAGGCCAGTGTCACATGAGTTGTATACTAGTTGAGTGTACAATAGTTGCATGCAATCAAGAGATCAATTCCTTAGGAATTGCGCAAGGAAATAGGGACTTCCCTATTGTTTAGGAGCTAGAATTTTCTCAAATTTGCGCAAGGAAATAGGAGGTTGGAGGAGTAGAAAATTGGTTAGGTGTTGGCTAGAGGGTCTCATTCAGTAGAGAGAACAATTATTCTTTTGCAGGTTGTGCTTAGAGATGGAGCAAGCAATTGTAATAGTTTCTCTATTCAACTGATTAATGCAAAGAGGCTTGAGGGGGTTTTCCCAATTGGGTTCCCCTAGAAATCACTGTGTACTTATGGTCTTGCTTGTTACATGTCTATGCATGTTGTTCTAAAATGTGATTTCTATTCTGCAGATTAGTAGAGTAAAATTGTGTCTCTTGTTTCCTTTGAGTAGTTGCAATTTCTATCAAATTTTTACATGGTATCAGAGCCATGAAATCACATTAGAACCAATATTTCGAATTTTTCCCTCAAGAATTTCAAATTTGCAACTTTAGTGCAACAATTTTTCATCAGATTCAGGAGGATGTCTTTCAACGGACTGAGATTCCAGTATGCCATGGAGGGTAGCTCGAATATCATAGCCTGGAAGGATCAAATGGAAGCAGTGCTTAATGATAATGGTGTGTTAAAATATGTTAAAACTGAAATTGCAAAACCCCAGCAGTTTGATGCACAATAATAAGGATGTTGCAAAGGCCAAGAGAATTCTTCAGGAATGTGTGTGAGACCATGTGGTCTCAAATCTCCATGGAAAAGAGACACCATTTTCTATGTGGAAGACACTGACTGAGTTATTCAAAAATATCGGTGACCATATAAAATTGGCCCTAAAAGACAAACTTTGAAATATTAGGATGTAGAAAACTGATACCATTCCACAGTATCTCTCCATATTTACTCAAGTTCGATACGAGCTTGGAGGGGTTGGGGTGAATGTTGTAGAAGATGATCTAGTGAACCTAGCTTTTCTAAGCCTTCCAAAATCCTAGGACAACTACTAGGACTACGTGAATGGAAAGAAAAAATTACCAAATTGAAATGTTGTGGTTTGATTTGGTTCAAGAAGAGTTCTAGAGAAATACCAGAGATGGAACCTCATCCAGAGCAGAGGATGAAGAGAATTTTTCCTTGGTTAGGAAGGGGAAGAAGGGCAAAGGAAAGAAGACCCAAAGAAAATATGATTCCAGCCAAAATAATGGCAAGAAGAAAGACTTGAGAAAGATAAAATGTTTCCACTGCCACGAGTATGGGCACTATGCAACAAAATCTTTGCACAAGAATTATAAAAAGAAGCCTTCAGGAGCAGTAGGAGGTGAAGCACTAGCTTCACAATTCAAATTAGACTTCACCCTAATAGCATGCATAGCAAACACTGTTATGGGGAGTGTGTGGTACCTTGATTCTGGTGCCTCGTTCCATATGAGAGGGTGCAAGAAGTATTTCAGTAGCCTAGTGGAGAGGGATCTCCAAATGCATATTGAATTGGGGGATGATGGGAGGTATAGTGCTATAGGAATTGGTATTGTCACCTTTGAGAGGGATAAAGTCTCTTCTCTTCGCCTCAAAGATGTTATGTTTGTGCCCGGGCTAAAGAAGAACTTGATCTATAGCAGTATTGGAGGATAGAGGCTATGATGTTATTTTCAGTAAAGGGAAAGCCTTTTTTAGACAGATAGCTTCCAGGCAAGTGAAGTAGATCGGGGTTTGAGTGAATAACCTATACAAACTTGAGGTGGAAAAATGTGTTGCATTGAGAAACAAGGCAGAGAAAGTGTAGAGTCGAGATGTTGGAGAAACTTTGGTGCAAGAGATTGGATCAACTACACTATAGTGCCTTAAAAATCATGCAACAAATTACCATCGGCCTCCCTAAAGGATCCCTTGACCAGCAAGATGTCTGCAAGGGTTTCACATTAGGGAAATATGTCAAATCCACTTTCCATGGCTGAGATAGTAGAGTAGATGCAATCTTGAAGTGAGTCCACTCTAATGTTTGTGGACTCTTTTCTACAACCTCCACAACAAAGCATAAATAATATGTAATTTTTATTGATGATTTCTCTAGAAAATGTTGGATCTTATTCATGCGGAAGAAGGATGAATTTTTCTCAAAATTTGTTGAATTTAAAACATTGGTTGAGAAGGAGACTGCGAATAAGGTGAAGACTCTCAGGAGCGATAATGGAGGTGAATTTGTTTCAAATATTTTCAAGGATTTCTATGCCAAATAAGGTATTTGAAGAGAACTGGTAGCACCCCATAACCCACAAAAAATAGGGTAGTTTAAAGGAAGAATAAAATCATAGTGGTAGCAACAAGAGCCATTTTGCATGATCAGGGGATGCCATTACATCTATGGGCAGAAACATGCAACACTGCAGTCTACTTCTAGAACCAGAGTCCTCATAGAATACTTGGTATGATCAACTAGAGGAAGCTTTCTCTAGGAGAAAGTATGATGTGTCTCATTTCAAAAATTTTGGAGCTTTAGTTTATTATCATGTCTCCAAGGATTCGATGAAGAAACTTGAGCCAATAGCAGAGTTGGGAGTTTTTTTAGGATACACTAAAACTCCACACACTTACTAGGTGTATTTTCCTTCACTGATAATGACAGTTGTGAGGAAAGATGTCAAGTTTGATGAGGAGAATGTTGTGAGATGCTCTTTGGAATGAGAGTTGAGTATCCCATTGGCGTAGGAGCTTCTAGCTCCAAAGGAGGAGCCTCAAGATGAGCTTTAGGAAGTTGTGGAGTAGCCACAAAAGGAGGAGAAAAGAGGAGGCCGAGTGGAGACACCCACTCAACCATGAACATCTAGAGAAGGAAGAAAGAGCACTAGAGAAGTTGATATATTGTTGTAGGATGCTAGGTAGAATGTGGGAGCCCCTACATCAGTGCATAGGAAGAGGAGGTCACCTAAGAGGTACACTGGTTACATGGATCTCATGATAGATCTCATTGAGAAAAATCCTTCTTCATTTGAAGAAACAATTTCTCAACTTATGTGGGTTAATTCCATGGTTGAAGAATATGAATATGTGATGAAGAATAGTGTATGGGAAGTGGTTCCAAGAAAAGAAGGGAAATCAGTGGTTGGTTCCAGATGGATCTACAAAGTGAAGCATGTAGCTAATGTGAGCTCGAGAAGCATAAGGCCAGATTTGTTGCCAAAGGATTTTCTCAGGGAGAGGGAGTTGACTATGAGGAACATTTTTTCTTGTGGCAAGGTATTCCTCCATCTGATCAATTCTTGCATTGGTTGCGCAGAAGGGGTGGAAAATCCACTAGATGGATGTGAAGACCACCTTTTTCAATGTTGTTATTGAGGAGGAAATTTTCATAGAGGAGCTAGAAGGATTTTAGACATATGATCAAGAGTCACATGTGTAGGAATTTACAGGGTAAGTTCCTCAGAAAGAATACCAAAAGGACACCGCTCACAACCAGATCTCAAATCAATACACCAGTATTTTTGACGTGGTTAAAACCCTCAGAGTGCAAGGAGGGAAACAGTCCACGGCCTGTCCCAACGTGGGTACAGACAATTTATTAATCAAAGAATGAAAATTTACATAAGCTTCTCTCATGCACGGATTACCCGAACAATGACCCTCCATGCGCTTTAAATAGAACTCATGGACCAATCGGGTGTCAAGCCACGGATCAAGTGTCGATAATACCGAGGTGAGAGTGAACCGTCGGATCACTACATATCGTGACCGTCGGATTGTAAGTTACAATATGTACAACGGTAAAGAAAGACACTTTACCTAACTCTATACCTAACTCTAAACTAGACCAAGTTGATCTTAACTATATCCTATGTGTCGGAATATCCTAACATCCCCCCTTAAGAACAACTTGGGATAGGATTGAAGGATTTACAAATATGACACAATAGGAGAAGGAAGGAGGCACTAGAGCCTATCCCCCCTTAGTGACAACTTCCTGAACTCTAAGCATATATCGAAGTTTAGTGAACTTCGCCTCTGTGAGAGCCTTTGTGAAGATGTCTGCAATCTGATCATCTGTTGGACAATATTGTACTTCAAGAGCATGGTCATGAATGAGTTTTCTGATGAAGTGCATGTGTAGTTCGATGTGTTTGCTGCGCTGATGCTGGACTGGATCTTTGCATAGCTGAATGGCACTTTGATTATCACACCAAAGGGAGGTTGGATGCTGCTGCTCAAAGCCAAACTCTGATAGGATCTGACGAAGCCATAAGGCTTCCTTACTAGCTTCCACGGCACCACGATACTCTGCTTCTGCTGACGAAAGAGAAATGGCAGCCTGTTTCTTACAAGCCCATGTAATAGGTCCTGAACCAAGAGTGAAGACATAACCGGCAGTAGACTTCCGATCATCAGGGTCACCAGCCCAATCAGAATCAGTGAAACCAACTAACAGAGGAGCTGCTTTGGCACTGTAATGAATCCCAAACTGTACTGTACCTCGAACATAACGAAGTATTCTTTTGGCTGCTTTCCAGTGACTTTCACGGGGGTTTTGCATAAAACGAGCAACAAGGCCAACAGCAAAGGAAAGATCAGGACGAGTATGGGTTAAGTACAAGAGTTTTCCTACAAGTTGACGGTATAAGGTAGCATCAACTTCAGGAGAAGAACAAGAGACTGAAAGTTTGACTCCAGACTGAAAGGGAGAAGGGGCTGGCTTACAGTCTTCCATGTGAAAATGACGAAGAATATCACAAGCATACTTGGACTGGGAAAGGGAAATACCCTCCTTGGATTGCAAGACTTGAAGACCGAGAAAATAGTGTAAGTGTCCTAAGTCTGTCATTTCAAATTTCTTTTTAAGGATAGACTTCACATGGTTTATAAGGTTGGGATCACTACCAGTAAGGATAAGATCATCAACATAAAGAACAAGGATGATAAGAGAGTCACCCACTTTCTTGGTGTAGACAGTATTGTCAGAATGACACCTAGAAAAGCCAGATTCTAAAAGAAAGCTATCCATTTTGGCATACCAAGCCCGAGGAGCCTGCTTGAGACCATAAAGGGATTTCTTAAGTCGACACACAAGGCTTGAGTCTGTTTGTATGAAGCCAATGGGTTGTTCCATATAGATTTCTTCCTGCAAGTCCCCATGCAAGAAGGCAGATTTAACATCCATTTGATGGACTTCCCATTTTAAAGAGGCAGCAAGGGAAAGAACAAGGCGGATAGAGTTCATTTTGGCAACAGGGGCGAAGGTTTCAGTGTAGTCAATTCCTTCAACCTGTGAAAAGCCCTTAGCAACAAGACGAGCTTTATGTTTATCAATTTTGCCATCTGGTCCATACTTGGTTCTGTAAACCCATTTACATACAAGTTTTCGTCCCGTTGGTAGAGGAACAAGATCCCATGTATCATTTGTCATCAATGACTGATATTCTTCATTCATAGCTGCTTCCCAATGTGGATGGCCTGAAGCTTCTGCAAAAGTGTCAGGATCATGATTTACTGGAGCTTGAGCCAGTAAAGAAGAGGCTCTTTCAAACTGAGAACGTGTACGTCGCTGATCTGTAGGATCACCGGCAAGATCACCTGCTGCATCTCGAGTAGCACGGACCCATCTTGGAAGTTGAGGATCCTGAGAAGGTGGGGGAGGATTGTCATCCTCACTTTCATCATCTGAAGAAGAAATGTTTTCAAAAGTAGAAGAGATAGGAAGAGGTGGCACATCAGCCGGACTAGGCTCGCAGGCCGATTTATTTTCATCAAATTTTACATCTCTTCTAATGATAACATTTTTGGACTTAAATGGAATAAGTCTGTAACCTTTTACATCTTCAGAATATCCAACAAAAGTGCATTTCTCACTCTTAGGTTCTAAAGCTTTATGCTTTTCATCTGGAATATGGGCCCATGCTTCACTTCCAAACACACGAAAGTGACTTACATCTGGTTTAATGGAACTCCAAGCTTCTTCTGGAGTGATATTCTCTAGAACCTTAGTAGGAGTGCGATTGATTATATAATTTGCACAATTAATTGCTTCGGCCCAAAAACTAAGACTGAGTCCTTTAGATTGCAGCATACAATTAGCCATTTCCTTTAAGGTGCGATTTTTCCTTTCAGCTACACCATTTTGTTGTGGAGTGTATGGAACAGTATGTTGCATTTGAATTCCATTTTCAGTGCAAAAGTTGATGAATGTGTTTTTAACATATTCTCCACCATTATCAGTTCGTAGCTTAAGAATTTGATGTCCAGATTGTTTTTCAACAAAGGCTTTGAAGGCCAAAAAAGTGTTAAATACTTCGCTCTTGAGTTTTAAGAAGTATACCCAAGTGCGTCTGGAGAAATCATCAATGAAGGTTAAGAAGTACTTGCAACCAGAGAATGAAGCAACAGGAAGAGGACCACATAAATCACTGTGCACAAGCTGTAAAGGGGCTGAGGCGTGCCAAGAGGCACGTTTGTCAAAACTGTCCCGATGATGTTTTCCGAGTACACATCCGGAACAAACACCATCTCTGCAAGATATCATAGGAAGACCTGTCACCATATTTTCTTTACATAGATGCTGAAGGGAGCGATAGTTTAAGTGACCAAATCGCTCATGCCAAAGTTTGCTCACTTCATCATTATGAGCAACAAATGCTGAGGGAAGATTTGATGACCCAAAGTTGTGAAACTTATACAACCTTGTGGAATCATCAGCAAGACCAGTAGCTAGAATCTGTTTAGGATCTTTTAGATCCTTGATTACAACATCATGAGGTGAAAATTCAACAATTTTGCCTTCACCTGAATGAGTTATCTGATAGACAGATAGAAGGTTGGAGGATAAGGTTGGAACACATAATACATCATTAAACTGACCATTGTCTAGATGAACAGTTCCAGTCCCTACAACACTAAGAGATCTATCATCACCAACATATATATATTTGGTGTTACAATCTTTTAAAGAAGAAAACATGGCTTGGTTTTTGGCCATGTGATAAGAGGCTCCAGAATCAATGAGCCACTCATGAGAATGAGAAGAAGAAGAAGATACATTTAAAGCATAACCAGACTGAGATGATTGACAACGACATGCAGAAAGTGCCATTCCGGAAGTTGAAGTTGAAGTAGGCTCCACATGGATGTTATGTTTCTTCATTGCGGCTTCCAAGGCTTCCATCTTCTTAAAGCATTTAGATTCTAAGTGGCCATCTCGATTACA
Organism: Pinus tabuliformis; assembly: GCA_031772625.1. NCBI lineage: Eukaryota > Viridiplantae > Streptophyta > Pinopsida > Pinales > Pinaceae > Pinus > Pinus tabuliformis. Next base: position 132,407,542 of record CM062811.1, on the reverse strand, counting down.
AAAGTTACAATGTCTGTCAGTCCTCTTCCATTTGTTTTTATTGGTCTTGTCATTTTGCTGAAATGATCTTTCATCTTGAGGCTGAGTTGGTTTAGGACCATTCCTTTGAGGATAAGACTTCTTAGGATTCTTTGAATTTGGTTGCTGCTGGGCGGCTAACGCTTTCGAGGAAGAGTTTCCAAGATTAAGAAGACCAAGGTGTAAGAGTTTTTCTTGTTCTCTTATTAAGGAATCACAAAAGGAGTCAAAGGAAGGGGGTTTGTAGTCTTTGCCTTGACAAATGAAAGCTTCCCTTGTAGAATGGAAAGTGGAAACAAATACAGAGTAGGCTGGTCCCAACTTAGTAAGGATGGAATAAATAAGGTTACCATCTTCTTTCTTAACTTTAACACCTTCCAAGAGATATCTAAGGGTCTTGAATTTGGACAAGAAATCTTCAATGCAAGAAAAATTATTAGGATCCAAAGTAAGCAACTCATTCTCAAGTTGATGGGCTCTAATTTCATTTTTAATCCCAAAAACTTTAGCAAGTTTTTCTAATGCTTCATGAGGAGTTTCAATTTCTGCAATGTGGAATCTAAGATCAGGAGAAACAGACATTCCTATCAAACCACGTGCTTGATCTTGTCTATTTTCCCATTTTTCGGCCTTGTCTTCATCTTTGGGTTTCTTCTCTTGGTCTGTGGCTATTCTGAAGAGACCTTTACTTCTAAGTAAATCTCCCATGTAGGCTACCCATTGGAAGTAGTTAGTGCTGTCAAGAATGACTTGGCATGGACTTTCCATTTTTTGAAAAAAAAAAACCTGAAGCTGAAGATGCTGAAAGTAAGTGGTCCAATGGATAGATCTCGAAAAAATAGGCGGTTTTAAAAAAAACGGCTCTGAAAAAGGCTTCCGGATGAAGAAGTTATGGCTTTTTGAAAAAAAATTGTTGACGTTGCCGGCAAAGTGCGCGAATGTGCGGGAATGAAAAAATCCGCCCCCACAAAATGGAGACTTGAACCCAAGACCTCTACTCTCTTAAAAAGTCTTTGAACCAATTGATCTATACAAAATATTTGAGAGAGAGAGAGAGAGAGAGGGGGGGGGGGGCCTCGATTTGCGTGCTTGCCTTGGGAAGACTCTTTTCCCCTACAAAACACAAAACACAAAACCCAACACGAATATGCAAAGAAAAACGAACCTTACGGCTCAAAGTTAGCTTTAGCCAAAAAACTAGAATTTTAAAAAAAATCTCAAAGTTAGCTTTTAACCGAAAAACTAAATATTTTTCTCAATGTTTCTGATTTTCGAATATCACACTAAGGTGCAGGGAAAAGAGCATACGCATGAGAAAAATCCTTTCTTTCTGTTTCTGATTTGCCCAGATCGCACAGAGTCGCAGGGCAAAGAGCATACGCAGAAATGAAAGGTATAGATCCGGGAAAAAAAAGGCTAAATAAACCGAAACCGAAATAAGCAGAGAGAAAATGACAGTAAACTGCAAAAAAAACACTGTATACCTCCCGATCTGAAAAATGACGCAGCTAGGGCTACCGGAAACCTTTTCGCGTGAAACGAAAGGGGTTCCTCACTGAAACAGATGCTCCGAACGCAACAGAGCAGTCCTCTCGGCCCGAAAGCAGTCAGAAACAGCAGATCTAGGAAACGACAGCCGCATGCAGTTCTATCGGCTTCAGATTTGGATCACCAACGGACGCGGCCCTCAAATAGCTCTGATACCATGTAGGAATTTACAGGGTAAGTTCCTCAGAAAGAATACCAAAAGGACACCGCTCACAACCAGATCTCAAATCAATACACCAGTATTTTTGACGTGGTTAAAACCCTCAGAGTGCAAGGAGGGAAACAGTCCACGGCCTGTCCCAACGTGGGTACAGACAATTTATTAATCAAAGAATGAAAATTTACATAAGCTTCTCTCATGCACGGATTACCCGAACAATGACCCTCCATGCGCTTTAAATAGAACTCATGGACCAATCGGGTGTCAAGCCACGGATCAAGTGTCGATAATACCGAGGTGAGAGTGAACCGTCGGATCACTACATATCGTGACCGTCGGATTGTAAGTTACAATATGTACAACGGTAAAGAAAGACACTTTACCTAACTCTATACCTAACTCTAAACTAGACCAAGTTGATCTTAACTATATCCTATGTGTCGGAATATCCTAACAACATGTGTGCAGAATTAGGAGAGTGGTGTATGGTATCAAATAGGCACCCCAAGCATGGTACACTCAGATCGACAATTTTCTCAGTGGATTGGGATTCACTAAAAGTGAAGTAGATGCAAACCTATATCATGTTGTGGTAGATGGAAAGTTTCTTATTCTTGTTTTGTATGTTGATGATTTAATATTGATAGGTGATGAGTAGTTGATTTGCTCTTGCAAAGAGGATCTTGCAAGGGAATTTGAGATGAAATACATGGGCTTAATGCATTACTTCCTCAGGCTAGAAGTATGGCAAGGTGATGGTGAATTGTTTGTGTCTCAGGGGAAGTATGCCTCTAAAATAATTCATAGATTTCACATGTAGAATTGTAAGCCTATGGACACGCCTCTAGTTATAAACTAGAGGAAGGAGAATGCCACTTCAGGTGAAGATATTGATGATACCATTTATAGGCAGTTTGTGGGGTCTTTGATGTATCTTGTGAACATAAGAATTGACATGTGCTATGTAGTAAACCAACTACATCAAGTTATGGTGAGGCTACCAAGCTATATTGGAAGGAAACAAAGCATGTGTTACAGTACCTCAGAGGAACTATCGAGTATGGATTATGGTACAAGAGGAAAGAGGGAGTGAAGCTTCAAGTCTTCACCGATACAGATTGGGTGGGGAGTCAATTAGACAGGAAGAGTACTTCAGGTGTTATCTTCAGTGTTGGGTCCACAACTATATCCTGGTACAACAAAAAGTAGAGGTCTTTGGCACTCAGCTCAGCAGAGGTTGAATACATGACTACAAGTCAAGCAACATGTGAGGCCATATGGATGTCAAAAATAATTGTGGGTCTTTTCAGTTAGGAGATGGATTCGACAATGATATATTGTGATAATCAGAGTTGCATTAAGCTATCTAAGAATCTGATATTTCATGATAGGTCCAAGCATATTGATATCCATTATCATCATTTGTGAGATTATGTGCAAAGAAAAATTATGTTGCTACAGTGAATTTGAACTAAGGGGCAAGATGTTGACATCTTGACAAAGGCATTGTCAAGAGGTAATTTTTAATTCCATAGTTGTAGGATAGGGGTGGTGACAAATGCCTTTCTTGCTAAGAAGGAGTGTTAGAAAATGTAACAAGAAAGGCTCAATTTGACTTTAGCCTTAGTCAAATTGAGTAAATCAAGTTTCCACATCAGCAAGACAACTTGGAGGTAGTTAACTAGTGTAACATGGCTCTTGTCACTTAGTTAACTCAGTAAATTTAATTTATATGCTTGGAGTTCAGTCACGCATGTTTTGATTGCTAAATTTTAGTAATCTAGTTCTCTTATTTTCAGTTGTACTCAGTTAACTGACCTCTAACAACTAATAGAGTCAGTTGAAGGTCAGTGGTGTAGTGAGACAACATTTTAAATCAGAGATCTGTTAGTTAACTGATCAATCAACCCAAAATATCTCATGCATGCATGGAATTTGAATTCCTTAGCTAGAGTGGTAGAGACAAAGGCTAGTGTAACATGAGTTGTATACTAGTTGAGTGTACAATTGTTGCATGTAGTCAGGAGATCAATTCCTTGGGAATTGCACAAGGAAATAGGAACTTCCCTATTGTTTAGGAGTTGGAATTTTCTCAGATTCACACAAGGAAATAGGAGGCTAGAGGAGAATAAAATTGACTAAGTGTTGGCTAGAGGGTCTCATTCAGAAGAGAGAACAATTATTCTTTTGCAGGTTGTGCTCAGAGATGGAGCAAGCAATTGTAATAGTTTCTCTATTCAACTGATTAATGCAAAGAGGCTTGAGGGGTTTTTACCAGTTGGGTTCCCCTATAAATCACTGTGTACTTTTTGTATTTCTTGTTTCATGTCTATGCATGTTGTTCTAAAATGTGATTTCTATTCCGCAAATTAGTAGAGTATAATTGTGCCTCTTATTTTTAGTTAGAAATCTTGAGCAGATACAATTTCTATCAAATTTCTACATTCTAACTCTAGCCAAAACCCCTACCTTCAACTTAAATGAGGGTGGCATAAGGATGCCAAGTCTTGGATGTACCATTGGGGAATAAAGGAGGAGCTCATCTTGTGGAATTCAAATAATATAACAAATGCAATTACTTCCAAAATTTAAGGAGAACCGTGGGAAAATAAAGAGCTACTAGGAAAAAGGAAGCTAAGATATTATAAAAAGGTGATCAACTCTAATCTCGAAACAAACTTATATTTCTGTCTTGACTAGTGGTAAGAATAAAATGAAATTTTTTAAGATAAGAACTAATTCTCATGATTTTCAAAGTGAAACTAAGCATTGGTCAATTCCAATAATGCCATGGCATGAAATAATTTGTCACCTCTACGATCCTAAGAGGGTTGAGGATGAAAGTAACTTTCCCTTAGATTGTCCATATTATACTCACTTTTGATTTTATTTTCAAAATATTTATCGCACTACTGATGCATTTGATCTCACTTAGTCAATTTCTTTAACTTAAAAGAAATCATGGGTTGAACTCTTTGATTCTCCCTTTTCAGAGGTTGGATATGTCTTTTGTAGTTGGAGTGTGGTTTTAGTGGCTAACAATTCCTTTGATTGAAGCTAATGCTAAATGCGCTCCTTTTGAAAAACACCACAACTGATTAATAAATTAAGTGAAACCCTAGAGTTTTGAGCTCTAGGCACTTACCTTAGTTTTGCTACACATGACCAAAGTGATTAGCAAGAGCGCAAGTGAAAGGTGCTAGATCACATTGAGCATCAACATGTCAGACATTCCTTTGTGTTGCAATTCAACCCCAAACAATCCCAATGATGGGAATGTCAGATTATGATGCATGTATTAGAGTTTTATTGTATACCAGAACTTGTTGTAGGATATTGAAATCCAATGACAAAGAATCGACTGTTATGTTATAATATTGGCATATATTCAAACACTAAAACAAGGATCCAATAGATTATTGGATCATAATGACATTGTCAGGTTAGAGTGATATCAATTGGAAACAAATAATACATGCTCGGTGACTAATGAATCATTAAATGACAATGTTCTAATGGAGAATTCAACATTATACTATACTGATGAAAGATTAGAAATAACTCAAATTTTGTATGTTTTTTGCACTATAATGTTTTGCTCTAGTAAAGGCTAAACCTCGAAATTTAATATTGTTAATAAAGAATCCCGATATAAAACCCAGGGAATGGTAATATCCCACAACTAAAGAAAACCATTTGGGCTACTTTAATATGAAATCCACATCACACTGAAGCCATAACATATAGAGGATTCAACATTGGGTATATATATATATATATATATATATATATATATATATATATATATATATATATATATATATATATATTGTAATGAAAAGAGGAAGAAAATAGAACTACACATTTGTGCACAGTGTTCCATTTACATACAAAACTGAGATCTCTCACTCCTCTACCTCTGTTTCTCTCTCTCCTCTCTAATCTAATATGTTTAGTTACATATATAAAATCTTTCAATAGAGCTCTCATATAAAAGCCAAAAAACTCAATTTATGTCCTATATTGTCCAACAAAATCCCAAATTTAGCTAGATTATCCCAAAGGTCTTGTTGATGGCTCTCAAATTAGTGCACATCCTCCATCCACTATCCTTCTTTGGACTGAGTACTATAGGGAAAACACATGGACTCAAACATTCCTTGATACGACCTTTTTCCAATAGCTCCTACACTTATCTCTTCACTTCATCATTTTCTTGTGGAGTCATTCCATATGCTACTTTATTTGGAAGACTTGATCTAGGGATTAAGTCTATATGATGATGTTTTCATTGCGACAAACACCCTCCAAAATTTTTCCTACACTTCAATTTTGGAGCCTCCTTATGTTTGTAAAATATGTAATTCCAAGTTGATCATAGTTGCTTCATGGTCGATTGATGGTTTTCTAAGTGTTCAAGTGTTCTTCCTAGATTCTAACAATTAAACTCAATTTCTTACACAATCTTATATTTGTTATGCATTCATAAGCACACCCTTTCCTAGAAATCCTATAATTTCATGTATATCCTTTGAGCACAAGCATTTCACGATCATGGAATACAATGCATGTGTAGTCATTAGTAACAATGATTGTGCAGTCTTTAATGGTAGACATTGTGCAACTCTCAGAATTGCACAATCTGCTGATGACAATAATTGCACAGTTGATAGGTAGATTGCACTATGTAATCCCTATGGAGCGTCGATGTGTAATTCTAGTTGATAGTCTCTCTGACTCTTAGTTTTGAGTGTACCATCATCCTAGTGAGTTTTCTCAACTATTGTTTTTGCGCGTTTTTGCTTTCATAAGTGTTGTTTTCACTTTCACGACTGTCATTTTTACTTTCTTTCACTTTCTCAAGTGTCTCTTTTGCTTTCTTTAGCCTTATCATGTGCTTCTTTCACTTTCTTTAACTTTTGCAAGTGTCGTTTTCACTTATTCTTACGGTCACAAGTTTCTCTTTTGATCATTTTCACTTATGCTTGTGTTGCACTTTGGTGCACCATTAGAAGTAGCTCTAGTGCACTCTTATGCATTATATTATCTTATATATAATAAGAATATGCAATAGACACCTTCCCATAGCTTAGCACATTTTATGGTTGCAGTCGACACTTGTGTCCTAACTTGTATTCTAAGTGTCGCAAAGCTAGATTTCAATTGCCGCACTTAGAAATAAGTGTCTCTTTGATGTCGTTTCAAGGTATGCATGTGGATCTTGTGTATTGTAAATTATATTGGCTTGTGTTTGATGGTATACATATGTGTGAATCTATTTTGGAACTTGTGTATATCATGTGTTCTCTCTTGTTCCATTGATCCAACACTTAACAAAATTTAGGGCTCATCCCTATCCTCACATATTGCACAAATTACAAGCATTCTTAATATCCAAGAAAGTGATCAGTACTCTTCACACTCCTAAGTATCGATAATGAAATCCTCACCTCTCAGACCTGTGCATTGTGCACATATTAAGGATAATCTCCTCCAACTGCACATTAAGCAACCTTGGAGTCTAGACCATCAATCTGGTTTCTTAGCCTTACCCACTGTGCAGTTCATGATCCCTCCTGCCCCAGATTGTGCATTACATAGTGCAATGGATGGTGGAGCCATCCATGTGTCACTTTCATGCCCAACTGTGTAGTCCCCTAAGCTTCCTCTTCAACTACACAATCCCATTGTTTTGACTTGCCTCAATTTCACATTGCACAGTTCTAGTTGATAGTGCAGCCTCCTTTGGATCACTGTTGAAGAGAACTACATAATACCTTGATCTTTCCTCTTCTTCACTATGCTTTGCGCAGTTATAATGAGCAAGCCTCCAACCCTTATTTTCTAGACCTTCCCACTGCACATAAGACCTGTTATGTCCTCCTTTTACTGCGCATTGCATAGTTCCATTTAACAGTGAGGACCTTGCAACAAAGAACTGCACAATACCCTATCTCTCTTGGGAAGCTTTAATCCCTAGGCTCCTAGTCACTGCTTCCTGTGTCTCACACACATGCTTGTCTCTTCCTCTTGCCATAGCACAATGCACATTTCTAGTGCATAGTCTCCCACTTCTTACCTCCTGTAACTGCGCACTGTGCCCAAGGAAGCCTTTCTCTCTTATCCTTGCACATACCATCACATTCAACGCCTTCCATAAGTAGGCAAAGATAGAATAGTTGGTTTTCAGACTAATGTTGGCTTGTCATGAGTGGATTTCATTTGTAGGTTTTATCATCTCAACATGGCAAGGTGATGCTTAAGGGAGGTTATCAAGGATAGGTTACAAGAGAGAACTCGCAGAGAAAAAGAACAAAAAGGACCATCATGAAGAACCTGAGGGAATCTTGGACCAAGATAAAGAGATGGAAAATCATGTTGACTTGGAAGGTTCCAATACTCATCTAGACCCTTTGGAGGGTGAAGATGAATTACAAGAAAAGATCCATCATGAAGAAGTAAAAGTCATAACAGCAAAGAGAAGAGCTTGGAATTGATGAAATGAAGCCTTATGTCATCGTTTCTAAGTCATGACTTCTCAAATTTTCATTACAAAGTCATATGTGTCAATGTATTTTTCCACATCACTTTTGGAATGCACTTATGTAATTTCAAAAAAAATGAGAAAATGTAAAATGTGTGGAAACCCAAGGGTCCCACATGGAATGTGAAAAGACACTAGAAAGTTCTAAAGTCATGTAGAAGCTCAAAGATCATATAGGAATTCGAAAAGTCATAGTAGAATCACAAGAGTGATGAGGGAGGTCAAGAGTCACATGGAAGGTGGAGAGTCACCTCATTTGTTATAAATACACCCTCATAGATCAAGAGAAAGGACTTTGGATTTTTCACCTTGGCTTCTCTAGCTTCGCATAGGAAAGAAGATATTTCTTTGGAGAAGAAAGTAGTGACTTAATGTTCCACTATTGGGAATAGAGTGGCTACACTGTAATTGTGTATCTTGGGACTTTCACTTAAATGATTGTGAGACTTTCATGCATATGTCATGAATTATTCTAAGACTTCTCTTTCATTATTTGCGTTGTATGTTGATGTTAACAATGTATTAGCTTTCGAATTCCCTCCTCCAATGATCTAGGCTCATCAAATTCAATCATGTCCTTGAATGAAAACCATAGTCCACTAATGAATCTCTGAATATTAGCCTTCTCCTCCTTGAGGTAAGGCACATACCTCAATAGTTCCAAGAACTTACTGGTGTACTCATCATCTTTCATGGACCCCATCTTTAGTTCATAGAACTCTCTTCCCCTGCCATTGAAATATCTCTTCGACAGATACTTCTTCTTTAATAACCTCTCAAATTCACTCTAACTCAGATCTTCCTCATCTATATATCTGACATTCTTCACATCTTCCCACTAGATTTTTGCTTTACCTTTAAGACTGAAAGTGGCCACTCTAGCTTTCATGTTCTCTGAATAGTCATGCAACCTAAAAAATTTCTTCATAAAAAGCAACCATGCCTCTGCATCTTGTGATATATTTATCTATCCATCAAAATTAGGTGGCTTCAATTTCTTAAATTCATCCGGAAAATACCCCCTATCACTGCTCCTGTAGGGGTGATACCGATGATAATCATAGTGCCTATCTGAATCAGAACTAGAATCATACCTATGTCTATCCCTTCTCCTCTCTAGAGTGTCCAAAAATATTCCATCTCTAACTATATCATATCTATCTAATTGATGACCACCATGTGATCTACTATCGTATGCCCCATTAGTTTAATCTTCCTACTCATCACTGATCCGTAGTGGTCCTTGTCGCTGCGAATCTGACAAACTCTGAAGTATTACTATATTTTCCTTTGCTAACTTTTCCTTGACTGTATGATTCTATCATTATCTGCCTTACAACTCCTTGTCTTCTCCTTTAGGCTTCTCAATGTCATTTCCAAGTCAGAAGAGTTCCCAAAACCATACTACTCTTCATATTCATAGGGAGAATCTCTGTAGTCAACCATCTTGCTAGCCATTTGATATTTCTTCCTACAAGGCATAATATGTCAGATAAACCAAATCACAATAAGCCAACATACCTTAGTATAGCTCAGGGAGGATAATTGTCTGCAATATTACCAAATCAGTGTGATACATGTATAACATAATCATAAAAACATATAGACAAATGCAAGTAAATTTATCAACTCATAAACATTACTCTAACTAGGATCCAATCATCAACGCAAGGCCATATCAACAATTCATGCTATGACCGCATGCATGATGACAACCATTACTCCATTGTACCAATTTCCACATGCAACCAATAGTATGCATAAGCAATGCCAAACCAACTACCAATACACATAATGACATGTAGTTGAAAATAATCGATCAGATTTTGTAATCAACCTATATGGTTGATGCATCTAATCAAAATACTAAAAAATGTAACCTAACATACAAGGATGTAAGTAGGTGCCATGAAATCAACATGTAAGAGAAATATAATCCATACTCAGTCAGTCACATACTCATTTCAAATACATTTCATGAAATCAATAATAAATTCTCTATGATAACCATACTACAACCCTAATCCGACATCAAGCAATTGCAATAAGTATATAAATGTAAGAGAAACACATGTAATTGACATGCATGCATGATCAACACATAACCCATCCAGTCTGAGGGGTGAACCATGATCTGATACCACTCTGTAACACCATCCTCCCACATCTACCCAAGCAACTAACCAGCCGGGGTAAACATTCGACGAGAGGCCACTATTATATAATTCGACCTCCTAAGTCACCTTAAGGAAGTGGAACAAATGGAAACACACCATAAAAATATACACCATCATCAACATAACCCTCAGAGGATAAGTTAGCCACTCAGACAACCTTTCCTTGGGTCCCACTATTGTTTTAGGTCTCTTTGGCCATGGTCTCTCTCATGCTATGGGAAAGGGAGTGACTAGAAACCTAAATTTTCTCTCACAGGCCTGTCTGCCAGTGACTCTGGACTAGAATTGTTAGTGTTGTGCCAACGACTTCGGGATTTGAGCCACTGTTTTATGCCTAGAGCCCAGGTCACTGCCCATAACTGATCCATCTCTTCAAATTAGTAAAGTAGTAGGGAAATGAAAATACTAAAGAAAATACTTGATCAAGACCTTGAATGGACCCCTACTAGCCATGACAATAATTTTTTCAAACATATCATCGACATGTAATCTACATGTGTAAATAACATAGTTATGTGTAGGGATCTCATACTTATTTGAGAATTTCTATGAACCATTTTTCCCTCGTGCCATTTGCTGCATTATCATCTATTAGGTCATAGGCACATTATCCATTCACAAACAAGTAAAAACATGCTGAGAGCCATACATAGATGTTGTCATAAAATGTGCATATAATCAACATAACAAGAACAAAAATACAATAAACATATCATCCATAAAACCCATAAATACATTAGTACCTTTACACATAAAAGTCAAGGTAATAGATTTCTCATTAATGAATGCAATGAACCAATCGGAGATGGGACTACCACGTTCCACCTGACCATAGAATGGCTGAGCCAAATCTATCTTCAACCATTAACCCCCATGCCATATTCCAAGCATGAATGTGAGATCTCATAAAACACATCAACCAAAACTCATTTAGGGCTTCCCGAGGCCATCCACCTCAACCAATCAAACAATGATTCCACCTCATGGCTAGACTATTGAAAATGGCAGCAATAAATGCTAAAAATAGAAATGCTAAAAATAACATTGTTGTAAATAGCATTTTAGGTACCAGTGTTGGACATAGCAACAAGGAATGAAAAATGGAAGTGCTAAAAATAACATTGCTAAAAATAGCATTTCGAGTTAGATTCCAATTTTAGTGAGTCCCTGAACTAAAATTGAGAAGTAAAATTCGAATTTGATCTTAGCAGCGATTTGTAAAATAATTAATTAATTCATCTTGAGTTAATTAGTTGTAGAAAATCAAACATGAAGTCTATGTGGGGACATGCAACAGTTTCTCCATTAATTGAGGAATTTATCCATCAGTTAAAGAGATAAGGATGAGTTGTAATTAATTGGCTCAGTTAACTGAGTCAAGTCTAGTTAGATTAATTCAAACAGTTTGTTGAATTAATTGTGAGTTCAGTTAGTTAATACATGCATGCATGTAACTGTTGCACTTCAGATAACCGAATATTCTCTCATAAATAACTCAAGCATGTCAGTTCAGTCAGAGACCCAGTTGAGATCAGAGGAAGGGACAGTGCACTATTAGTTGGAGGATTTTTTCTATATATGAAACTAATCCATGCAGAAGGAATTATCTCCTTCAAGTTTGTGCGGTTATTTCTGAGCCAAGTGAGCAGTGTGAGGTAGGAATTCACACAAGTGGAAGCACTTGACCCCAGGAAAAACTGCGCAAGGAAATAGGAGGCTTGGAGGGAAGAGGAAAAGGTTGTGAGAGCCTTTGAATGTCTATGAGCAGTATCGTTTGATTGCAGAGAGAGCAGGATAGCTTGTGCGCTGATTCTTTTTGTAATCTGAACATATTTCCACTTGTATGATAATACAAAGATTGGGGTTTTAGGCTGAGGCTTTCCCCGTGTTATTTCTTCTGTGTTATGTGTGATTGATTTCTCATTCTCAGTTAAATGTGTTCTCATTGATCCTGCTCATATACGATTAAGCTTCCGCAAAGTTTGTTGTAGAAGTAGATCTTGTATTTTGCTTTAGTATATTGCATAATCTGTTGATTTACAGTGGGCATTTCTACATGGTATCAGAGAAAAGGTGATCAAAGTGAAGAATAGTATACAAGAAGGGAAAAGTTCAATTTTTGAGGTTCCTGAATATAGAAATCGAGTTCTTATCACAACTCAATTTCACCAATGGCGTTCAGCGGTTTAAGACTCGAGTATCCCCTTGATGGCAGCTCGAATTATATAGCCTGGAAGGATCGCATGGAAGCAGTATTAGAGGACAATGGTCTAAAGGACTTCATTGATCAAGAAGTCCCCAAGCTGGCAGTAGCTAATGCTACAAAATTGGTGGAATGGAAGAAATGTGTGGCTAGAGCAAGGAGAATCCTCCTGGAGGGAGTTTGAGACCACATTGTCTCGAGCCCCCATGGGAAGGAGACACCATTTTCGATGTGGAAAACATTGAAAGATCTATATAAGAACAACAAAAATCAAAGGAAGCTAGCTGAAAGACAAGTTTCAGAAAATCAAGTGTGAAAAGGGCGACACGATCTCTACATATCTGAACAAGCTCACTACTTGCAGGGATGAACTTGGAAGTGTAGGGATCATGACTGCTGATGATGACATGGTGAGTCTTGCACTCCTCGATCTTCCTAAGAGCTGGCATAGCTACCAAGAATTGGTAAATGGAAGAGAGAAACTACAAGATTGGGAACGACTTTGGTCAGATCTAGTGCAGGAGGAGATAAGAAGAAGCACCAGAGATGGTTCTTCAACCAAGGAGGATGAAGAAAACTGTGCCTTAGCGAGTAAGGCGAAGAAAGGGAAGGAGAAGGATTCTCATCCCAAATCAAGTTCTTCCCATGGTGGGAAGAAGTTTGAAAAATCGAAAGTGCGATGCTTTCGTCGTCATGAGGTGGGCCATTTTGCTACAAATTGTCCACTGAAGAAATCCAAGATGGGATCCAAGGATGGATCTGAAGGTGAGGCATTGGCCTCACAGTTCGAGTTGGATTCCACCCTCTTCGCATGCATTGTTTCATCCATGGTGGGATGTGGTTGGTTTCTTGACAGTGGAGCTTCTTTCCACATGACCGACGACAAGAGTTTGTTCAATACCTTGGAGGAGGAAGATCTCCAGATACTCATAGCAATGGGTGATGATGAAAAGTATAGTGTCTTAGGTGTTGGAATGCTTGTTTTTCAGAGGGAGCATGGAGCTCGCATTACCTTGACCGATGTCAAGTATGTACCAAGACTGAAGAAAAATTTGGTGTCGATTGTTGTTGAAAATAGCAACAAGAAATGCTAAAAATAGAAGTGCTAAAAATAGCACTGTTATAAATAGCAGTTCGGGTACCAGTGTTGGACATAGAAACAAGGAATGAAAAATGGAAGTGCTAAAAATAACATTTCTATAAATAGTATTTCAGGATAGGTTCCAATTTTAGTTAGTCCATGAACTAAAATTTAGAAGTAAATTCGAATTTGATCGTAGTAGTTGTTTGTAAAATAATTAATTAAGTCATCTTGAGTTAATTAGTTGTAGAAAATCAAACATGAAGTCTATGTGGGGACATGCAACAGTTTCTCCATTGATTGAGGAATTTATCCATCAGTTAAAGAGATAAGGATGAGTTGTAATCAGTTAGCTCAGTTATTTGAGTTAAGTTCAGTTAGATTAGTTCAAATAGTTTGTTGAACTAATTGCTAGTTCAGTTAGTTAATGCATGCATGCATGTAACTGCTGCACTTCAAATAACTGAATATTCTATCATAAATAACTCATGCATGTTAGTTCAATCAGAGACCTAGTTGAGATCAGAGGAAGGGACAGTGTATTATCAGTTGGAGGATTTTTCCTATATAGGAAACTCATCCATGTAGAAGGAATTATCTCCTTCAGGATTGCATAGTTAATTCAGAGGTTAGTGAGTAGTGTGTGAGGTAATTACACACAGGTGGCGGCATTGGACCCCAAGAGAAACTGCGCAAGGAAATAGGAGGCTTGGAGGGCAGAGGAGAAGGTTTATGAGAAGCCTTTGACTATCTATGAGCATTAGAGGGATTGTACTGAGCCCTAGAAATTAAATAAAATTAATATATACACAAGCCCATGAGAGTTGTTCAATTGGTGATTGCCTTGATAATGAAGTGTTATCTTCTATGATATTCTAGGTTCAAACCTCCTCATGGGTCAACCATTCTATATATATATATATATATATATATCTTATTTACTTCATTTTAGTCCACGGGGCATAAAATATGTGGTGATGGTGTGTATTGTTAAGGAACTTTGTGATGTGAAGGTCACAAGTTCAAAACTCCATGGGAAAAATCCAACCATGTTAAGGGTTGGTATGGCCCTGACCAGGTGTGATTCTTAGGTGATTTTGGCGGCTTAGATGTCATTGGATTGTGGTTTCTCAAGTCAAAGGTTAAGCGTGTAGTCATTTAAGGACATACACACACACACACACATTAAAATCGATGCATTATACATTGACATATACACTGAAATTAATGTATTAGAAATTGACATGTACATTGAAATTAATGTGTTAGAAATTTACTAGAAATTAAGTATAGATATAAAGTGATATTGAAAGAAAAAAAAAGTGATGTGTACATTGATATCAACAATTATGTATACTTAATAAAATAAGAAATTGATATGTACATCTAAATCAATACGTTACAAATTGAAACAGAAATGGGAATTGACATTGACATGACAGAGATTAAAATGGATATTAAAATAAAAATTGAATAGAAATTGAGATTGATGTGTACACTGAAATAAATGCATTAGAAATTGACATATACATTAAAATCGACATATATATATATATATATATATATATATAAACTAACGCGTGCACTAAAATCCATGCGCTAGAAATTAAATAAAAATTGAAAGAGAAATAGAAATTGACACATACACTAAAATTAATGCATTAATTTCAATGTACATGTATTGACTATAATGTACCTTTTTATCATTCAACGTTGTTATTTTATTAACTTATTCCTCATCTAACTCTTTAAGTATACAAATATTCTCTATATTCTAAACCACTTTAGGAAATTAAGTATTAAAATGATCAAATTCTTTTTAGACATATACATAATTTTGGTCATTTACAAATTGCATTACTCTAATAAAATTGAAGAAGATATATTGGCATTGTTTTGTCTTTGATATTACTCTCTGTATTTTCAACCAAATGAGGAAAGTGAGTAAATTTCAAATTATTTAAATTAATCTTACTAATATACATATGCATAATGTTGATTAGCTATAAATCATGACACTATAATAAAAATTGAAAAAAATAAATTGACATTTAACCTTCTTAATAATACTTTTTATATTTTCAACCAATTGAGAAAAATAAGTAAATCCCAAATTGTCATATTAATTTTAAACATCCACAGATACATAATGTTCATCATATTAACCATCCATGGCTTAAACAACTTAAATCAATCTAAATATGGATCCATAAATGTTGAGAGAGAATGAATTATTTGAAGTATAAATATTTTCTCAAGTTTTGTACTTAAAAAAAATTTGCACCTTAAGAGATATGATCCCTCTTTATATTTAAATATTTTGAAGCTAAGAAAAATCTAGTGTAAATACAATTGTAAGTAAACAAATGTCGCTATAATAAAGATATCATTTTCTTAATAAATTAAAAAATGATATTAAAAATAATATTGTTTTATTTTATCCTCGATGGGGGTGCATTAGAGGTGAATGTAGGACAACGAGGGGCATTTACTCCCTTTCCCACACGTTGAGTGGATTAATGAAGCATGTCTTGGAAGTCCCTTAGGACTGGTAGCAAGAGATGGTTCCATAAACCATAGGAATTACAAAAGGTAATGACGGCCCTTCAGAATGATGTTTCCTATGCATGGTGATGGGAGTTACAGTGGTAGATGGAATTGTTGTTTTAGGTGCGTAGGGTGACCTTCTACCTTCATCATCTCTGGCCCTTCAATATGTGACGAGAAGAAGAGGGATTACACTTGGCTTGGGAGTTAATGATCTTGTCTTCAAGGGGATCTAGAGTGGAAAGACTTGGGACCCGGGCCCATGGTCATGTGTGTTGTCTTCGAGCGCAGCCCTGAAGTTCAACGGGGGAGGCAACACTTAGGTTAGGCAACCAAGGTGCCTTTGCTGGAATCATTAGCTTTTTCCAAATTTTGGGTAACTTTCCTCATTTTATTTGTCATTTTGTTTCACAATTGCTTTGTCAAAGAGTTTGTTGGTTCTCTCGTCAAGGTAGTAGTATGGTTCTTGGTTGTAATGTTTGGCTTTGTTAGGGGTACTCGGAAGAGAGGGCTAAACCCTTCTCATGCATTGTGGCGGAAGTTTGTGGGTAAATCTTCTGGAATTTCCAACTCTAGTGATGTATTTTTCATTGTGTCTCCCCAACCATTTCTGAATTGTACCCTTCCATCTGGGTGGGGTTATGTACATATGGAGTTATGGGTGGTCTAGGTTGACATATATTGTTGTCTTTTTTTCTTATCTAAACACTTCAATTCCTTGGAGACCTATGGATTTTCCCGGCTAGGTGTGGTTGGCCATCATTTTAGTGTTGAAAAATACATTCAGGGAGGACAAGAACCAAGCATGCCCTCTCCTCCTATTCTGCAGTATTATCTCTACTTTGGTCTTGGGCTTGCCAACTAGGGGTGGAACGATTGGAAAAACTATAATACTGGGTGTTGGATGCAGGTTTGGTAGTCATAGTGCTACCCTAGACGCTATTCAATGAAAATGTGGTCAAGCACGTTGAGGTGGCATACCAAGGGGACCTGTAGCAGAGCACAGAGTGAAGCTAAGGGATCTAGGAGAGGAATTAGACCAACAAGTTGTAAACTCCCCGAGCATAATAGAATTCCCTCATCTAATTCGATGCACTGGAAAACCACCCTGATCAAGTAAATCAACTCCTGGAACAAATTGTTCGAGACCACCACGACAACCAAATTAAATCATCAAATTTATGAATGATCTTCAACACAATCAATTGCATATGATGGACTGCCAGGTTGCCTTGCGTTGGGGTCAAAGAAGAATTACAATGCGGCTGAACCATGTTAGCACTCCGTAAAATCCCTTCAGGCCGAGAAAAGAGCTACATAGGTAAGCACAAACCGCTTTGGGCTAGAAACTAGTCTTTTCTAGCCAGAGGGGGCTCCCTCACTCTAAAGTATAAAGACTTTAAAGCACAGATTTATAACAGAGACCAGTTCCGATAAATTAATTATGAAAGTATTTGGTTGAAGTGTAAATGGCATGATAGGTAATAACACATGATCAATTTAGCCTTTTATTCATTTACTTATGCAAGTAAACTAACAACTATTACAAGGGCTTGTAAGCATGACTCTAAGATATAATGATAGGTTGTAGTATAGATGAGATAAACTAAAAAAAAAAAATTATTCCTCTGCAATAAGACAATGTTTTTTATATAGGAGAAAGAGAAACTAAACATATAAGATAACATGCATGAGTATATATCATTTCATTTGAGACTGAAACATGAAGACAGTTGAAAAAGGGCAGCTAAACTGAATTTTGAATCAACTGCCATCAAATACTCATAAAACATAGAGAGGAAATACAATAATTGAACAGTAAACAGAACAAATCCCATGCACCATACTGTAAGAATCCTTGGATAGTGAAATTGATAACCCTCAATACATAAGAAACATGCACCATGAATTGATCACACAAGCATGAATCTTGGAAAATTAACACTAACACATTGCTCAACCATCAACAACCTCTTCTGTATTCATTCATCAAAATATATAATCAATACATAGGATCAAAATATGTTTAGGTTCACTGTATCTTCGATCCAACAGAGGATCGGTCTAAAACTGAAACAAAAATAGTAAATTGTTGTTTTTCTAATGCCTTTCCTCAAGACATAAAACATAAAGCATATTTTGTCCCTTTGAAAGAAAAAACAATCTTTTTAATACAAATTAACTTAAAAAGTCTTCAAATTGATCATCATGACTGAAATAGCAAAAAACACAAAAAGTTGCTTTTTGATTATTTAAAAAGCCTGTGTATCAGTTGTGCAACACTTGAAACTTCATCTGTATAGAAATGACACATGACGAGACTTTAAGGAAGTTAGATGGACACCACACTTACCTGATGACAACCTCTTTAAAACCTGACAGGTGGCTATCATCTAGCATGTGTGTGATAGTCTGGGCACGACCTGTGTAGCGAATGCGCAACGAAATTCCTGCAATTGTTCTCCGAGTTCCTTCCAATCCTCCTGAATGCCATCATGAAAGTATATGTTGCTCAACATATCAAATTCAACATATTAAAATACCAAAAACTTAAGACAGAACTTGAAAATCAGAAAGGAGGCTTGGTCACTTCCTTTTTCTCTTGTTTGACACTTTTATACTGGAAGCCTTAGTGCTTGGAGTTTTTGGTCTTAGAATCTAGAGTAATGAATTCATGTTTCTCAATAGGTGGTGATAAGGTGGGTGTGGCCTTAGTCATGAACTTAGGATCAATTTATGGATCTTCATGAGAGGAGGTATCACAACTGCTCCTTCATATTTCTTTAACAATCTACATGCCTCCTCCAATTCTTGCCTCATACTTCTCAGCTAAGCATTCAAGACCAAGTTTCTAACATAAAATTTTTTGCATTTTCTCCTTACTGGATGGGACCATTTGAAAATTTTTACTCCTATCGAGGGCTTTGGATGGTTCTTTGACTTCATGGTCACAATTCTCAAGAATATGTTGAATGGAATTTTTATACTCCAAATTTTGCTGCGTGAATTGGTTCACCTGGTCTTTACTTTCCTCTAACTCCTCCAGGCACCTTTGATACTCTTTCCATTGACTGAATGGGGGTCTTCCAGGAGCCTAAGTTGTCTGCTTCATTTGCTGCACATATTTGAACTTAGATTTGAAAAGCCTAACTGATGGCCGATTAGGCCCCACTCCAACATTCTTGACTTGTTCAAAAAAAGCAACATGTTCTTTTTTTCCTTTGGCAACTTCTGCAGGCAACTCTAACTTTTCATCTGTTGGTTTAATAGCATGATTTAAATCTCTGTTCTTCTTCTCCATAAATGCTATTCTCTTTTGATTTTTTGACTATGCCTCTTTCATCTTTGTTATCTTAGGGTCCTCTTCTTCGTACTACATAGCACCTGTTTCGAGTGGTGCTATGTCCTCCTCATAGTCTAGCTGCACTATTTATGAGCCCTTGACTTCGTCCACTTTATCGTCAACCTGTACATCTACTTGCTTGTCTTCAGAAATTTCCACTATTGCTTGAGGGGCTGCCTCTTCCTAGGTCGTTTTGACTCTAGCCCTTGTTCTAAGTCTCATCACAAACTCATCTTGCACTTTGTCTTCAAATTTCGTTTTAACTTTGGCATGTTGGGCTTATGTCACCTGCTCTTTTGTTTCTTTGTCTGCCTTGTCATCCTTCATGCTTTGCAATTTATCTTTCTTGCTCAATTTTCCTACAAGTTTCTTGCTTGGCTTGTCACCTTCCTTCTTTATGGGTTTCATCTTCATGACTAAATGGATGTTCTCCTTTTTTGGATTTTCTTGCTTGGGCTCTTCCTTATCTGTCTTCATTGATGGTGATCCATTTTATGGCAACATATCAATACTTGCAAGAAAATCAGATCAAAACATTTTCTTCCTCTCAACAGTATGCTTAACTAAGATTTTGATAAAAGAAAAATGGAATAGACTTGAAGCATGATTGTCTTTTTGAATTTGTACTTTGGTAGCCATTCTTTCTAAACTCTTGAGAAAAAAATAAGTGAGGTTCATTGGCTTGTTTTCTATGAAATGCCATAATAACTTGAGATGGTATTGATATATTCTACTGAACTTTCCCTCACAGGTAAAGTATCTTTGAATAACCTTCAGGAGGTTGACACACTATTCTTGAAGATAAATACTGGGGAAAGTGGAGGCAAACTTGTCTAGAAACTTCGGCTTCACAAACTGTTTGTAAGCCAAAATGTCTAATCCATCCCCTTTAAACCACTTCTCCCTTGTTGTAGGGAGGTTGGTTGCATTAGCAATAAACTTCTCAGTCAAAACAATCTCCAGGTCCCCTAGTTTTACTCTACCATCTTGGATATTAAGAGAAAATAAACTAGCAAGTCTAGCATTGTGACCTATTTTTTGGATCTTCTAATAGAAAGGAATGCACCCTGCATTTTCAAAGGCTACTCTAATGGAAGGGGATGAGTTCAAAAGGCTCAAGGTGTTGGGTTCTATACGCACAAGGTCTCATCCCTTTTTGCTAGTAGCAGGGGCCATCCTATCTGTCTAGAAGACTAGATTTGACTTTAAGCTAGGGCTACGTGTACAAACCCAAAGAAATGAATATGACCAAGGGTGACAACACAATTCTACTTCAATAGTTGTGACAGTGAGTTGATGACAATGAAGTTTTATGGGGTCGAATACAAGCAAGAGAATTTGAGGATTAAAAGACAACTAACATGAACCCTTCAGGAAACATCCATCGACATAATTTCGTATCTATAGTAATGTGACAACACATTCAGAGGCAAAAATGTATTAGTCAAGCAAAACAGAGTGTGCACAACAAAACGTTTCTAGTAGGAACAAACACGATTTCGACAGCAGTAACTAGGATAAATAAAAATGAGAATTCAGGAAAGGTGACTGACTTCCTACCTCTCCAATCCCTGCGGTCAAGCAGTGTGCTGATAGATAGCCCGAGACACAATCCCTCTCTGTGTAGAAAAACACAACCGAATGCTCAAACTCCTCTGTGACCTGTAAACTTCTCTGCGATTTCTGAACTTCTTTGCAATCTATGCTTTGGAATACGACCACTTATCCCATTCTCTGCATGAGGAATGAGCCCATCACCTGTGATCAATCATAAAGAAAATTGGCAGCCTTTACAATGATTTCAAATTATTCTGCTGATGTAATGAGTTTGACAGTTAACCCGCATTCCACTTGAAATTCAAATGTTTAAGGTGATCACTGATTAAGTATTATATGATGGTGGAAATTTTAGGCATGATGGACTTGTAATCAAAATTCGTTGGGGGTGGAAAAAGGACATAAGTCAATCATGGTATGTGATGATGCTTAGGGAATGGGTATTTTAAGCCTAGGGATGTATAGTTAGGTTAAAATGGGGATGAGGGTTTAGGCCTAAAATGATAAATATGAATAATGTAAACATTGGGAAATGAGGGAAAGTAATGTGATGAGGGAAAAGGGGGACAGGCAGAGGGGTACATATAATGTCTAACAAAGGTATAGATCAAAATATTCATGATTAGGACCCCTTCGAGATATTTCCTTCGACTACAGACACATTGACCATATAACCATCCTATCATTACCTAATACCCAGACTCAAAGATTTATTACAACGTCTTCCCATACAATAGACACCCCTTCCCAATGGCTGACCTTGATGACTAGACTGATGACCCAACTTATGATGACTCCTTTAGGCAGTGACAAGTCAAATCATGACAACAAACAAGTTTATGGATCCGACCTCCTTTAAAACACCAAAAATTAACTCGAAATAGCTTTTGACTAACAAACTAACCTACTTTAACAGACCGCTTGGAAGGAAAATTGGAACATATCGAGAGATATGTTCACGAGGCTTTTGATCCTCCTCCGCAACCATATAACAACCCAGATGATCTAGTACTGGGAAACCCAATAAATCAGAGATGAAAATTAATTGCTTATTTGTTCTTGAAACTTTATGGTATTATTGGTCTATCTGTATATAGCCTGTTAGTTTAATTTTGCTTTTCATTATGTTTTTCTAACTATTATCTTTTGGCTAATAAATTTGATAATAATAAAGCCAATTTTTTTAGTTAAAAGCCTCTCGCGATATACCAATGCCATGAATTAATTAAAAAAATTATTTAAAAATAATTTAGTTAAAATATATTTAATAAATAAACCTAAATAATTACAGATCTTTAGGTCATAGCTGTTGCGTTGTAATAAAAAAGAAATCACATGACACAAACATTCACAATTGAAAAGAAAATATAAACTCCAATTACCTATCGTATTTCTCATAAATGGGCCTTTTATGTCTCATAACTAAACTAAGGTTGAAAGAATGCGTGTAAAGGTTACATCTATTCATTCACCTTACTTAGAAATTATGGGTTTCTAAAAGTGAATATACATATATAAAAATAAATAAATAAATTTAAGAATGATAATTAAAATAAAGTTGTTATATTTTAATTAAATGAAATTAGTTTATTTATTAAAATATAATATAAATTTAAGAATGATAAAAAAAATAAAGTTGTGTAGTTGAACCTACTTATGTAAACTGATATTCTTAATATATTGTCGGGCAGACTCACATTACAGGGAGTTGCCTCTCCCCTTTATACTTGTCGCAATTGTTGATGTTCTTGTTATAATTGCTATGGATAATGAATGAGTATGGGCTTCATTAAGTATAAAGGATAATTGCATGTTTACTTGGTAGCGAAACACAAGCTAAGTAGGAGAAAGTGAATTAGGCATAGTCCACGAACATAAGTATTGGTGAAAATAAAGTGTTCGGTGGTGCCGCACCTCGCTATAAGCGGTTGAAAGGCTACCGCAGGTATAGGGGCGTGACAGTTGGTGTGCTCATGATGTAAGGCCTCCGAGCGATGGTGCGACGGGCGCCGAGCAAAGTCTCCATGCACGAGGGCGCGGGAAGGCGCGCAGGCGGACGCGCGGGCGCACGACGGGCGCGCACACCCGCCCGCGCACAACAGGCACGCGCTAACCAGACATGCAACAATGTTGCGGAGGAAATGCGACAAAAGATGGAACAACAATACCAATACGAAGCCATGGGGATGTTGGTCCCTGGGGAGCCTCCTTGCAGCTGCAAATTTAAGTTAATGGACGAGGAATGAATAATGCAATAATATTTCATCTTCAGATCATCTTGCACTGATTTCCATGCCCCCATCCGACAACACTGGTTTTGAAAGATCATTGAAATTCCCAAAATATTTTGGATATTTTTCTTCACCTCATTTACGAGATGAGAGGCCCAAACCCCAAAAAGGATGGATTTCCCACCTGGGGTTTTCACAAATAGTTGGAAATCCAAATCTCTTTTCAAAAAGTCCAAATCAAGATTTGAGGGGCATAGAGAGTAGGATCCCAACTAGGTTCCGATCGACTGACAGATCGCAATCCCTTGAGATCAGATCATATGTGGCACACAAATTCCTGGCCTTGTCCAACTTTGTTAATACCAAAAAAATCATCCGTCCAGATCTGTATGAGAAAAACATGTTAAAAATATTTGGCAAATTTAATTTTCATTTTCGCGGAGGGGAGAGGCAGCGAGTTGCTATTTTCGCGAAACTAGGTTCGCGCACCGCGAGGTTGATTTCACAGAGCTACCTTCGCGCACCACGAGACTATTTTATAGGGTTGAATATTGCACAACCGCGCAGCTATTTCAGAGACTTATGAATAATATTTGCTCATGAAAAAATGAGGAAGTAGGTTTTGGAGCAATACAATAAACTTAGTATTGAATTCTAAAACATGAAATACATTTACATGAGACTGCCGCTCATTCATCAAGTAAAATAAAAATTACAGTGATTTAAACTTATGCACAACACTACACAGTAAAACACAGTAACTGTTGTTTTACGCGTCCACCAAAAATTGCTCCACAATTTTCTCCACAGAGACTTGCACTCTTTTTCTACTTGCTCTCTAACCTCTCCACACTATCTTACTCTTCTACGCTCTTCTTTCAAAATGAATTTTACATTCGTATTTAACTCAACAAACAATTTTTACATTTAATTCATGACAGAGCGAAATTAATTTTGATGTTGTTGTTGAGTGTGATTAGAGTTGCGCAGGTGTTCCTAGAGTGTGGGCAAGGTTGTTGAATTAATGTTTGCCCATATTTGTTTATCTAAGTACATAAGTTCTTTAAATTCCTTTTCTGAGTTTCTGAGTGGTTCGCATTTGACTTCGATCCTTCTATCTTCACGTTGAGACGCAACCTGCAAAAAAGTCTTCAAGCAGAGACACAACCTGTAAAAATTACATTTGACAGGTATGGCTGTTGTCCGACTATTTGTTGCGGTGGTTGGGATTATTATTTCCAACACTCCCTCTTAATCACAATTGCCGCCATTGACAATTCCTAAATAGTTTCTGAGATAAACAAATTTTTCTCCTGCTAATGGCTTTGTGAAAATATCAGCAAGCTGTTCCTGTGACCTGCAGTGCTGCAATACAATTTCATCATTGTTAATAAACTCTCTAGTAAAATGATATTTAGCATCAATATGCTTGGTCCTTTTGTGGAAAACAGAATTCTTTGACAATGCAATTGCTGAAGTGTTGTCACAGAAAATAGTTGTCGCACCCTCTTGGTCATGACGAAGATCCCTCAACATCCTTCTCATCCAAACTGCCTGACATGCTGCTGCTGTTGCTACGACATATTCAGCTTCTGTTGTTGACAGTGACACTATTGGCTGCTTCTTGGAGGCCCATGAAATGGCTCTGGAACCCAAATGAAAAACATATCCTGACGTGCTCTTTCTGTCATTGACACTGCCTACCCAATCACTGTCAGTGTAACCAACCATCTTGAAATCACTGGTTTTTGTGTACAAAATGCCATACTTTTTTGTCCCATTGACATACCTCGGAATCCTTTTTGCTACTTGCCAATGTGTCTCCTTGGGTGTCTCCATGAACCTTGACACCAAACTTACTGCATACATTATATCTGGCCTAGGGGCGGTCAAATACATCCGGCTGCCTATCATGCTTTTGTATAATGTCAGATTGACATTGTTGTTGCAATATTCTTTGCTCAACTTCAACCCTATGACAGTTGGAGTTGGTGCGCACTTGCTGTTCTGCATTTTAAACCTCTCCAAAATTTCTACCACATGCTTTGATTGAGAGATAAAAATGCCATTTTCTGTTTGCTTCACTTCTATGCCCAAAAAATATCTTAGCAATCCCAAGTCAGTCATTTCAAACTCACTCTTCATGACTTTCTTAAAATCAACAATGAGGAAATCATCACTGCTTCTAAGGATCAAATCATCTACATATAAGACGACAATGAGAATCTTACCTTCGCTCCCTTTGATGTAGAGAGTAGGCTCACCATCACATTTGTCGAAACCATTGTCCAACAGGTAAGCGTCTATCCTGCTATACCATGCGCGCGGTGCTTGCTTCAATCCTTAAAGAGCTTTCTTCAACCGATATACCTTGTCTTCTTGTCCTTCAATCTCATAACCAGGTGGTTGCGCGACATACACTTCCTCTTTCAGCACTCCATTCAAGAATGCTAACTTTACGTCCATCTGATACACTATCCATTTATGTTGCGCAACAATTGCCACAATTGCGCGCACTGTCTCCATCCACGCGACTGGCGCGAACATCTCCACGTAATCTCTTCCATGTTGCTGCTTTTATCCTTTGACAACTAGCCTTGCTTTTTGCCTTTCAATCTTTTCCTTAATGTTACTTTTGGTCTTATAGACCCACTTCACTCCAATGACATGTATTCCTTTTGGAAGGCTCACTAACTCCCATGTGTCATTCCTTTCTATTGCTTCTATTTCTTCCTCCATTGTCGCAACCCATTTTTCTTCTTTGGCTGCATCTTCAAAGTGGATTGGGTCATCTACATGACAAAATAATGCAAATAAGGAATTCAGACCTGCGCTACTATCAACTTCATCTTGCTCATAAATTTCATTTAAATTTCTGAACTTTGGCCTTCTTGTGCTTGTTGAAGATGGGCTTGACATGTCACTTGGTGTCGCGCTTCACGATGTGCTTGGAGAAGCACTTGCTTGGCTGCGTGAAACTGTCCTATTATTTGTTGATGGTGTTGCTTGCTGCTTGCTTTGCTGCGCTTGAATAGGAGTAGAGGGAGTCACTGTTGAGGAATTACTTGTTGCTGTTAATTCCTCTCTGTCCTCATTTGGTATGCTTGCTTTAACATTGACTATCTTTTCTAAAATTCCATCCCATGCTTCCTCTTCTATGAACTGCACATCTCTGCTGATTATGACTTTCTTGGTTGATGGATTGTAGAGTTTGTATGCCTTGGATTCATCACTGTATCCAACAAATATGCATTTCTCCCCCTTGTTGTCCAACTTCTTTCTCAACTCATCCGGGACATGTGCATAAGCCACACATCCAAAAACTCTCATGTGAGTGACATTTTGTTTTCTTCCACTCCATGCCTCTTTAGGAACAATGTTCTAGACACTTTTGGTTGGACATCTATTCAAGATATATGCTGCACAAGCGACAACTTCAGCCCAATAGTCATTTGGCAAATGCTTTGCCTTCAACATACTCCTTGCCATCTCCATAATGGTCCTATTCTTCCTTTCTGCCACACCATTTTGCTGCGGTGTATATCTTGTTGTAAACTGCTTGTGAATTCCATGCTCCCTGCAAAATTGAAGGAAGTTATTTGAGATGTATTCTCCACCTCTGTCTGTCCTGAGGACTTTGATGAAATGCCCACTTTTCTTTTCAACAAAAGCCTTGTATTGGCGAAAGCGCTCAAACACTTCACTTTTCTGTTTTAGGAGAAAGACCCATGTCTTCCTTGTGTAGTCATCTATGAAGGTCAATACATAGTGACTTCCACCAATTGATGGTGTCTGCATTGGTCCACATAAATCTGAGTGGACAATCTCCAAAGGTGCCTTCTCCCTCATTGACTTTCCTGCTGGAAATGTCTCTCTATGTTGCTTGCCCAAGATACATTCTTCACATATGCTGTCTGGTTTTTTTATGAGTGGTAAACCCTTCACTATGCCTTTCCTATGCAGCAAATTCAAACCTCCAAAGTTGAGATGTCCAAATCTCAAATGCCATAACCACTTTTCATCTTTTACCTCTACTTGAAACTTCACTTGGGTGATAGTTGTCCCTTTTCTTCCATCCTCTTGTGAGTTCATCGATAGTTGTGCTTGTGCACCTTCTTTCAAATCTGATCTTATCTTCAGGGGAAAAATTCTATTGTTTTTCATTTGAACCTTTGCAATCAACTGACTGCTTGGAGGCCTATCCAAAATTGTGCACAGATCATTTTTGAAGAAGACATTGTAGCCTTTTTGCATGAGCTGTCCAACGCTCATGAGATTATGTTTCAGACCGGGGATAAAGTAAACATCTGAGATGTATTTATTCTCCCCCTTCTTTGTTAGGATATTTACTCTACCTTTTCCCATGACAAAGACTTTGCTATCAGTCCCTAATATCACTTCAGATTTCACACTTCCATCTAGATCAGAAAACATTTCTATGTTTCTTGACATGTGGTTGCTACACCTTGAATCTAGATACCGTATATCACTCTATTTTTCTTGTGCTACATTACAAGCTAGAAACATGCTATCATGGTTCTTATTTTCTCTTGTGAAATTTACACTTGGTTTGTTACTAATATCATATTGCTTCTTTCTACATTCATTTTCATTATGACCAAACTTCTTACAGTAATGACATTGAACTTGATATTTATCATACCTATGACCTTGTGCTTGATTTTGGCTTGGGCCTTGACTTGGATTTTGATTGCTGCCTCTTCCATTTGAGCTTGAAGGGCCACTTCTTCCACCTCCGTGTGGGTTTCTTCCTCTTCCTCTAGCATATGATCTTCCTCTGCCTCGACCTTGACCAAATGATACTTATGTCTTGAAGGCATGATCCAATGAGGAGCTTGCTGCTCTGTTTAGTCTATGTTCATGAGAAATCAGTGATGCATTAAGCTCATCCACTGAAAACTGTGAGAGATCCTTTGTCTCTTCTATGGCCACAGCAATGGCCTCAAACCTTGCTGGCAGACTTCTCAAAATTTTCTCAACTATTCTTCTTTCCTCAAGTGTCTCACCATGAGACCTGTAACCAACCCACTTACATGTGTAAAAAATGAGTCTATATTATCAGACTCTTTCATACAAAGTGTTTCAAAATCTCTCCTCAACATTTGCAGCTTTGTTGTCTTGAATTTTGCCATGCCTTGGAACACTGTCTGGAGGATGTCCCATGCTTGCTTGGACTTTGTTGCTGCTGCAACCCTTGGGAAAATACTTTCATGAATTGCTTGAAAGATATAAAACAGGGCTTTTGAATCCTTCTTCCTGTTGTCCCTTAACACATCTCTTTCTTGTTGAGATAAGGCATTGTATGTTGCTGCATCTGTTGGTTCTTGAAAACCATTTTCCACCAAATCCCAAATATCTTGAGAAGAAAACAGGACCTTCATTGTAATAGCCCAATAATCATAATTTTTGCCATTAAACTGAGGTATTTGAGGATTAGTCAAGATTGTGCTTGATATTGCCATTTCTGAGCATAAAAAAAAACTTTCTGGTAAATATGTTAAACACAATCCACGCTCAAAACAATTTTCACTGTTAGTAAAAACAATTGTTTTTACACTAACAAAATTTAACCTACTCCGATACCATGTTAAAGCGAATTTAATTTTCTTTTTCGCGGAGGGGAGAGGCAGAGACTATTTTCCAGGGTTGAATATCACACAATGGCGCAGCTATTTTAGAGACTTATGAATAATATTTGCTCACGACAAAATGAGGAAGTAAGTTTTGGAGCAATATAATAAACTTAGTATTGAATTCTAAAACATGAAATACATTTACATGAGACTGCCGCTCATTTGCTCACGACAAAATGAGGAAGTAAGTTTTGGAGCAATATAATAAACTTAGTATTGAATTCTAAAACATGAAATACATTTACATGAGACTGCCGCTCATTCATCAAGTAAAATAAAAATTACAGTGATTTAAACTCACGTGCAACACTACACAGTAAAACATAGTAACTGTTATTTTACGCGCCCACCAAAAATTGCTCCACAATTTTCTCCATAGAGACTTGCACTCTTTTTCTACTTGCTCTCTAACCTCTCCACACCGTCTTACTCTTCTACGCTCTTCTTTCAAAATGATTTTTACATTCATATTTAACTCAACAAACAATTTTTACATTTAATTCATGACAGAGCGAAATTAATTTTGATGTTGTTGTTGAGTGTGATCAGAGTCGCGCAGGTGTTCCTGGAGTGTGGGCAAGGTTGTTGAATTAATGCTTGCCCATATTTGTTTATCTAAGTACATAAGTTCTTTAAATTCCTTTTCTGAGTTTCTGAGTGGTTCACGTCTGGCTTCGGTCCTTCTATGGCTTCGGTCTTTCTATCTTCACGCTAAGACGCAACCTGCAAAAATGTCTTCAAGCAGAGACGAAACCTACAAAAATTACGTCTAATAGGTATGGTTGTTGTCCCACTGTTTATTCCTTCTATCTTCACACTGAGACGCAACCTGCAAAAATGTCTTCAACCAGAAATGCAACCTACAAAAAATACGTCTAACAAGTATGGTTGTTGTCCGACTGTTTATTGCGGTGGTTGAGATTATTAATTCCAACAAAACAAAGGGTCAACGTATAACAACCATAACCACATGAATCAATGTGATAAAGACTAGATCGACACAATAAGTCTTGCATGAGAGGGAGGATCTTCAAATCCGACCTTTTGAAAGGTGAATCAAGAACTGGACGGGGCCTTATCAAATGAGTTACAAAGCTATCACCTTTCAAATTAAAAATCTCTACTGTTGTGATACAAAGGAGCGAGAAATCCTAAGCGTAAGACATTGGATAATGAATCAAATACAAAACATAAGCACGACCCAGACACCATGGAAAGACATTGTGAATACGAAGCACACTAAGGACATGCTGAAACCCTGCGGCGATTGACGAACTGCAAACAAAAACCCTAGCCATTTGTTTAAATCTTGGCATCG
Organism: Pinus tabuliformis; assembly: GCA_031772625.1. NCBI lineage: Eukaryota > Viridiplantae > Streptophyta > Pinopsida > Pinales > Pinaceae > Pinus > Pinus tabuliformis. Next base: position 132,377,161 of record CM062811.1, on the reverse strand, counting down.
GATTATGAATCAAATACAAAACATAAGCACAACCCGGACACCATGGAAAGACATTGTGAATACGAAGCACATTGAGGGCATGCTGAAACCCTGCGGCGATGGACGAACTGCAAAAAAAACCCTAGCCATTTGTCTAAATCTCATTCATTCAAGTCGTGTACAAGCGCTCCAATTTAGTACTACATATTAAAATATTTTTATTTAAATTTAATGTTAAAAATAATAATTATGCCTAGCCACGCTCTACAGTTTAGCATTGGGGAGATGTTATCACATATCGTTAATAATAAATTAGTAGTTACATTAACAAATTAAAAAAATAATATTAATAAAATTTATAAATAAAATATTTCTATTTTCATTTTAATTTTACATCAAATTTATATAAAAACATAAATTATTTAAAAGTAATATATATATATATATAGAATTGTCTAAAAATGTTTTCTTAGTACGAGGGAGATGTGTAATTCATTCATTACTTAATTTAAAGTTGATATCTAAAAATAATATTGATATTATACTTGTATCTTTCATTTTATGTTCAGTGGACATGTCATATTTAAAAGAATTATATTGATAACTTTTTTTAGTGTCGATCCTAGATAAAACATTTCAATGCCCATATAAAATTATGATGGTTAAAACATTTTATTAGTGTGTTGTTCAAGAATAATGAGATATATTATTTCTTCCATCAATAAGTGTTTTTTAATAAATTGACATGTAACATTTTGCAAAAATATTAATAACAAAAAAAATTGATGTAAATATAGAGATAGATATGGTGTATATTGTATAAAGAAGATGAAAATAAAAAATTTAGTTAAATCATTTTATTCGTGTATTGCTCAAGATGAAGGCTATGTGCAATTCTTTTCATGCTTAGCATAGAGTTGAAAAATGACACATATATAAATAACCAACTTGGATCCACGTTAACCCAAGATCTATCAAATACCAAGAAGGATCAAATCTCTCTAGTTGCAAATCTTTATTCAAGTTTGACACTTTAAAAGAGGTTTGTACCTCAATTCTTGGCCTTTGATATAGTGGGGATTAACATGGATCTATGTTGACATTGTACTAGTGTAATTCATTTTATGTTCAGTTGATATGTCTTAAAAAATTATATTGATAACAAAATACATTTTAGCCTCAATCATATTTTATTTCAATGTCCATATTAAATAACAAAATTTGATATCTTTTTTTGGTGAAGCAAGAGTCGAGCCTTCTATATTATTAAAAAGGAAAATAATTACATACAGGGCCTGCGAGGGCCTGTGGGTCCCAGACAGCATGCTGTCCACCGAGACTCCAACCCAAACCAACAAAACCATATTCTTTTCAAAACCTAGAAAGAAAATAAGACCTAACAAACCTTCCCTCAAATATCTTTGGAGTCAAGACAAAAAGAGCTGGCTCCTAGTGCCCATAAAACCTTAAACATACGAGTCCTAATAGAAAAGGAAATAAATTCCAAAAAGAATCCAAGTCCACATTTCATCGAACTCAAGACATTGTTCCCACCCGGGAACTATTTCCCCTCCCATCTTGCCTTTTAATCTGAACCATCCATTCTTCTCTCCGGATCCTACGGCCAAGGAGAAAATCGTGGTGCCAAGCTGCTCGACGCTTAACCCCCGGAACCGCTGACAAGCATGATCCTTCCTGGCCGTTGATCCACCATGATTAATCCAACGATCAAGAATCATATCGCACGGGTCAAGTGGACCAAACAATAGCGCGCGATGAGGGAATTAGTCAGTCCCTCCCCTTGGCCATGTGTCGATAGATGAATGGAATCGCTCCCGAAACTTCAAACTGCTTTCCGCCTAGAACGCATGCGATATGCCGAAAACCCGCGGTATTCCGCCTGCTGAAAAAATTCGGATTCCGATCCTCCTGCCCATAAACTATGAATTCACTTCCTCCACACATTTTTCCTTTGTAGCCTCTATTTCCAAAATTTTCTGGGATGCAGAGACTGATAGTGAATTGCCTTCTGCATGGGCCAGATTGAGAGATGGGTCGAAACACAAAAAGGAGCCTAATCATCTGGAACCAGCCTCCTAGGCTCTATGTTGAAACACACTGCGATCCTCTTCAGCTTGGTTATGACAAACCGTCTTTAAGCTGTTCTGAGACATATCTTGCCACTCCATTTTAACCTTACCCTTAGGACAGATCACTCTTTGATTGACCATAATATCCGCCAATTTATTGGTCGATCTTCGCACATGATTAAACCTGACTGTGCGAAGGCTTTGGAGGTGTTATTGAATCTTTTGAAAGACCTGGATTAGTCTCCAGTGTTTGGAGACCTTTTCCGACATTGTACCATAACTGATTCTCTTGACCGAGTTAATAATTAGCTCAAAATCAGCTTCAACAATCACATTTTGGCAGTTATCCTGCTTTAGAAAGTCAAGACACTGTTCCATAGCCATGAGCTCTGCCATATTGTTAGTGGCTTTTCCTAAATGGTAGTGAAAGATGACAAGAATTTTGCCATTTTTATCCCTCAACACCCCTCCAAAACCAGCAGTTCCCGGGTTGCCTTTTGAAGCCCTGTCAATATTGTATTTTAAAAAACCTTGTGGGGGAGGGTGCCAAATATCCTGTTCGGAGACCATCTAAACAACCTTCCTATCCTGATCCTGAGGGATGAGCCCCTGCAAACCCAGTCTACTAAGAATACTCGACTCTGCAACTGAAGGTGGGTTCTTGGGGGGGTTCGTATAGTGGAACCAACCGTTTCCTTAATCTGGTGTAAGATCTACTCAAATAATCGATGGGGGGTGATTTTTTCATTCTTGAATATTCTTTTGTTCCTTTCTTTCTAGACATTCCATATTACAAAGCCTGGTAAGAGAGCCCAAGCCATGTCTAGATATTCATACTCTGAAAAATTACATCTCCACTTGGTAAGTGTGCTGATGATACACCTTTGGTCTCTGTCAGTTTGCTGGAATATGGCAGCAAACGAATCCCACAACCCTGAGGTAAAACTGCAATTGTTAAGAAGATGATCCATAGTTTCCTCTTGTTCACCACAGAGTTGGCATCTGGAAGGCCCCAAAACTCCCCTCTTCCTGATGTTTTCCCAGGTCAAGATTTTCTTATGATAAGCCAGCCACATGAAAAGTTTGATCTTCATCCAGCCTTCATGCCTCCATAGGTTCAACCAAATCCTGTCTGGTACCTGGGTATCCAGCTCAAGGAGCAAGCATTTTGCCTTCTTGAGAATAAAGGAACCCTCATTATTGTTGCCCCATCTGAGCTGGTCCTGCCCCTCTGTAAACAATATCCTCCTTTGTTCCGTCAAATTCCTAAGCTCGTCTGCCTTTTCTTTCAAAGGGCTACCATCCCTATATTCCAGGTGCTTCTAGGTTCTTCGTTTACCTGCATTATTGGTTTGATCCCAGAAATCTTTTACCTTAATTAATCCTTTAGAGTCCGTCTCATTCTTGAGATCCACAAAGTCCTCTAATATTAGTATGGGTTCATGTTGCCATTTATCCTCCCAAAATAAGGCCAAATTTCCATCTCTGATTTCCCAGAAGCTGTTTTTTTGTACTAATCCTCTATTCTCCCAGGCCTTGTTCCAGACTTGTGAGCCTTTAATGCTTCCAGACATTCTTATGTGATCATTCAACTGCCAATATCTGGCATATTTCCCGTTCCATATACTAGCCCATTGTGCCTTTGGATCTTTGACCCAACGCCACCATAATTTTGCCCCTAAAACCTTGCTGAGAATCTCTGGATCATCCAATCCTAGTCCCCCATGGTTTTTAGGTTTGCAGATTTTATCCCAGGCCACCAAGGCCCATTTCTTTCTTTCCTCCCCCTTACCCCAAAGAAAGTCTCTTTGAATGGATCTGAAATGTTGCAAGACTCCTTTAGGAGTTGGGATCGCTGATAGCATGAAGACTGGGATTGCTTGAAGAACAGATTTTGTGAGGACCAGCCTTCCAACCAAGTTTAAAGATCTTATAGTCCATTTCTTGATTTTGTCTTGCATCTTGTTGATCACCGGCTCCCAAATGCTCTTGTGTAAAGGTTTATTAGTAAGAGGCACTCCCAAATATTTTGAAGGAAGGATGTCTCTTTGAAAGCCCAAAATTCTGGAAATATTCCTCTGAATGGCTATATTAGTATTAAAGAAAAAAAATTTGATTTGGAAAGATTCACTTCCATACCTGAAGCCATGGCAAAGTCCCACAGGATTTGTTTATACGCGAGAGCTTCTTTGACCATTGGGATTCCCTGCAGCATGGTATCATCCACAAATTGTTGATGAGTCAAGGCTAGTCCATCATCTGAAAGTTGGAGACCTTTGATCTGACCTGAATCTTTTGCATGCTTGATAGACCTGCCCAATCCTTCCATCATGAGGATGAAGAGAAAAGGGAGAGAGGATCTCCTTGTCTGAGGCCTCTTGAAGGAATAAAAATCTCCGAGGGAGAGCCATTAACCAGAATAGAAAAGCTGGCAGAAGTGACCAGGGCCATGACCCATCTTACCCAGTTGTGATCAAACCCAAAAGCAATAAGAACTTTCCTAATATAGGTCCAATTCAGCTTATCATAGGCTTTAGCTATATCCAATTGCATAATCATTCCTGCCTTCCTATTGTTGGTTAGAGAGTGCACCACTTCATGAGCTTGAATGATATTATCAAGAATCTGTCTACCTTCCACATAACCAGATTGTTCCACAGAAACTAGAGTGGGAAGGAGAGGCTTGAGTCTATTGGCCACCACCTTAGAAATAATCTTATAAACCACATTGCAAAGAGCAATGGGTCTAAACCTATCAGGAGTTTGAGCCAAGTCTTGTTTAGGGATCAGGGAAATAAAGGAGGTATTGAGAGCTTTCAAAATGGTCTTATTCCTTCTGGAATCTTCCACTACATTCAAAATGTCTTGTTTGACTATACTCCAGCAGGCTTTGAAAAAGTCCACATTGAAACCATCAGGGCCTGGTGCCTTACCATTTTGCATTTCCTTAAAGACTTCGTTGACCTCCTCTTTAGTAACTAGCCTGTTAAGGTTATAATTGTCCTCTCTAGAGACCAGCCTGGGTATATGTCTTGTAAGATCCCTAATGGCCTGTTCTCGATCTGAAATTGTTTCTTTAGCAATATCGCTGAAGTGCCGAACTAGCACGACTTCTATCTCCTTATGAGAATCGAGAAAATTACCATCATTGTCCTTGACCGAGGAAATACTATTATGGGCTCTGTTCGCAATCGTGGATCTATGGAAAAATCTAGTATTCCTCTCACCTTCTTTCAACCATTAAACACGAGACTTTTGTCTCCAATATATTTCCTCTTGTTTACATAAATTCTCCTAGTCTTGATGGCATTTGGAAACCTGATCACTTTTGTCTTTGTCAAAGCCATCCGTGATAAGGGCTTGATTGAGTACCTGCATTTTATCTTCAACAGATTTTTTAGCTTCAAAAATATTGCCAAATTCATTTCTATTCCAGTCTTTGAGCCTGAGCTTGATGTGTTTTAGCCTCTTATGAAGAAGGAACATTCTTGAGCCCTGAATATTCAAATCTTCTGACCACCAGGTTGTAATGTTACTAATGAAATCTGGGTGGGAGAGCCATATGTTCTCAAATCTAAAAGGTCTATTCCTGGGGGTTCCAATGCCCTACACCTCCAGTTGAACCGGCCAGTGATCTGAGCCTCCAAACGGGAGAACTCTTGCTATCATTTCTTTGTCTATGAGCATAAGATCCTCTGAGATCATGAATCTGTCTAATTTTGAGGCCACCTGAGACTCACCTCCTCTTTTGTTGTTCCATGTAAAGAGACCATTACTTGTTACAATGTCCACTAACTTCATGTTATCTATGAAAGTTTGAAAAGCGACTGAATCTTTACTTGTAATTCTGGTTCCCCCTTTTTTCTCCGAAAGTGATTTGATCATGTTGAAATCACCCCCCAAAATCCATGGTAATCCTGCATGTCTTTTTCGGAGATCCTCCAGAGAATTTAGAAACCTAAGTTTCTCATCTATTCTTTGAGGACCATACACATTCATTAACAGGTAGGTTTCCTTGTCTCCCACAGGCTGAATGACCACAGATAAATAATCTCTAGATGCTTCAGCATCTATTATGCTGATTTTTTGGGGATTCCAAAGAGTGAGAACCCCACCTGCAGTATTTTCTACTTTGACTTCCAGAAACTCAAATCTATTAAGCCATTTGCTGTGGATTTCTTTTATTTTTTGAATGGAACATTTGGTTTCCTGGATGAAGATCACATCTGGAGCTAGTTGTTTCATTATATTATTCAGAATTCTTTGTTTTCTTTTACTACCTAGACCCCTGATATTCCAAGAAGTAAACTTCATAATCAAAGATTTGTAAAGGAGTAGCTGGTTAGATCTTTCATCTTACTTGAATCTATCATTAGCTTTTTGCATTCCATCAAAAGCTCATTCTGCTTTTTTCTACCTCTTTTTCTTTCCTGGGTTTCTAGGTGCTAATCCTGGTGTGGTTTTCATCGTTTTCACACCTTCGCTGCCCAGTTTTTCCTTGTTTGTTTGCCCCTACATTCCTTTGGTCTGAGTTTTCCATAAGAACAATTGCTGAACTCTGATAAACTCCTCTCGTGGTAACAAATCTATGCCTTCCCTAGTTCCTTGATCCAAGAAACCTTCCAGATCTAGGTTCTCTTTCTCAAGTATTTCTTGTAGTTCATGGTCCTCCATTTCCATCTCACTCTAGGTCATTTCATGGTCCATCTCCGGCTCTGTTTCATTCATCATAGTTTCTTTCTGTTTAATATTATCTTGTGCTTGATCATTATCTTCTGCTATCCCCTCCTCCCCTGGCGTAACTACTTCTGTGTGATCTACTTTTGTAACCCCTTCTTCCTCTTCGAGAACTTGGAACCTGTTCCAACTAGTTTGTTGTCCTCCTGATTTTTGTGTCTTTGGCCCTCTTTTGCTTCCTTTTTCTTTATGTGCCACTTTGTGAAAGCTTTCAGTATCTTTCATAGTGTCAGCTTTGTTCCTATTTTCTATTTTACTGAGAGGGCAGTCTCTGACTAGGTGCCCATGCTCATGGCATTTGCGACATCTGAATGGTATATGTTCATAATCTACTGTTTGTACCCACTCTTCATCAAATACTTCCAAGATTACCTCATCCAGTAGGGCTCTAGGGAGATCCATCTCCACACATATTCTAGCAAAGGAGGTGTACTTTCCCCTTCTAGTGGTCTCAAAAGCTTTTACAGAACGTCCTAGCTTATTTCCTATGGCAGATAAGGATTCTGTTTGCCAGTAATCTAGAGGTAGAGAATAGAGTCTTACCCAGACTGGGACCAAAGTAAAAGTCTCACGTTCTAGAACAAAATTCATAATCCATGGTCGCATATAAAGACCTGCTGCAACAAAAAAGTAGGGCCCTCCTTCAAACACTCTGTCCTTATCTTCAATGTTAGCAAATACCACAGTAAAGAAACCCTTTGACCCCAGATGAAGATCAATGCTTCCTTTCGGTTTCCAGTGGTATTTGATCCACCTATGTAAAGCTTTTTGAGTGGGCCATAAACCCATGAATTTGCAGATGATTGCATAAGTCTGCATGTGGTCCCTGTGCACTTGCAGCGTAGGGTCATTTAAGACCACTTTGGGTGTAACCGTAGCTTTGGGTTTACATGGTCCTTTTTGAGCTTTGTATTTTCGGCCCTGTTCCTTGTCTTCTTCCTCATTGTCCTTAGTATTGTTATTCCCCCTTAAATTAGTGCCGTCTTGATCCTCTTCACCATTTTCCTTCCTTCCTTTTGAAGGCCCTCTGTCATTCTCCAAGGGTTTTTTACCCCTGTTGGCCATCGCCTACTTGTAGGAGGGAGCGGAGCTCCCCTCTTTGTGGCCGTCCATAGTGCACAAACTCTGTAAAAACCCTGAACCCTAGCAAATCGCCAACCCTTGCTTATGTTTCAAAAACAAGTTAATGCCAATAACAAAATTTTATATCAATTTTGTGTAGAGAGAGATATAAAGTAATCGAAATTAATTAAATTTTTATGTGTAATTTATTCAATTTTTAATATGGAGTTGATATATGGTATTTAAAAAAATTAATTTAAATTATAAATAAAACACTGAGAGAGAGCTCTTAATCCATTAATGTGTGCTTTCTAATTTAGTGTATGAGGGGATTAGTAATTCCTTAATGCTTAATATGGAGTTTACATCTAACATTTTAAAAGAAATATTAATAACAAAAATATTTAATGTAAATAGAGATAGAATATGTAAAGTAAATAAAAAAACAAATTTGATGGTTTAAGCATTTTATCAGTGTGTTGTTTAAGATGAATGACATGTATAATTTCTTCATTGATAGATGCTTTTTAATGAATTGACATGTAATATTTAAAAAAATATATATCAATAACAAAAAATATTTCATGTAAATATCTTTCTATTTATAGAGAGAGACTATGTCTATATTGTATAAAGCCAATGGAAAGAAAAATTGTAGTTCAAACATTTTATTAGTATGTTGCTTAAGATGAACATTGTGTAGTTCCTTTCATGATCAACATGGAGTTGATACATGACTTATATATCAATAACCAGCATAGATCTATATTAGCCCAGGATTTATCAAGTACCAAGAAAGATCAAATCTCTGATTACAAACCCTTCTTTAAAAATTGCAATTCGAAAAATTTGATTCCTCTTCAAACTTGATAAAATCTATATTAACATATATCTTTATAAATATAATTTATATAATTGATATATTTTAATTAATAAATTATAAAAAAAAAACACAAATACACATCATAAATAGAATAAGAATATCTCGACATTGGAGAAGAGATATGCATAAAACTTAGGAATAATCAAGATATTCCATCCCTTCAAAGCCTTATCATATTTCTAAAAGTCAAACATGGAGGAGCCAAGCTTACCTCATTTGGACAGGTGAATCAATCTAAATGAACTCGCTATGGTAGAAGCACTTCAAGCTTGTTTTGAGTTCTGGAATTAAAACTTAGGCTTATAAACCCTCAACAGGCAATTTGCAGCGAGTAGGGAATCAAAATTTTTGCCATATTCATAACATCTTCACAAACCATTTATCCGGATCTTATATATGAGGTGTAGTACGAATTAAGGGGTTTTACATTGTATATTTGTTTGTGTGGTCACTGGTTAATCCTCTAATAGATCTTGGAAAAGATACTTAGGCTTGGATTGTTGCATTGAAAGCTATTCAAAGATACATCAGAATAGTCCGGTATGCAAACAATATGCTACTATTCGTATGGAGTAGCTAAATGTATCATCTTGATCTTTCTATGCTAGTCGTGTACTTAGTTTTTCATATTGTCCTTATGTTTTGATTTATCTCTCAGTGAATCAAGACACACGACCTTTTAAGTTTTCTTGCTGAATTGCGGTGGAGCCCTTTTTAATCACTCTTAGGTTTTCAGATTTCTGCATCCTTTAAATATACAAATTAATGCTCTTGCAGCAGAGATTAGAATTTAGATTTTTACAAATATAAATAATAAAATTTTTAAATATTTAATTAATTGGGTTATTTTGGGTGATTGGGCTATTATTTCTCTTGTTAATATGATAATGAAAAAGAAGTTTTTTTAGTGCGATTTTTTGGACTTTCTGGTATCAGAATCTGGTGTAAAAAATTGAATTGAAATCTTGATTTTTGTTCTTTAAACTGGTGTTTTGACTCTATATATAGATTCAACACCCTGAAAAACCCTTAGGGCACTTCGATTATGCAAGAGTTACCCATCAAACTTGTATATTCAATAAATTCCTACAGGATTTTAGAGAAATTAGACCAGAAAAACTCACCAGAAAACCTTCCAAAAAGTCTCACCAAAGACAACTCCTAATAAAAAAATATGAAAATAATATGATGATGGAAAATATTGATACAAGCGAGAGATACCTAATTAAACTTGAGCAATATTGATACAGAAATATTGTTTTATTGGCCCTGGACTGGAAAAAAAAAAAGAGACACACTCTTAAATAGATTAATTGTACATTTTTGATAAGCAAATCATTTCACTCATAAAATGATTTGGCACTGTGACTAGGTGTTAGCATTGAGCAAGCAGGTGTCAAAAATGAGTTGCGTTAGGAGAAGTCCCAGGATACACAGATTTCTTGGATATGGCTCATGCTTGCACAAATGTTTTTAAGTCAGAGGCAAGGCCACTAACAAAAGATGTGTTCATAAGATTCAGGTTCAATGACCATGGTATTTGAATTTCCAGGTAAACTGAACTTGCAAGCAGTGGGAGAGACCTGGTCAAGCTTTCTCTGGGGACAAATCCTGACTCGCAAGAAAATACTATCGCCGAACTCAGCTACTGGTTTGTTTATGAATGCAGCTTGAAGATGTTGAAGAAGGTAGAAATTTCAAATAAAGACTAATGTCAAAGTGACACAATGATTGAGGTTTTAGTAGTTATATACCTTCTAGCATGGAAATTTGGTGGAGATGCCATGGAAGTGCCCCATCAGTGTAACATTCTGTTGAACCAAGCGTGCAGAACATTCTGGTAGCATACTTTACTTTAGGCGTTCATTTTCCTGTGTCTCAAGGACACGGCGCCTCTAATTGAAGAAAATTGAACCCCACTTGCAGAAGATATTATTTGTCTATTTGTCATGTGACATGCGAAACTCTGAAACTCTTGATAGTTGAAATAATATTTTATCTAACACACAGAAAAATCTGATCTTTATGTCAAATCTCGCGAAACAGGTGTGTAAAATCGTCGCATTTGCTCCGTCCAAAATATTGATCAGAGTACGCTGGAGCGATGAATTGGGGACAGTGAAGGTAGACCGGGGATGCCACAGTGGGGGAAGTTTAAAGCTCTCATTCCATCCCGGCGACATGTCCCAATTCCCAGCCGAATTCTCTCTACCAATCCGAATCTATTATTGGCCAAGGGGGATAATACCCTAACATTTTAAGGACATGGAGAACCCAAAATAATTTTGATAGGGTTAGAGGTCCATAGCTGAACCTTAGATAAACGTAGAACCCTGTTGGGAGCTTTGGCAAAAAGATGACAATGGTCAACCTGATTGCCGTGCAGTTGAGAATTGAGCACCGGGTAAACCCCACTGTGGTTCTGCCTCATTTGACAGAGATGTTGCTAATGCCTTTTAACGGTATGTGATTGAAAATATTGCATTTGCTATCACGAGGGATTGAAAACATAGTAATAAGTCTTTGCGTTAGTTTAACCAGGTTGCAAATATTTTTTGAAATGAAATTTGGCTGATAAAATTTTATAGGGATTTTTGTAAATTCAGGTTACAATTGTTAAATTCAAGATTTTGGATGTCCCACAAGTATTTGTTGGTGTTGAATCTATTTCCACCATCAAAAATAGGATTCAAACAGTGCACTACTCCTAGATTTTTTGAAATTTTTTTTGGCCGAATTCTGGCCACTTTTGATCGGCTCAGCAATTCCTCACTGTAGTCTAACCAGCGTGCAAATTTACTCTGAAAATCATGGAAATTCTAGTAAGATTCTTTATGTCCCATTTTTATTTTATCTGTTTTGTTGAGTATACTTTGTGAACAATTTTATAAAACTTAAGAGAGAATTGGCATGGTTATCTTCATTGTTTTTCAGGGGTTGATTTTTGATAGAACTAAGTGGAAAATGAAATAGACTATTTGTGCAAGACAATTAATAATAAGCAGTAAATTAATAATAAGTACTACATTGACAAAGTGATGGAAGAGCAAGGACATGATTTATCAGCACCCTAAGTAAATGATATATAAAAAAAAATATAAGCGTTCTTTTATTTCTTTGAAGTCATATATGGAATAGATCAAAAATATGATGGCAACCACAACAAAACTCCATGTGAATTACAATAAATCAATTGCTAAAGACATTGCCACAGTTTTGTCATTGATTATTCATTAAATGAAATATAACAGTATATTATTTGTGACATTCTAATTTGTTAAAGTAAAAATATAATAAAGTTTTTTAAATAGAATTAAAAGGAAACACTTATATTTATTTTTTCATTGAAGTAAGTCTTTTCCCCATCAAAAATATCATTATGACCAAGTATCTTATGTATAAGAAAAAGTTATACAATATGGACTCCAAGAGGTTTCCTAAAATTGCTTCTATGTTAGAAAATATCGCCTTAGTCAAATTGAGTAAATCAAATTTCTATATCAGTAAGACAACTTGGAGGCAGTTAACTTGTGTGACATGGCTCTTGTCACTCAGTTAACTTAGTAAATTCGAGTTATAGAATTGGAGTTCAATCATGCAGGCCTTGATTGCTAAATTTTAGCAATCTAGTTAAGTGATTTTCAATTATAATCAGTTAACTGACCTCTAACAATTAATAGATTCAATTGAAGGTCAGTTGTGTAGTGAGACAACAATCTAACTCAAAGATCTGTTAGTTAACTGATCAATCAGCCCAAAATAGCTCACGCATGCATGGAACTCGAATTCCTCAGTTGGAGTGGAAGAGACAAAGGCCAGTGTCACATGAATTGTATACTAGTTGAGTGTACAATAGTTGCATGCAATCAAGAGATCAATTCCTTAGGAATTGTGCAAGGAAATAGGGACTTCCCTATTGTTTAGGAGCTAGAATTTTCTCAAATTTGCGAGGAAATAGGAGGTTGGAGGAGTAGAAAGTTGGCTAGGTGTTGGCTAGAGGGTCTCATTCAATAGAGATAAAAATTATTCTTTTGCAGGTTGTGCTCAGAGATGGAGCAAGCAATTGTAATAGTTTCTCTATTCAACTGATTAATGCAAAGAGGCTTGAGGGGGTTTTCCCAATTGGGTTCCCCTAGAAATCACTGTGTACTTATGGTCTCTCTTGTTACATGTCTATGCATGTTGTTCTAAAATGTGATTTCTATTCCGCAGATTAGTAGAGTAAAATTGTGTCTCTTGTTTTCTTTGAGTAGTTGCAATTTCTATCAAATATTTACATGTTATTAGAGCCATGAAATCACATTAGAACCAATATTTCGAACTTGTCCCTTAAGAATTTCAAATTTGCAACTTTAGTGCAATCATTTTTCATCAGATTCAGGAGGATGTCTTTCAACGGACTGAGATTCGAGTATGCCATGGAGGGTAGCTCGAATTTCATAGCTGGGAAGGATCAAATGGAAGCAATGCTTGATGATAATGGTGTGTTAAAATATGTTAAAACTGAAATTGCAAAACCTCAACAGTTTGATGCATAATAATTAGCGCAATGGGAGAAGGATGTTGCAAAGGCCAAGAAAATTCTTCTGGAAGGTGTGAGAGACCATGTGGTCTCAAATCCCCATGGAAAAGAGGCACCATTTTCTATGTGGAAGACATTGACTGAGTTATTCAAAAATATCAGTGACCATAGAAAATTGGCCCTAAAAGACAAACTTCGAAATATTAGGATGTAGAAAACTAATACCATTCCACAGTATCTCTCCAGATTTACTCAAGTACGAGATGAGCTTGGAGGGGTTGGGGTGAATGTTGTAGAAGATGATCTGGTGAACCTAGCTTTTCCAGGCCTTCCAAAATCCTGGCAGAACTACCAGGACTACGTGAATGGAAGGGAAAAATTACCAAATTGAAAATGTTGCGGTCTGATTTTGTTCAAGAAGAGTTCTAGAGAAATACCAGAGATGAAACTTGTGATGAATATAATTCATAAAAATTAAATAAATATAAATATTAAATAATTAAATTTTAATTAAGATTAAATAGTCATTAAGTTAGGTGAAAAGGCATGTAGACAATTATTATTATTAAATACCTCGTGTATTTTTAACAATTAATCTACAAGGTATCAATATTTATGCTACAGTGGTATCAGAGCCATGGCACAGGATATAATTATGGAGGTCTTTGAACATTGTTGACCGCACAATATGCCATTAGGTTCACATCCTAAATTCATGGAGCAGTTTTGTAATCTAAAGAAGCATATGGAGCATCTCGTATTTGTTGAAATTCCAGCAGGGGAGGAGGTAGATACCTCTGTGGCTTCTGAGGTTTCAAAAGAGCCTGAAATTCAAAGTGGTTCGTTGGAAATTGTGCGGGATGGGTCTCAAGCAGTGAAAGCAGTGAATGAATTTCTTTTTGACGAGGTAGGGGGAGAAGCAACAGCTCCTGCGATGCCTTTGAAGGAAGATGATATTTCGAAAGAAGCTGTTACAGAGAAATCTCCGGAGGTTGGTATTGGGAGTTACCCTACCGAGCTTGTTGCACCCTCTCATCCTAAAAATGTGGTGCTGCAACAGGTTCCGGAAGAAACTCATCAGTATAGCAGAGACAAATCTATTGCGTCCTGTCACACAAAAGCCAAGTCAATTGTTAACAGAAATCCTGCTTCCAACCATCATTTGTTCAAATGCTCGCTGGCACAGAGGAATACGTATCTCCGTTGTGCCCATTGCAGGTTGGAGGTCGATTTCAGCTGCGGATGCCACGATTATCCGAATCATTGTTTGTGCAAGGAACTGTTCTGTCACGAATTTATCCCCTGGCCCTCTCCACAACTGTGCTGGTTGGAGTCAAGATTGGATTTTGTTGACGACTTTGTAAATTTTATCGAAATAGCTAAAGTATTTATGCAAGGATACCTGTTAACATCGTTAACAAGTCAACTTCTTTCATTCTATTGTCTGTCTACCCCGACAGCTCCCTCAAACTGTGGCCATTGTCCGACAACCGATGAGGAGCTGCACATGCACATGCTGATTAAGAGGGGTTGCTGCCCCCCGCCGTCAAGCGTTGCGCCCCCAGTTCATGCGTCATACATTACGGTGCCCGATGACGTATCACGCCTTTTAAAAGAATTATACTATGGTTGGGTGTCGACAGTTCAATCCCTCTTAGAGAAATGCTCCTATAATGTATTCCATCTGCGAGGGTGCTTTGAGAAATCAAATGATATAAACATATGCTTCCCCAGTTATGCCTTGCCAATGCTCAGCTCATTTCTTGAGGAATTCATCTTCTCAGACAGGATGTTGGGATGTTTTATTTCAAGCCAGCCATTATTTTTGCTGCAACTTAGCCACCTCGACAGACATTCAAAATCTTTAAAAATGTTTCAAGGTTTTCGAAATTCTGAATGAAGCTGAGCCAAGAGACATGGCAGCCACCGAAACAGAATGCGAGCCGATTAATGCATAATCTGCACCATAATGAAACTATACCCAAAGAATTTTTCTGTCCGATTTCAAAGAAATTCATGGATGATCCAGTTACAATCCCTAATTCTCACCTCACCTACGATCGAAAATCTGTGGAACATTTGCACAAGCCAGAACATGTGTTGCCTGATCTGAGAACGAGAAGAGAATGAACACGTGGTTTTTTCAATACATCAACAACCCTCCCTTCGACTCAATCTCCACCCGAGGCTTCCTCGTCGGATCCGTGATTTCTATAGTGAATAAACACAGCCTACACCTATTACGCGAATTTTCTAGGTCAATCGAGGGAAAACCATGGCTTCTGAAGAACGACGGTGGCATGTGGTGCGTAGCCACGCTCTTGTCGTGCGACAACCCCTCTGTCAGCTGGGTGACAAATGCGCTCTCTATCGTTGCCGATGTTGACAACGATGAAAATTTTTTGTTGCCCACATAGGCATACACCCTGGCTACTCCATCCTCGACCCAATAAAAGAAGCACTGGAATATTACGGAGAGGATTATATTGAAATTGTGGATTTCAAAACAAGATTCACAAATTTCATGCACGGGTCTATCATGAGTAGCCATGAATTCTGTGAGTGAATATTTAATTCAGAACTCATTTGGATGTTGCTCCTTGTAATGGATTCGGGAATTTCTTCCATTGAAAGAATTCCAGAGGGCGACAGTCGAGCAACGGCTTCGCAGGAAATTGGGACATGTATGATAATTATGGAAAGAGTGTGTCACCATTCTTCACGAGCATGCACGCAGTTGAGACGTAAGGTCTTACATGAAATAGGGATGCTCTGCAAGTCTCTTTCAGGTCATTTGAAGCTTGTAAGGCATTGTTTGGAAGGTTTCGAGTTACTTGACTAATTATTGGGCATTCCTGGGATGCACTTCTGGATCGATGTCCACGTATGCCCTCAATGTTCATTTTAATGTGAGCCTCGAAAAACTGGACCATGAGAATGTAAATAAAAGAAAAATTTTAAGAGATGTATGTTCACTTTAGTGCGAGCCTCAAAAACTGGATGATGAAAATGTTGTTTAGCATGATAGTAGAAATTAAATAAGGATGTACAGAACACTATCAAAGAAAATTCTGAATAGATCTATGTTGAATAACAATAATATAAAGAAGTTAATTAATAAAAAAAATCCAAGGAAATAGTATTGATAAGTTACATGATGAATTGATGACTAGATTGTACAAATCAAGAGGATAGACACTAAGTGAAGAAAATTGCCAGCAATATAGCTTTGAGGACAAAGCAGCAATATAGCTTTGAGGACAAAGCTTTTGAAGGGGATATGGTATGAATATAATTCATAACAATTAAATAAATAAAATAAATATAAATATTAAATAATTAAATATTAATTAGGTTAAATAGTCATTAAGTTAGGTGAAAAGGCATGTCTAAAAGACATACCTATTCACGAAAAGTTACCTACTGAGGTAATGCAGGGCCTCATTGTAACATTCAAATCATCATAGATCATCTTATACATTTTTATATATAATAAATTATTATTATTAAATACCTCGTGTATTTTTAACAATTAAATCTACAAGCTATCAATATTTAGTGCAACAATTTTTCATCAGATTCAAGAGGATGTCTTTCAACGGACTGAGATTTGAGTATGCCATGGAGGGTAGCTCAAATTTCATAGCCTGGAAGGATCAAATGGAAGCAGTGCTTGATGATAATGGTGTATTAAAATAAACCCCAGCAGTTTGATGCACAATAATTAGCGTAATGGAAGAAGGATGTTGCAAAGGCCAAGAGAATTCTTCAGGAAGGTGTGTGAGACCATGTGGTCTCAAATCTCCATGGAAAAGAGACACCATTTGCTATATGGAAGACATTGACTGAGTTATTCAAAAATATTAGTGATCATATAAAATTGGCCCTAAAAGACAAACTTCGAAATATTAGGATGTAGAAAACTGATACCATTCCATAGTATCTCTCCAGATTTACTCAAGTTCGAGATGAGCTTGGAGGGGTTGGGGTGAATGTTGTAGAAGATGATCTAGTGAACCTAGCTTTTCTAGGCCTTCCAAAATCCTGGCACAACTACCAGGACTACGTGAATGGAAGGGAAAAATTACCAAATTGGAAATGTTGTGGTTTGATTTGGTTCAAGAAAGTTCTAGAGAAATACCAGAGATGGAACCTCATCTAGAGCAGAGGATGAAGATAATTTTTCCTTGGTTAGGAAGGGGAAGAAGGGCAAAGGAAAGAAGACCCAAAGAAAATCTGGTTCCAGCCAAAATAATGGCAAGAAGAAAGACTTGAGCAAGATAAAATGTTTCCACTGCCACGAGTATGGGCACTATGCAACAAACTCTTTGCACAAGAATTCTAAAAAGAAGCCTTCAGGAGGAGTAGGAGGTGAAGCACTGACTTCACAATTCAAATTAGACTTCACCCTAATAGCATGCATAGCCAACACTGTTATGGGGAGTGTGTGGTACCTTGATTCTGGTGCCTCGTTCCATATGACAGGGTGCAAGAAATTTTTCAGCAGCCTAGTGGAGAGGGATCTCCAAATGCATATTGAATTGGGGGATGATGGGAGGTATAGTGCTATAGGAATTGGTATTGTCACCTTTGAGAGGGAGAAAGTCTCTTCTCTTCACCTCAAATATGTTAAGTTTGTGTCCGGGCTAAAGAAGAATTTGATCTATAGCAGTATTGGAGGATAGAGGCTATGATGTTATTTTCAGTAAAGGGAAAGCCTTTTTTAGACACATAGCTTTTGGGCAAGTGAAGTAGATTGGGGTTTGAGTGAATAACCTATACAAACTTGAGGTGGTAGAATGTGTTGCATTGAGAAACAAGGCAGAGAAAGTGCAGAGTCGAGATGTTGGAGAACATTGGCACAAGAGATTGGATCAACTACACCATAGTGCCTTAAATATCATGCAGCAAATTACCATCGGCCTCCCTAAAGGATCCCTTGACCAGAAAGATGTCTGCAAGGGTTGCACATTAGGGAAATATGTCAAATCCACTTTCCATGGCTGAGATAGTAGAGTAGATGCAATCTTGAAGTGAGTCCACTCTAATGTTTGTGGACTCTTTTCTACAACCTCCACAACAAAACATAAATAATATGTAATTTTTATTGATGATTTCTCTAGAAAATGTTGGATCTTATTCATGTGGAAGAAGGATGAATTTTTCTCAAAATTTGTTGAATTCAAAGAATTGGTTGAGAAGGAGACTGGGAAGAAGGTGAAGACTCTCAGGAGCGATAATGGAGGTGAATTTGTTTCAAATATTTTCAAGGATTTCTATGCCAAAGAAGGTATTCGAAGAGAACTGATAGCACCCCATAACCCACAAAAAAATAGGGTAGTTTAAAGGAAGAACAAAATCATAGTGGTAGCAACAAGAGCCATGTTGCATGATCAGGGGATACCATTACATCTATGGGTAGAAACATGCAACACTGCAGTCTACTTGTAGAACTAGAGTCCTCATAGAATACTTGGTATGATCAACCAGAGGAAGCTTTCTCTAGGAGAAAGTATAATGTGTCTCATTTCAAAAAATTTGGAGCTTTAGTTTATTATCATGTCTCCAAGGATTCGAAGAAGAAACTTGAGCCAATAGCAGAGTTGGGAGTTTTTGTAGGATACACTAAAAATCCACACAATTACTAGGTGTGTTTTCCTTCACTGATAATGACAATTGTGAGGAAAGATGTCAAGTTTGATGAGGATAATGTTGTGAGATGCTCTTTGGAATGAGAGTTGAGTATCCCACCGGAGTAGAGCTTCTAGATCCAAAGGAGGAGCCTCAGGATGAGCTTTAGGAAGTTGTGGAGTAGCCACAAAAGGAGGAGAAAAGAGGAGGCCGAGTGGAGACACCCACTCAACCATAAACATCTAGAGAAGGAAGAAAGAGCACTAGAGAAGTTGATAGATTGTTGTAGGATGCTAGGTAGAATGTGGGAGCCCCTACATCAGTGCACATGAAGAGGAGGTCACCTAAGGGGTACACTGGTTACATGGCTCTCATGATAGATCTCATTGAGAAAAATCCTTCTTCATTTGAAGAAACAATTTCTCAACTTATGTGGGTTAATTCCATGGTTGAAGAATATGAATATGTGATGAAGAATAGTGTATGGAAAGTGGTTCCAAGAAAAGAAGGGAAATCAGTGGTTGGTTCCAGATGGATCTACAAAGTGAAGCATGTAGCTAATGTGAACTCGAGAAGCATAAGGTCAGATTTGTTGCCAAAGGATTTTCTCAGGGAGAGGGAGTTGACTATGAGGAACATTTTTTCTTGTGGCAAGGTATTCCTCCATCTGATCAATTATTGCACTAGTTGTGTAGAGGGGGTGGAAAATCCACCAGATGGATGTGAAGACCACCTTTTTCAATCTTGTTTTTGAGGAGGAAATTTTCATAGAGGAGCCAGAAGGATTTTAGACATATGATCAAGAGTCACACGTGTGCAGAATTAGGAGAGTGGTGTATGGTATCAAATAGGCACCCCAAGCATTGTACACTCAGATTGACAATTATCTCAGTGGATTGGGATTCACCAAAAGTGAAGCAGATGCAAACCCATATCATGTTGTGGTAGATGGCAAGGTTCTTATTCTTGTTTTGTATGTTGATGATTTAATATTGATAGGTGATGAGCAGTTGATTAGCTCTTGCAAAGAGGATCTTGCAAGGGAATTTGAGATTAAATACATGGGATTAATGCATTACTTCCTCGGGCTGGAAGTATGGCAAGGTGATGGTGAATTGTTTGTGTCTCAGGGGAAGTATGCCTCTAAAATAATTCATAGATTTCACATGTAGAATTGTAAGCCTATGGACACGCCTCTAGTTATAAACTAGAGGAAGGAGAATGCCACTTCAGGTGAAGAGATTGATGCTACCATTTATAGGCAGTTTGTGGGGTCTTTGATGTATCTTGTGAAAACAAGAATCAACATGTGCTATGCAGTAAACCAACTACGTCAAGTTGTGGTGAGGCCCACCAAGCTATATTGGAAGGCAACAAAACATGTGTTACAGTACCTCAGAGGAACTATCGAGTATGGATTATGGTACAAGAGGAAAGAGGGAGTGAAGCTTCAAGTCTTCACCGATACAGATTGGGTGGGGAGTCAATTAGACAGGAAGAGTACTTCAGGTGTTATCTTCAGTGTTGGGTCCACAATTATATCCTGGTACAACAAAAAGCAGAGCTCTTTGGCACTCAGCTCAGCAGAGGTTGAATACATGGCTACAAGTTAAGCAACATGTGAGGCCATATGGATGTGAAAAATAATTGTGGGTCTTTTTAGTTAGGAGATGGATCTGACAGTGATATATTGTGATAATCAGAGTTGCATTAAGCTATTTGAGAATCCAATATTTCATGATAGGTCCAAGCATATTGATATCCATTATCATCATTTGCGAGATTGTGTGCAAAGGAAAATTATGTTGCTATAGTAAATTTGAACTGAGGGGCAAGATGTTGACATCTTGGCAAAGGCATTGTCAAGAGGTAATTTCGAATTCCATAGGTGTAGGATAGGGGTGGTGACAAATACCTTTCTTGCTAAGAAGGAGTGTTAGAAAATGTAACAAGAAAGGCTCAATTTGACTTTAGCCTTAGTCAAATTGAGTAAATCAAATTTCCACATTAGCAAGACAACTTGGAGGTAGTTAACTAGTGTAACATGGCTCTTGTCACTTAGTTAACTCAATAAATTTAAGTTATATGCTTGGAGTTCAGTCATGCATGTTTTGATTGCTAAATTTTAGTAATCTAGTTCTGTTATTTTCAGTTGTACTCAGTTCACTGACCTCTAACAACTACTAGAGTCAGTTGAAGGTCAGTGGTGTAGTGAGATAACACTTTAAATCAGAGATCTATTAGTTAGCTGATCAATCAACCCAAAATAGCTCATGCATGCATGGAATTTGAATTCCTCAGCTAGAATGGAGGAGACAAAGGCTAGTGTAACATGAGTTGTATACACATGTTACAATTTTGGGAGTTGGAATTTTCTCAGATTCACACAAGGAAATAGGAGGCTGGAGGAGAAGAAAATTGGCTAAGTGTTGGCTAGAGGGTCTCATTCAGAAGAGAGAACAATTATTCTTTTGTAGGTTGTGCTCAAATATGGAGCAAGCAATTGTAATAGTTCTCTATTCAACTGATTAATGCAAAGAGGCTTGAGGGTTTTTACTAGTTGGGTTCCCCTATAAATCATTGTGTACTTTTTGTCTATCTTATTTCATGTCTATGCATGTTGTTCTAAATTGTGATTTCTATTCCGCAAATTAGTAGAGTATAATTGTGTCTCTTATTTTTAGTTAGAAATCTTGAGCAGTTACAATTTCTATCAAATTTCTACATTTTAACTCTAGCCAAAACCCCTACCTTCAACTTAAATGAGGGATGGCATAAGGATGCCAAGTCTTGGATGTACCATTGGGGAATAAAGGAGGAGCTCATCTTGTGGAATTCAAATAATATAACAAATGCAATTACTTCCAAAATTTAAGGAGAACTGTGGGAAAATAAAGAGCTACTAGGAAAAAGGAAACTAAGATATTATAAAATGGTGATCAACCTAATCTCGAAACAAACTTATCTTTCTGTCTTGACTAGTGATAAGAATAAAATTAAATTTTTTAAGATAAGAACTAATTCTCATGATTTTCAAAGTGAAACTAAGCATTGGTCAATTCCAATAATGCCATGGCATGAAATAATTTGTCACCTCTACGATCCTAAGAGGGTTGAGGATGAAAATAACTTTCCCTTAGATTGTCCATATTATACTCACATTTGATTTGATTTTCAAAATATTTATCGCACTACTGATGCTTTTGATCTCACTTAGTCAATTTCTTTAACTTAAAAGAAATCATGGGTTGAACTCTTTGATTCTCCCTTTTCAGAGGTTGGATATGTCTTTTGTAGTTGGAGTGTGGTTTTAGTGGCTAACAATTCCTTTGATTGAAGCTAATGCTAAATGCGCTCCTTTTGAAAAACACCACAACTGATTAATAAATTAAGTGAAACCCTAAAGTTTTGAGCTCTAGGCACTTACCTTAGTATTGCTACACATGACCAAAGTGATGAGCAAGAGCGCAAGTGAAAGGTGCTAGATCACATTGGGCATCAACATGTCAGACATTCCTTTGTGTTGCAATTCAACCCCAAACAATCCCAATGATGGGAATGTCAGATTATGATGCATGTATTAGAGTTTTATTGTATACCAGAACTTGTTGTAGGATATTGAAATCCAATGACAAAGAATCGACTGTTATTGGCTTCCATTCAAACACTAAAACAAGGATCCAATAGATTATTGGATCATAATGACATTGTCAGGTCAGAGTGATATCAATTGGCAACAAATAATACATGCTCGGTGACTAATGAATCATTAAACGACAATGTTCTAATGGAGAATTCAACATTATACTCTACTGACGAAACCTTAGAAATAACTCAAATTTTGTATGTTTTTTGCACTATAATGTTTTGCTCCAGTAAAGGGCAAACCCCGAAATTTAATACTGTTAATAAATAATCCCGATATAAAACCCAGGGAATGGTAATATCCCACAACTAAAGAAAACCATTTGCGCTACTTTAATATGAAATCCACATCACACTGAAGCAATAACATATAGAGGATTCAACATTGGGTCTATATATATATATATATATATATATATATATATATATATATATATATATATTGTAATGAAAAGAGGAAGGAAATAGAACTACACATTTGTGCACAGTCTTCCATTTACATACAAAAATGAGATCTCTCACTCCTCTACCTCTGTTTCTCTCTCTCCTCTCTAATCTAATATGTTCAGTTACATACATAAACTCTTTCAATAGAGCTCTCATATAAAAGCCAAAAAACTCAATTTATGTCCTATATTGTCCAACAAAATCCCAAATTTAGCTAGATTATCCCAAAGGTCTTGTTGATGGCTCTCAAATTAGTGCACATCCTCCATCCACTATCCTTCTTTGGACTGAGTACTATAGGGAAAACACATGGACTCAAACATTCCTTGATTCGACCTTTTTCCAATAGCTCCTACACTTGTCTCTTCACTTCATCATTTTCTTGTGGAGTCATTCCCTATGCTACTTTATTTGAAAGACTTGATCTAGGGATTAAGTCTATATGATGATGTTTTCATTGCAACAAACACCCTCCAAAATTTTTCCTACACTTCAATTTTGGAGCCTCCTTATGATTTTACAATATGTCATTCCAAGTTGATCATAGTTGCTTCATGGTCGGTTGATGGTTTGCTAAGTGTTCAAGTGTTCTTCCTGGATTCTAACAATTAAACTCACTTGCTTACACAATCATATATTTTTTATGCATTCATAAGCACACCCTTTCCTAGAAATCCTAGAAGTTCATGTCTATCCTTTGAGGACAGGCATTGCACAATCATGGAAGACAATGCATGTGTAGTCATTGGTAACAATGATTATGCAGTCTTTAATGGTAGACATTGTGCAACTCTCAGAATTGCACAATCTGCTGATGACAATAATTTCGCAGTTGATAGGTAGATTACACTATGCAATCCCTATGGAGCGCTGAGGTATAATTCTAGTTGATAATCTCTCTGACTCTTAGTTTTGAGTGTACCATCATCCTAGTGAGTTTTCTCAACTATTGTTTTTGTGCGCTTTTGCTTTCATAAGTGTCATTTTCACTTTCACGACTGTCGTTTTTAATTTCTTTCACTTTCTCAAGTGTCTCTTTTGCTTTCTTTAGCTTTATCATGTGCTTCTTTCACTTTCTTTAACTTTTGCAAGTGTCTTTTTCACTTATTCTTACAGTCACAAGTTTTGCTTTTGATCATTTTCACTTATGCTTGTGTTGCACTTTGGTGCACCATTAGAAGTAGCTCTAGTGCACTCTTATGCAGTATATTATCTTATATATAATAAGAATATGCAATAGACGCCCACGGGGTTTTGGATTGACGGTGAATGGGTGCACTGTTAAGGCACTCCTTGCGATAGGTCACTGGTTCAAATCCCCCGTGGGTACTTAGGTTAGTCTTAACTAGAAAAAAAAAAAAGAATATGCAATAGACACCTTCCCATAGCTTAGCACATTTTCTGGTTGCAGTCAACACTTGTGTCCTAACTTGTATCCTAAGTGTCGCAAAGCTAGATTTCAACTGCCGCACTTAGAAATAAGTGTCTCTTTGATGTCATTTCAAGGTATGCATGTGGATCTTGTGTATTGTAAATTATATTGGCTTGTGTTTGATGGTATACATATGTGTGAATCTATTTTGGAACTTGTGTATATCATGTGTTCTCTCTTGTTCCATTGATCCAACACTTAACAAAATTTAGGGCTCATCCCTATCCTCACATATTGTGCAAATTACGAGCATTCTTAATATCCAAGAAAGTGATGAGTACTATTCACACTCCTAAGTATACGTAATGAAATCCTTACCTCTCGGACCTATGCATTGTGCACATATTAAGGACAATCTCCTCCAACTGCACATTAAGCAACCTTGGAGGCCAGGCCATCAATCTGGTTGCTTAGCCTTACCCACTGTGCAGTTCATGATCCCTCTTGCCCCAGATTGTCCATTACATAGTGCAGTGGATGGTGGAGCCATCCATGTGTCACTTTCATGCCCAACTGTGCAGTCCCCTAAGCTTCCTCTTCAACTACACAATCCCATTGTTTTGACTTGCCTCAATTTCACATTGCACAGTTCTAGTTGATAGTGCAGCCTCCTCTGGATCGTTGTTGAAGAGAACTACATAATACCTTGATCTTTCCTCTTCTTCACTATGCATTGCGTAGTTATAATGATCAAGCCTCCAACCCTTATTTTCTAGACCTTCCCACTGCACATAAGACCTGTTATGTCCTCCTTTTACTGCGCATTGCATAGTTCCATTTAACATTGAGGACATTGCAACAAAGAACTGCACAATACCCTATCCCTCCCTCCCTCTCTCTCTTGGGAAGCTTTAATCCCTAGGCTCCTAGTCACTGCTTCCTGTGTCTCACACACATGCTTGTCTCTTCCTCTTGCCATAGGACAATGCACATTTCTAGTGCATAGTCTCCCACTTCTTACCTCCTGTAACTGCGCACTATGCCCAAGGAAGCCTTTCTCTCTTATTCCTTGCACATACCATCACATTCAACACCTTCCATAAGTAGGCAAAGGTAGAATAATTGGTTTTCAAACTAATGTTGGCTTGTCATGAGTGGATTTCATTTGTAGGTTTTATCATCTCAACATGGCAAGGTGATGCTTAAGGTAGGTTATCAAGGATAGGTTACAAGAGAGAACTTGCAGAGAAAAAGCACGAAAAGGACCATCATGAAGAACCTGAGGGAATATTGGACCAAGATAAAGAGATGGAAAATCATGTTGACTTGGAAGGTTCCAATACTCATCTAGACCCTTTGGAGGGTGAAGACGAATTACAAGAAAAGATCCGTCATGAAGAAGTAAAAGTCATAATAGCAAAGAGAAGAGCTTGGAATTGATGAAATGAAGCCTTATGTCATCGTTTCTAAGTCATGACTTCTCAAATTTTCATTACAAAGTCATATGTGTCAATTTATTTTTCCACATCACTTTTGGAATGCACTTATGTAATTTAAAAAAAAATGAGAAAATGTAAAATGTGTGGAAACCCAAGGGTCCCACATGGAATGTGAAAAGACACTAGAAAGTTCTAAAGTCATGTAGAAGCTCAAAGATCATATAGGAATTCGAAAAGTCATAGTAGAATCTCAAGAGTGATGAGGGAGGTCAAGAGTCACATGGAAGGTGGAGATTCACCTCATTTGTTATAAATACACCCTCATAGATCAAGAGAAAGGACTTTGGATTTTTCACCTTGGCTTCTCTAGCTTCACATAGGAGAGAAGATATTTCTTTGGAGAAGCAAGTAGTGACTTAATGTTCCACTATTGGGGCTAGAGTGGAAACATTGTAATTTTGTATCTTAGGACTTTCACTTAAATGATTGTGAGACTTTCATGCATATGTCATGAATGATTCTGAGACTTCTCTTTCATTATTTGCGTTGTATGTTTATGTTAATAATGTATTAGCTTTCGAATGCCCTCCTCCAATGATCTAGGCTCATCAAATTCAATCATGTCTTTGAATGAAAACCGTAGTCCACTAATGAATCTCTGAATATTAGCCTTCTCCTCATCGAGGTAAGGCACATACCTCAACAGTTCCAAGAATTTACTAGTGTACTCATCATCTGTCATGGACTCCATCTTTAGTTCATAGAACTCCTTTCCCCTGCCACCGAAATATCTCTTCAACAGATACTTCTTCTTGAATAACCGCTCAAATTCACTCTAAGTCAGATCTTCCTCATCTATATATATGAAATTCTTCACATTTTCCCACTAGATGTTTGCTTTACCTTTAAGACTGAAAGTAGCCACTCTAGCTTTCATGTTCTCTAAATAGTCATGCAACCTGAAGAATTTCTTCATACCAAGCAACCATGCCTCTACATCTTGTGATCTATTTATCTCTCCATCAAAAGTAGGTGGCTTCACTTTCTTAAATTCATCTGGAAAATACCCCCTATCACTGCTCCTGTAGGGGTGATACCGATGACAATCATAGTGCCTATCTGAATTAGAACTAGAATCATACCTATGTCTATCCCTTCTCCTCTCTAGAGTGTCCAAAAATATTCCATCTCTAACTATATCATATCTATTTGATTGACGACCACCATGTGATCTACTACCATACGCCCCATTAGTTTAATCTTCCTACTCATCACTGATCCGTAGTGGTCCTTGTCACTGCAAATCTGACAAACTCTGAAGTATTACTACATTTTCCTTTGCTAACTTTTCCTGTGACTATATGATTCTATCATTATCTGCCTTACAACTCCTTGTCTTCTCCTTTAGGCTTCTCAATGTCACTACCAAGTCAGAAGAGTTCCCAACACCATACTACTCTTCATATTCATAGGGAGAATCTTTGTAGTCAACCATCTTGCTAGCCATTTGGTATTTCTTCCTACAAGGCATAATATGTCAGATAAACCAAATCAAAATAAGCCAACGTACCTTAGTATAGCTCAAGGAGGATACTTGTCTGCAAGATTACCAAATCAGTGTGATACATGTATAACATAATCATAACAATATATAGACAAATGCAAGTAAATGTATCAACTCATAAACATTACTCTAACTAGGATCCAATCATCAATGCAAGGCCATATCAACAATTCATGCTATGAACTCATGCATGATTACAACCATTACTCCATTGTACCAATTTCCACATGCAACCAATAGTATGCATAAGCAATGCCAAACCAACTACCAATACACATAACCACATGTAGTTGAAAATAATCAATCAGTTCTAGTAATCAACCTATAGGGCTAATGCATGTAATCAAAATACTAAAAAATGTAACCTAACATACAAGGATGTAAGTAGGTGCCATGAAATCAACATGTAAGAGAAATATAATCCATACTCAGTCAGCCACATACTCATTTCAAATACATTTCATGAAATCAATAATAAATTCTCTATGATAACCATACTACAACCCTAATCTGACATCAAGCAATTGCAATAAGTATATAAGTGTAATATACACACATGTAATTGACATGCATGCATGATCAACACATAACCCATCCAGTCTGAGGGGTGAACCATGCTCTGATACCACTCTGTAACACCATCCTCCCACATCTACCCAAGCAACCGACCAGCCGGGGTAAACATGTGACGAGAGGCCACTATTATATAATTCGACCTCCTAAGTCACCTTAAGGAAGTGGAACAAACAGAAACACACCATACAAACATACACCATCATCAACATAACCCTCAGAGGATAAGTCAGCCACTCAGACAGCCTGTCCCTAGGTCCCACTGTTGTTTTAGGTCTCTTGGGCCATGGTCTCTCTCATGCTATGGGAAAGGGAGTGACTAGCAACCTAAATTTTCTCTCACAGGCCTGTCTTCCAATGACTCTGGACTAGAATTGTTAGTGTTGTGCCAATGACTTCGGGATTTGAGCCACTGTTTTAGGCCTAGAGCCCAGGTCACTGCCCATAACTGATCCATCTCTTCAAATTAGTAAAGTAGCAGGGAAGTGAAAGCACTAAAGAAAATACTTGATCAAGACCTTGAATGGACCCCTACTAGCCATGACAACAATTTTTTCAAACATATCATCGACATGTAATCGACATGTGTAAATAACATAGTTATGTATAGGGATCTCATACTTATTTGAGAATTGCTATGAACCATTTTTCCCTCATGCCATTTGCTACATTATCATCTATTAGGTCATAGGCACATTATCCATTCACAAACAAGTAAAAACATGCTGAGAGCCATGCATAGCTGTTGTCATAAAATGTGCATATAATCAACATAACAAGAACAAAAATACAATAAACATATCATCCATAAAACCCATAAATACATTAGTACCTTTACACATAAAAATCAAGGGAATATATTTCTCATTAATGAATGAAATGAACCAATCAGAGATGGGACTACCACGTTCCACCTGACCATAGAATGGCTGAGCCAAATCTCTCTTCAACCATTAACCCCCATGTCATGTTCCAAGCATGAATGTGAGATCTCATAAAACACATCAACCAAAACTCATTCAGGGCTTCCAGAGGCCATCCACCTCAACCAATCAAACAATGATTCCACCTCATGGCCAGACTGTTGAAAATGGCAATAACAAATGCTAAAAATAGCATTGCTATAAATAGCATTTTAGGTACCAGTGTTGGACATAGCAACAAGGAATGAAAAATGGAAGTGCTAAAAATAACATTGCTAAAAATAGCATTTTGGGTTAGATTCCAATTTTAGTGAGTCCCTGAACTAAAATTGAGAAGTAAAATTCGAATTTGATCTTAGCAGCGATTTGTAAAATAATTAATTAATTCATCTTGAGTTAATTAGTTGTAGAAAATCAAACATGAAGTCTATGTGGGGACATGCAACAGTTTCTCCATTAATTGAGGAATTTATCCATCGGTTAAAGAGATAAGGATGAGTTGTAATATTGATTTGTAATTAGTTGGCTCAGTTAACTAAGTCAAGTCCAGTTAGATTAATTCAAATAGTTTGTTGAATTAATTGTGAGTTCAGTTAGTTAATGCATGCATGCATGTAATTGTTGCACTTCAGATAACTGAATATTCTCTCATAAATAACTCATGCATGTCAGTTCAGTCAGAGACCCAATTGAGATTAGAGGAAGGGACAATGTACTATTAGTTGGAGGATTTTTCCTATATATGAAACTCATCCATGCAGAAGGAATTACCTCCTTCAGGTTTGTGCAGTTATTTCTAAGCCAAGCGAGTAGTGTGAGGTGGGAATTCACACAAATGGAAGCACTTGACCCCAGGAAAAATTGCGCAAGGAAATAGGAGGCTTGGAGGGAAGAGGAAAAGGTTGTGAGAGACTTTGAATGTCTATGAGCAGTATTGTTTGATTGCAGAGAGAGCAGGATAGCTTGTGAGGTGATTCTTTTTGTAATCTAAACATATTTCCACTTGTATGATAATACAGAGATTGGGGTTTTATGCTGAGGCTTTCCCGGGGTTATTTCTTATGTGTTATGTGCGATTGATTTCTCATTCTGAGTTATATGTGTTCTCATTGATCTTGCTCATATTCGATTAAGCTTCCGCAAAGTTTGTTGTAGAAGTAGATCTTGTATTTTGCTTTAGTATATTGCATAATCTGTTGATTTACAGTGGGAATTTCTACATGGTATCAGAGAAAAGGTGATCAAAGTGAAGAATAGTATACAAGAAGGGAGAAGTTCAATGTTTGAGGTTCCTGAATATAGAAATCGAGTTCTTATCACATATCAATTTCACCAATGGCGTTCAACGGTTTAAGACTCGAGTATCCCCTTGATGGCAGCTCGAATTATATAGCCTGGAAGGATCGCATGGAAGCAGTATTAGAGGACAACGGTCTAAAGGACTTCATTGATCAAGAAGTCCCCAAGCTGGCAGCAGCTAATGCTATAGAATTGGTGGAATGGAAGAAATGTGTGGCTAGAGCAAGGAGAATCCTCCTAGAGGGAGTTCGAGACCACATTGTCTCGAGCCCCCATGAGAAGGAGACACAATTTTCGATGTGGAAAACATTGAAAGATCTATATAAGAACAACAACAATCAAAGGAAGTTGGTGCTGAAAGACAAGTTTCGGAAAATCAAGTGTGAAAAGGGTGACACGATCTCTACATATCTGAACAAGCTCACTACCTGCAGGGATGAGCTTGGAAGTGTAGGGATCACGACTGCTGATGATGACATGGTGAGTCTTGCACTCCTCGGTCTTCCTAAGAGCTGGCATAACTACCAAGACTCGATAAATGGAAGAGAGAAACTACCATATTGGGAACGACTTTGGTCAGATCTGATGTAAGAGGAGATAAGAAGAAGCACCAGAGATGGTTCTTCATCCAAGGAGGATGAAGAAAACTGCGCCTTAGCGAGTAAGGCGAAGAAAGGGAAGGAGAAGGATTCTCATCCCAAATTGAGTTCTTCCTATGGTGGGAAGAAGTTTGACAAATCGAAAGTGCGATGCTTTCATCGTCATGAGGTGGGCCATTTTGCTACAAATTGTCCACTGAAGAAATCCAAGATGGGATCCAAGGATGGATCTGAAGGTGAGGCATTAGCCTCACAGTTTGAGTTGGATTTCACCCTCTTCGCATGCATGGTTTCATCCATGGTGGGATGTGGTTGGTTTCTTGACAGTGGGGCTTCTTTCCACATGACCGACGACAAGAGTTTGTTCAGTACCTTGGAGGAGAAACATCTCTAGATACTCATAGCAATGGGTGATGATGAAAAGTATAGTGTCTCAGGTGTAGGCGCGCTTGTTTTTTAGAGGAAGCATGGAGCTCACATTATCTTGACTGATGTCAAGTATGTACCAGGAGTGAAGAAAAATTTGGTGTTGATCGTTGTTGAAAATAACAACAAAAAATGTTAAAAATAGCACTGCTATAAATAGCAGTTCGGGTACCAGTGTTGGACATAGAAACAAGGAATGAAAAATGGAAGTGCTAAAAATATCATTGTTGTAAATAGTATTTTAGGATAGGTTCCAATTTTAGTTAGTCCCTGAACTAAAATTGAGAAGTAAAATTCGAATTTGATCTTAGTAGTTGTTTGTAAAATAATTAATTAATTCATCTTGAGTTAATTAGTTGTAGAAAATCAAACATGAAGTCTATGTGGGGACATGCAACAATTTCTCCATTGATTGAGGAATTTATCCATCAGTTAAAGAGATAAGGATGAGTTGTAATTAGTTAGCTCAGTTATCTGAGTTAAGTCCAGTTAGATTAGTTTAAATAGTTTGTTGAACTAATTGTGAGTTCAGTTAGTTAATGCATGCATGCATGTAACTGCTGCACTTCAAATAACTGAATATTCTCTCATAAATAACTCATGCATGTCAGTTCAGTTAGAGACCCAGTTGAGATCAGAGGAAGGGACAGTGTATTACCAGTTGGAGGGATTTTCCTATATAGGAAACTCATCCATGTAGAAGGAATTATCTCCTTTAGGATTGCACAGTTAATTCAGAGGTTAGTGAGCAGTGTGTGAGGTAATTACACACAAGTGGCAACATTGGACCCCAAGAGAAACTGCGCAAGGAAATAGGAGGCTTGGAGGGTAGAGGAGAAGGTTTATGAGAAGCCTTTGACTATCTATGAGCATTAGAGGGATTGTACTGAGAGCTAGATAGCTTGTGAGCTAAAGCTTTGTGTAATCAAGACATGTTTCCACTTGTATGATAATACAAAGATTAGGGTTTTAGGCTGAGGCTTTCCCCGGGTTATTTCTTCTATGTTATGTGTGATTGATTTATCATTCTCAGTTATATGCATTCTCATTGATCTTGCTCAATTCGATTAAGCTTCCGCAAAGTTTGTTGTAGAAGTAGATCTTGTATTTTGCTTTAGTCTATTGCATAATCTGTTGATCTATAGTGGGAACTTCTACATGGTATCGGAGCAAAGGTGATCAAGGCAAAGAACATATACAAGAAGGGAGAAGTTCGAAGTTTGGGGTTCTTGAATATAGAAATCGAGTTCTTAGCACATCTCGATTTCACCAATGGCGTTCAGTGGTTTAAGACTTGAGTATGCCCTTGATGGCAACTTGAATTATATAGCTTGGAAGGATCACATGGAAGAAGTATTAGAGGATAACGGTTTAAAGGACTTCATTGATCAAGAAGTCACCAAGCCGACTGATGCTACTCAATTGGCGGAATGGAAGAAATGCGTCGCTAGAGCAAGGAGAATCCTTTTGGAGGGAGTTCGAGACCACATAGTCTCGAGTCTCCATGTGAAGGATACATCGTTTTCGATGTGGAAAACATTGAAATATCTATATCAGAACAGCAGCGATCAGAGGAAGGTGGCACTGAAAGACAAGCTTCGGAAAATCAAGTGTGAAAAGAGCGACACGATCTCTACATATCTGAACAAGCTCACCACCTACAGGGATGAGCTTGGAAGTGTAGGGATCACGACCACTGATGATGACATGGTGAGTCTTGCACTCCTCGGTCTTCCTAAGAGCTGGCATAGCTACCAAGACTCGGTTAATGGAAGAGAAAAGCTGCCAGATTGGGAACAACTTTGGTCGGATCTTATGCAGGAGGAAATAAGAAGAAGCACCAGAGATGGATCCTCATAGAAGTAAGATGATGAGGAAAATCTAGCCTCAGTGAATAAGGCGAGGAAAGGGAAAGGGAAGGCGTCCCATCCCAAATCTGATTCTTCCCATGGTGGGAAGAAGTTTGACAAATCGAAAGTGCGATGCTTTCGTTGTCATGAGGTGGGCCATTTTGCTACAAATTGTCCACTGAAAAAATCCAACAAGGGATCCATGGAAGGATCAAAAGGTGAGGCACTTGCCTCGCAGTTTGAGTTGGATTTCACACTCTTTGCATGCATGGTTTCATTCATGGTGGGATGTGGTTGGTTTCTTGACAGTGGAGCTTCTTTCCACATGACCGGTGACAAGGGTTTGTTCAGTACCTTGGAGGAGAAAGATCTCCAGATACTCATAGCAATGGGTAATGATGAGAAGTATAGTATCTTAGGTGTAGGCACAGTTGTTTTTCATAGGGAGCATGGAGCTCGCATTACCTTGCCCGATGTCAAGTATGTACCAGGACTGAGGAAAAATTTGGTGTCGATCGCAATGCTGGAAGACAAAGGCTATGATGTAGTCTTCAGTAAGGGAAAGGTTTTCCTTTGACACATCACCATGAGACAGGTGAAGCAAATCGATTCACGAGTCAAGACCCTGTAGGCTCTTGAGGTTCAAGATGCATGCAAAGCCTTGAGGAGCAAGGCAACTAATGGAGACTTGGTGGTTGAGAGGGAGATTAAATTACCTTTAAACATGCAGTGCCAGAAGAAGTCTCAGACAATTGTGGAGGAGCCACAATTGGTGAAGCAGCCTCAGGGGGTTGTGGAGCAGCCACAACTTGAGAAGCTAAGAGGAGATCAAGTAGAGACATCTACTCATGCAAAGACCTCCAGTAGGGGGAAATTTCGAGCCAAGTGGGTAGAGGGATCACATGCATCCATACCTCCAGGTCGGAGGTGGGGCGATGTGGAGTGACAGTCCCAAGAAGGCTGGAATAGGGGCAAGATCATTGAGGTACCCAACCTATTTGATTAGACCTTAGTACGGGAGCCCCGATGAGGAGTAGCAGGACTGGCTGAGTGGGTAGAGGCAAATGCGGATGTAGCGGTAGAGAGAGCTACAGTGCAAGAATCCCAAGACAGTGCAGAGCTAATAGGCTGCAACAATGCGAGAGGCACAAGAGTGTTGTACCAGTGCAGGATGGCACAGAGAGGTGTGCAATGGTGCGATATGCATGGAGTGTTGTAGCAGCTCAGAGGTCAGAGAGGGAGCACTTGTCAGTGGCAGATGGAGCTTCAACATCAGAGGATGTTTCTAGCCCAACAGGGAGGTCAGTTAGGAGATTTTTTGTTTCTAGAGTTGTTGGAGCAACAACACTTGGGAGAAGTGTTGCATGCAGAACATTCCAAAGGTTTAGGATCGGGTTCGAGTTGAATGCCTTTCTTGTTGAGAGTGAGTGTTGAAAATAGAAACAAGAAATGCTAAAAATAGCACTACTATAAATAACAGTTTGGGTACCAGTGTTGGACATAGCAACAAATGGAAGTGCTAAAAATAGAATTGATATAAATAGTATTTCGACATAGATTCCAATTTTAGTTAATCCCTGAACTAAAATTGAGAAGTAAAATTGGAATTTGATCTTAGCAGTTGTTTGTAAAATAATTAATTAATTCATCTTGAGTTAATTAGTTGTAGAAAATCAAACATGAAGTTTATGTGGGGACATGCAACAGTTTCTTCATTGATTGAGGAATTTATCCATCAGTTAAAGAGATAAGGATGAGTTGTAATTAGTTAGCTCAGTTATCTAAGTTAAGTCCAGTTATATTAGTTCAAATAGTTTGTTGAACTAATTGTGAGTTCAGTTAATTAATGCATGCATGCATGTAATTGTTGCACTTCAAATAACTGAATATTCTCTCATAAATAACTCATGCATGTCAGTTCAGTCAAAGCCCTGGTTGAGATTAGAGGAAGGGACAATGTACTATCAGTTGGAGGGTTTTTCCTATATAGGAAACTCATCCATGCAGAATGAATTATCTCCTTCAGGATTGCACAGTTAATTCAGAGGTTAGTGAGCAGTGTGTGAGGTAATTACACACAGGTGGCAACATTGGACCCCAGGAGAAACTGCGCAAGGAAATAGGAGGCTTGGAGGGCAGAGGAGAAGGTTTGTGAGAAGCCTTTGACTGTCTATGAGCAATAGAGGGATTGTACTAAGAGCTAGATAGCTTTTGAGCTAAAGCTTTGTGTAATCCAGACATATTTCCACTTGTATGATAATATAGAGATTGGGGTTTTAGGCTGAGGCTTTCCCTGGGTTATTTCTTCTATGTTATGTGTGATTTATTTCTCATTCTCAGTTATATGTGTTCTCATTGATCTTGCTCAATTCGATTAAGCTTCCGCAAAGTTTGTTGTAGAAGTAGATCTTGTATTTTTCTTTAGTCTATTGCATAATTTGTTGATCTACAGTGGGAATTTCTACAATCGTAATGCTGGAAGACAAATAGCTCATATAAATATACAACAAATAACAATAAGTTATAGATACACATTCTTGGTTACAAAAACCAAATGGATGTAACATAAATGCCCAAAATGCATTGATACATGTATATAATAATATAAAGAGTTTATAGTATACACATGCATGGAGAATAGGAAAAAACTCATAAACTAACACAGTCTAAAACCTTGTAGTTATTCAGCACACTATAGTTTAAATAAAGAAAACATAAAACTTATTTTTCCCATAAATAAAGAAGGAAAATCTCAATTCCAACTATACATGTTTTGACCGCAAATTATATAACAAAGCTAAAGAAAACCATAAGAATATATATATATATATATATATATATATATATATATATATATATATATATATATATATATATATTTATAATAACCATAAGAAAATAAAATGCAATTAATGTTCTCAAAAAGAAAGAATGGAAGTTATGACATATCTCAAAATTACGAGTAAGAAATTTGAATTTAATAGAAGGGGTAAGCTAATTATTATAGAATTTTGTCCACTATGGGAATTTTCCTATATTAAAACCCTCCAGACATAGATATAACAAATGAAATTATAATTATGGCCAATTAAGGCCCTCTTAGTACAAACCATAAACACAAATAATTTTCATGCGAACCACAAACAAGTTGAAGCCTAATAATGACATCAAAAACTTATAAAGGATAAAGGAAAATAAGCATTTGTATTATAAGTATCCGACTTTGCAAGAAGCTTGGAATAAAACCCAAGCACAATTGAGAACTAACCTGTGGAAAAACAAGACAGAATTCTTTAGTCCAACCTTCAATTTTTTTATAAATTATCACAAGGACATGTAAAAGAATATAAATGACAACGAAAATTGTCAACTTTGATAAGGAAGGATGAAGTCCTCACTTCAACACCTTGCTACAAAAGAAAGAATGCCTCAGTATCTAAATTATAATTTAAAAAAAAAACCCATCTAAAAATAATAGAGTTAGGGTTTTGAAATTATAGTTTAGGAAGCCATGAGGGAGGCATAGCATAGTCAAATCCTTGGTTCATCATGACTAGAACTTCAAAGAAGAGCTAGGGTTTGAACTAAAAGTATATCAATCAAACCATTAGTGAATGGAATCCATGAAAAAAATTGTCAAGAAGCAAAAAACTATATAAAGCCATGAAGAAATAAAGAATTAGAGTTTTATAAGGTGAAATAGGACTTGGTGTGTGTGTTTTTTCTTGTCTAGTATGCACATCCATTCTGGACAGAATTTAAAAGCGAGACAATCAAAATCATGATGGTAACTCTCTCAAATATAGGGAAAAACCCTCATTCTTCACCAAATCTAGCATGAGGTTGCAGAGCTTAGCTCTTAATTAGACTGAACACCAAATGAGACTAAATAGTTATGCTAACGAAATCAAACCAATGATCATAGTCAATTAACCCCTAGTCGATCATCATCGTCAATAGAGATAGTTGTTTAGGGTTCAATCTGGCATAGTGAGCCCCTCATCCATATAAAGGCATCATGTGAGTTGAATTACATGGGGCGTCCATAGATGAATATGGTGCCATGGAGGCCCCATGTCTAGAACATTCATTGCACAACCTTATAAACAATTCCAACAGAAAGATACAACACTCAGGATGGATACATTTTTATATACATGTATATATATAACTCACAGACCTTGGAGGCATAGGCAAAGAAAATTTTAAGGATAGAAATTTATATTAAAGTTTAGAAACTTTGGAAAATATTACTAGTGCCTAATATGTCATTTGTAAAATGCTTGGTGATATTTTTGTAAAAATATTCAAATTTATAATAATTTATATAGCCTCTATAAAATTAGCCCACCTATGAATATTAGCCCCTAACTTTTTTCCTAGACATAGAATGGAACACTATCACTACCATATAATAAGTGTTTGTATAATAATATGGGGAAATTGGATTGTAATGCATATATATATATAGATAAAAAAAAACCCTAAAATTGTATAACAAGATAATACAGAAACAACCTCAAACCATGAAAGAATAATAAAAAACAATATAATGCTACATGATGCCAGAAATATATAAAGTAAGTAAAAAATCTATAAAATGTTTTACTTTTGCAAAATAAAATGGTCAAAAAAATTAACCTATTAAATAATAATGCATGTACCATTAAAAAAATATTATGCAATTCATGATAATACATTACTTATTATATTAAAAAAAAAGAAAGAAAAAGAAGAAGAAGTTTGGTATAACAAAACAAAACCTATTAAATTTTAAATAAAAATAAAAAATTGGTATAACGAAACAAAACCTATTAAATTTTTGAGATGAGAATTAATGGTTAAGTTACACCATTCTTTTAAAATAATGTGACCGATATTTAATTTAGAAAATATAACTAACAAAGAAAAAGATCAATTCTCCTTTTAGAACCTATAATCTTTAGACCTCTAGATTGATTAAGTATACATGTGCGTCCATGCAGCGGTCACATTTATGAAGATCGTATATCAAAATCATGAGTAGTAAAGAACATTATATAAGAAAATAAAAGGAAGGCGGTCCTAAAAATAGACTTAGGACATAGAAATATATTTATACTAGACCAAAGAAATAACTAGATTTGACTTCTTCACGGTAGACATGTAGACATGCTAAGCATAAGGCTGTAAAACCAGCACGCGAGATTAGAACATTGACCTTTGGTTAGGATGTTAGGTGATAAGGGTTACCTACCTTCTAAATGGTGTCTCGCAGGTAGATGGGACTTGAGCATTGACCTTTGGCTAGGATGCCTTTGGCTAGGATGTTAGGTGGTAAGGGTTACCTACCTTCTAAATGGTGTCGGGCAGGTAGATGGGACTTGAAAACTTGATTGTGCAACAGATGAAGGTGTGGATTGATTTATTCTGCTGGGGTACCTGAACTCTCATATGCTACTAAAATGAGTATCTTATTAAATAATCGGTAGTATTTCCATTATAAGGCCATTCACTTTATCATTAAAGTCTCAATACATATTAAGGTTGTTGATGTGTATCAAGACTATTCACTTTACCATTGAAATCTCAATACACATCAAGGCTATTAATGTGTATCAATTTTAGTGGGAGAGTGAGGCTATTAATGTGTATCAATTTTAGTGAGAGAGTGGCCGCCATACAATGTAAGTTGTAGACCTAATGAGTGTGTGTAATGGATTTGTCAATAAGATTTGATTGGCTAAGTATCTCATTTTAATGTAGGTTAAATTAAATCATAAATAATAGTATTTCACTTTATTGTAGTTTGATTAAATTATAAATAGTAAAGATACTAAAAAAATTGGCCAATTATTGAGAGTCTAGTTTTATAGATTATATTCCACATGAATACTATGCGCCAATGCCACAAGTTTTCATAAATTTGGAGCTCCAAAACCCTTGGTAAATTGACAAGATCAAGTTAACCTAAACTATCCAAATAATCCCCCTATTACATACCTAGTAGCACAACTATATAAATTAAATGGTTGATAATAGGTATCAATCCATGATAAGCATCAAAACACTTAGTCCATGATACATCTCATAAAAATAACTAAATTATTATTATTATTATTATTATTCATGATAAAAAATACGTAATACATTTTAAAATACATGTAACAATATTCTTAAATATGGACACTGATCTCAACTTTAGCATGGAATTTCTTAACTTCTAAATAGCATTTGTTACAATACCATAGGCCAATACCATGGCTTACCAATACCACATACCCACTATGACATATGTTGATATGACAATTTTTTAATTAATTAACTTGAAATAAATTAATAAAAAAACATAGCTAACTTGTATATAAATATTAACCCTTCATTTGTGAATACTACTAGCATAAATCCATCTTACTCTGGATTTACCAAAAACCTAGGGGATCAAATCTCTTGAGGTGCAACCTCTTTTGGAGTGAAAATAGATTTGATCCCTCTATGTACTTAGTAGATTAAAAATTAAGATAAATTTATTTTGGTATTATGATTAAGCCTTGTAAACAAAAAACAATTTACATTTACTAGTCTCATTTTTTTGCTCAATTTAAATGAGAGCTACTCTCATTTTACTCAACTCTAAAAAAACATATCAAGTGATGAGAGCTACTCTCATTTTACTCAACTCTAAAAAAAAAAAAAAAAAAAAAACATATAAACCTGATATGCTATCTACTTATATTTTTTAAATTTTGTGTAGTGATTTGTGATTTTAAGTAATTTTTTTTAATTTTATATTTTTTTTTATATAAAGTATTTATTTTCAAATATAATAGTGAAAAGTTGTCGTATGTATGGTTTTTCTATACTATTTAAAACTATTAAATGTTGATGGAACTATTTTTAATTACTAAATATTGATTAAATGATTATTCTTTTCAATACTTTTATTTTGTACGGTGATTCTTTAATATTTATTATATATGGTTTTTTAATATCAACAAAAATTACTAAATAGTAATAATTTTTTTTAAATGCTATTAAGGTTATTGATTAAACTTTTATTCTTTTAAATGCATTTATGGCCGGTTTTATATATTTTTTTAAAATGCTTATATCAACGGTTATAGTTAAAAAACAACCAAAAAAAAAGTTTTATCGCTATATAATCTTATTACAAGGTATAGCGTTGGGCACCCGTGTTAGTTTTATCTATACGTTTCTCTAAGCACACGTTGACATTGTTGGCAGATTCTCATTGTATGCTTGCACGTTGTAGATCTTCACCCAGATACTCCCATCATAACTATGCATTCCGAAAGATGAATTGCATGTGATAGTGATGTAGAGTATTCAACTCAACAATATTATTGTATTTTAGTAGATATAGGGAGTCTTGTATTTTAAGGAAGTTGGTTTCTTAAGTGTTGAATCAATGTAATTACTTAGGTTTTGAGTGATTTTAATGAAATAGGAATTAATTAAGTATTGTGAAGCATATTGTAAATGTTCTCGAATGTAAGAGAACATGAAAGAATCAGGATAGTTGAGAGATTGAGAGATTTGAGAATTAATTGTAAATCTTAAATTAGGAGCGAGTTCATGATTTTGTGGATTAGAGAGTATCCTTAGAGATAAAGAAGAGATTTTAGGGTTTTCTTGAGAAGGGTATGGATCTAAACGAGAAATTGGTTGTAGGATCTTTTTGTATAAATGTAAACCTAAAAGGCATAGTCAGAGGTTAGCTAGTTAGTCAAGTCAAGTTAGTAGTTAGAGGTTTGATTGTAAACCTACTGCCAGATTGTGAAACAGAGGCCACTGATATTGGAAACCAGGCCTGAGAGAAGAAACTGTGTAAATATCTGTTTATTAATACAAACAACTCGATTCTGAGTTTATGTGTGTGTATGGAGTAATTTAGTTATAATCTGTATGTGAACTAGAGCAAATTCTATGTAACAGAAGTTGCATGTGTAGAATCAGAGGAAAAATACAGAGAAGAGTAACAGAGAGGTATGACGGTTTTGTACACACCGACAGTACAGGAGGAAGCCTTTAAGGTTACAGTGAAGGTGAAGGAAGCATAAAGGTGCGAGCAGAGTTACGAAGGAAATCGTGATGCAAAACAGCTAAAGACCAGAACCTTGGAAGAAACCCGAAACCACAGGGACACTAAGAAATGGCCTAAACGCAAAGTAGGCAGAAAAGAACGAGAACCGTCAGATCTTTTAGGTCAACAGATATGAATGGCAGAAGAAGAATGGTGGAGGACTAGACCATGGGGATAAGAGAGCGCGGAAATTCTTGATCGCGGTTGAAGGCCTACAATCGATCTTAGCCATCGATCACAAATTCAAATGCTTATGTCGAAGTCAACTACAGGGGTTGAGCGTTTGGTATCCACGTGATAGTTGAAGGGTCGTAGACCATTGCATCACTGTTGATGCAGACCATTGGATTAATATCGCATTGCATCATTCAGGAGTGAATGAACCTTGGCCGGGAGAAATTGCAATATGCGATGCGCAATGATTGGGTGGATCAACGACTGTCGGATTGAATGGTAAGATCAACGACGTAGAATGAAGCGCCTGTGCAAAAAGGGGAAGTCAACGTGGGACCGGTTGCTGTTCAAATACCAGTTGTTGTTCAATTACTGTTCAATTGTTGTTCAGTTGCTGTTCAGTTGTTGTTTAGTTGTTGTTCAATCGTTGTTCAGTTGTTGTTCAATTGTTGTTCAGTGGTTGTTCAATTGATGTTCAGTTGTTGTTCAATTGTTGTTCAATGGCTGTTCAATTGCCGTTCAGTTGCTGTTTAATTTATGTTCAATTACTGAGTGGATCCGAGAAGTTTATCAACGCGAGTTAAAGTTATTTGAGTTCCAGAGGACGAGTGGAGATCACGTGACAACCGTTGATCTGATGGAATGAAATTGATGGTGGAGATTGAACCGATAAAGGTGGGCCTCGAAAAACGTGTCAAGGCCATGGAAAAAGTGGAAAGGTAAGGTTAACGCAGTTTATGTATATTTCTATTATATGAGGTTATTATAGAAATAAAGCGGATTAAGGGCAATTAACCGTGGTATGATTAGTGTTAAGTAAATCTGAGACCGTGATAAGAGGGTATGGTTAATATGCGCGGATTTAAGAATTAACCAAAGTTTATGAGGGTTGAATAAAATTCCGCATGAGATTTTATTAAGGGGCCTTAAAACGTAATTTATGAAGCGTTGACTAGGCAAGGAGATTAAAATTCCTAGGACAGATGAGATATTGTATTTTATATGCATACTGTGGGTATTGTCGGCTTAGCCCGCCACCATTTTGGTATCAGAGCAGAATTGTGGTTGAGACATTTGGTAAAGCAGCGCAAAAAAATCCTGTGTGAAAATTTCATTGAGAAAATTTAGAACAAAGTTATGTGTTAAGATGTGTATGCAGGCAAGAGGAGATCAGATTATAATCTGACAAACAGTAGGCACGCAGAGATAAAGTATAGCAGAATATTGGGAGAACTTGCAGATGCAAGGAAACAGAGGACAATCCATTCAAAGTGTAGGTGAATGGTAGAACAAGATCATACAGAGGTATTGTTGCAGCTCACAAAGGCAATTCCATAGAGGATGTGGGTAGAATTTATAAGGGATAAAAGAAGCGGGTAAAAGTTTTTGAATGAAAGCAGAATGTGGCAGAACCTTGAAGAATTCCAACAGAGGTTGGATAAAGACGACAATTGTGTTCTTAGAAGATGCAGATGAGCTGAACCCTAGAAGGAGCAGAGATAAGTGCTCAAAGGA
Source organism: Pinus tabuliformis (assembly GCA_031772625.1). NCBI lineage: Eukaryota > Viridiplantae > Streptophyta > Pinopsida > Pinales > Pinaceae > Pinus > Pinus tabuliformis. The sequence continues at coordinate 132,334,348 of CM062811.1, read as the reverse complement.
GGTTCCAGAGATAGCGAACCAAGAGCTTGCCAAAAGACCAAGTATAGAGGAAAGCTTGGTGAGGTAAGTGGCAGTAGGGAGAAATTGTTGTTGCAGAGGATTTAATGCAACTCATAGTGAATGAGTGAGGAACTCATAGAGATGGAGAAGAAGATGACTACTGATAGTCATAGTGGAGGTTCTGAGGGAAACCACAGTAGAAGAAAAGTGAAGAAGGAGAATGCCAAGGCAAATGGCAAGAGGATGAGTCAAGTAGAGTTTGACAAGGAGATGACTGAGATGAGAGAAGAACTCGAAGTGTTAACAATGCTGCTAGAGGAAAGCCAAAGACTAGGTTGGGTATTAAAGAAGAAGCCAGTGAAGTGGCATAAGTTACAAAGAATGCTACAACAGAAGCAAGTAAAGTGGCTGATGGAAAAACTCAGAGAAGCTGAGTTGGAAATGGAAGTGTCCATTTGTGAACCAGAGCAAGGTGAAGTTCTGGGTGAAGATGAAGACTTGAAGACTGAAACTTCAAGTGAGACCAAAGGGTCACATGATTTTAAATTTGATAATTTGTGTATGTTTGTAGGTGAAACATGTGAAGAAGGACAATTTGCTGATATTGTCGTAAAGAAGGAAGAAGACAGGCAGAATCTAAATTTTGTTCTGAAAGAAGAAGTAGAGAAGGATATCAAGCAATCAAGTGAAGGACTTGATGAGATTGAAGAGAAGACCATTGAAATATTTCTGCGTCATGTAAAGGACTTGGAACAACAGGAGGACTTGGTGATTGAATCATCAAATGAGATCATGAGGTCTTGTGGTTTTACAACTGACAAGTTGTGTGTGAATGCAGGTATTGCAGAAGACAAACCATCTTATGGAACTGTCTTGAATGAAGCTGAAATTTTCCAAGTAAAGTATGATGATGACTGTCTTTCAAATGAAGATCAAGTTGAGTTATTACAATAGAAGGAGTTCATAAATTCCTTGCTTAGTGGAAGAAATATCTTCAGTAGAGATGAGACAGTTATGTCTTATGATAAGGAATTTGCTATTGATGAGGACAAAGAGGAATTGATTTTCTTAAATGGCCAAAGGGAGAGTGATGGACAAACATCTAAACCTATCACAGAAATGGAGGATCAGAATTTTATTCTAATCCAAAATGAAGAAGTAGTGTCAACAAGAAGTTATACTTGTGACAAAGAAGAATATAGTGAGGATTGTACAGAGCTTTTAGGAGAAATTCCAAGTGAGATGGAAAATTTATGGCATGAGTTAAGTCTTTTGGAGAAAAGGCTAGAAAACCAAAAAGTAAGTGTTCAGGTTGTAAAATCAGAACTGAATGAGAATGAAGAAGTTCACTACAGTGGAAAAGGACAGGAAGACATCATTAAAACAGATGGTGTGGAGGAGAGACTAGCTGACAGTCTCGTGAATTCTGTTGAGAATTCAAATTAGCATATTGATGTGCTGATAGAGGAGGAAGAATCAGAGCAGCATACTGATGTGTTGCCAAAGGAAGAAAAGGCACAGAAGCCTTATGATTTTTATTTTAATAATTATCTGGTGAGTGCGGGTTTAGTTGCAGATGTTAGAGAAAATTTGGCACAGATGAGGAGCCAAATAAAAATGAAAGAGGATAAGGATGAAAGGGAGGCAAAACAAGTAAAAATAAGCGAAGAAAAAGTAAGCATAGGAAAAAGAGTAAGTGATAGAATTTGACAACTTCAAAGAGAAGAACAAAAGTTTGAAGAGTTAGTAGACAACAACAACAACCTGAAACAAAGAGAAAGAGGTAACAGTAAGTGGAAAAGTATGGACCAGCCCAAGGATGTGCTGGAAATGGAAATTGAAAAACTATGGCAGTTGATGATGAAACAATCCATATGGAGAAGATTGATAGCAGTAGGAAGGATGATTAATCAGAACTTGAACCTGGTTGACAAGGAGAGGAAAATAAAACAGAAGAAAGTAGACACATAGCAGCAACAAAGGCGTAGAGCATTCAGACAACTACAAACTAAAGTTTGGGATCCTGGAGGTTTTCTATCAACATATGAAGACACATGATCAGAAGATCATGAACATTTTCTACTTTGGGAGTCTGATGCAAGAGTATTCAACTCAACAATATCATTGTAGTTTAGTAGACAGAGGGGGTCTTGTATTTTAAGGAAGTTGGTTTCCTAAGTGTTGAATTAATGTAATTACTTAGGTTTTGAGTGATTTTAATGAAAATAGGAATTAATTAAGTATTGTGAAGCATATTGTAAATGTTCTCGAATGTAGGAGAACATGAGAGAATCAGGATAGTTGAGAGATTGAGATATTTGAGAATTAATTGTAAATCTTAGATTAGGAGCTGGTTCATGATTTTGTGGATTAGAGAGGATCCTTAGAGATAAGGAAGAGATTTTAGGGTTTTGCTGAGAAGGTTATGGATCTAAACTAGGAATTGGTTGTAGGATCCTTTTGTATAAATGTAAGCCTAAAAAGCATAGTCAGAGGTTAGATAGTTAGTCAAGCCAAGTTAGTAGTTAGAGGTTTGATTGTAAGCCTATGAGCAGATTGTGAAACAGAGACCACTGATATAGGAAATCAGGCCTGAGAGAAGAAACTGTGTAAATATCTGTTTATTAATACAAAGAACTCGATTCTAAGTTTATGTGTGTGTATGGAGTAATTTAGTTATAATCTGTATGTGAACTAGAGCAAGTTCTATGTAACAAAAGTTGCATGTGCAGAATTAGAGGCGAAATACAGAGAAGAGTAACAGAGAGGTATGATGGCTTTGTACACACCGACAGTACAGGAGGAAGCCTTTAAGGTTACAGTGAAGGTGAAGGAAGCATAAAGGCGTGAGTGGAGTTAAGGAGGAAGTCGTGATGCAGAACAGCTAAAGACCAGAACCATGGAAGAAACTTGAAACCACAGGAACACTAAGAAATGGCCTAAATGCAAAGTAGACAGAAAAGAATGAGAACTGTCAGATCTTTTAGATCAACAGCTATCAATGGCGGAGGACTAGACCGCAAGGATAGGAGAGCGCGGAAAATCTTCATTGCGGTTAAAGGCCCGCAATTGGTCTTATCCATCGATTGCAAATTCAAATGCTTATGTCAAAGTCAACTACGGGGGTTGAGCATTTGGTAATCCATGTGATAGTTGAAGGGTCGCAGACTATTGGATCACTATTGATGCAGATGTTGGATTAATATCGCATCGCATCATTCAGGAGTGAATGAACCTTGGCTGGGAGAAATTGCGATATGCGATGTGCGATGATCGGGTGGATCAACGACCACCAGATTGAATGGTAAGGTCAACGACATAGAGTGGAGTGCCCATGCAAAAAGGGAAAGTCAACGTGGGACCGATTGCTGTTAAAATACCAGTTGTTGTTCAATTGTTGTTCAGTTGTTGTTCAATTGTTGATCAGTTGTTGTTCAATTGTTGTTTAGTTGTTGTTCAATTGATGTTCAGTGGCTGTTCAATTGTTGTTTAGTTGTTGTTCAATTGTTGTTCAGTCACTGTTCAATTGCCGTTCAGTTGTTGTTCAATTGTTGTTCAATTGCTGAGCGAATCCGAGAAAGTTATCAACGTGAGTTAAAGTTATTTGAGTTCTAGAGGACGAGTGGAGATCACGCGATAGCCGTTGATATGATGGAATGAAATCAATGGTAGAGATTGAACCGATAAAGGTGGGCCTCGGAAAATGTGTCAAGCCCATGGAAAAAGTGGAAAGGTAAGGTTAACACGGTTTATGTATATTTCTATTATATGAAGTTATTATATAAATAAAGTGGATTAAGGGCAATTAACCATGGTATGATTAGTGTTAAGTAAATCTGAATCCAGGATAAGAGGGTATGGTTAATATGCGTGGGTTTAATAATTAACCAAATTTTATGAAGGTTGAATAAGATTCCGCATGAGATTTTATTAAGGGGCCTTAAATCGTAATTTATGAAGGGTTCACTAGGCAGGGAGATTAAAATTCCTGGGATAGATGAGATATTGCATTTTATATGCATACTGTGGGTATTGTCGGCTTAGCCCAGCATCAGATAGGTAATGACATCAAATGCTGACACTTTGATATTTACCACTTCAATATGAAAAACCATAGCCAAGTGGTCAAAATGTTTGACAACGTCCCTTCTATTTTTAGTCCCTGCCGAGGCATCAAGGGCTATAGTAACTGGTAAAGGTGCTTATAAGGTGCTTATTATTAGTCCCTGCATCTGATTTCAAATACAAAAAACTAAAGTTTCTATACAAACTCTATGATATATTTTTGAATATCCTGTTAAATGTTGACAACTATTTTTTTGGGCCAATGAACAATTTGAAGATCTTATTTAGCCTCTTCCCGAGGTCGAAAGCACACATGATTTGGAAAACATAGGATTAAAAATCATGTTGTAAGGAATTTTTTTTCAGGGCTGAGTAATGCTAACGTTCTTGATTAACATTAATTGTTAGCCTCTACGATGGTTGCTGGTTGCTTGCTTCAACGACGGTATCTCCTACTTCATCCAATGTCGACGCAATCCTTCATTGAGTGTGCCACGATCTCGAGCCCTCTGATACATATGGCAGCTGTTGAATTACCCAAAGCCTTCATTGAGTGTGCCATGATCTCGAGCTCTCTGGTACACGCGACAGTCGAATTACACAAAGTGGCCAACTGGCTTCTCTGTTACATGTGGTGGTGGTCGAATTACGAATTTTCCAACTACCTTCTTATGTGAGGTTCCCTTTACTCTGTCGAAGTGAAAAATGAGAGCATCGACGCAATCCATTCATACCAGTAATATGCGACGTATTGAGATTACACCATAGAGTCCAAGATAGTTTTGGATATTACGCTAGCTCGAATGCTCCGCATACTCTGATAGAATTAACAAGCGAGACTACATGAGATGCTACTCATGAGCTTTGCTAGGGTAGCAGGTACGTTATCATGTTTTGGCCTACCAGGTATGTTGGTATGTTATTTTGTTTATGATCTTTGGCTTTGTCGTTACTACTAGCTTAACAACAACCTGCAAATTATAAGCAAATTGTCAAAATCGTTGTCCTCACTTAAACTTTTGTAACTAAAATCCTAGAAGAATTGACAAGCTTCCTTAGACTATGTACTAAAATTACTAAGTTTTTTGTAGGTTAGGTAGAGAAGGGAGGAAATGCTGGATGGTTGACTGTAAAATAGAAGAGGTGATACCTGCCAGTTAGTGGTTTGGTTTCACCATCCCACTAAAAACCTGTTCCTTTATGTGTTGCCCTTCACCCTCACCCTCTTGCTTCTAACAAGTCAGGCATAAGAATTGTGGGTTATGTTCCTCGACTCTTGGTAGCTAATATTTTTTATTAGGCAGTTTGAACCCTTTGGGCTGTTAGCTGTTAAAAATATGAATGTCACTGGTTTTCGACTCTAGACAACACAATTCACAGGCTGGAGAGAGGTATAAATTTATGGATGAAAACTGAAAATTGAACTATCAATTAGATTTACAGCAGTAACTCGGATGATTGTTACAGATTCAAACAACTTATATGGAATGAAAACAGAAATTGAACTACGAATTAGATTTGTACTAGATTATGAAAGTTCTACCCGAACAATTGTTACTTGATTCTTCGAACAACTTATATGGACGAAAACCAAATCCTACCTTCGTTGGCCTTAGGTATCGCCACTCCCTCTCTCACCTGTCTAACCTTCGCTAGAAGGCAAATTTTTTGATAGGTTCAAGGTTCGTTCCTACGTTTTGCTTGGGTTAGTGAGGCTCAGGTCCATCTCCATCCCTTCCAACGTACGCTCGATAAAATAACTCTTGACATTAGAAGACTCTAGCTACAATGGAATGTTAATTGCAGGAGAACAAGTAACTGCGTTTTCTATAGTGAAGACCTGTCTCCCCATCTAGTAAATTCCTCGGGAAAATACAATATATTCCCACCCAAACAATTTTGGAGGTTTTTGTTAGTGTGTTGTATTACTTACTCTTATTGATGTGCTCATGATCTCAGTTTACTTACTCTTATCAATTTTTTGAAAGGTGGCTTTCAATGGTTTCTGCCATTACTTTTAATAGTTTTACTAATTCATTTGAAAGGAGACCTTCTAGACTAGAGAACGTGGCTTGCATCCAAGTCCACATGTCCTCCAAATATTTAATTTTCAATTATTCATGTCGTCCAAATATTTAATTTTCAATTATTTTTTGCTTTGCGATAGATTTATTGTTTTATTCAAAATATATGTATATATATATATATAAAATAAAAACAAGAAAATAAAAATAGGTGTTGTATGCATGGAAGGCACATGTGCATGCCACAACTTAATCAGAAAAACATTGAAGTCTGCGTTAAAGATGCCCACTCTGTTCATGAGGTTTCTCCATGATGGCTCAGAATGATTTCTTCTTTATTGTCATTTGGCTACGGGTGGAATCGATGCATGGCTGGCTGGATGCCCCAAGTTTTAGATATTTTTTTACAGAGAATCGCTTCAATTTCATATATAAAGTTTGCAAAAGATATCTGGCGCATTTTCAGTTGTGATTACATTACACTTAAGGTATAGCCTCTTTTTCTTTGATGTTTGATGACAAATCTTTTCTGACATATGCTTGCATGCGTAACAACATTTGTTGTGGTGTTATTAATTTATATAGTTTTTAATTATATGAATCCTAACATATGGGCTGCATGCAGCCAAATAGTTGTTGCTATCATTTTCTTTGGTAAAATTGCTCTAGCAATTACATAATAGCACTGAAGGAAACCATTGGACTGAGGCATACCTCATTCTACCGCTAGGCCATATTCCTACAACATCTAGACACATAAGAACCCCCTTTCTAATAAATTGGTATTTGCACCTAGTGATCATATTACCTTTCGGGCCAACTATTCCATTTCATGTGGTCTTACAGTGTTTTCATGTGATTTATATTTTTGTCGATGCCATTTTTTGCAATATTAGGGATAATTTGCAATTTGAGTTGAGTTTTTTTTGTTGAGTTAGAAATCGTTTTAATGAAATAATTAATTCTACAGGTTTTGTCCAAAGTTATTTTCTCAAACTCGTTTTGATTTCTTTCTGATTATGCTTATTCATATCTGGGTTTTCATTATATAATCGCATCTCTGTTTTATATTTTGATCTATAGTGCATGTGAATGTTGTTCTTTTTTTTATTATTTTAGCCGAAGAATTGAAATTATGGCCATTATGGTTTTTCTTTTCTGTGAACCATGCAACTTCATGAAAATATAAAGCTGAAATGGAACTTCCAATGATCAGCAAAGGTGCAAAATCACCAAGGTTAGGAGGAACAATGTCATCGAGTGGATTATTATCGTCCCTATTGGGCAGGGAAGGGTATTTGTAACTTGGTGGCAGAAGCATAGATGGAAGACACTCAAGCCAGGGTTCTTCTTAGCCTTTTCATATCTTGGCAAGACCCTTGATGTAACCACAATAAGGATCCTTGGAAAGTGCAGGCCTCCCAAGTCGGTGCCGCGATTGAAGAATTATACGCACAAGTCATAGAGTTTCAATTGAAGCTAGCACCTAAAACCAACCCAAAGGAAAAATAGATGCATCAATAGGAAACACAATTTGGTGACTTAGTTAGTTCCAGCTAGAACAGGGATGAGAAACAATGGGTCGGTTTTCAGCATAATATCCAAATTAGCGTTAAGCATATTTTTACTTGCAGGGAGGGGCCTAATCACAGCGAACACTCTGCTACACAAAAAGATACATAGAGGAACATAAGCCTTACTGCCACTGACATTGACAGTTCCAGATTTTTTTGGAATCTCTCCCAATATGCAAGACAAAAGGCTTGACTTACCTGATCCAACAGTGCCACAAACTGCCACCCTCATCCCTCTCCTGACCTGCAAATGTATATTTTTGAGAGTTGGTTGTTCCAAAGAAGGATCCCAGTTGAAATGTCCATTTTTTATATCAATTGCTAACTCAGTTAAATGTGTACAGATGCTTTCTTTCTCTTGAAGAAGTGACTTTCGAAGCCAACCATACTCGGTTTTTCTGAAATCCTCCAATTTTTCCAAATATCTCATCTCCCAAGCCTGCAGTTCGAGTATTTTCATGCTTTTTAATATTTCTGACGTAGATTTCATCCATTCATCTTTTGATTCCATGATCTTTGTCTGAAAGTAATTTTGTCTTCTTGTAAGTGGTAGGTTTCCCACCATCACAAGCAATGTAGCCGCAAATCCTAAAAGTGATGCCATGCCTAAGTTTTTATAAAGAATATACATTGCAAGCAGAATCTGTATAGGAAGCATCCAGATTGTGTTTAAATACCATGCAAAGTCTCCAATACGCTGGACATCTACACTCATATAGTTGATTATTTCCCCACTACTGTGACCCTGACGAGCCTGACTTGACAGATGAATGCCTTTCTTATATATATGTGCTGTAAGGGCTGCTCGCAGGCGCATTCCAAGCTGCCTTGCCCCAAAAATCCATTGCCTTTGTGATATAGTCTCAACAAGCTTTGCACCAAAAAAAGCACAGGCTAGCATATAGCCTTTATGTGTAGAACGCTGCTTTCTAGTAAAAAAATTTACAAAATTATCAATCAAGTACGGACCAACATAAGATGTAGTTGCATTTATAACTGCAAAAATTGCATTCAGAGTTCCAAATAAACAAGACAACTTTTGACATTGATGGTTTTTTTGAAGGATGCTTTTGTTTCAGAAAATCTACTTTTTCATCAAATGAATGATAAACGTCATCAGCAGAGTCCTTCTTTGCAACATTTGGTATGTCATATGGGATCGAGCCAAGAAAATGTGACAAGACCAAATATACTCGCTTTGGCATATGGTGATTTGGCTTTGTATCTGCATGCTTCACTGCAGTGGAACCCAAAAGTGGTTCTTCAAGCTCCGATGTGGAGCTGTATATGCCTGTGTCTCCTTGAATAGCAACACAGAACAAAATGAGGCATAAGAATAAAGTGAAAAAATCTATATATGCATCCGTGGATATTTCCCTGTATGCAACTACAGAGTTGATATCAGTTAGAGAGGAGAGAATTGATTGCACAAAAGAGAATATCCACCAGATTCGCAAAATGATTGGGAGTCTCCTACGTATTGTCTTTCTGATATTGAATGTGATTATAGACACAAATGACCATGTGAATGTCAGAGTAATATCTTCTGCAACTACAGAAGCATGCCAAGCACATTTTCTTTGTATGCCATGAAATATATCCCATAGCATTTTGTATATAATTAGTATGATAAATGGGTAAAGCTGTTAACAGAGTCATCAAAGGAGTAAGCGACTATTTTCTTTGGATATATCAAAATTTCTTGAGATCCCTTATTTGTCTTTCTGAATCTTCTGAATCAATACAATGGAATCGAATCTTCTGAATCAATACAATGGAATCGAAAGTTGGAGTTCAATGCCACAAGTTGAAGTGTAATACCACAATGAGACGTTTGGTGGACAAATTACATGTATCAAATTGAATGGGGCTAATTATTGAGCGAAATTTGTAAAGGTTTTCTTAAAAACCCATGGTAAAGTGTCGTATCATTCCAAAGATAAGTCCAAAGAATGTTCGTCTAATTATGAGGAATGGATCCATGATGATGCCCAAATTACGACATGCTTATGGAATAGTATGGAGCCCTGGGTTAGCTCCTGAGTCGCTTAAAGAGGTCGAGGAAGAGGTCGAGGAATTGTCTGGACGGTCAAGATGGCTGAAATAGATTCAGCACTATCAAAAACATCTAGGAAATTTTAACAACTATAACTTGGATTTACAAAAATCTTTGCCCAATTTTCTCTAAATATTAAAGAAATTTCTATAACTTTCTGGACAACTCCTCCCCTCGTTAAGCTACGGCTCTCGTATGATGTTTGTCAACATTTTATTGACACTTTATTAACACTGGCCAGGACTTGCTTCTTCGCTGCTTCTTCGCAGCTCCGCTTGTTAAATCTCGAACTCAAAATATTCGTTTTTATATGTCTATTTCTCTCTCTCATATCTATATATGGTGCATGTGTGCGTTTTGGAGACCGTACTTCATATCTTTTTTCAAACCTCAATGAGTTTAACTATTAGTTTAGTTTCTTTACCATTTGTGTGTGCGCTTTCGAGAATGTAATCTATTTAAATATGACTTTTCGATGAGTACAAGATATTTACAAAAGTTGTTAAGATATTTACAAAAGTTGTTAATGGGAGTGATGTTCCTGCGTCACAACCTTGATTTACTTGAAGAATTCCTACTTAATTAACCAATTGTATTGAGTATCTATTATCCCTCTATGGAAAATTTTAGGGGCTAATGTTCGCCCAGTGGGCTAATTTTCCATGATTTTTCCACAAAAAAGATTCGCCAATTTCCAATTTTATAAAAGACGATTAGCCCAAATTTTAGAATATAAAATTATTTTACCTTAAAAATCGCCAACATTATAGAGAGACTATATATAAAATAATTGTAAATTTGATTAATTTTACAAATATATCAATAAACATTTATAATTTGCATATTAGGCATTAGTGCGATTCGCCAATGTTTTAAACTTCAAGAAAATTTTCCATCCTTAAAATTTTCCACAATCAATTAACAAATTCAGTTTTGGTTTTTCCAGTAATATACTATTTCATTTTATTGGAATTGGCTAGAAAATATAGAAAATATATTTTTAGTGCAAAGTAATAATAAGTTAAATTTTTGTATTTTTTATATGGCTATTAGATTGAAATAATAAATAGTTATTTATAAAAAAATTTGTTTTTTATATATAAATTAAATTATTTTGTTATTTATTGTTTCATTTAAAATTTGGTGAAAAGTAATTATGATCACTTAAACTGATTACGAAATAATCAAAGCGCATTTAAATAACGATTTTGAATGGATAAACTTTCAACTTTTGACATTATTATTATTTTAAAATTGTATGATTTAAGTAACAGATCCCACGGAGAAAATGACAGAGAGACTGATCTTGTGTCAATATTGATATCAAATATTAATATCATCAATTTAAATCAATTTACCCTATTCACTCTTACTCAACTCAATGGTACAATGGACTACATAGATAGATTTTTTAGGTAAAATGCTTCAATTTTACATACAATAGCCAACTTCTTTGCCCCATTATGTCTTTATTGTTTTTAACTTTAACTTAGCTAATATTTAAATTGTTAATTAATCTTTCAAAATTTTCAACTTCTTTGTCCCATTATGTCTTTATTGTTTTTAACTTTAACTTAGCTAATACTTAAATTGTTAATTAATCTTTCAAAATTTTCATTATACATTATTAGTAGTGTAATTAGTTTCTATTTTTCAATTAATAAATTGTCCTAACATAATTCTCTGGTAGTGATATTTGGGATGTATAAATATTTGCATTTCTGATCTCAATAATACAAGTTTTTCCTATTGTGGAGTTTATTTTTCCCTATGTACAGTGGTATCAGAGCGTCGACGAATTTTAAACTCCATGCATTGTTTTGGTTCCATGTATTGTGAGATCGTTCAAGTTTGATAATAGAGGTGAGCTGGAGGCGTATTCGTGGAGAAGGGTTGTTGGCATAGTAATTCTCTCACACTTAAAAGTGAAAGGTACAAGTCAAATGTATTTTTATATACCCTTCCTCGCTTCTTATTGGAATTAAAATTTGACCCGTCACACTCGAAATGATGTTTGTGGATCAGTCATGAAATCCCTGAATCTGCCTTGTGCAAATTTGACATTCACACCTTTATGGGCCTTCTTCCCCCAACGACGTTGGATCATTAACGACTGACTGCTAAAATAAGCTTTGAATTCTTTGCCGACACTGTCTAGAAATAGTTACCATAATGATTTTTCCAACTTAGTCTCATTTTCTCTTGCCCTGCGATAGGATTCAATCTCTCTGAGAAGAACCAAAAGTGTAGTTTGTGCTTGAATTTGCTCATTTTGTTCTGTGGTTGGTCACTCTCGAATTTAAATAAAGAAGAAAATATATCTGACGAAGATAACCATTTCGAGTCCAAGGCCAATGCGAGGGCTCTGCAATTGAATATTTTCACTTGGACATTAGGGTTTATCCCTCTAGTTTGAAGGTTGGGTCTATAATTCTTTGTTGGCTTTGTCCAAATCGCTTCCAACAAAGGTTATGCTTGCGGTTTGTGAAAATGTTTACATTTCTAGGAGAAACTATGGCATTCCATATAATTCTTAGATTATGGAAATTGGAGGATATATTTATTTGTATGGCTTTTATTGAATTTTGACCAGAACTCAGTTTTATTTAATACGGTCGGAATATTATTTTGGAGAGATACGTTTATTGTGGCTTCTTAATATTTTTTCTCAAAGAACCTATGCGTGGTGAAAGAGGGAAAACAAGACTCACGAAGGTAAATAAAATTTATTGAGATTATTTTATTTTATTTTACTTCTGGCTGTAAAATATTTTTGTGATCATGATTTTAATAGTTTCCATAGTCAAAGTCATCCTTAACAGGAAATATAATTATCAAGAAAGGTTTTGCAAGCTTAAAAGTACCTTTATTTTTAAGGATTTGTGGGAAGTTTATCAAAGCAAGAAATATAACGACAGAAAATAAATTACGTTGAAGCTACCTGAAAGTGAAAAGCAACGTGCAATTTGGGAGACAAAAGACAACAAAGTATATGCATTAATCAAGTAGTAGCTGAAGTGGCCAGACCATCAGCTACGATGTTTTTACCTCTTGGAATTACAGATAACTCATACTCAACAAAACCTTCAAGGAAATTTAAAACATCATTCCTATAAGCCCATAACCTTGGATGTTTCGCTGAATATTCCCCTTTGATTTGTTTAATTATGAGTTCAAAATCTCCATGAACGAAGATTCTCCTGGCACCTAATTTTTTCAAAAGTTGCAATCCTAGGATTAAGGCTTCATACTTACCTATATTATTGTTACATTGAAATTTCAGTTTATATGAATGTCCTTTGGATCTTCGGATTTTTTAGTTTGTGAATTGAAAACCCACACACTTGCTCCTGATTCTTCCTTGCTTACAACCCCATCAAAGTCCATGTCCCATAAAGGATCATTTTCTTCATCCAATTTTACAATGTTTATTTTGTTTTCTTCCATCTCACACAAATTAGTTTCTAGGTTAGGGAGTTTTCCTTCTACACATCCATCATTATACAAGATAAAAGAGTCTAGGTCTGAATGTTGAAAATGCAACAAGATGATGGAGCTTAATGAAAAGAAGTCGCCTTCACTAAGTGGGCCCGCAAGGTATTTTTGGCACAAAGTCTATTTTTAGACTATGTCCATTTTTAGACATATGGATCATGGTCTATGAGTTGCAGGATGCTATTTGTGGATGATTGGTCATGTTGGTAAAAATAGATGGACTTCTATTTTTAGACATATTGGCAGAGTCTATTTTTAGACTGCCAGGCTAAAAATAGAACAGTCGCAGTCTAAAAATAGAACAGTCGAATATTATTAGCTCTTAGTAATATTTGGATTATAAACATTATCTTATCCTCTTGGAGCACTTCAGTTCGAGCTACAGATGTGGCACATGCAACTGCCAGAAGGAAATACGTTTTTCTTATGGGTCAGTTGAGCTATTGCATGATGGACTTCAGTTAGAACTCAAGTGATTGAGTTTGGTGGAGTTGATGGAGTTGTGTTCAGTTTGACTTGGTTGAACTAGTTGTATTTAGTCTAACTGCAGAATACACTAGTGATGAGTGATGCGGATTAATTATTAATTAATTCACTAATTATTAACTCATAAAGCAACTAAAGAATACATCAGTTAACTCAGTGCATGGACAGTTTAGTGGAGATAGGTGTTAGAGGTGGAGACTACTATCAGTTGTGACTATAGCTGTGCATGAGATTTGCACAATCAATGATTGAGATTGCCAATGAGGATTGCTACAGAAGAAGGGAAAATGAGCTTGGATCATTCCTATTCTCACTTTGGATTGCGCAGTAGAGGCAGACAGACAACGGAGGAGATTTGAACCTGTGACTTGATTCAGATCTGAGCTAGTTTATGTGTAGCAGGTGGAGATAGTACTGAGTACTTGTGAGGAGTATTGTACTATGTATTGTTACATGTTCTCTATCATTATAATATACAGATAGTTGGGGGTTTTCAGTTGTATGCTTTCCCCAGTACATATTGTGTTGATATGTGTGATTGATGTTTCAATGTACGCATGTGATTGTTTTTTATTCTGCAAATTGATGATCAACGTAGAGGAGGTTATGTATTATGCATGCATTTCACAAATAGTGTATAATCAGGATAATCTCTGTGGATAAGTGTTAAATTATTCAAAATTTCTACATGGTATCGGAGCAGAGTTGATCATCAAAGCTATTATTCAGAAAGTGATTACATTTTATTTCTTCAGGCGGAGTCTGTAATCAGGCCAGATAGCCTCTAGATTCATCATTCTTTTGGAATGTGAGATATCCGATAAAAGCCCATACAGTCAATCTCTGTACGAGAAATACTTTGTTCTCATGAATTTTAGATCAGAAGCAGTTGAGTTTTGAGCTAGTGGAATTAGAATTTGCAGCAGTGTTTTCTTGGTGTCAAAGTTGAAATGTCTTTCAACGGATTGCGATTGGAGTATGCCCTTGAAGGCAGCTCGAATTATATTGCATGGAAAGACAGGATGGAGGCGGTGTTATATGACAATGGGTTGAAGGAGTTCATAGAGGCTGAGGTCCCAAAGCCTACTGATGTTGCTCACGTTGAGGCTTGGCAAAAGAAGACAGCAAAGTGTCGAAGGATTCTGTTGGAGGGCGTGAAGGATCACATTGTATCCAGCCTGCATGGAAAGGCTTCTCCATACTTGATGTGGAAAGTGCTGAAAAATTTATTCCAAAGCAAGAGCGACCAAAGGAAGTTGGCGCTCAAGGATAAACTCAGAAACATTAAGTGTGAGAAAGGAGACAGTATGCCCAAGTATCTTACGAAGTTCACCCAGTGCCGGGATGAGCTGGGAAGTGTGGGGGTGACTGTTGATGATGAGGAATTGGTGAGCTTAGCTCTCCTTGGTCTTCCAAAGAGTTGGCATTCTTATCAGGACTCTATGAATGGTCGGGATAAATTGCCAGGATGGGAGAGACTTTGGTCAGATCTTGTGCAAGAGGAGATCAGGCGGAATACCAGGGACGGATCTTCATCAAAGGCATCTGATGAAGAAAATTACGCTTTGGCTGCCAAAGCAAAGAAGGGGAAGAACAAGAAAGCTTCTCATTCCGATGCGAAAGGCAAGAAGCAGGACATCTCCAAGGTGAAGTGCTTTCACTATCACCAGCACGGACATTATGCCACAAATTGTCCGCAGAAGAAGAAAAATAAGCAAGCTGCTGGATTTGCAGCGGGAGAGGCCTTAGCCTCGCAGTTTGAGCTAGATTTTTTGTGTTAGGATATTCCGACACATAGGAAATAGTTAAGTACAACTTGGTCTAGTATAGAGTTAGGTAAACTGTGTTTCTTTACCTTGTACATTTTGTAACTTACAATCCGACGGTCACGATATGTAGTGATCCGACGGTTCATTCTCTCCTCGGTATTACCAACACTTGATCCATGGCTTGACACCCGATTGATCCATGATTTCTATTTAAAGCGCATGGAGGGTCATTTGTAGGGTAATCCGTCTATGACAGAAGCTTATGTAAATTTTCATTCTTTTATTAATAAATTGCCTGAAGTGGCCGCGTTGGCTCAAGCCGTGGACTGTTTCCCTCTTTGAGGGTTTTAACCATGTCAAAAATACTGGTGTATTGATCTGCGATTTGGTTGTGAGCAATGTCCTTTGGTGTTCTGTCTGAGGAACTTACCCTGTAAATTCCTACATGGTATCAGAGCTATTTGAGGGCCGCGTCCGTTGGTGATCCAAATCTGAAGCCGGTAGAACTGCATCCGACTGCCGTTTCCTAGATCTACTGTTTCTGACTACTTTCGGGCCGAGAGGACTGCTCTATTGTGTTGGGAGCATCTGTTCCAGTGAGGAACCCCTTTCGTTTCACGCGAAAAGGTTTCCGGTAGCCCTAGCTGCGTCATTTTTAAGATCTGGAGGTATACAGTGTTTATTTGCAGTTTACAGTTATTTTCTCTATGTTTATTTCGGTTTCGGTTTATTTAGCTTTTTTTATTACCGGATCTATACCTTTCATTTCTGCGTATGCTCTTTTCCCTGCGACTCTGTGCGATCTGGGCAAATCAGAAACAGAAAGGAAGGATTTTTCTCATGCGTATGCTCTTTTCCCTGCACCTTAGTGTGATCTCGGAAAATCAGAAACATTGAGAAAAATATTTAGTTTCCGGCTAAAGCTAACTTTGAGCCGCAAGGTTCATTTTTGAAAATATTTAGTTTTTCGGCTAAAGCTAACTTTGAGCCGTAAGGTTTGTTTTCTTTGCATGTCCGTGTTGGGTTTTGTGTTTTTTGTTTTGTAGGGAAAAAGAGCTTTCTCAAAGCAAGCACGCAACCCAAAGCACCCCCCCCCTCTCTCTCTCTCTCTCAATTTTTTTGTATAACTCAATTGGTTCAAAGCTATTTTAAGAGAGTAAAGGTCTTGTGTTCAAGTCTCCATTTTGTGGGGGCGGACTTTTTCATTTCCGCACATTCCCGCACTTCGTCGGCAACTTCATCAACTTTTTTTTCAAAAAGCCATAACTTCTTCATCCTGAAGCCGTTTCCAGAGCCGTTTTTTTTAAACCAACCTAATTTTTCGAAATCTATCCATTGGAACACTTAGTTTCAACATCTTTAGCTTCAGTTTCCTTTGAAATGGAAAGTCAATACCAAGTTACCCTTGACAGCACCAACTACTTCCAATGGTTGTCCTACATTGAGGATTTACTTAGAAGTAAAGGTCTCTACAGAATAGCCTCAGGCCAAGAAAAGAAACCGAAGGATGAAGATAAGGTTTCTAAATGGGAAAATAGGCAAGATCAAGCACGTGGATTGATAGGGATGTCTATTTCTCCAGATCTTAGATTCCATATTGCAGAACTTGATACTCCTGATGAAGCAATGAAACAAATCAATAAAGTTTTTGGGATTAAAAATGAACTTAGAGCCCATCAACTTGAAAATGAGTTTCTTACATTGGACCCTAATAATTTTTCTTGCATTGAAGATTTCTTGTCCAAGTTCAAGACCCTTAGATATCTCTTGGAAGGTGTTAAAGTTAAGAAAGAAGATAGTAACCTTATCTATTCCATTCTTACTAAGTTGGGACCAGCCTACTCTGTGTTTGTTTCCACCTTCCATTCTATAAGAGAAGCCTTCATTTCTCAAGGAACAGACTACAAGTCCCCTTCCTTTGACTCTTTTTGTGATTCTTTAATAAGAGAACAAGAAAAGCTCTTACACCTTGGTCTTCTTAATCTTGGAAACTCTTCCAAGAAAGCGTTAGCCGCTCAGCAGCAACCAAATTTAAAGAATCCTAAGAAGTCATATCTTAAAAAGAATGGTCCTAAACCAAACAAGGGTCTAAGAAATCTCAGCCTCAAAATGAAAAATCATTTCAACAAAATGATAAGACAAATAAAAACAAATGGAAGAAGACTAATAGACATTGCAACTTTTGTAATCGAGATGGCCACTTAGAATCCAAATGCTTTAAGAAGATGGAAGCCTTGGAAGCAGCGATGAAGAAACATAACATCCATTTGGAGCAATCTTCAACTTCAACTTCATCTTCAGGAATGGCACTTTCTGCATGTGGTTGTCAAGCATCTCGGTCTGGCTATGCACTAAATGTATCTTCTTCTTCTCATTCTCATGAGTGGCTCATTGATTCTGGAGCTTCTTATCACATGGCCAAAAACAAAGCCATGTTTTCTTCTTTAAATGATTGTAACACCAAAAATATATATGTTGGTGATGATAGATCTCTTAGTGTTGTAGGGACTGGAACTGTTCATCTAGACAATGGTCAGTTTAATGATGTATTATGTGTTCCAACCTTATCCTGCAACCTTCTATCTGTATATCAGATAACTCATTCAGGTGAAGGTAAAATCGTTGAATTTTCACCTCATGATGTTGTAATCAAGGACCTAAGAGATCCTAAAAATATTTTAGCTACTGGCATTGCTGATGATTCTACAAGGTTGTATAAGTTTCACAACTTTGGGTCATCAAATCTTCCCTCAATATTTGTTGCTCATAACGATGAAGTGAGCAAACTTTGGCATGAGCGATTTGGTCACTTAAACTATCGCTCCCTTCAACATCTATGTAAACAAAATATGGTGACAGGTCTTCCTATGGTATCTTGCAGAGATGGTGTTTGTTCCGGATGTGTACTCCGAAAACATCATCGGGACAGTTTTGAAAAATGTGCCTCTTGGCATGCCTCGGCCCCTTTACAGCTTGTGCATAGTGATTTATCTGGTCCACTTCCAGTTGTTTCATTCTCTGGCTGCAAGTATTTCTTAACTTTCATTGATGATTTCTCCAGACGCACTTGGGTATACTTCTTAAAACTCAAGAGTGAAGTATTTAACACATTTTTGGCCTTCAAGGCTTTGTTGAAAAACAATCTGGACATCAAATTCTTAAGCTAAGATCTGATAATGGCGGAGAATATGTTAAAAAAACATTCATCAACTTTTGCACTGAGAATGGAATTCAAATGCAACATACTGTTCCATATACTCCACAACAAAATGGTGTAGCTGAAAGGAAGAATCGCACCTTAAAGGAAATGGCTAATTGTATGCTACAATCTAAAGGACTTGGTCTTAGTTTTTGGGCAGAAGCAATTAACTATGCAAATTACATAATAAATCGCACTCCTACTAAGGCTTTAAAGAATATCACTCCAGAAGAAGCATGGAGCTCAATCAAACCAGATGTAAGTCACTTTCGTGTTTTTGGAAGTGAAGCGTGGGCCCATATTCCAGATGAAAAGCATAAAGCTTTAGAACCTAAGAGTGAAAAATGTACTTTTGTTGGATATTTTAAAGATGTCAAAGGCTATAGACTTATTCCATTTAAGTCCAAAAATGTTATCATTAGAAGAGATGTAAAATTTGATGAAAATATATCGACCTGCGAGCCTAGTCCGGCAGATGTGCCACCTCTCCCTATCTCTTCTACTTTTGAAAACATTTCTTCTTCAGATGATGAAAGTGAGGATGACAATCCTCCCCCACCATCTCAGGATCCTCCTTCAGCTCCTCAGCTTCCAAAATGGGTTCGTGCTACTCGAGATGCAGCAGGTGATCTTGTCGGTGATCCTACAGATCAGCGACGCACACGTTCTCAGTTTGACAGAGCCTCTTCTTTATTGGCTCAAGCTCCAGTAAATTATGATCCTGACACCTTTGCAGAAGCTTCAGGCCATCCAGATTGGGAAGCAGCTATGCATGAAGAATATCATTCATTATTGGCAAATGATACATGGGATCTTGTTCCTCTACCAAAGGGACGAAAACTTGTTAGATGCAAATGGGTTTACAGAACCAAGTATGGACTAGATGGGAAAGTTGATAAACATAAAGATCGTCTTGTTGCTAAAGGTTTTTCACAGGTTGAAGGCATTAACTACACTGAAACCTTCTCCCCTGTTGCCAAAATGAACTCTATCTGCCTTGTTCTTTCCCTTGCTGCCTCGTTCAAATGGGAAGTCCATCAGATGGATGTTAAATCTGCCTTCTTGCATGGGGACTTGCATGAAGAAATCTACATGGAACAACCCATTAGCTTCATAAAAATAGACTCTAGCCTTTTATGTCGGCTTAAGAAATCCCTTTATGGTCTCAAGCAAGCTCCTCGAGCTTGGTATGCCAAAATGGATAGCTTTCTTTTAGAATCTGGCTTCTCTAGGTGTCATTCTGACAATACTATCTACACCAAGAAAGTGGGCAAGTCTCTTATCATTCTTGTTCTTTATGTTGATGATCTTATCTTGACTAGTAGCGATACCAACCTTATAAACCATGTGAAGTCTAGCCTTAAAAGGAAGTTTGAAATGACAGACTTAGGATACTTACATTATTTTCTCGGTCTTCAAGTCTTGCAATCCAAGGAAGGTATTTCCCTTTCTCAGTCCAAGTATGCCTATGATATTCTATGCCACTTTCACATGGAAGACTGTAAGCCAGCCCCTTCTCCCTTTCAGTCTGGAGTCAAACTTTCAGTCACTTGTACTTCTCCTGAAGTTGATGCTACCTTATACCGTCAACTTGTAGGAAAACTTCTGTATCTAACCCATACTCGACCTGACCTTTCCTTTGTCGTTGGCCTTTTTTCTCGGTTTATGCAAAACCCACGTGAAAGTCATTGGAAAGCAGCTAAAATAATAATT
Source organism: Pinus tabuliformis (assembly GCA_031772625.1). Classification (NCBI taxonomy): domain Eukaryota; kingdom Viridiplantae; phylum Streptophyta; class Pinopsida; order Pinales; family Pinaceae; genus Pinus; species Pinus tabuliformis. Next base: position 132,313,967 of record CM062811.1, on the reverse strand, counting down.
CGTTATGTTTGAGGTACAATTCAGTTTGGGATTCATTACAGTGCCAAAGCATCTCCTCTATTGGTTGGTTTCACTGATTCCAATTGGGCTGGTGACCCTGATGATTGGAAGTCTATTGCCGGTTATGTGTTCACTCTTGGTTCAGGACCTATTACATGGGATTGCAAGAAACAAGGTGCCATTTCTCTTTCATCAGCAGAAGCAGAGTATCGTGGTGCCGCAGAAGCTAGTAAGGAAGCCTTGCGGCTTCGTCAGATCCTGTCAGAGTTTGGCTTTCAGCAGCAGCATCTGACTACACTTTGGTGTGATAATCAAAGTGCCATTCAACTATGCAAAGATCCAGTCCAACATCAGCGCAACAAACACATTGAACCGCACATGCACTTCATCAGAAAGCTCATTCACGGCCATGTTCTTGAAGTGCAATATTGTTCAACAGATGATCAAGTTGCAGACATCTTCACAAAGGCTCTCACAGAGGCGAATTTCACTAAACTTCGATTTATGGTTGGAGTTCAGGAAGTTGTCACTAAGGGGGGATAGGCTCTAGTGCCTCCTTCCTTCTCCTATTGTGTTATATTTGTAAATCCTTCAATCCTATCCCAAGTTGTTCTTAAGGGGGGATTTTAGGATATTCCGACACATAGGAAATAGTTAAGTACAACTTGGTCTAGTATAGAGTTAGGTAAAGTGTGTTTCTTTACCTTGTACATTTTGTAACTTACAATCCGACGGTCACGATATGTAGTGATCCAACGGTTCATTCTCTCCTCAGTATTACCAACACTTGATCTGTGGCTTGACACCCGATTGGTCCATGATTTCTATTTAAAGCGCATGGAGGGTCATTTGTAGGGTAATCCATCTATGAGAGAAGCTTATGTAAATTTTAATTCTTTTATTAATAAATTGCCTGAAGTGGCCACGTTGGCTCAGGCCGTGGACTGTTTCCCTCTTTGAGGGTTTTAACCACGTCAAAAACACTGGTGTATTGATCTGCGATCTAGTTGTGAGTGGTGTCCTTTGGTGTTCTGTCTAAGGAACTTACCCTGTAAATTCCTACATTTTGCTGATTGCATGCTTGGTATCAAGTGTGATGGGATCCGTATGGTTCTTGGACAGTGGTGCGTCTTTTCACATGACAGGAGATTGAGATTTGTTTTCTGATCTGGATGAGAAAGATCTTGGAGTGCACATCGAGATGGGCGATGATGGTAGATACAGTGCGACCGATATCGGTACCATTTCCTTTGAGAGGGAGTCTGGTAAACCCTTCGTATTAAAGGAAGTGATGCATGTTCTAGGATTGAAGAAGAATCTTATCTCTGTAGCGATGTTAGAAGACAAGGGATATGATGTTGTTTTCAGCGAGGGAAAGGCTTTCCTGCGCAGTAAGACAACTGGAGAAACTCGGAAGATAGGGGTTCGAGTGAGGAACCTTTATCAATTGCATGTAGATGGTTGCGCAGCAATGGCATGCAAGGCAGAAGGATTGGTGAGCCGGGATGATGGCAAGCTTTGGCACAGGAGATTGGGCCATCTTCACCATGGAGCCTTGAAGATACTGCACCAGATTTCTACTGGGCTTCCTAAAGGCACTCTTGCGCAGTCAGATCAGTGCAAGGGGTGTACTTTGGGAAAATTTCTGAAAGCCACCTTTCACGAGAAGGATAGTCGCGCCACGAAGATCCTTGAGAGAATTCACACAGACGTGTGTGGACCTTTCTCAGTAGCTTCGACATCAAAGCACATGTACTATGTGATCTTTGTTGATGATTTCTCTTGAAAGTGCTGAATCTTCTTCATGCAGAAGAAGAGCGAGACATACTCAAAGTTCTGTGAGTTAAAGCACTGGTCGAGAAGGAATCGGGGAAGAAGGTGAAGGCTCTGAGGAGCGACAATGGTGGTGAATTCATCTCTGGCGAGTTCAAGGACTTCTGCAGCGCAGAAGGGATTCGAAGAGAGCTCATAGCTCCCCATAACCCACAACAGAATGGGGTTGCTGAGCACAAGAACAGAACGATCGTGGGTGCTGCATGGGCGATGTTGCATGATCAGGGCCTACCCCTTCATTTGTGGGCGGAGGCATGCAATACTACAGTATATGTGTAGAACCGTTTTCCTCACAAGATACTTGGCATGAGTACACCCGAGGAGGCTTATTCTGGTAAGAGGCCTGATATTTCCCATTTGAGGATTTTTGGTTCTAACATTTACATGCATGTGACGAAGGATGCCAGGAAGAAGTTGGAGCCGACCGCAGAGGTTGGGATATTTGTGGGGTACACTGATATGCCCCATAACTATCGTATGTATTTTCCAGACAGTCACAAGACTGTTGTGTGACGGGATATCAAATTTCAGGAGGAGAAAGCCATGAAGTGTTCACTTGAGAGGGGCCACACTTGCATGCAGATGAGGAGCTATTAGTTCCTAAGGATGAGATTCAGGATGTGGATTAGCCACAAGATGAAGTTCATGGAGTGGAAGAGACCACTCATGCAGCGCCAACCATCAGAGGGCGAAAGCACGCTATAGAAGTTGAGCGACTGGCTCAAGATGCAGAGAAGGTTGTAGGACCACCTACAGGACAACGCAGACAGAGACAGTCCCTTGATCGGTACACTGGATACATGGCTCTTGTGAGCAAATGTGTCATGACTGAGCCATCCTCTTTCGAGGAAGCTGCGGAGGACCCCGCATGGGTAGATGCCATGGTGGAAGAGTATGATTCGATTGTCAGAAACGGTGCATGGGAGATTGTTCCAAGACCGGAGGGGAAATCAGTGGTGGGTTCGAGCTGGATCTACAAAGTGAAGCAGGCAGCTGACGGGAGTGTGGAGAAGTACAAGGCAAGATTTGTTGCCCAGGGCTTCTCAGAGATAGAGGGGATCGATTATGAGGAGACCTTTGCACCTGTCGCAAGGTATTCTTCCATATGGACGACTCTTACTCTCTCAGCGCAGATGGGGTGGCACATTCATCAGATGGATGTGAAGACTGCATTCCTCAACGGAGTCATTGAGGAGGAGGTGTACATAGAGCAGCCTGAAGGTTTCAAGATCTTTAGCAGTGAGTCGCATGTGTGTAGGCTCAAGAGAGCGTTGTATGGGTTGAAACAAGCACCACGTGCTTGGTACACACGGATAGACAGTTATTTCACCGGACTTGGATTCTCCAAGAGTGAGGTGGATCCTAACCTATACCAGATTGTGGTGGAGGGTAAGTTGCTTATCATTGTACTTTATGTAGATGATTTGATTTTGACGGGAGATGAGCTGTTGATACTTTCATGCAAGGATGATCTTGCTAGAGAGTTTGAGATGTGAAGGACTTGGGCCTCCTTCATTATTTAATGGGATTGGAAATTTGGCGGGGCAGTGATGGACTATTTGTTTCTCAGGGTAAGTATTCTCGAGAGATACTGGAGAAGTTCAACATGCATGGCTGCAAGCCTGTTGATACTCCTCTTCCTGGAGGTTGGAGGAAGGAGGATGCTACCTCAGCGGAGGTAGTGGATGCCACTGTTTATCGACAGTTGGTGGGGTCGCTTATGTATCTGGTCAATACACGACCCGATATATGCTATGCTGTTAACCAGCTTTCACAAGCTATGGTTAAGCCAACGAAGCTCTTCTAGAAGGTAGGAAAGTATGTATTGCGTTATCTCAGAGGCACATTGGGATATGGATTGTGGTACAGACAGGAGGATGAGGTGAAGCTATGTGGCTTCACGGATGCAGATTGGGCAGGGAGCCCAACGGAAAGAAAGAGCACATCTAGAGGGATCTTAAGTATCGGGTCAACAACAGTTTCTTGGTACAGTAGGAAGCAGAGATCTGTGGCACTCAGTTTAGCAGAGGCCAAGTATATGGCAGCGAGTTTGGCTGCATGTGAGGCTATATGGATGAGGAAGATCCTAGTCGGGTTGTTCGGGTCACACTTGGAGCCTACTGTGATTTGTTATGATAACCAGAGTTGCATTAAACTCTTGGCTAATCCAGTATTTCATGATAGATCCAAGCACATTGACATCAAGTACCATCATATCAAAGATTGTGTGCAGCGGAGAATCATGTTACTTTCATAAATTCCCACGGAGGATCAGGATGCCGATATCTTAACGAAGGTGCTCATTAGGAGCAAACTCGAATACCACCGAGGTAGGATAGGGGTTGCAGATAATCCATATCTTGTTGAGAGGGAGTGTTGAAAATGCAACAAGATGATGGAGCTTAGTGAAAAGAAGTCGCCTTCACTAAGTGGGCTCGCAGGCTATTTTTGGGGCAAAGTCTATTTTTAGACATATGGATCATGGTATATGAGTTGCAGGATGCTATTTGTGGATGTTTGGTCATGTTGGTAAAAATAGATGGACTTTTGTTTTTAGACATATGGGCGGAGTCTATTTTTAGACTGCTAGGCTAAAAATAGAACAGTCGAATATTATTAGCTCTTAATAATACTTGGACTATAAACATTACCTTATCCTCTTGGAGCACTTCAGTTCGAGCTAGGATGTGGCACATGTAATTGCCAGAAGGAAATACGATTTTATTATGGGTCAGTTGAGCTATTGCATGATGGACTTCAGTTAGAACTCAAGTGATTGAGTTTGGTGGAGTTGATTGAGGAGTTGATGGAGTTGTGTTCAGTTTGACTTGGTTGAACTAGTTGTATTTAGTCTAACTGCAGAATACACTAGTGATGAGTGATGTGAATTAATTATTAATTAATTCACTAATTATTAACTCATAAATCAACTAAAGAATACATCATTTAACTCAGTGCATGGACAGTTCAGTGGAGACAGGTGTTAGAGGTGGAGACTACTATCAGTTGTGACTATAGTTGTGCATGAGATTTGCACAATCAATGATTGAGATTGCCAATGAGGATTGCGCAGTATAGAAGAAGGGAAAACGAGCTTGGATCATTCCTATTCTCACTTTGGATTGCGTAGTAGAGGCAGGCAAACAACAGAGAAGATTTGAACCTGTGACTTGATTCAGATCTGAGCTAGTTTGTGTGTAGCAGGTGGAGATAGTACTGAGTACTTGTGAGGAGTATTGTATTATGTATTGTTACATGTTCTCTATCATTATAATATACAGATAGTTGGGGGATTTCAGCTGTATGCTTTCACCAGTACATACTGTGTTGATATGTGTGATTGATGTTTCAATGTGCGCATGTGATTGTTTTTTATTTTGCAAATTGATGATCAACGTAGAGGAGGTTATGTATTATGCATGCATTCCGCAAATAGTGTATAATCAGGATAATCTTTGTGAATAAGTGTTAAATTATTCAAAATTTCTACACTGAATGGACTGAATACAAGGGATGGTTGGTTGGTCTATCTTGACTACTAACCATGTATTTCATTAGGGTTTCTCTATAAAGTCTCCTAGGCTAACAAAAAATAGGTATGGAAGCATAACTCATATCCATTTGCAGGGTTCTTTGTAGCTTTTCCCCCCATGATCTAGAAAGTAGCATTCCATACTTTAGGGGTATGTTTGCCACTACGATATCCATAACTATGCTTCTGGTAGGAATTTGAGCTAGGGTGACACAGAGGTATTTAATGAGACCAAGGCACCTTACCTTGCTGGAATCAAAAGAATACAAGTCTTTATATGGCCTAGTAATGTCAAGATTCAATTTCTCCATTATGGTTCGGGGAATTAAATTGTGTGAGGCACTAGAGTCGAGCATGGCATTGCAAAGGGTTTTATTGAGGATATTGAGACTGAGATAGAAAGGAGCAGCATTTCCATCTTGGGGTTTACCTTCTACATCTGGGCCAAACAACAGTTCAGGCTTGTCATCAGCGAGGGGGATTGAAATTTTAACTTTAGACAATTCATTTTCTATGCTCAAAGAGGTTTGTGGCTTCTCTATTTCCTTGATGTTCTGATCCTATTTTTTCAGGTTTTCTTTTTGAGTATTTTCTTTGGATTGACTAGAGGAAGGAACATTTTTAGCTTGACTAGAAGAAGGGATATCAATCTGAGTTTTCTTTGGTTGATTATCATTAGTCTTGTTGGAAGGAGTATCATAGATTTTCTTCAGAGGAGTATCAACATTTTTTCTACTCCTGAGGTTATATTGCATATGCACTTCCATTATGGCACTCTGGTAACCTTTTTTGTATTCTTCAAACTCTAATGGAATTGTTTCTGGTTGTGAAAGAAGAAATTGATCTTGCTCTTCTTTAGTCAAAAATATATGATCAATTTCTGTCTCCCCAAACAAATTAATTTGGTTTTCCTCTTAATATTCTTCTAGTTCGACTTCTTCTTCGACATAGTTTTCCTAGAAAGGAGGCCTAAGTTGTTGATCATTAGGGCCCCTCTGTTCCCTTTGTTTTATCAGAGGTGGATTTCTTATGAGATTCTGATTTCTATTTTGAGAATTTGCTTGATTATGCCTGGGGGGTTATATCAACCACTGTCATCGTCTCCATCATTCTATCCATGGTTTTCACTAGGTTGTTTATTTTTAAGTCTGATGAAGAGGATGAAGGTTCCTCCTTGATGGTAACCCTTCTTTCAGTTTTAAGCTTGGATTTTTTGGCTAATAAATTAGCCTCTACTTTGACAATGTTATTTTCATTTCTTCAAGTGTGGTAGGGTCTTTTCCTCTTAATTGGTAGGTCATGCCAACATCAAATCCTTCATGGAAATGAATACGAGCTAACCCTGGTGGGGGATTTATAGCGTCTGGAATGGAATTATAAACTTGATTGAACCTATCACAGTATTCTTCAACAGTTTTGTTAGGCCCTCCTTTTATATTTTTATATTCATTTAAGACCTAGAGGGGATTCTTTTTAGTTTCCCATCTGTTGAGGAAAGATTGATGAAAGGAAGCAAGATCATTAATGGTAGCTGCTGGTAAAGATTTAAACCATTTTCTTACCTCTCCATTAAGGCTTTGGGAAAAAATCCTCATCTTCACATCATCTTCATCAACCACCTGAAGGTCAAAATAGTCATTCGTTCTATCTACATGTTGTTGTGCAATGATGGCCCTAGTGCCATCAAACTGATGAATCCTAGTTTGATAGTCTTGAGACATGTTATGTAATTGGGTAGGTAAAACTAGGGGAGCATATCGAGCCACCATGATTGGTATATGAGGGTGAAAAACCGATGAACCTGTGTGAGGTGTAGATGTGGAAGGGATTAAGAAAGTTTGCATTACACTTTGTGATGTTGATGGAGAGGTAGTGGAAATTGTTGAGGAGGTGGAACTAGTGGAAACGAGATGTAAAGATTGTTTATGGGAGAAGAAACAAAGAATGACAGGGATGAAAGTTCAACTAATTGCTTGACGTAGGCTTTGTGCATAGCTTGATCTAGGTTTGCCGCTAGGTCTTCAAATTTTTCAAATTGTTAGAGAGCTTGTTTGTTAAAATCCTCGTCTACGGACTGATGTTCAGATATGTATGGTCTTAAAACCGACTCATCAATGACTGTTTCAGATGTGAAGATTTTAGATTTTGATCTAAAGAAATTGATTTCAAAGGGTAGGTCAAATTGAATTTCTTCTATGGTAACAAAATTATCTGGAAAAGAACTAGCTCTTGGCAGAGAATTGTTACTCCCTTGACTTTCAGTGAAGCTTTTCTTCCTTATCAATTTCTCAGGATTATCTAGGATATTGGGAGGATTTTGGTATAAATGAGATTTGGTATGAATTCCTTTAGGGTATAGATCTATTATATAGTATTAAACACACAATTTCAAATATGTACAAATTTTACAACCTCAAAACATTTATTTCTGAAAAATAAATCTTACATGTTGCTGAAATAAAGTTTTTGGAACCAGGGAAATAAAATTTCAAATGAAGATATGTTTGTCCCCAATATGGTTGCCAAGATGTTATCACTTCGTAATTTTTGAGGTTACAGAGTAAATTATAGAGGTAACCTTAAAACCACTTTGGAAATTGAGAATCCATCCCTTCCAGTTTTAGAGAGGGATCTCTCTTTATGATTTAGCTTTGTTTTACTAATGATATTAGGCTATTTATCATGTTCAGGTTTGGTTTTTTTGTGTTTTTGGTTTGAGATAGTGGAATCAGGCCATTGGGCAAAGGAGTCACAGGTTTGGATTGATCAAATGCAGAGTTTACAGGCTAAACTTACAGGACAAGGTAGGCAAGTTCATTGGATCCTTTAAGTTCTATGGTATGGAGGAGAAGCAAAAGATTAAGAAATCCAATTAAAAACAGAGCAATTAGAATTATGTTTTTAATTTTCAGTAGAAAACATAGAAATTATTCATAATTCAGATATAGAGTGTACTTTTAAACAAATTATGTACATACTCTTCTTAGAATAATTTAGATTTCAGAAACATATATGAAAAACAATGAAAACATTTAATAGAGAAAGATGCACTTCACCAATTAAATTGACACAAGAATTATGTAATGCTTGGGCTGTATTACTGAAATATGATCAATGATAGCTCTATCAAGTTCTTTACAACATAAGTCCTTTCTTCAAAACTAATCCCAACAACTAATACTTTGATTTTTGAAGTATTTTACAAAAAGTAATTAAAAAATATCTTGATTCAAAACATCAAGATGGAATCCTATTAATGTCTAAATTGAATACAAAATTAGAACAAAATAATAGGAATCTTCAACCTGTTGAATGTTGGCCTTGTTTTTGAGGAAGATTGTTAGTGACTGGACTTCAAAATCTACTGCGTTGTTTTTCCTTGCTGTCCAATTATGAATTACTCCAGTAATTCACACAATTTCTCCCATCTATCTTCAATTGGCACTAAAAACTTAATCAATTTCTTGTATATTTCATCCACATTTGTGTATTTATGAAATATTGGCTTGATGACAAGTAGGTGCCTGACCTCATGACTGATAAATAAATCAAAATCTAAGGCCTCCATGAATGCCTTCCCTGTGATATGCCCTTTGATCCCCGCAAACTTTGATTTATCTTGGGAAATCCTGCTTAATCTGTCTTGGTACTCTATTAGGCTCATGAGCTCATTCTCTGTATTAGTCAACTTTGGCAGACCTTTCCTATTCAGCACCTGCAACTTCTTGTGGAATCTGTCTATGCTGGTTTCTAAGTTCTGGCATTTTTTATCCAGCTGATTCATAAGAGTCCTTTTGGTCTGCATCCTTTTCACCTCCAAGATGGTCTTTGTTCTGTCCTGAATTCCCAGCTCATGTACTTCTTCTCTGTTCTTGGAATTCAGAAATTTGATAATGGTTGTAGCTTCCCCATGTTTCTTTCGCAAGTCTATTTTAATATACCTGATCGCCTTTTGGGATTTCTACACTAACTCCTGTTGTTCCAAAATGATTTGTATGGAAGGCCGTATTTCTATGATGGCTTCATTGATTTCTGTCCATATATTTTCTCTGGCTTGGGCCAGAGTTTGACCCATAACTGATTCACTATGAAATTGCTCAATGTTTAGATCTAACTAATGGGTTTTTTGCAACTCTGCCACATAAAAATTATCAATTTTTAACTTTTTTTCTGATAGTGTCTTAAGTTGATATCTTAACTTAACAATTTCTTGTTCTTGAATGGACAGATCGTCCATGGATTTAACAAGAACACTTGCAGAATTTGATGTTTTTGCTGGTGTTGAAGTTGATGTAGATGCTCCTGGGGTTGTGGTCACTGAGATTGGGACTGTTGTAAATGGAACTACAACCAACGGTATTGCCTGCTCTTTATATTTGAGAAGTTTCTCGAGTTCTACTTCCATGTCCTTGATCTGGGTTTTTAGCTCGATGACTATCCTGAACATATCCTCTTTCTGCTTCTCCATCTATCCTAGCTCCTTGGCATATGGATCCTCTGTGGTAGGCAACTTTAATTGTTTTCTCAAGGCTTCTTGTTGGCATCCTTTTTCTTCAAAATTTCTTCAACTACCTTGATATATTTGGGGTTATATCCCAACTTGAACACCAAGTCCTCTAGTGACTTGATTCTAGTATCCTTAACTAAGGATGAAATATTCTCTAACTTGAGCTGGGACTGTAAATTATTTATTGAGACCTGCAATTTAGAGGTAGATACGGCAACGAATGTGGAATACATCATCTCACTTTTTTTTTTTTGTGCAGGTCCATCTGGTCTATGGGTTGAATATGATGTGCATCAGTGAACACAGATTCCTTGTAATCTACAGGTTACTTGGGAGCTAGTACTTTGGCTTCGAGAAATACTATCTACATTTTTCCCTTTTCTGAGTCAAATGCTAATAGTAATTTGTCCTGAGATACAACTGTTTGTTTCTAGAATTGCATATAAGTGGAGGATTTTAGCATTTCATTTCTTTGCTTAATTGCCATGTATTTGGAAAACATGTTGGGCTCAACAGTGTCTTGAGCCAAATCGACTGGCTTTGGTGTCTCTTGAGGATTTATGGAAGGAGATGAAGATTGTGATCCTATGAAGATATCCTCCTCTATGCTAGACACATGAGGACCTGCCATTAAAATAGTCTTTTGTTCTTCTGTGTCCTGCTGAAAAATAATTGCAGAGTTGGTTTTTGCTTCTTTGTATAAACTAGGAAATCTTTTGATCCTATTTCTATCACCAGGGAAGATTCTTCTTCTCTTACTCTCTTCTCCTGTTTCTCTTTAGGTATGGGTGTTTGAGTGGTTGTAGTAGAGAGAACCTGCTCCTCTTCCTCCTGCAGTGTGTTTTCCACCCATTCAGTCTAGCTCGTGTATCGCTCGATTTGTGGTCGAGGAGTATGTGCATAAGGTGTGGTATTTTTCTCCACCCTTAGCTTTAAGATCAAGCCAAAAGGGTCATAAGACTAGGTGAAACTTAATTTAAATTTCATTTGCTTCAGCAACAAATCGACTTCCTTACCAGTTGATCTGGTATTGTATACAAAAGGTCCTACTTTGGCTTTAATATTGAACTAGCCTTCTTCTTGGTTGACACAAAATGTAGATCATCCATGTGAATCATCTGTCAAATGTACTCTAATGAGAAAAATCTCATATGCACAAATTTTGGCAATTTGTAGGGTGGCAGCTCACACCCATATATCTGAATTTTTGTGTAGGTCTAATAAAGATACCAGTCCCCTATCATTACTTGATCGTTGAGATGTAGAATATTATGAATGTCTTCACCTATCCTCGACTCCACATCACTATGTAAGAGACATTCCACTGTATATAAGAACTGGTCCACAAAGTCTATGAAAGAGAATTTTATGGAATTCCTTCTCACCAAGGACATCCATTGTATGAATGACTGAGAATTACCCTGCTCATCCATTTTTGCAAGGTGAAATGGAATTTGCCTGATTTTTGATAAATAAACATGTACACTAAAACATAGGAGTATTTGAAAGATCTCTCTATAGAAAATTTAATAAGTCGATCATGCATAGCCTCTGCAATAAACTAACTGTAATTAAAAATGAATGGTTGCTCACTAGTGGTGAAAATTGACAAGAAGCCAACAATGGCCTCATTAACCCACTGGCCAGAATGATAAATAAGAATGTAAGAGAAGGTGGAAATAATATGCTTGGTTCCCTCAGGGAACATGGAAGATGAATATGGAGGGTTGGTTTTTGGTAATTGGGCATTTTGAGGCAGAAAAACTTCAAAGATCTTGGCTCTCTGGGGAAAAGTTAAATTCTTGTAAAGATTTGTGAGAGAGTCTACTGACAATGGCTTAGATGACTCTAGGATTTTTACTAGGGGAATTTAGGCAATGGCTTCAGTTGTGATAGTTATCAAAACCTCACCATTGCGACTTACAATAGCTCTCTGAGAGGGAACATAAATCAATTGACACCAGGAAACTAACTTAAGGAAAAAGTGGGCCTGTGGGAATATGAACTGATGTATGGTAGACTCCCACAAATTAATTTCATCGCTTTCGTTAAGGAATCTTTGTTTTAACCAACTATGAAGTTCGAACAAGTCGAATTCACAGTTGGTTTCAACAATTTTATATTGCAGGTCCAATAAGGGTACATGATCTAAGTCTACAGGTGAGGGTAACATGTGATTCTCTTCTGGTTTATTTCCTTTTTCTTTGGGGAATTTCATTTTAAGCAACATGATGAATTTATTAAGATGATAAAAGGTCACAGATTACCTAGAGTAGAAAAATGATAGAGGAATGTCAAATTGGGTCCCTGATGACAGTTTGAAACAGTAATGGCTGGGTAATTTAACTGGTCATTGATGTGGCTTAAGAATCTATAAACTGCTGTTGATCATATGACACGGTGAAAGAATGAAGTTTTATGGTTTCAGAGCGTTTATATAGAGAAATTTCCCAATTAACCATTAATCCTTTACTTAACCGGGAGTAGGTTTGTTGCACAGGGAGCGCAATGAAGTTAATACAGTACGAATTGCTGACATGGAGAGAGGGGCACCAGATGGTAACATAAGATTGGGAGGAAGTGAGTCATCGGGATAAGTTTAATGGTCAGGAGTAGTCGCAGGAGTGGGGTCCATGAGGGTGAGGTTGCAGACAGATCTTGATAGAAGGTGGGTACAAGAGGTCCACATGGCGTGCACTGAGTGGAAGTGGAAGTGGTGGAAGTCAATAACAGAAGACTTTTCGGGGGGGGTGTTGACAAGGTTAATCCTCTCTGCGAATGGAGATGATCCCTCTAGCCCAATGAGTGGGTCTAGCAACTGAAGTGACAATCAAATAGACATCTTCCTAGGTTATAATTGAAAAGTAGAATGAAAGAGATGACCTACCTCGTTATGATGCTATTCTGATTTCCTTTGTTGAGGGCCTCGAACGGCTTGTGTCATGACTTTTTACTACTTCTCTCATCATTTATGTACTTGCACAAGTGATCAAGAGACAACAAATCATACCAAAACCAATAGCAAATCCAATAATAACCTACTTAACTGATCAAGGAATGTCAAGCTAAATAATACATGAACATATATATTTTGGGAAGATGAACCAGCAACTGTATATTATTAGGAAATAAAGGGAAGATTACAACCAAAGCCTTGATGTTGTAAGGCTCTCCTTGAGTGGTAATCCAAGTCCAAGCCAAGAATTCTCCAATAACTCCTTCTCCAAGTCTAATGAATAGCCTCTAGGCATAAGCTTAGCATAAGGGTGCAAATAGAGATAGACCAACCATTTGGGAATGTGAAAGGAGGAATTTATAGGCTAGGAGAGGGAGTTAGGACTTCTCAAAAGATAGGATTAGGCCCACATATCAAGGAGGTAGCTCATAGGGATAAGACAAAGAGGTCAAGTTGGGAGGATTCGACCTCATCTCTTTGAAACAACCTCCAGCTCGTTGCTCTAGAAGCTTCTAGATCATGAAGATTCTCATCCTTTTTGGTAAAATTACCTTTTCGAGATCATCGTGGGTATGAAAAAGAATGAAGTGATGCCATCGTTGGTCAAACACAGTGCAACAGGTGACCATCGCTATTTTAAGCCTCATGGGAGCAATGAATCTCATTTTAAGTTTTTAAGAGCTATTTCTTCAAGGAAAGCTCAAGGAAATCTCCAAACAAAGTATTAGGAGGGATCTGAGATGTATACATGGATGGGTATACTGTATAGTGATCATGTTTCGGGCACTTTGGGGCATGTCACAGGGAAGTGTAGGAGGCGTGATAAAATATTGTATAACAGATGTCCCCTAAAGCATGAAGGCAGAGCGAGGAGTGATGGTTGAGATGCTTTACAACCTCTTGAAAGGATGAGGACACACACTATCAGGAGACAAAAAAGATAAAGGATGCATATACATATACATATCTGAGATCAAAAAATGAATCCACGGCATGGACGTAGCCATCTGAATGATGAAGACTATATGAAAAGATCCATGGTATGGGTGCAGCCATCTAGATAACGAGGATCATCATAAATAGAAAGTCCCACGGTATGGTCATAACCATCTGTATAGTAGAAACATGTGTACAATCATGAATGATATAAAACTCCATATGTCCCGAATCATAATATACAAGACTCAGAATCTTGCGCTCCATCCCGACCCGATCAACATACAAATCCTAACATGTGAATAAATGTGTTGAAGTCGAACATGCTAGAAAACCACCTGATTACCAGCCAATGATGTGGACCATTAAAAGGTATGAGAGAAACCACCAATAATGACAATGACTCTCAAGGTACAACAGTACAATTCATGAATGTGATAATGAAGCTGAATTCGAACACTCATGGAATCACCCGATTGAAATTCGATGATGAAGACCTATCGTCGGATACGAAGAAATGACCATTAGGGCATGCCAGCTCTAAGGTACTGAAAGGGAGTTTCTATGTCATATTTCTAGATAATGAGCTGAAGTTGACAGGAAGTGACTTGTCGAAGGAGGGCAATGATGAATCCCCATCATCGACATGAAACAAGGAATAAAGTGGAATACTATTCAGGACTGTAACAGTGGCTCAAACACTATATAGATAAATAACTGCAGATTGGACTTCTCTTGAACATTAGTGACACGAATTCGGAGTGTGGCAGCATCTGACTCGACATAGGACTAAAGGTCATGATGACAAAATGGAATAGTCAAATGAGAGGAAAAATGGATCACCTAAACCTGGGAGGACAAGTGACTGAGTGAGGATATCCCAAACTCGACAGGAGAGCAGAAGAGTGTCATGTTCAAGAGCGACATGCTTCCTATACAAAGGATGTCTCGTCGTCATTTTTCCCCTGTTATTTCTAGCGAGTACCCAAATTATTTTTGTCACAAGATTAAAGAGGATAACATATGCTTGTTATGTAAGTTCATTCTTCGAATGAATCCATCCTATGAGTTTTACGAGCCCTAGAAAGGAGAAGCTCGGTCTCATCATAGTGACAAGTCTTTCATCGTAGAGTTTAAACAAGTTCGATGTAAGAATAACTCGGTATATTTTTCATATTTAGAGAGTTTGAAAAAGAAATGAGAAGGAAAACTCCATCATGTCCCTTTTTGTAGTTTGTTCCTCAAATCCGAAAAGGTAGAAAACAATATCCGAGGGAACCTCTTCACCATGTAAACCAAGGTGTACCTTTGTCGTAAATAGTCAATCTTAGCTTGAAAAAAGGGTAAATGTATACTGAGGTGACATTAATTCATTTACTTTAAAGAGTTCAAAACGACAAGTACTCGACAATCTTTTCAGTTTTTGAGAGTCAGAAAAGAGCTCAAAGATGACTCCAGGGGGTTCCTTTTTCGTTTATTTAATGAATCTGAAAAAGAGATAAAATAAAACTCGCAAGAATTAGTCAATAATGATCACTGTTCAGTTGAAGGTACCTATAACTGCACAAAGAAATGCACCCATCACTGATATCGAGAAAAACATTAAAATATTACAAAAATATTGACAAAAATGACTTGCAAAACTTATAAATAGCCAAAAGTAATTTTATTTTTTACCATTTTACCATAGTAAGCTCTAAAAGTGAATTTGTGCCCTAATTCTCTCGATTTTCAAGTGGTCATTATGGGAGATCCAGAGTGCCATTTCATGAACCGTCTGCAACAGGTAAGAGGCCCATCCTTGCTCTTGCATTTTATCACTTTTTATGCATTTTAAATGGTAATTTTTATGCTATAAGGGAGGATTTTAAATTTTTAGGGAACTGACGACCATCGCGGATATGGTCATTGGACCCACGATGATTGTGATCGAGCCCAAAAGCTCACGTTATGCCATCGCTCTGTTTGTAAAAATAGGCATGATGGCACCGAGGCAGATTTTTTGGAAAGAAAATCCTCTTTTAAAGCAAAAATTGATGATTTTAATCCATGAAAAAAACATTAATTGATGTTAAATGATGTTTTGCAGGAGATCATGGTCTTGGAATGGAAATAAAGAGGCCATGAGGTTGAAGACTTCCAAGCAGCTCAGGATCCTGAATGCATAAATGCTCTGAGGAATTGTGGGCTGCTAAAATTCTTCAGGACCACAAGGTTAAGGGCTCAGATGGAATTGCTGCCCTATTTGATCAGTCTTTGGGATGTAGATCGAGAGATATTCATCATAAAAGGCCAGGAACTAGAACTTGAGGAGATGGATATCTACTTCATCATGGGATTGTCTCGACGAGGGGAAGCGGTCCAATTCTTCGGATCTCACAAAGGAGGTGAAAGTACAAGGAATCTAGTCCAGAGGCATTATCCTGGTGCCAAAATGACCAATGGAGGGAAGGTGAAGATAGTGAAAATCACCAACAAAATCGTCTTGAGAACGATTATTTTCACTATGGAACTTGTATCTAGCATGCAAGCCTTGCATGAGGCTTCAAAATCCTAGTTCCAATATGTTATTGCATGTTTGACCCCCACCGTATTCAACTTGTGTGGAGGCTTTTTGGCAAATATGAAGTGACAACTGACCAAGGGGAAGCATGGACACCTGAAGTAATTCTGGTTTGCTTCTATATTGGTGACCTTTTTAGAGTGAGTGCCCTCATTCTGGTATCAGTGGGAATAGGTACCATATCCTACTACCTGAGATCTGAGACTCGTGTGAAGGAGTCAACTCATGCCTCGAGGAGGAACGGGTCAATATATGCATTACCCACCATAATTTTTTGTTTGGCTAGAGTGGCAACTACTCGTGGTAGATGACTATGCTTATGCTGGAATAGATTTCAGGTGGGATCCAGATCTACCTCTGCCACTAGGAGAACAGTGAACTGATGCAAGTAATAACTTGTTTTTTTGGATATTTTCAAGTTTTATGATTTTTTTAAAAGTGTAAACTGAGACTCAACTTGTGATAAATGCGTAGATGTGGGACTAGAGAGACCAACATGCATGTTTCCAATAGCCTATCTAACTCTTTTACACATTTTGTAGGATTTTAAAGCCAAGTGTCCCATAACACTTTATTTTTTGATATTTTGATGTAAACACTCCAATATATATATATATATATATATATATATATATATATATATATATATATATATATATATATATATATATATATATATGCATGTTTTATTTCCTACTTATGTGTCCATAACATGATTAGTTTTATAAATGACACAAATGCCTATCAAGAACAAAATTTTCTAATGCATCTGTTCATGTATTTAAATTACATGGAATACGTTGATATGTAATGAAATCAAAATTTCTTTCCAGCAATCTAACACATAGATACATATGAAATATTTCTGGATTTCTCACTGAGTAATGATTATTTAACTGTAACACAATGAGCTATGAATCCAACTTGACAACTAAATGCCTAATGCCAAGAGCAACTACTTCTGACAAGAGTTCAATAACTACATTGTGTTCAGCAATATTATTGGTTGTCCGACCAAGGCAGATACCTTGTAAGTTAATCAGCTTGCCATTAGGGTCATAGAGTACCCATGCTGCGGAAGACAGGTCCTGTGTGCTACAACAAGCACCATCAGCAAAACTAATGTAATGACTTGAAAACATCTCCAAACTAGGTGGAACAAAGGGTAAGAAGAAAAACACATGTTTGCAAAGCAAACAAACACACACACAAAAAAAAAAAATGCACACTAATGAATTAACACAGTAATGTACAAAAGTCAAATTGACATGGATGACCTCGCGTAAGAAGTTCAGATGGAGTCCATTTTCAGACTCGGGTAATCAATCAACAGAGAATAAAACTAGAGTTTCACTGTTGACATGACGTGTAAGTATCGACTTGGCCAAACAGTAGAGTAAACCTCATAAAAGGCTCTGCCCCCATGCCCCCCAGGCGAGAGAGGTTTATGAGTCATAAGATAAAAACCCCATTGCGATAATGGGAAAACAGTAGAGACTTAGTGAAAAAATATCATGAAAGAAGGCATGAAAAACTTGATCTCATGACGAGGAAAGTTTGCCCTTAGTTGAAAGATGTTAACAAATTCAGGGTGAACTGAAATGTAAATGGGTATGGTTGCAATGATTTTCCCCATATTACCCTCCGACAAGACTTCATTCACCAGGACAGGTGTCTGAAGTGGAGGCATGGGACAATGAGAACAAACGCTTCAAGATAGGAAGTCATCTCATCAAGGCTAGGAAGAAATGAAGAACGATTATGTAGACAGTTCCATGGAGTTTTGTCCAGAGACATGAACTCAATGATATTATCGTTGGTGGGGAACATCTCGTTAAAACAATCTAGAGAATCACAAGAACCAAGCCAAGGAGATGACACATAGGTTTTCAAGTTCATACTAAAAACAGTATGAATTTCTGAAGCGGCCATCGAAGCCAAGACAGTTTCTTGATAATTTTGCTCCAATGGACTTAAAGGTATAGCATCGCCAAATGAATCAGTTTGATCTGGGGTAGGGATAATCCAAGGATCTGTATAGACTGAGAACATATTGATTGAATTAACATGTGGAGGTTGGAGAGTAAAAGTACCCATTAAAGCAGAGTCTTTGAATAGACCTTCCCCCACACTCTCATAAGGAATTTCAGAATTTCCCACATAAGGGACATTGTCGTTCGATGAACCAAAATAAAAGAAGGACAGTTGATCAACGGTGATAATTTTCCCTTCATGAGTAAAATGAAGTAACCAGAACAAAGAAGACACCACAAAAAACATAGCGTGGGTCCAGCTTCTTCCGAGAAGAAGGTTGTAGTTGAGATTGGCATCTACAACTTCTACCTCTAATTCAACGGTCTTTCCCTCCAATGTAATTGACAAGTTCGTGAGAATACCGTATGGATGTGAGCCTCTGTCGTCAAAGGCTTCCAAGGTGTTTGGGGACTAGTTAAGAGTAGGAGAGCTAATGGCCTTGCAACATGAAACAAACATGATGCAAGTGGAAGCACCTTCATCAATAATAGTCTCATGGATCGTCTTTCCTTTGATAAGAACATGTATCAGAAAAACAAACTGATGAGGAAGAGGAGGCACGTGGTTTTCAAGATCGAATGTAATCAGACTCGAATTAGAAGGATCAATAACACCGATAACAGACAATAGTGACTTCCATTGCGTTGGACAGGATTGAAGAACCTCGAAGGCAAACATCATCGAAGGTGCCTGAGCTAAATCCTTAACAATATTGTAATGTTGAGCAGCTCTAACATTCATATTAAAAGATGATTTCCGAAGAACACCCTTGGGAGGTGGTCAGATTACAGACTCGCTGTTATGGCGCTCAATATGGAGCAGACCAGAACTAGATGGAGTATAAGTATAAGGAATATCGGTAGCTTCTTTCTGCACCATCTGCTTATGCATGGTTTGATAGTCCTTAGTTCGAGTAGCAATCGAGATAGGTGATGAACCTTGCATCATGAAAACCTGGGAAACAGTGGAAGCAGAGGATTGTGGTTGGTCTACCAACTACGTCTGCAAAGATGGAAAATGTTCTTTTAAGACAGTCGGAGTCCCTTTCAAAAAGAGGTTAAATTCAAAACATCAGGGACAATCCTTGGTGTAATGATCCTCCTTACAGATGAGGCAAGGATATTTCATATTTCTTTTAGAAGCATCATCAGTAGATGACTTAAGAGGGTCCTATTTTGGGGCATCTAATTTAGCTTTACCTTTGCCCTTCTTCTTACCTTTAGAGGCCTTATCTGCTGTGGTAGATTGAACAACATATACCTCAGAGGTCTTACCAGTACTGGATGAATTCTTCGAGGGATTATTGGAACAAGTATTCGAGACATATTTATGCTTTGAAGACGCTTTCGTGGAATTCTTAGACATGGAACCAATCACACCATCAACAGGTGGTGCATTTGGAGACTTTGATGTTGTCAGATCTGATGATGGTCTTGGATCATCAGGAAACATTTCATACAACGTGCTAGATTGTGAATAGAGTAAGTCTAGATACTGGGCATGAGCAATGGCTTGCTCTTCAGTAACACATCCACCCATAGCTATGTCCTTAACAATCTTGTTAACGAGTGATTTTGTAAACCATTTTGTCAACAATGCATCAGCAATCTCAAATTTGATGAGGCAACATCGACGTCTCCATTCGTGGATATGATCAGAAATGTGGGTTGTGGTGTCTTGCTTAAGGGATGTGAGAAAATGAGTTCTAGTTTCATACTGAACCGAAAATTGGAAGTGGGCGAGGAAGGACATAAACAAAGAGTTGAAGTCAACATAGGTACCTCAAGGCAACTCGATATACCATTTCGTGGAAGCACCTGTGAGAGTTCTCTGAAAGAGTTGAAGACAGATAGAATCACCGACATACGAATTGGAGGATAACCATAGGTGATATGTCATCACATGGGCTTATGGGTCCTCCTTAGACTTTCCCTTGAATTTGGGGCAATCGCTTGGAATTTTCGTTGGAACTGAAAGCCTGTAAGGTGAATGAAGAATGAGATCATTCATGAGCCTCGAGACTTTGGGCAAATCCAACGTGGCCAAGAAAGGAAATTTTGCATATTGAACGGCATATAAGGTCTTTGAGGAGACCCAAAATGTGGATTCCATCCTTGCTAGTAAGGATTTTGGCCCCACAGTGGACGATTTTGTCCATAAGGGACTTGATTTTGTCCTTACTAAGGGTTAGCTTGACCATAAGGTGGATTGTGTCCAGGGTAGGTTTGATATTGTCCTACCATAGGCCGCTGATAAGAATTGTACATGGAATACAGGTTATAAGGTTGTTGAACCTGTTGACCCTGGATGAAAGGAGACTGACCCTGCTACTGCAGAGGTTGACCTTTGGCTTGCAAAGGATGACCTTGTTGATACGAATATAAAGCTTGTTGCTACCAAGGTTGACCTTGTTGCTGCAAAGGCTGACTTTGCTGCTGTAAAGGTTGACCTTGCTGCTGCAAAGGTTGGCCTTGCGAGGACAAAGGTTGAGTAGACTGCTGAACAAACTGATTTTATGACTGCAAAGGCTATTGTGACTGTGGCAAAGGTTTTCCTTGCTACTATAGCAGTTGCCCTTGCTGCTACAATGCTTGCCCTTGCTGTTGCAAATATTTCTCTTGTTTCTGCAAAGGTTTCCCTTGTTGCTTCAATAGTTGTCCTTGTTGTTGCAAGGGTAGCTAGACAGTTCCTTGGGACATACCCTGAGGGTATTGATAGTTCCCGAATTGAATTTGACCATATCCACCAAGAATAACAGATTGACCAGGCTGGACATAAGCTCCTACTTGAGGAATGTAAGACAGATTAACCAAGGCTTGTGAACCATATGGGACATAAGCTTGTTGGAGCAGAATTTGAGCCATATAAGGCTACTGGTATTGGATGTTACCAGACCCAGATGGACCAACAGGTTTAGGAATACTACCATAATAAGTTTGATTAACTCCAACCATGTGAGTCTGTAATCCATTCACAGTGGTTTCACCTGACACAAGAGGAGTATTAGGATATTTTCCCCTAGGTGGTGGCACATTTTTTCCACTTGATGGAGGGGTAGAAGAATTAACCAAAACCTGACCTGAAATAGTCAGTTGCATCGGAAGGGTCGGTTGAAACGATGAGACAAGTTGTGACGGAATTGTAGGTTGAATAAGAAATGAGGTGATAGCATTTTGTACAGAAGTTCAAGAGGTCGCATTCGGAATGAACATACTAGATGTAGGCATAGCATTGGAAGACCAAATGGGGTTTTGATACAATGACAAAGCACTAGGAGTACCTAAAACCAATTGAGCTAAGGTGGTATAACCATGTGGCAACATGGGTCCACTAGTTTTGGGAAAGGTGAGAGATGGGACTCTTCCTGTATAAGGAAAGCCTTCTGGAGGAAATTCATATCCTTTCTCATCATCGAAATGAGGAGTATGGGCATCGAAAACTTTCGAATGACCTAGAGAAGAGGTTTGGATTTCACCTTCTCACTTCATAGATGGAAATAACTGGTGACGAGGAACGCAAGATGTACGAGGAGATTGTTGGGCTTCAAAATTGTCCTTATTCTCACTCCATTATTCACCAATACCTTCACATTTTACCTTCATGTCACCTCCATTCCACCTCCACATCATTACATTTACCTCATTATTGGGTTATAACTATGCTTTTCCAAAGTTTATTAATTCTTAACATTTTAAAGTGGATTTATGGTTAAACTTTAGAAAATAATATGCTTATACTTATACCTAACAATTAGAATGAGTTTGTTGACATGTGTAGGTACAAAGGAAGCTTCCAGGGCATCTTTATGTGGCCTTGAATGATCAAATTCGAATTTGATAAGATAAGCCTCATGGAAAAGATCATGATCTCATGGAGAAGATCAAGGACAAAAGGGGGTTATGTGTCTACATGGTTGAGAAATGTATGGAACTAAAGAGAGATTAGTGGATCATCATTATGAGTTTGTTATCTCATCCCATTGTATAAATAGGAGTACCTCCTCCATTCCAAAGGGGAGGACTCTTGGAGCATGTATCCAACTTATGATGGAATAGAATAAAGCTTCATTTTACATAAATTTCCATTATATAGTTTTAGATATAAGTTGTCTTAGTGTAGTAAATGGAATAATTTGTCAC
This sequence comes from Pinus tabuliformis, assembly GCA_031772625.1. NCBI lineage: Eukaryota > Viridiplantae > Streptophyta > Pinopsida > Pinales > Pinaceae > Pinus > Pinus tabuliformis. The sequence goes on along the minus strand of CM062811.1, from coordinate 132,291,467 downwards.
TTTTTTCTTAAGAGAATTGAGCTCACTCTAAAAGGATGAAAGAAACATTTTATTTCATAATAGATCTTATTTCATTTAATTTCTTAGATGTTTGAGGATTTGTTTGTGATTGATAAATGAGTTTTAAATTGAAATCTTATCAGCATATGAGGGGATAACCAAGGGTCTAAGTTAGGCTCTCTCTCCATTTGATTTGCATGATAATTGAAATTCATTCTTTTGCTTTTATGTTTCAAGTATTTCATTTCTTATGCTTATCAATGAATCTTAGTTTAGTTTGGATTAGTATATGAGGGGACAATCAAGGGACTAAGTTAGTCTTTCTCTCTATTTGAATCTGAACAACAATTAAAGTTCATTCTCTTGTCTTTATTTCAAGTTTCTGGTTTTATGTAATCAATGATTTCTCTATGATACTGTAGGGAAGGACAACCAGGACCTCCTTAATTAGGACCCTCTTCCCTTGCATATTATATTGAATCGTAAATAATTTAGTTAGACATAGAGTTAGTTGCCTACTCCTGCATATATTTTGCTGGCATCATCACAAGCTTACGAGTTTCCCTGGTTGATAATTTAATGAAAGCAATTTAAGCAATTAAATTTCCCAATAGAGATAACTCCAAAGGAATACCAGGTCGATTGTACATACTTTAAGGAAGCTGAGGAGATATCACAATAGAATCGAATAACAGATTCGATGAATAGACAACAAGCCTCTGCGGACTCTCTGGAGTCTTTGGACTCTCAGGGGTTTGAATAGGATTATCAGGATCAGATTCTTGAGGTGACCAGGAATCCTATGGAGGTGGACGAGAAGACAAGGGTTGGATACTTGGAATAATCCCAAGTTCAAAACCTTGACCCTCAAGTGACTGAGGAAGTTTCGGATGAACTCCTTGAGAGGACCCTTCAGTATCAGACAATGACGGGGAACTATGAGATGAATTCAATGGTTCAGCCACGATTACTTCCTCTCAAAATAAAAAAAGGAAAGGAGATTCATTTAGGGATTTTAACAATATTGAAGGAACTACTTGGGTTCAACATGTTTATCATGGGAAGTTATTTTTAGAAACAAAAACTTTTCCTTTTCATCTTTTAAGAGTCTAGAAAAGGACGAAATGGTGACTCTAGTCACTTTCGATAGTTTAGCGAGCTTGAAAGGACAAGTTGCTCGATGATATTTTCAAATTTAAAGAGCCAGAAAAGATAAAAATGACTACTCATGTGAATCTAGGTAAAATGAGTACCAAATAACCATGAACAACAATATACACCTTAGCAAATAAATTTACTAAGGACTTGATGCACGTGCAGGCAATCTCCCCGAATGATGTGTTCAGTGTATCACGTTTACAGGGTGGCATACTCGACTTCCTAGGGATAAATGTTTGCAACCTATGGGGGTCTCCCTTTATATAAACAACGGTATGGGGAGCACAAGTCCATGGTTGCACTGTCTAATCATGGAGCGAACGACAGCTGCTAAGTTTTATAGAAGCTGGAACATGTCTCTAGCCTAGACCAATAAGTATGAACGTTAATGTTTCAAATGCTTCTTAGATTAATTTATAGATTTTAAAGTTAATCTTGGAATTATGTTTCGATTTCAAGTCCTTAATGATGTTACCTGCTCCTAAAATGCAACTAGATGATGAAATGAAATCCTTCAATTCGATGAAATCTATTTATGTAGGGAAGAACATCACTCAAATCATGCATAAAACCAAATGCAAAAGTGCATCCATGACAATCTTCAAATTCTAAATGAAAAATATGAAATCTAATCTTTCATATGATAAGCAAATGCAATGCCAAAACAAACCTTAAAGAAAAACTACCTTAAGATATAATGATGATTTTTCTCTTTTTCACTTAAATGCAATCAACGTAATCTAGTGCAAAAGTAAAAGAGAATGCAAGCAAGCCAAAAAATATGAAAATCTCTTTCACATTAATGATTTGAATGCAACCTAAAATGCTTTGAAAACTATGAAATGATAAATGCTTTCACTTTCACTTTTCGAAACACAAAACTCAAAGCAAGCACTCCCTTTCAATTCAAATGAGACAATAAATTTGTAATCTATTATTTACATAACATAACTTAAGTGACTTTCATAGTATCCACTAATGAAAACAACTTAAGACACAAGAACCAAAAGTGATCTACAAAGGATTTTTGAACCCACAAAGACTCTTTAACACAGGTAATTGATCTCTAATCTTTGATGAGAAGACCAACGAGTGGATGAAGGATGACCTAGAAGACTTAGAAACCCTAAAAGGATAATCAAAATTCAAGCATACTCAAACCAAGTTAAAAGGAGATTGCAATTAGACAATAATAGAGTCAACTGATATCACATTGGTAAATCATTGGGAGAAGGTAAAAAGAACTGAAAACAAGAAGAAAAACCCTAAATTTCTTTAACTTCTGCAATCATCGCACTTGTTAAGAGAAAAATAGTGATCATCACTATTGTAATCAACAAACCCATGATATCATCGCAAATGTCGGGGCTGAAAATGCGATGGGCAAGGAAAGCAAAGTAAAAACACAAAATCTTCAAGAACATCTCAAACCAACAACCTTAAAGCATCTACCAGAAAGTGAGACTGACCACAGACAAGTAATGAAGTCTAAGAATGAATGGTTGATCAAACTCGTCAAAAGACAAGATGAATAAATGGACGGAAAATATCATAGGCTCCCCAGCGGAGTCACCATTTTGTTGAAAAAGTTAGTCCTCTCTATGGATGGAGACGATCCCTCTAGCCCAATGAGTGGGTCTAGCAACTGAAGTGACAATCAGCTAGACATCTTCATAGGTTATAATTTAAAAGTGGAACGATAGAGATGACCTACCTCATTCTGAGGCTATTTCGATTTCCTTTGTTGAGGGCCTCAAACCACTTCTGTCACAGACTTGTTCTTGCTTCTCTCAATATTTATGTACCTACACAAGTGATCAAGAGACAACAAATCATATCAAAACCAATAGCAAATCCAATAAAAACCTACTTAACTGATCAAGGAATGTCAAGCTAAATAATACATGAACATACATATTTTGGGAATATGAACCAACAATTGTATATTATTAGGAAATAAAGGGAAGCTTACAAACAAAGCCTTGATGTTGAAAGGCTCTCCTTGAGTCGTAATCCAAGTCCAAGCCGAGAATTCTCCAAGCACTCCTTCTCCAAGTCTAATGAATAGCCTCTAGGCACAAGCTTAACATAAGGGTGAAAATAGACATAGACCAACCATTTGGGAATGGAAGAGGAGGAATTTATAGGCTGGGAGAGGGAGTTAGGACTTCTCCAAAGATAGGATTAGGCCCACATATCGAGGTAGCTCATAGGGATAAGACAAATAGGTCAAGTTAGGAGGATTCAACCTCATCTATACGAAACAACCTCGAGCTCGTCGCTCAGGAAACTTATAGATCATGAAGCTTATAGATCATTGTGGGTATGCAAGAGAACAGAGTGATGCCATCACTGGTTAAACACAATAGGTGACCATCATTGTTTTAAGCCTCATAAGAGCGATGACTCTCATTTTAGGGTTTTAAAGGCTATTTCTTCAAGGAAATCTCAAGGCAATTTCCAAACAAAGTCTTAGGATGGATCTGAGCTGTATACATGGATGGGTATATTGTATAATGGTCATGTTTCGGGCACTTCGGGGCATGTCACAGGGAAGTGTAGGAGGTGTGACAAAATACTATGTAACAGGGGGCGATGAGAGGAAAGTGAGGGGGGTGTGAAATGTCAAGAGGGTGGAATGTAGTAGGATCTTTAAGACCCCCCGTGCCCCCCCCCCCCCACCCCATGGAAGTTGAGTTCGGGGGGGGGGGAACATTCCCCCGTTGTTGATTTAGGTGGGGGACGATCTCATCCGTCCATTTTATTTGAAAGTGCGAAATTAGGCTAAAATACATATTCCAAACATTATTACATGCACATTAAAGCGCAATTAACCCTTACTTAAGGTAAAGTTAATCAAAAACTATTTTTTCCTAAAAACTATTTAGAAACAATTCAATGTTGCATTTGAACTAGAAGAGCACATTTTTTACTCAGTTTTCCTATCAATTGGTCATGAATAAACCAATTGATTAATTTATTCACTAATCTAACCTATTGTGTTCCTAGCATAATCATGATTAAACAGTGTGATTAGCCCAAATTATTTCTAATTTTCCTATTAACCAAGTGGCATTTAAATAAGCTGCACACTTTATTCAAAATTTCTAAACGTAAACTGATGCAATACTGATTTTCCTTGGTGGAATTTAGATTTTCTCACCTAAGGGGATATTTTCATACATATTTTTTCTATATATATTTTTTCTTTTATTTTCTTTTCATTTCTTTCTTTATTCTATTTTTTTTTGTCCCCTACAATTTATTTTCTTTTTTCTTTTTTCTCTCTCTCTCTCTCTCTCTCTCTCTCTCTCTCTCTCTCTCTCTCTCTATATATATATATATATATATATTGGAAATAAATTTCAAACATGAAACCTTAGTTACATTTTTCAAATGTAAAATAATCAGGTAAAAACAACTCTTCCTATGAAATATAGGACCCTAACAACGTGCATGGCATATGCATGTGGTTTGTTAGTTGTGATCTGTCATGGGCATTAAGGATGGCTGGGATTGACAGTGGATTTCCTAGCCTTGCCATTTCCTGGATAGCCATGGTGATTTTGGATTTGTTTTTCATGTTTTTTTTTAGTTGGTTCTCATGCTTCCTTAGCTTAGGTTGAGTTATTAGTCCTGGAAGCCCTGGTTGGACAAACGCTCTAAAAGCCTTGTAACAGCTTGGGTTGAGTTACTAGTCTTGGAAGCCTTGGTTGGACAAACACTCTGGAAGCCCTTGGTAGGTTGAGATAATAGTCTTGGAAGCCATGGTTGGAAAAATTCTTTGGAAGCCTGGTAAAAGCTCTAGGTTGAGTTACCAGTCCAGGAAGCCTTGGTTGGACAAATGCTTTGGAAGCCCTAGAAGGATTGCATAGATACAAATCTGATGATGGATTTGTGATGTCTGGATGTGAGGTGTAATCATTGTTTGATGGGTTGAGATGGATGGCCTCTGGAATCCTTGGACAGTTTTGGATTGATGTGTTCTATGAGATCCCACATTCATTCTTGGAATATGGTAGGGGGGTGAATGGCTAAAGAGAGATTTGGCTTAGCCCTTCTACAGTTTGGTGGAACGTGGAAGTCCCATCCTGGGTTTGGATTTTGCATCATCAATATGAGGTTACTTTCCTTGTATTTCTATGAGTATTATACTGGATTATATGTGGTTTATATGGTTGTGATTTCATTGGTATTTTTGCATCTATTATGTTGGTTATATATATGTTTTATGGCAGTAGCTATGTATGGCTCTCATGATGTTTTTATTTGATCAATGTATCTATGACCTAATGGATGAAATAACAATTGATGTGTTGAGGCATCAATGCTTTTTAGTGACTCTCAGCTAAGTATGAGACCCCTATGCTCAGATATGTTATTTATACCTGTAGATTACATATTCGTGATATGTTTGTTGAAATGCCTATCATGGCTAGTAGGGGTCTAGTCAAGGTCTCATTCAAACGATTGCATTTATACTGTCATTTCCATGTTTTTTTACTGTTCTGAAGACATGATTCAATTCTTGGCAGTGACCTGGGCTCTAGGCCTAAAAAAGTGGCTCAAATCCCGGGGACACTAGCACAACACTAGCAAAAAGAATCCCTGGACGTTGGCTTGTAGGCCTGTGAGACCATCTATAGGTCCCTAGACACTGGCTTGTAGGCTTGTGAGAGCATCTAGAGGTCCCTAGACATTGGCATGCCCATAGCATGAGAGCGTCCAGAGGTCAAGTTGTCCAAAAGCTTAGTGGGACGCATGAGATGGTTGGCAGAAAGGTTGGATTGGTTCCTAAGGATCCTAATGCTAATGTTGAATGTTTATATGGCATGTTTCCATCGGTTCCACTCCCTTAATGTGAATTAGGAGGTCGAATCATATCATAGTGGCCTCTTGTCACGTGTTTACCCCGGTTGGTCGGTTGCTTGGGTAGATGTGGGAGGAGGGTATATTAGAGTGGCATCAGAGCATGGTTCACCCCTCATACTGGATGGGCTATGTGTTGGTCATGCATGCATGTCATTTTCATGTGTCTCTCTTACACTTGCATTCCATGTGCTTGTTGCATTTGCATAATTTTGATCATGGTCTTAATGATATCATCATGAGGAACTTGATGTTGTTATTGTGGAGTGCATTGTCATGAGTGTATGACTGGTTACATGTTGTTATATGCTGCTTGGTTATGTTCTTGTATGACTGGTTACATGTTGTTATATGCTGCTTGGTTATGTTCTTGTATGTCTGGTTGCATTCTTGTATGCTTGTTTTCATCTATCATTCTTTAGGTTTGGTTTCAAGTATCGTTCATTCATGCTTGATTACATGTGTTTATGCATGTGTGTGGTTGGTTACACATTGCTTATGCACATTAATGTTTTCACCAAGTATCGTTTGTTCATGCTTGATTACATGTGTTTATGCATGTGTGTGGTTGGTTACACATTGCTTATGCACATTAATTTTTTCATGTGATCAGGTGTGGTGTGATGTAGTGGTTGTTTTCATGCATGAGGTCATGGTGTGTGTCATTGTTAAGGTCATGCATTGATGGTTGGACCATAGCTAGAATGATGGTTGCATGGTCATATGCTTATGTGTTATGTTTTTCTATGTTTTCATGATTATGTTATACATGTATCATGTTGATTTGTTGATCTTGTAGACAAGGTATCCTCCCCGAGCTATACTAAGGTACATTGGTTTATTGTGATTCGGTTTAGCTGACATGATATACCTTGCAGGAATAAATATAAAATGGCTAGCAAGATGGTAGACTACAAAGACTCTCCCTATGAATCAGAAGAGAAGTATGGTGTTGGAACTCTTCCGATTTGGAAGATACACTAAGAAGCTTAAAGGAAGAAATAAGGAGTTGTAAGGCAGACAATGACAAAATCATACATGCACAAGAGAAGCTAGCAGAGGTAAATGCAGTGATACTTTAGATTTTGTTAGATTTGCATCGACAGGGACCACTTCAGATCAGCCATGAGTAGGAGAAAAAACTAATGTGGCATATGGTAGTAGGTCACATGGTGGTCATAGGTCATATGGTGGTGGCATGGTTAGAGATGGTAGATTGTTTGACACTTAGGATAGGAGGGATAGACACAGGTACCATTCTAGTTTTGGTTCTAACATGCATGATCATAGATATCATTATCATCCATACAGGAGGAGTGATAGGGGATACTTTCCAGATGAGTTTAAGAAAGAAAAGCCACCTACTTTTGATGCAAAGATGATGAAGTCACAAGATTCAGAGGCATGGTTGCTTTGCATGAAGAAATTCTTCAGGTTGCATGATTATTCAGAGAACATGAAAGCCATAGTAGCTACATTCAGTTTGAAAGGTAAAGAAAAAATTTGGTGGGTAGATTGGAATAATGTCAGAGATATACATGAGGAAGATTTCACTTGGAGTGAGTTTGAGTGGTTATTCAAGAAGAAGTATTTGTCAGAGAGATACTTTGATGACAGGGAAAAATAATTCTATGAGCTAAGCATGGGGTCTATGACAAATGATGAGTACACTAGCAAGTTCTTAGAGCTACTGAGATATGTGCCTTACCTCAAGGAGGAGAAGGCCAAGATTTAGAGATTCACCAGTGGGTTGCCAATGGAATTCAAAGATAGGATTGAGTCAAATGAGCCTATATCATTGGAGGAGGCTATCCAGAAGCTAAATCATTTCTATGAACAATCGAAACACAAATCTGAGACTAAGCCAAACTAGAAGGGATTTGCAATGAATAAAGGAAAATGGGACAAGAAGCTAGTAAGACCACATCATTCGAGTAATAAGGAGACTGTTGCACCACCTAAGAGGTTTAATGCATCAGATAGAGGATAGGGACATTGATCTGAGGAGCAGAGTAAGGGTGCAGGCTAGAAGCCTATAAAGTGTTGGACTTGTGGGAAAGATCATCGTAGGAGAGCTTGTTTGAAGAACCAAATGGTAGGCCTTAGATATATAGTGCACAAGATGCACAGACTATTGGGGATGTTGGTCAAAGCATTCCTCATATTTATGCAACATTGGATAAAAAACAGGCATACCATCAGGCATCTATCATTGAGATGGATGGTAATCTTTGTGATCCAGTTATTTCTATTTTTATTGACCCTGGTTCTAATTATAGCTATGTTAGTCATGACTTGGTGGATAAGTGTGGTTTGAGTAAGGAATTGCATGCAAAATCTTGGTTAGTGCAATTGGCTATAGGTACAAAGAAGTGAGTTCATCATTGGGTAAGAGCTTGTGCATTTGATTTGAATGGTATGCCTACCACAACACATTTTAATGTATTACCATTGGGATCATACAATATATTGTTGGGCATGGATTGGTTGTACCTTCACAGAACCAAGGTAGATTGTTATGACAAAGCAATTGAGTGTGTGGATGACAACGAGGAACCAAGAGTCTTGTAGGGAAAGAAGAAAGCCACATCAGTTAGGATGGTAATAGCTATGCAAGCAAAGCACACTTGCAGGAAAGGGTGTGTGTTATTTGCAGTACACATTTCTAGTGACAAGGGTAAAGAAGTTGAGGATGAAGATGTGTTGACAAAGTACCCAGTCTTACAGCAGTTCAATGATCTATTTCCTAAATACATTACAAAGTTTCCACCTCAAAGGGAGGTAGAATTTTTTATTGAGTTGGTGCTAGGGGTAGCTTCGACATCAAAAGTACCTTATAAGATGAGCACACCTGAGTTGGTTGAGTTGAAGGAAATGTTGGAAAAGGGATACATTGGGCCAAGTGTATCACCATGGGGCGCACCAGTATTATTTGTGAAGAAGAAATATGGTACTCTTAGATTATGCATTGACTATAGGCAGTTGAACAAAGTGACCATCAAGAACAGGTACCATTTTTGAGGATTGATGACTTGTTTGATTAGTTGAAAGGAGCAACAATGTTCTTGAAGATTGATCTGAGATCCGGATATCACCAGGTACACATCAAAGAGGAGGACATTTACAAGAAAACTTTTTAGACCAGGTATGGGCATTATGAGTTTTTTGTAGTTCCATTTGGCTTAACTAATGCTCCCACTTAATTTATGTGTGTGATGAATAATGTGTTGTGTTTGTACTTGGATAAATTTTTTATTGTGTTCATTGATGACATATTGGTATATTCTAAAAATGGAAAAAAAGCATGTTGAGCATTTAGCAGTAGTGTTGAGGTTGTTGAGAGAGAATCATTTGTGTCCTAAGCCCAACAAGTGTAGTTTATTCATATTGAGGCACATTACTTGGGGAATGTTGTCTCCAAGGAAGGCATTGCAGTAAATCTAGAAAAGGTAAGGGCCATCATGGAGTGGGTAGCTCCTAGAAATGTGGATTAAGTGAGATATTTCATGGGGTTGGCAAGATATTATAGGAGGTTCATCAAGAAATTCTAAGAGATTTCTTATCTTATCACATCATTGCAGAGTGAAGGTAAGAAGTTTGAATGGACAAAGGAGTGTGAGGCTAGTTTTGAGTAGCTCAAGTAGTTGTTGACACATGCACCAATGTTAAAGATTGTAGATTCGAACAAAGAGTTTGTAGTATGCACAGATGCTTGCAAGAAAGGACTTGCTGGAGTCCTTATGTAGGATGGACATGTGGTATGCTATGAGTCGCGGAAACTGAATGAGGATGAGAAGAACTATCCCATGCATGATCTTGAACTACTAGTGATTATACATGCATTGAAGATGTGGAGACACTATCTTCTGGGCAGGAGGTTTACATTGATGAGTGATCACAGTGGGTTGTGGTATATATTTAACCAACCAAATCTAAATGGTAAGTAGGCTCGGTGGTTGGCTATGATTAGTGAGTTCGATTTCGAGATCAGGTACATCAAAGGAGAAGAGAACAAAGTGGTAGATGCTCTTAGCAGGCGAATACAGGTAAATCCCTTAGCAACTATGAGCTACTATGAAATAGAATTATAGGATAGGATTTTGTAGGCGGGCCAACAAGATGTCAGATATATGGAGATTATGCACAGGTTACATTAGAGTACAGGCACAGGTACAAGTACAAGTATAGGTACATGTGAAAGTACAAGTATAGGTAGTGGTACAGGTGCAGGTGCACATGATGTGGATTATTGTCTTACAACTAATGGATTGGTTAGGTTTAGAGACATGATATATGTGCTAGACAGTAGTGAGCTCAGGAAGGTGATATTGAGGGAGTTTCATGTGAAACCATATTCGGGTCACCTAGGTTATCAGAACACACTGATAGTAGTGAAGAGATTTTATTATTGGATGAACCAAAAGAAGGATGTAGCAGAGTTTGTGGCTAGGTGTTTTGATTGCCCGTGTGTGAAAATAGACTGTAAGCATCCAGGTGGACTGCTACAACCAATTATGATTCCAAAGTGGAAATGGGAGGTCATTTCCATGGACTTCATCATAGGTTTTCCAAGGATAGTGAGACAACATGATTCCATCATGGTTATTGTGGACAAGTTGACAAAGGTTGCACACTTCATTCCAGTGAAGTCTACATTCTCAGTTAGCGATGTAGCACAGGTATTCATCATAGATGTGGTCAGATTGCATGGTGTTCTAAAGAATATTGTGTTAGACAGGGATGAAAAGTTCACTTCCAAGTTTTGGAAGGGGTTATTTGCAGGTTTGGGCCTAGAGTTGGCCTTCAATACTTATTTATCATCTGCAGACTGATGGATACACAAGAGAGGGTCAATAGGATATTGGAGGACATTTTGAGGATGTATGTGATGCATCAACAATGTAAATGGGAGGAGTATCTTCCCTTGGTAGTGTTCGCTTACAAAAACGGGTATTAGGAATCTTTGAAGATGATTCTGTTTGAGGCATTGTATGGGCGGAGTTGCAATACTCCTGTCAGTTGGAGTGATCTAGTTAACAGGGTGTTGATTGGACCAGACATGGAACAAGAAATGCAGGTTATAAAGAAGAATTTAAAGGCAACACGGGATAGGCAAAAGAACTATGCATATTGGAATAGGTTGTTTAAAGAGTTCTAGGTTGGGAAACATGTGTACTTACGTATCAAACCAAAGAAGATATCCTTACGGATTGGATCATGTGCCAAGATGGCACCACGGTTTTGTGGACCCTTCAACATTATTGAGAGCATTGGGCCAGTAGCCTATCGACTTGCACAGCCTCCGACAGTGAAAGTCCATGATGTTTTCCATGTGTCATTTCTTAAGAAGTATGTTAGAGATGTTGATCATGTGATTGAATGGTCGGTATTGCACGTGGAACTAGATGGGGAATTCCAGTCGGAGCTTCAGTGTATATTGCAAAAAAAGGTTCTCATGCTCTGGAACCAAGCAATCGAACAAGTTAAAGTGAAATTGAAGCACATTGGGCCCGATGAAGCTACATGGGAGATGGTGGATCAGATGTATCCTTCCTTGTTTGCCAATTGAGGCAAAGTAGTTTTGGCATGGTGTTTTGGTATGGTGTTTGAGTATAAGTCTTGGTATATGTTTTGGTATATTTTTTGTGATTTTGGTATATGTACATATGTATATGGATGTAAACACTGCTATGAGATATGTTATAAAGCTCCGATAAGCGGTATGGGTGTCATGTCATTATGATGTTATGTTTGTTTTCATGTTGGTTTGATTCTTACTAGGTTGATCATTGTAAATACGACAACGAGCTAAGTTATAAATCTCCATCGATAATATATTTTTCTTATAGCATTCTTGTGGTTATAGGTGTTGTTGAACACCAAGGATGGTGTTCCCCCAAGGGGGGTGGTTCTGTAACAACCCTAGTGAAAATTCCATAATAAAAGTTATTAAAGGAAAAATAATAACCACAATTGATGGGACATGTATTCCAAGCTGAATGTTGGGCAAGACATCCTAGTGTGGGTGTTCATTTGGTTTATTATGTCTAAGGAAATTAGCAAAGGAAATGGCTAAGGATTTGGAAAGGAAAAATGACATTTTTTTCACATTTATTTATTAAAATAATGGAAATTAGGAGAAAAGGGAGGTGAAAGGTCAGAGGTTTCATGTGAGGAGGAAAATGAAGGAACACAATGGAAAATGAAGAAAATAGAGGCCTAATTCATAAAAAGGCTTATGAGGATCAGTTGGTAACCTTTCGTTGGTTCAGTTTTAGATCTATCTCATTATCTCTCTCTCTCTCTCATACTCTAGGATACTTAGAGTTTTCTTGGAGCACTCTTGGATGGTGTGGCATACTTGGATTTTTGGAGCAAGAAGGCAAAGGAAGAGAAGAAAAGCACAAGATGACATCAGGATCAACAACTACATCATATTTTTCTTGCAGGTACCGAGTTTCATGTATGTTTTCCACTAGTTTTGGAATGCATGGTATATGCATGTGGTCTGTTTGTTTTGATCTATCATGGGCATGAAGTATGGCCAGGATTCATAGTGGATTGTGTAGCCTTGCCATTTCCTGGATAGGTATGGTGATTATGATTTTTTTTCCTTGTTTTGTTTTTGTTGTTTCTCATGTTTCCTTAGCTTGGGTTGAGTTATTAGCCTTGGAAGCCTTGGTTGGACAAATGCTCTAGAAGCCCTATAACAACATGGGTTGAGTTACTAGTCCTGGAAGCCTTGGTTGGACAAATGCTATGGAAGCCCTTGGTGGATTGAGTTACTATTCCTAGAAGCCCTGGTTTGACAAATGCTTTGGAAGCCCAGTGAAAGTTGTGGGTTGAGTTACTAGTCCTAGAAGCCTTGGTTAGAAAAATGCTCTGGAAGCCCTGGAAGGCTTGGATAGAGACCAATCTAATGATGGTATTGTGATATATGGCCCTGAGGTGGAATCATTTTTTGATGGGTTGAGGTGGATGCCCTCTGGAAGCCCTGCATGGTTTTGGATTGATGTGTTCTATGAGATCCCACATTCATGCTTGGAATATGGCATGGGGGTGAATGGATGAAGAGAGATTTGGCTCAGTCATTCTACAGTCGGGTGGAATGTGGAAGTCCCATCCCAAGTTTGTATTTTTCATCATCAATATGAGGTTATTTTTCCTTGTATTTATATGAGTATTATACTGGATTATATGTGGTTTATATGGATGTGATTTCATTGGTATTTATGCTGCTATTATGTTGGTTATATGTGTTTTATGATAGTATCTATGCATGGCTCTCATCATGTTTTTACTTGTAAATGAATGATCAATGTATCTATGACCTAATGGATGAAATGGCAGTTGATGTGTTGAGGCATCAATGCTTCTTAGCAATTCTCAGCTAAGTATGAGACCCCTATGCTCAAATATATTGTTTATACATGTAGATTACATATTCGTGATATGTTTGACGAAATTACTGTCATGGCTAGTACAATTCCAGTCAAGGTCTCATTCAAATGATTGCAATTATATTATCATTTCCATGTTAGGGCCTGAAAAAGTGGCTCAAATCCGGGGACGCTCGCTCAACACTTACAAAAGGAGTCCCTGGATGATGGCTTGTAGGCCTATGAGAGCGTACAGAGGTCCCTGGACGCTGGCATGCCCATAGAATGAGAGCGTCCAAGGTCAAGATGCCCAAAATCTCAATGGGACCCAGGGGCTGGTTGGCAGAAAGGTTGGATTGGTTCCTAAGGATCCTAATGTTGATGTTGAATTTTTGTATGGTGTGTTTCCATCGGTTCCACTTCCTTAACATGACTTAGGAGAAAATTCTGTGCCACTTAGCCCCCTATATAAATTTGAAAATGAAACTCCAAAATCCACAGAAAGAGCTAGGTCTCCAATATCATCCGCCGCTAAGGACATGATCTTGTAACACATCATGGGAGGAAAAGTTCAACCCTGAAATAAACCCAACCAAACTAACTGACCATTGGCTTGGGTAGCATCACGATGTGCCCCATTGTCTCTACCTTGGGTATTACATGACATGCCCAAGAATTAATTGAAGTTATTACCCAGGTTCAATGGAAAAAATAAAGGGACCACTAAGGAATATATTAGCACATTCCTAGGCTTCATCGACAATTTCATGGTAGAATATGAGGATGTGTTCATGAGGTTATTCATGTAAACACTTTAAGGAGATGTACAAAAATGGTTTTGTACCCTTCCTGCTAACTCATTGCACTCATGGGATGATTTGGAAATAAAATTTTGTACTCAGTGTGGTGAGAAGAAAGACTTTCAATACTACCTCACAAAATTTTCTACGATGAAGAAGTAGTCATCTGAAAACATATAAGAATTCAAAAAGACATTTAATAAGATCTATAACAAGATCCCAAATGAAATTAAACCCACTCCCATCACTACCATTGTTAACTATGCAGCTGCATTAAAACCATATTTCTATGTCATGCTCAAGGAAAGACAACCTAAAAACATGTTTGGCATGTAATTGGATGCAACCGATATAGAAAGAAATATAATCACAGTAGGAAAAATAAGAAAAGTGGAAGTTACAAATGAAAACCATGACATTTTCTGAAAGAGAGGGGAGTAAACAAAGGCAAAGGAAAAAGGAAAATAAAATAGGAACCTAATCATCCTACATGCACTAAGGACTCATCTGAAGAAAAAATTAAAGAAATGGATAGACTGATTAGAAACCTATCAAAAAAAATTTCCAAGCTTAAGGCAGAAGGGCTAAGAAATAATCCTAACCAACCTCCTTGTAACCCTCCTTTCATCCATAGACAATTCAACCCACAAAAAATGAATAGAGAGTGAAGGCCTTATGGACAACTGATACAACCTCTAGTAAGCAAGGATCTCAACTTACAAACTAATGAATACCTAGAAGAGTGCATGAAAGATAAATGGATAAATTGGGTAGAAGATCAAAATCCCACCTTCTACATCATTGAATCCAACTATAAGAACTCTCTTACAACACAAGAGAGCTATGAGCCATATTATTACTATGAAATCCCACCATTCCAATATCATAGAGTTACTAACTATATGATTGCACTAAAATTAGAAGAAATTATGACTTGTGACCTAGGCTGAGAATACCTACTAGGATGAGTCATTAGAATAAGTCATATATACTATCATAGGATCCCAAGCCCGCGTAGGAGAAAGGAAATAATGGCCAGGATCAAACCCCAAAATCATTGCAAGAACATGAGGATTCAAGGGGTCATATTCCCCCAAAATTACCAACTCAACCAGTCAAAGAGGCCGAAAGAAGTATAGTACCACTTTTCAACCTTGAACAAGAGTTGAGTAAGATCAAAGTTCCCATTCCTCTCTTAGAGTTAGCATAAAACCTGGAATATCAACCACTTATACAGAAACTCATGACCCTTATTAAGAAAATATCCCACAATGATACTCTAAACATCCAAAAATATTGTCCTTATGTGGAATGCAAACCTCACATAGAAGAACAGGACGACGATAATCCTCCGTTTTACATCACCTTGAATGTCCACAACAAGTTACTCCATAAGTGTATGTTAGATTCAAGGGCATATCATAACCTTATGCCCAAATTAGTAATGGTGAAATTATGATTGGATATCACTAAACCATACCACGACTTGTACTCCTTTGATTCTCGAAGAGTGAAATGTCTTGGCCTCATCAAATATTTGGTAGTCTCCCTTATGCAAATACCGAACAAGAGTCTAGTAATGGATATAGTAGTGGTCGATAAATTTTCTTCATATGGCACATTTCTTTCTAGGTATTGGGTTGGAAAGTTAGGTGATACCTTAGAAATGGACCTATGCTATGCCACCACACTAGTTTTTGCGGGTTAAGAGCGAAGACTATATCGGGAGGTTAAACTCCTATACATCATAACTGATGCAAGGAAGTCAAAGAACTTACCTATTTATGCTACAGAAGAGTCAATGGGATGTTATATCTTGTCAATAAATGTTGAAGTTATGGTTAAAACTAAACCACATCTTATTGGGATAGAACAACCACGAGACTTATATTTGATATGGAAACTTTCCTTTGACAGAGCATACTCCAAGGAAGGAACAAGAGCAGAAGTCATCCTAATACTACCTACAGGACAAAAAATTTCACTATCCTTTAAACTAGAATTTGATGCCACTAATAATGTTGTTGAGTATGAAGCATTAATTATAGGATTAGAAACAACCCAAAAAAGGAGGGTCAAAAATATTGCAATCTTTGGTGATTTAGAGCTACTAGTCCTACAAGTAAGAAACATTTATACCACAAAACATCCTCAAATGAGATTGTATCGCAATGAACTTTGGGATATTATTGAAAATTATTTTGATTCTTTAACATTACACTTGTGCATAGAGAAGATAACCAACATGCAGATGCACTAACGATATCGGTGAGTACCTTCAAACTGCCTCCTGAGCCAAAGTTGAAGCATGAAATGGAATGCGATACAGGCCTTCTGTTCTAGAAAATTTCAAACGTTGGTAGGTTTTTTAAGACTACAAACAACTAAGAATATTTTTTGAATTGATGGACGATATGTCAACCACCAACATTGACTTTGAAGGGGAAGCACCTAAAATCGATCAAGAAGAGGAAGATTGGAAAGACAAAAGTAACAAGTGTCTGAACCAAATTGAAGGTCATGAAGTGATATAACTCAAGAATAATTTCATCCCTGAGGTATTGGTCCCACTGGAACAAATATTTGACCACAATTATGTGCCTACCAAGCCTATTTTTCAGCTAGTAGACGAAAATGTTGAGGAACACAATCTCAGCACAAAAGAGAACACACAAAAGGTAAAACTTGCCAAGTATTTGCAACTTTCATAAAAAAAAGGTATGTTCATCTATTAAAGTAATTTAAATATGTTTTTGCATGGATTTATGAATATTTAAAAACTTACGACACTTCCATAATTCAACATAGAATAGTGTTGAAAGAGAATGCTAATCCTTTTTTGTAGAAATGCAGGAGGTTCAATCTGATTCTTTTATCTACGATAGAAAAAGAGATCCATAAAATAATAGATGGAAATATTATTGTGCCATTAAGATACTCACAATGGGTGGCTAATCTGGTACCAGTCAGGAAAAATAATGGTGATATCAGACTCTGTGTGGATTTTAGAGATATGAACTAGTGTTCTCTGAAGGATAATTATCCACTACCCAAGATGGACCATTTTCTCCAAAAGTTTATAGGAGCCTACAGAATATTAATGATGGATGGGTTTTCAGGCTATAATCAAGTAGTAATGCACCCAGATGACAAAAACAAGACTACATTCTCAACACCATGGGGAACCTTCACGTATGAAAAAATTCCTTTTGGACTGATGAATGCAAGGGCCACCTTTCAAAGAGCTAGGGTATTGCATTTGATGCTGATAGAGATAGGTTCATAGTCATTTTTCTAGATGACATGGATATGTTCTCAAAATCAGATGATGATCATTTGGAATATCTAAGATAGACATTCCTGAAGTGCAGAAAATTCAATCTATCACTGAATCCTAGGCATACATTATTTGCTCTACAAGAGGGAAAATTATTGGGACATATCATCTCAAAACATGTCAGACTTGATCTCGAGCGAGTAGAAGCTATATCAAAGATCAGTTTACGATAGAACAAGAAGGAATTCCAATCATTCTTGGGAAAGATCAATTTTATAGACATATTTATTGCAAATTCAATAGAGCTATTAAAGCATATAATAGACATGCTTAGAAATAATAATGATGTGAGATGGATTTTAGAAGCACGAGAATCATTTTACCAAATTAAGAAGGCTATTATGGAATATTTGGTCTTAACGAGTCCTGATTTTTCAAAGGAATTATAGATTTTTTCCTTTGCATCCAAACATACAATTGATGTCATGTTGTTACATAAGAAGAAGGGTATGAACAACCTATAACATTTTTCAGTCATGCCTTGAGGGATGCAGAGCTAAAGTACATCATTTTGGAGAAGCAGGTTTATGAAATGGTGAAAGAATTCAATGCATTCTAAGAACATGTGTTACATTCCAAAGTAATAACATTTGTGTCATCCATAATAGTAAAAGAAATCTTCACCCAGCCTGATAGTGATGGAAGACGAGGCAAATGGATAGCTAAGTTGTAAGAGTATGACTTGAAATAAAGCCCACCAAGTTTGTCAAGGTCCAAGTATTAGCTAAACTACTTACCAAGTATAATCATGTTGTGCTGGAAATGCGTACTAATGAATATATTTGCAATGTTTGTGGAGAGGAGAATCCACAAGAACCTCCTTTTTCGAACGAAGAGAATCCACAAGAAACACTTCATCCTGGAAGAGAGAATATATAAGAACCCTTCTTAAAGGACCTCTCAAAGTTCCAAAATTATCCCTAGTATAGAGATATCATATTATTCTTACAAAATTTGGAGTGTATGCCTAAACTACCTAAGGCCAAGTGCAGGTCTCTAAAATTGAAGGTGATAAAGTACTGCATTTTGAAAGAATATTTACATTGGAAAGATCTAGTTGGAATCCTGATTACCTATGTCTGAATACTGAGTACAAGAAATCATCTCAGAGTTCCATCAAGGTGTGTGCGAACGAAATCAAACTTGGAAAGTCATAGCCTATAAAATCTTGAGAGCAGGGTATTATTGGCCTTCCCTATTCAAAGATACAAATGTTGTTGTTTGAGTTTCCCTCGAATGTCAAATATTTGCAGGGAAATAGAAGCTTCAGCCTATACCGTTGAAACCAATCAGAGTTCAAGCTCATTTTAAGCAGTGGAGATTGGATTTCATAAGAGAGATACATATGAACTCAAGTGGGAAACAAAAATACATCCTCACAAGAACCGACTACTTCTATAAGTCCATAAAATCCATTCCAACCTGCAAGGTCGAAGAGAAGGTTATCATAGCTTTCTTGGAAGATAACATTCTCTCTAGATTCAGATGTCCTATAAATCTAGTTATAGATAATTCTCAAGCATTCAAATATTTTAAGATGATGCAATTTTTTCAATATTAGAGTGTAGATTTAATGCGTTCCATGACATACTATCCTCAAGGAAATGTATTGGAAGAATCATCAAAAAGGAACCCGATGAGAATCATTAAGAGAATGTTGGACAACAATAAAAAGAGTTTGGATGCAAATCTCAAATATGCACTATGGGCAGATAAAATTAGTACCAAAAGAGTTATTGACGCCACACCTTATTAGGTTGTGTATCACATGGATGTCGTTTTTCCTATGAACCTTACCTTACAAGTCATGAAGTTGTTACAGGATGAGGGACTAGATTTCAGCCCAATGCAGAAGAGAATTTATCAAATGATAGAACTTCAATAACAAATAGAAGAAGCCTTAAGTAAAGTTTGAGCCCACCAATAGAAAATGAAAGTTGTATTTTATAAAAGAGAAAAGGAATACGACCTGCAAGCTAGATAGTTGGTACTGAAATGGAACTCAATCTCATCCATCAAAGACAAAAATGGCAAGTTTGAAAATCTTTTGATTGTTCCATTTTGAGTGTAGGAAGTTCTAGATAACAATACCTATCAAATGGAAACACTTGATGGAGATTTCCTTGGAGACCCTGACAATGGCATGTTTCTAAAGAAGTTCTTCACCTAAGTTCTTACAATAATATAAAAATAAAATAAAAGAATTAAATGACGGTTTTATTCTTTCCTCAAAAGCTATTCTTTCAAGCCTTCTTCTATAATAAGCAGATTCCACAACCCAATGAAGGAAGGCATTGGAACTGCATGTTTGTAGGGTTTCATTGTCCCCCATGGACCCTATGCTTGTGACAAAATGTAACACCCTTGAAATTTTTTGTGTCTGAAGGAAATTTTTTTGTAGTTGGTCCAATTATGGCTAATGATATGAAGTGGCGCTAACATCAGCTAGCCAGACATTGTCATTGACATGCTTCAATGACATTCCATAATCGTTGTCACGTGCCACCACAATGGGTTGCACCATAGTCCATGAGTACCTAGACACAGGCACTATAGTATGGGTGCGCCACACGTGGGCACTAATGGAGTGGTTCACTGCTTAGATCTAACAACACGAGCACCCATTGATCCAAAGGCCCAGAGCATTCCACACTGTAAATATGCCCAAATGTTAACATCATGGAGGGGCATGAAGGAGGCCATGCATTAATATCTCGTGTCCTTTAGAAACCTATACAAGATTCAAAAGCCAAACCTTGGTCGATGCAATAGGATAACACGTGGTCTCTCTCTTACGTCACCAGGTTGCATCCTATCAGGTCACATGCTAAGTCACCTGCTTTGTCACTATCTCTCCTTCCCACTCATCATTCATGTGTATGCACCATACACTTCGTTGGCCTCCCCATGTCACTTTCCATGTCACCCACTTGGTCATCTACCACGTTCACATTCTCTTGTTTAATCAGCCTCCATGTGTCCCAATCCCATCCCTAATGATGATAGTGTGACACTACCAAGACCTTCAACTGAATTGCACACCAATCAGATATAATGGCATAGAAGGCACCACATATGATAGTTGTGAGAGCCATTCCTGACAAAGACATGTAAATGATAACAAGCTAGAGTGGTGCAGTGGGCACTATGTGTCATCTCCTGGCATGCCTCGCACGCCTTCCAAAGTTTCAAATACTGCCACCTATGCCACACAAAATGTTTTCATGTGGCTTTCCACTTCACGTCAGTCAACTATGTCACCATGTCACATGTGATGCACCCATTTCCCAGTCACCCACAACACATCTAGTCACCTACCCAATTAGATCTGCCTTTTGTCTAGTCATTTGTCATCCATGCCACGTCCACTAAGTCATCACGCACCATTCTCATGCCACATGGCTAGCCCCACATCTTGTCGATGTAAGTGTGACATCATCTGAAATTTCTCGCCAAATAAATTCTCACATGTCACGTGTTGACTGGTATAAAGGATGTATAGGAGTTTGTTTTTGGCATTTTCCCACTATTGTCACATTTTCTAACTCCTACACACCCATGGCGTTTAATTTTATGAATTTGGTAAAATAAGAGTATAAGCCATGCAAATTTAATCTGTAAAATTCCTTTCTTCATGAGTTCTCCCTGTCAGGGTCTATATTCTGCAAAACTTACAATAATTTAACTCATTTAAACCCAAACCTTGTCTTGCAAGAGGAGTTCCTTTCATTTAAATAAAATTCACTTCCTATGAAAACAAACCCTAAAAACCAATGGAATTAGCCTCATAGGTGCATTATTAGGCTTAAATAACCCTTTTAGTGTCTAAATTCATACTCCTTAAGCTTAGGAACCCTAACCCTATTACTCGTATGTGTGTTTCCATTCCTAGGATCAAAATTAGAGGAGGCCTTATTGCCAACCTATTACTGACACTCTGTGACACATGGCCTCTCCTCATTTGTCGCCTTGATTCAAAAATCACTCTCTTTGTTCCTCCTTAGCATGTCTACTAAGCATTTTCATCAGCCTTCCACCCTATCAAATTTCCTCTTCATCTACAAGGAGTTGTGCAGACGTGAAGGGAAAAGTTAAAGAAGTGTGTCGATATGACGATGACATTAGCACTTCGGATCCACTCATGGCATCTTTTGAGCTAAGAAATTCCATTCAAATTTTAGCAAACTAGGTAGACTTCTTAACAGATGATGATTCTCAATATCAAGTTCCAAATCAAAGGAAAGAATTGCAATTTGCTAAAAAAAGTTTTTTTTGGCAAGGGAGCATATAGGGAGTCTGGAAACCGAGTTGGAGATATTAAAGAAAGAAGACTCTAACAAGCCTTCATTCAAAGCAACCAGGAAGATACTATGGGGTCACATAATGAATAAAATGGATAGATACTCAAAGAATTTGGATTTAATTCAAGATATGACTGAGATCGTGAGAAGGGTGTGCAAGGAAATAGAGGCTATTGAGGAGACAATTGGAGATTCACATGTTAAGATTGAAGTCATCATAGACTTCCTAAATCAAATTTCAAAGGATGGGATCACAATGGTAAACCTTGACTGGTCTGAATGGGTGACCAGGGCAAACCAAATAATAAGGAAAAGTGAACTAATGATGATGGCTAAAGAGGAAGTGAAATCTTTAACATACGAGGTAGAAGGTTTTAAAATAAGGTTTGGGATGCTTCATCGCAAAAGCTTTCCAACTTTCTTTGACAAGGAGGGAAACGTGTTTCCCAAAGAATCCTTCATGAAACTCTTAGCTGCAATCAAAGAGGATCGAAAAGGCCCCGTAGAATAAATTTGTTTCCTTCAAGTAAATGAGATCATGAAGTTATATAATGGTCACTATGAAGTTTTGTTCTTTCTCAGGAATATATTCAAAGATCGAGGACAAATTTATTATTAAGACATTACCAGAATGGAGGGAGCCATCATTGAGGCCTAGTATTATGACATCTCGTACGGTAAGAATGGAGAACCCTAATGGACTTGTAGAAATGGGATTCTTAACAAGGATTCACCCTAGAATTTCAGGTAACCTCAATATAATCTAGTTCCAGCATGAGGAGTTTGACCCACCATATGAGACTTTACCACCCGACAATGGCATCGACACTTGCCCGAATATTAGCACCGTTGGAATTGTTAACGGTGTGCCCACACTAGCACTTGACCCAAGAAGTTCTCAACAAGGAGAACAAAGGCCCAACGCACAACCAAGAGAGAGGATGAAGAGTTATTCAAGCTAAATCTGAAGGGGCCCACCCCATAACCATTAGATCCTTCAGGAAACTTCTAGAAGAAGTTGGCTATAGTACAACTGGAAATTTTGTAACAAATATTGGTGGTTTTATAAATACCACTAGTGGTTTAGCGTGAGGCCTAAGTTATTAAGTTCCTATATGTAGGCCTCATTTTGTAAATTTTGGGGGAGAAATCTTGCACTGTAGGGAAACCCTATCAATTTTTTCTTTGGAAGTGTGGGGAGGTCTTGAAAAAATTCTAAGGAAGAATTCTACAGTAACTCTTGGGATATATGTCCCTTCATATGTATTTTCTCATACCCATTTCATGTTTTGACTTTTACTACATATGAGTATTGTTTTATGCAATTTTCATGGCATTTTGAGTTGTAAACCTAATATGTTATGTGAATCATGTGGAATTGTTTAACTGAAATAAATTATGGCATCAATATGATGATATATTTTGGTTTTTGCAAAATTTATCAAGGTTCTTTCAAGAGTATCTTGAATTATTTAATACCTTTTACAAGGGTTTTATAAGAAATGGAAAATTTCAAATTTCTGAATTCAAGTAGTTGAATTCTTAATTTCTCAGTTACCCATAAAGTTTTGATTGATTTAAAGGAATTCTTAATTATTCCTTTAAACTGGTTAGGATTTGTTCTCCATTTTTCATGCACCTTACATATTGTAAACTCTTCATGTCAAACCCAAGGTTTATGAATTCTCAAACTTAGGATCAATGGAAATGCAACCCAACAAAATACATTTAATGATATTTTTTCCCTTAACCCTGATTCTGAAACTGATTTCCAATTTAACACAAATGAGCTAAATTTGAATATCACTCTAGTTTTGTACCTTCTTTGAAGAACACATGATGAATGTTAAATGGGAATAATGAATCAATTTTCAAGGTTATTACAATATTAGTTATGTTTGAATCAGTTGTTTTCATTTGACATAGAAATAATAAACACATAAATAGAGATTCTGGTATTAATTCAATGGTTGTGATGAATTCTTCATGTTATTTTACTTTCTTTTGACATCTTATAAGAGAAAATAAAGTACATGAACTGTGAACCTCTACTAGAATTTGTAACTCTAATTAAGTTCAAACCAGAATTACGTAGTCATTTTGTGACAACACATTTAAAAGAACAATATAAATATATGGTCTTATTTGCTTACATTTCGAGCCATTTACACCTTTTAGACCAAATTTTATCCCAAGAACTAATGAACTAGAACTTTGAAGTTAAGGGCTATGAAAACATATTGAGAAATATTGGACAACAATAGATGGCCATACACGTTGATTTATATAGAATATTTGAAACGTAGTAGAAAAATAATATCACACTTAGATGTTTTTCATTATAGCACAATGTAGTGTGACTCTGGGGCCCCAATAGATGGAGTTGAATTAAGACTACCTGAAGCTATGCAACATTGAGTTGATTTGTCTATGAAATCACTTAGTGCTTGTTAACCAAAGGAGGTAGGAGTAACTACAGAGATAAGTATCAATTACCAATTTGAAGAATTTATGAGTTAAATTTATGATTTGAATTGAGTTAAAATTTTATGGTTAACCTCGTAAAGAATCCGTTTATGGAAGTGTGGTTTAATTTTCTTTAGAACTAATTTATGATAAATCTCATAAGAATGTTGTGCTTTTGATGTATGTTAACTACTGGACACTATATATATATATATATATAGATAGATAGATATCGAGAGAGAGAGAGAGAGAGAGAGAGAGAGTACAAATCAAACAATCTTAGTTTAATAATATCATAGTGCATTGCAACAACATAATGGAGATAAAGACTTTAGGAACTAGGCCATTATGGTGAAAATCGAACCCTGTGATATGCATTGATCACCATGAGGTATGCCATGATAAATGTGTTGTGCTATTAAAGCAAGGCAGATGGATGTCTTAGTTGTGAAGACTCTTCCTATGTAAGGAAGCCTTGCCAAGGGATGGATCACCCAAGGGAGTGATGAAGCATAAAAGGGGATTCCTGAACCTGGAAGGTGTGTGATAGAATGGAAGAGGAAACTTGAGTCAACTTGGTTTCAAAGAATCATAAGCATACTCATGGGAATCAAAGATGCCTTGGGTATGTCTCGCAAAGAAATGAGTTGAATTTGTTCCCTAAAGGAGTCATGACCACAGTGAAAGACATGGTTGGATATGGGAAATGTTATTGAGATAAAGAGTTATAAATATAGAGCTTGGTTTTGTTGACATCATTTTTTTTTCAAAACACTGGGGATGGTTTTCCTTTAAGGGGGATAGGTTTGTAACATCCCCTTGTTCTACCCTTGGTTATTGTAATGACGATTGTGATTATAATGCTAGCTTGGAAGGAGCATGGCTAACTAGACCTCTAATTAAAAATATGCTAATTTTCATTTAAAAACTAATTAATTAATGAACACAACTGAATATTAGACAAAATTATGATCCTTAGCCTAAGGGAAACTTGGTTTCTCACCTACTTTACCTAAAGCCACTTGAATGTCTGAAGCTTGTTTGTCCACTTGTCTTGCTTGAAAAGACACGACCCATAACAATTGAATAAATATCGTGGTTACTTGTATAATCGGTGAGTTAGTTTTTTGATAGGTGTTATGAAATGTGATGGGATCTAAATGAAGTTGGAAGAGCTCATTGATGAGCATTGCAAAGTGAAGAAGTCGAAAAATTTCCCTCCCCTAAAGAGGAAGAGGTGGCATAACAAATCAAACCAACTCCTGACGGATGAAGGGACATGATTGGATTGGGTGATAAAAAATGGTTGGTGGTTCCCATTCCTCGAACTCCTTCTCACATATTGATAAAAGGATGAATTGAAGAGACAAGTTGATTTCTTGTAGCTGAAAGAAAATAGCAGAAGTGACTATTAAATTCTCGGAGATTGGGAATGTTTGGCCTTATCTAGCTCATATTCCCCTATTTTATAATGCTTTTCCATTGAAATGATGGCACACTCTTTGTGACTTGAGTGATCATCTGTGTGGCTATGTGTTATAACCATTGAGTTCTTGTCTAAACCATGGTGGCATGTGTAAATTTTAGAAAGTGAATGGACCACTAAGTGTTGTCTATTGAGATGATGAAGCATTGGAACAATGGACTCCATCTCCTAAAATCAAGTTCAAATCACTAGTGTGAATCCTTTCCCTTGTGCAAGAAATTCCTCAGACCCTAGATCTAGCTTTGGGTTGGTCAGTTGCAAGAAAGTTGTAGTGTAGCTGACCTTTGATTGGGTGGAGAGTGGAAGTACCTCCTTGAATTTCCATCCATTTCAAGTTATTCAGATAATTATGCCTAGTTATGCATGTTAGATTACAAGCTATGATATACCTTATTGAGCTTATGGTTAATGATTAGTCCTATGTCATTTATGTAATGCTGGATTCACTATCCAATCATGGTTGATCGACTAACTTGCATATCTATGGTGATTATGAGTTGTTTTATTTATGTGATTGCACCCTTCTTAATCATTTGTAAGTTATTTGATATGTCCTTGATTTGTGATCTCAAATCACTCAAGATTAACTGTGATTTCATAAGTTTTAGTCATATTTATATCTTTATAAGTTTGGGCAACTCACTACCATAACCATGATGGTGGGCTATCTTATTAGGAGTTCAATTTATGTTCTATGTATATGGAATATATCTACCTTAGGAAATTTGTTAATAAGTCTGTGTGACCACGGTGAATGCTTCTCTTTAGAAGCCTTCATGGTCATTATTTAACTTATGGGTCTATTTGTTTGTTGATATCCTCATTATTTACATATGTATTTACATGAACATGCATGGTTGCTTAATATGCTTTAGCTAACCTATTATGCACTACTAATGGAGGAAAGTGTTATTCCTATTTGTCTATGATGAAACATTGTATGTGAGTGTCCTCATGGTGATGAGGGGCTTCGAGATCTTTGTGGCTTCTAATAGGGACTTGGAGGACTCTATGTTTGTTGATATGATCATGAAATGCAAAGCTATATCCATAGTCACGTATGACTGCTTCATGTTATTAGCTAGATTATTGCAGTGTTTTATTTCGATTATGTATTATGGTGTGAATATAATGGATCTTTGACTGTTTAAGATTGTTGACTTTCTTTTCTAGTAAAGAAAAAGGTTTGGTGTAACGTATGGTATATCGGTAGATTTGAAAGTGTTTGTTTGGGACCATTTTGTGGTATAATATGATGCTATTGTGTTTAAATATACAAAGTATTATTAGCTACAGCTTAGCTTGTTTTATTGGTCGTTAGTATGCATGTTGATGGGTCCATTGAATGTATTATGGCTTTGTATAATCTTTGAAATGTTCAATGTTTTGATAAGGGTTTTATCCTAATAGAATTGGAGATTGGAGTAATGCCTTACTTTAAGGAAGTAGATAGAGGCTACATATAATTCGGTATTAAACCATTATCGACCTAGACTATGGTATCGATAAACTACATTGTGGCACATTCGTTACATATGTATATAACCCCATAAGTGTAGGGAAGTGGTTGCTAAAGTGCATAGGTGATGCAGTAGCTACATGCTACAACTCACTAGAAGATACAACCTCGTGCTCTGGCCAATGATTACACAATGAAACTTATAATTGAAACAAAGAATAAACTCAATGCATACCAATAATTCCATACACCAGATAGAGAATTCAACACCTATTTATTATCATTTCACGGGATTACACTCTTAATGTGACAATAGTGAAACATTTAAATATCAAATGATGATTACAGTCATGGATGCATGGATTGCTAGTACTAAGTTGACATAACATGAATTCATTCAACCCAACTCAGTCTTGATTTTGCGCACAGTTCCAACAGTCGAAACTCTTCCCCCAATCCTACTTCCATCGCAAGTTGCCCTCTTTTTCCCTTTCTTCGATCCATCTGAATCGATTCAACTTCTCTTGGTCAATTATGCATTCTTCTAAGACTTCGTGGCAAAAATTGTCCCCAAAATATCACAACCACTTCACCTCATCCTCACGACCTTAGCATTTTGGCTTGAATAATGAATGTTTATTATTTCACCTGCGCGCGATTATGACATGACCTAATCACATAAAAACTGGGGGATATCACTGTGTGCAATGGAAATGTTGATGTGGAGTTCTAGCATGAGTTATAGAAGGTGTTTCATCATGTTACAAAATGAATTACACGTGACATGGAAAATGGAGTTTCAACCCTCATTGAACTCTAACTATGGTTGCATAAATTCAAATTTTTTTTAAGGATTTATGAAACCAATATATGCCCCTGCATCAGACACCCCTGGTAAGAGAAACGTAAGCCCCATCTCATGTGCCGACCTCTGCTGAAGGCAAAGAGTTCTTTCAAGTGAGCTAACTAATCTGCAATAACCTAAGATGCATCTTCTTCCCCTCAATTCTTCCATTTAATTAAATACTCAGGGTACTATTTCTGATCAGTCTTCTTTCTAATTCATGTAGAAATAATTTCTTCAATCTTTTCTTCTAGCCTATTGGTAAATGTTGCTCCCATTCATTAACTATACCTTCATCTATTCCTTGCTCTCGCTCATGAAATTCAGAAAGGTTTGCTACATTTAATGTAGGTGAGATATCAAACTTATCCAGAAGCTCCAAGCAATAAGCATTATATGAAATCTTCTTTAGGATGCAACAGGGACCAATCTTCTTATACTTCAGCTTGTTATATGAGCCTCTCAAAAACCTTTCCTTCCTCAAGTGATCCATAACCATCTCACCTTCTTGGAATACTTTCCTCCTCCTTTGTTGATCTACTCTTTGTTTATAGTTTTCATTGTTGAGTTGCAACTTCTTGACTTGCTCTTGCAACTCATGTAGGATTTTTACAAATTCAATTGCATCCACACTCTTTTGGTTTTTCAATTATGGAAATGACACCAAATTCACCACAATTTTCATCGATCTTCCATATACAACTTGGAATGGACTCTTCCTTATGGATCGGTTCACTAAATCATTATAAGAAAATTCATCTTGAGCCAATGCTAAATCCAACTAACTAGAATTCTCTCCAGTCAAACCCCTCAAAAAATTCCCTAAGCTATTTTTCACCACTTTGGTTTTCTCTTCTGTTTGTAGATGATATGCCAAACTATCATTAGGGGAATTTTGAGGTCTAAAATGGGACTCCTAAGGAAATTATAAAATAATAGTGAAAATAATAAAATAATATTAGATTACATCATCAAATTTTAGAGGGAAAAATTAAAAAACTATTTTTTCAACTCATATTTTCAACTTATCTCCCTATTGATTTACTCAAATTTCGAGTGGAAACACTCATTGGATCAAGAATTTGATTCCTCATCAAAGGAATACCCCTGTTTCATACTTTTGATGGACCCTACTACACGAAAAATGAGAAATACATGAAAAACACGATTGCAATCACATTTTTTCATGTATTTCTCATTTGTCGTGTAGTAGGGTCCATCAAAAATATGCAACATGGGCACTCCTTAGATGGGGAATTAAATTTTGCATCCAATGATTACTCCCACTCAAAATTTTAGTAAACCCTTAGGGAGATAAGTTGAAAATACGATTTGGAAAAGTAGTTTTATTATTATTTAATTATTTGTTTAATCTTTTTACTTTTTTACTCCAAAAATGGTGAATCATCCCCCATGGTTGACATCATCATATTGAAACCTATTGGTTCTTATAAAGTTTATTTTGGTTGTACATTTTTCTTATGAGGCCCATTTTAGACCTCAAAATTCCCCTAATGAAATAAATTTCAAGCCTAACTTTCTCCAAAGTTTCTTCCAAAAATGCCCCAAAAATCTTGTGTCTCGATATGAGGTAATACTCGGAAACACTCAAGAATTCCATAAGGTCATCCATTCTTGGCAATGGAAATCGATACTTTATGGTGATATTGTTTATTGCTCGTGAATCAATACACATTTACCACCCCCCTGTCTTCTTTGGTGTCAATACGAATAGTACTGCACAAGAGCTTAAACTTTCATGAATCAATCCATGATCGAAAAATTCCTGCACTTGCCAATTCAACTCTTCATTCTTTGTTGGAGTCATTCTATCTAGTGCTTTGTTTGGAAAAATTGATCTTGGGATATGATCGATTTGGTGTAAAATGTTGCACAAGGGAAACAATCTGTTGGGAATTTTCTTTGCCACAATCTCCTTAATTTCTTCGAGCATGTCTTGAATCGCTATTGGAACAACAGTCCCATTTTCATCCTTTCAAACTTCCCTTGGAAAGAGATCCAATCAATAC
Organism: Pinus tabuliformis; assembly: GCA_031772625.1. NCBI lineage: Eukaryota > Viridiplantae > Streptophyta > Pinopsida > Pinales > Pinaceae > Pinus > Pinus tabuliformis. The sequence continues at coordinate 132,261,338 of CM062811.1, read as the reverse complement.
CCATTTTTCTTATGCATATTTAGAAATTCTTTGGTTGAGCAAAATAACACATTATTATTATATCTCTTTACCTCCTTGCTGCACCTCCCCTTCTCTTCACGCATGGGCGTTAATATGTATCGTTGTCCATTTTTCACAAATTGATAAGTGTTGGATCTTCCATCATGAGCCACCTTCTGATCAAACAACCAAGGTATCCCAAGCAAAATGTGACATGCATCCATTTCAACAACGTCATACATCACTTGCTCTTTAAACTCCCCAATCTAAAAACTCAAGAGACATTGTTCTGTCACAGTCACTTGTTGATCCTTTGTAACCACGAAACTTTGTATGGGTTAGGATGTGGTTCAAATTTAAATTTTATTTTATTTTTAACCTCGGTGGAAACCAAATTCTCGGTACTCCCTCCATCAATGATCAACTTACAACACTTACCTTTCACTTGGATTTGAAAACTTTCTTTCATTGTCCAGGATCTACTGCAAGCTTTTGTTCCAACCTCAACCATATTCTCCAAAACATCATATTTTCACCTTCCTCCCGTGGAAGAAAAACCACATTTTCTACAAACACTGATTCCTCATATGTCATAGTCATCTATGTCCTAACATCATTTATTTTTACACCTTGTTTGTTTAGGCATTCTGATGCTTTGTGACCTTCAACACCACACCTATAACATGTGATTACAAACTTGCCTCTAATTCTACCAAAACCTCTACCTCTACCAGTTCCACTTCCCTGGTGATTTGGTTACTTGAAGTGTCCCCTTCCTTATAATTAGCTTTGGTAGGGTTTTCTCTTCCTCTTCCTCGCATGCCTTTTCCTCTAATTTTATGCTGATGTTTTCTTCCAACTTCTTCCTCAACGTTTAAGGCGATTTGGTAAGCCTCATCCACAGTTCGAAAAGAATGTGTGCTCATTTAATCTTGGATCGAATACTTCAATACATTAACATATCTAGACACATGTTGATACTCTGGCTCTTTAATAATAGACTAAAGTGACAATAGGAAGAAGTCCTTAGTATACTCACACATAGACACTTCCTTCTGCCTCAAATTATGCACTTGCTTACATAAGTTATGTTGGTAATTTGCAGGAAAAAATTTCTCCTTTACCTTGCTCACCATTTTATTCCAAGTTTTGATTCTTTCTAACCCATGATCACTCATATCTCTCTACAACATGTCCCACCAAAAGGATACATGTCCTTTAATCTTCGTGACTACGAAATGAACTTTGTTAGGGTCCCGAACATTTTCATATTCAAAATACCTCTCAAGATCTCCAATCCAGTATATGAGAGTTTTGGCCTTCAAGCTTCCATCATAGCATGACACTTCGACCTTCACACTACCTCGACTATTCAAGTACGATAATAACCATAGGGTTGGGTCTACATTATCATCATCTGGTCCAAATTCAAATTCATCTTCCATTTCAGAAGCTTCTTCAGAATCCCCACCTCCTCTGCATTCCAACTCCTCTATTCTTATAAGTAGATCTTCCAAATCTAAGTTTCTAGCACCTCCACGTGTTGCTCCTCTCCTTCTTGGTGACATATTCACAAGTACCTTGGTAATTTTAATCCTAACTACCATCCACAGTTCAATCAAAAATTTGATACACACTTGCACTACAACACTTCAAATGTTGATACACCACCAAGCTTTAGGGTATTCCCAACGTACCACAAGAACACACATAACAACTAGACCAAAATTTTTCTTTGATACCACTTGATGCAGTAGCTACGGGCCACAACTCACTAGTAGTTACAACCTTGTGCTTAGCTAACTAAGTACACAACAAAACTCATAACTAAAACAAAGAATAAACTCAATGCAGACCAATAATTCCATACAACAGACAAAGGATTCAACACATGTTTATTAACATTGCACAGGATTACACTCTTACTATGACAACAATGAAACATTTAAATATCAAATCACTATTACAGTCATGGATGCATGGAGAATTGATACTAAGTTTCCATAACATGAATTCATTCAACCCAACTCAGTCTTGCTTTTGTACACAGTTCCAGCAGTCGAAACACTCCCCCCAATCCTACTTCCATCACAAGATGCCCTATTTTTCCCTTCCTCCGATCTAGCTAAATCGATTCAACTGCTCTTGGTTAGTTACACACTCTTCCAAGAATTTGTGACCAAAACGGTCCCCAAACTATCACAACTACTTCACCTCCTCCTCACGGCCTTGGTGTTTCAACTTCAACAATGAATGTTCATTCTTTCACCTGCACGTGATTGTGACATGACCTAATCACATAACAGCTGGAGGATATCATTGTGTGAAATGGAAATGCTAACATGGAGTTCTAACATGCATTACAATATGTGTTTCATCCTATTACAAAATGAATTACACGTGACATGGAAAATGGAGTTTCAACCCTCCTTATTGAACTCTAACTACGATTGCAGAAATTCAATATTTTTTCTTAAGGATTTCCCAAAACAAGAGATGCCCTTGCATTAATAGGTCATGTACATATCCATCATAATTAACCTAAACCAAGGCTATGATGGTGTTGATTTATTATATGTGTCATCTTCAATGATCATCAAGTCAAACACATTAAATCATCGTTGACCCTAAATCACATTGGGCCAAATGCATTAAAACACTAACTATCACTATAGGATTAGGTCTACCAGAACTTGTGAACCTGAGTCTATGGGGACTCCATGTGGTAGTTTGATGTTAATGGGGCACCATGTGATTGGTTGAACTTTGAACGAGTATATATTTTGATTTTGGAGTCAAATTGAGATAAATTTTATATCATCAGAATTCTCTCAATGAGTTGAATATGTTGGTGATATCATACATTAATTTACCATGCTTTGGAGAAGGAGGATTTGTTAACCCCATATTCATATTGATACCATGGAGATCAAGTTAATTAAAAATAACAAATCTCATCATCCCAAGATGGTTTGAGGGGGTGGGAGGGAGAATTACAAGACATAGAACTAGATGCTCAAGCAAAGTTAGCATATAATACATTTTTGTAATGGGATTCTAGAACTACAAGACAAGGGCAACATGGCATTTGGAAAATTGCGTTGAAAGGACAATTTCTGGCCAAATAAAAATGGTACTCTAAAGAGAAGGTAGAGGATATTTTTTATCACCTTCTTCAATTAATCTTTTGGGCACCAAAATACTCCCAAAATGTGGAGGTATGATATATATTGGATCCTTATATTATTTTCCATTCACCTTGATGCTTTCAGACTAGAAAAACTAGAGGATTCAACTTGCATGATCACTTTTACCGACAGGTACAAGTTTGGAGAATTGGGGTCTAAGACCTTTTGAGCCCATTTTGATGCACTTAACAAAGTTTTTTGGGGTCAAAAAAATTATCTCTTAGGATAGACCCCTCATATTGTTCCACACTAAGATACCTTTCTAATGATGTAATAATCATGTCAAACAAAGTTAATGTGCAAAATTTATGTATCACATAATTTGACCTACCGTGTTGGTAACCATGGTACAATTGGATGCCACATTGGCCCCCATCACTCATGCATATGTAACTATCCATTTGTATACTTTGAAGAAGAATATATAAGGTTTAAGCCTATAACTCTAGTTCAGGATTGAAGGATTCAAAACTTACTTGTAGTTTACTATCGAGCTATGTTAAAAAATGAGCCACAAAGAGGAGTAGGGGTTTCATTATATGTGATTGTATTTTGTTCCATAATTGAGAAAAACAACTAGGAGTGGTAAGTTAATGAGAAAAACATAGTGGGTTGATATTTTGTAACATATATATAGGCAACGAGGCTTACATAACTACATAAACACTATTTCTTCATACTTGCACATTTTCCATACCAGAGAAAATAGAGCGGAGTAGCCCCACCTTCTAGTTGGGTTTTGTCCTGTAAGAGTTCCCCATGGAAAATATTTGTTTCTATTTTGGTTGTTGTGTGAATTCATATAAGTTTTCTATTTCTCTCATTTCAACTAATTTAAATAATCATGCATATAATTAGCTAACTAAAGAATTTGGAATCTAAGGAGAAATCAACAATAAAAAATTCAGTAATTTTATCAGATTTGTTGTGATGAACTATACTATTGGAATATCCACGGCACTTTAGAAATCATATACCTACTTTCATCACTATGTTCACATAAAAGTTGACCTAACCTTCATTATGTAAGATATTTGCATGACCAAGCTCGATAGATAATACAATTCACACACAAACTAAGGCACACTATAGAGTAACATTAATAAGATGTCTACATAAGGACCCAAATTACCTAATTTATGAGGTCTAACCAAGGACATGCAGAATTCAAAACTAACCCATTATCACCACAACAATATCCAAAAGGAGGGGTTCATAGCCATCTAGAAAAATCCATTCCTTATGAGAATGACTCACCAAGTAACATGGTTAATAGCTTCATTTTTTATCCAGATTTTATAGTCCCACAAAGAATATCATGAAAATAGAAATTCAATAACATGGACTTAAGTAAATATCCCTCTAATAATTTACTATTGCAATTATCTTTCAATATAATAAAACAATCAAGTTTCCCAACCAATTTACACCAAAAATTACTTAAATTTGAATAAAGTACACCCAAATCTATTCAACTTGCCACCAACATATGTCCAAAACAAATACCTTTGTATATATTTAAAATGAATTAATCACATATGTATAGGACATTAAGAGTTCCCTTAACGTATAATTCAACAAGACTACTCTTGATGTAGACTAGCTTGCATACATTCTTGGTTTGCATGCACATAATTGATACATGCCATTATTTGCCACATTGGGCAAAACGTACTTGAGTGGGCACTTGGAATAATTTTATATCATGCTATTATATCTTGTTTCCCTACACCTTGTCATGAATATTTCCTCTAATTAGTATGTAATTCCCTTCATTGTAGTGGCTCTAAAATTTATAATATGCCTATGATTTGGGAGTTGAGATGTTCTCATTAAACTTTGAATTTAGGGAATCCATCACCTCTCAAGAGATGGGACATCATTTCAATATTTGAGTGTATGACCACCCAACCTAACCTCACAACCATGATGGCTTATTCTAATAAAATGAGCCCTTTCTAAGGGGATATTTTGGAGCCTTCCTTGATTTTTCCTTTGATGGTCGCAAACACTCGAGCTCACCCCATGACCTCTTGTGAAGTATTTTCACCTTTTTGCTTGATTGACTGGCGGTTATCTTTTGGCAGGTTGATTGTTTTATCATGCTTGCGGTCTAGTTATGATGAGTTTGAAGGTTTGTATTTGTGTGTTTGAGTTTTCTTCGCTATGTGAACACCTATCACACTCATATAAAAAGTTGTAATCACTATCGTGCAAGTGTCGTAACGGTCATCTGAAGGTCTATCACAAATGTCGCTCTTGTCGCTCTCAAATCCAAGATAGTCTCACCGAGGGCATGTTTTGTCTTGTTGTCATGGTAGTCTATGTTGTCTCGCCGTCAAGTATGTTATGTGTATGATCACAATGTAAGTCTACACAAGTTCACTTTCTTTCTATACAACCATTTTCCTGAAAATCTTCTTGACCAGACAACCCCCTTCCACTGGACACCAATTGAGTTGCACTGCACAGTCTCAACCCTCAGTGACCCTGCACTTCTGCTCGAAATTGTGCAGTGCTTGAGGTTGTCCTCCAGATCAACTACACTGGGAAATCTTGGAGGTGAGCAACCTGTCTGCCTCCCAGAATTGTGTAGAAGTTTCCTCCATGTTCAAGTGAACTACACATTTCTCAAGCACAGTCATCAACCCTCCTTCTTGCCTGCTAGAATCCTGCACTTCTCTGAGACCTAGGTCTGCACTACTCCCCAAAACTGAACAAACATGCCCATTTTTTTCCTTTGTTTCCTTGCTCTACAGTGTTCTAAGAAATTGCATAGAAATATCCAGCTGACCCTTTCTGGCCTTCTCTACATTGCCTCCAAAAATTGCGCAAACATGTCTAGCAGTTCCCCTGCTACCTGTCCTGCATTGTTGCTAGAAATTGCACAGTCGTGATTAGCAGGTCCCTCTACAGCCCTACTATGTCTTCCCTTTGGAAACTAAGCAGAATTGCCCAAAAATCCCTTTGTAGCCCCGCTTTGTCCTCCCTCTGAAAATTGCGAGAGGTGTCCTCCCTCAAGGTCCCACCTTACAACTGACACTATAGACTTTCACTGCACAAATTTGTCTCCTAATGATCACTGCATAGTTTTCCTGACAATGCAGGTTGTCCTCCTAGAATTCCTCATTGTAACCTTAGCTGTGCTCTACACTGTCTCAATGAGTTGTCCTCCCTCCTTATCACCCGGAACAAGAGAACAATGCATCAAGCTAGACTAGGAGGTTATATATTTGATTTCATCCTGACATGCGTGAATTGGAGGAGCAGGTAAACTGGTAGATCATGGAGAGATGACAAACGAGATGAAGAAGGAGCACACATGCTAGAAGACTTGCATGCAGTTGGAAAATGTACCAAGCATATCAAGCAACAAGAAAAAGGAACACATGCATTGAACCATTAAGCAATACCAAGACCATTGAAGACCCTGCATCACTATGCCATGCAGAGGAGAAGGCAAAGCACTCCAAGAGTACATCCATCACTCAGTAGCACAACAACTTGACATGGACACCACAGTCAGCCAGTACATGTTAGCAGTATCATGTCGAGTTGTGGCATGAGATGTCTTAGCCACATCACCATTATGGGCCATATCTGTTGTAACTGAATGTAATGTAAAGTGAAGTCCAATGGATGCACACAAGAATTCAAAGATTCATGTCAGTTGAAAATCCATTGGAAGTTGAACGGTCATGAAGGTAGTCCAAGAGTCACAAGGGTCAAGCATCACCCTTGGCTATATATACCCCTCCCATTGTATGAGCAAGGACTTTTCACCTTGCCTCCTCCCACATAGCCTTGAGAGTCTATAGTTTGTTCTTTTAGGAGCAAGGAGTGGCTTCAATGTCCCACTATTGGGACTAGTGATGTATGGTGTACATATGTGTCTTGGAACTTTTGCTTAATTTAGAAGCATGTTAAGGCCAGCACATTTTCACACATGTTTTGTAGATGTTTGTAAGACTACTCTTTAAACATTTGTAATGCATGTTTTCTTAACCTGTACTAATATAGTTGAACTACTTTGGTTATTTTAGTACTTACATTGTTGAAGAAGTGATGTATTTCTTATCACCGCTATCTCATCCCTTTGGAGTACTCTGCATGATACCAAACATACCACCTTTGTGTATTGGATATCATTGTTGTCACATCCTTGTGGACTACTCCACGGGATACTCAACAGGCCACCTTTGTTTTCTGATTATAATGACTGTCACATCCATGTGGACTACTCTGTTGGGTGGTGTATGTGTTGTCCCCTTCACCTCGGTTTTAACGACTATCGAATCTGCTGTGGACTATTCCGCTAGGTGCTAGAAATACCTTTTTGGTTCACATGTGTCTCTTCCTGGGTGGTACTACTACCTCTCACTTAGAGGCTCACTTTACTCTCCCCTTTTGTATTAAGAGAACCTTGACATAGTTACATTACGCACTCACCAGGCACACGTACCTTGTTGTTTGGAGATACCAGCGTAACACTCTCATGTGCTAACAACTAGGGTGAAGTTAGATATCTAATTAAATGGAAAGACCATCATACTGAATGGGACTCATACACCAAACGGTGTGAGGTCTAGTTTGGACTTCATATTGGGGAGATCCCCTTTGTTGGTGGGTCCAACATCATCAACAAAATTGCACTAGAAGGAGGGCCAGACGACAGGTTGTGCCCATAGAGTCTGGTTTGAATATCTTATTAAAAAATGGCTCTTCCTGACATCATAATCCCGAGATGTCTTTCTACAAAGTTTCAATGTACCATCCTCGTGGAAGTTATCCATGGCATGTCCAAGTTAAAGTTCAGTGGTGAGGGTGAACCATATTTTCGTGCGCATGTGTGCCAAGTTATAAACTTTTTCCTACGCCACAAGACAAAGTACGAAGATGTTTGGACTATATTACTCACCCTCACATTTGAAGTTCATGCTCAACGCTAGTGTTACACATTACCCTTTGCCTCTATTGATTATTTTGGTCAGCTTGCCGAAATGATGATTAAAACTTTTGATGAGTTTAGCTCGACAAATCAGTTGAGGACTTTGCTAATCACTCCTTCACCCCTGTTACGAAATTTCTGAACAACTTGTGAGCTTTGACTTCTTGAGAGAAGAGTTTAAACACTTGGTTCATAGTTCTCAATATGGTGAACCTTCTGATTTCCCTTCCTCCCCAAACCTTGTGGATCATGAGGCACCTCACATTGCAGAGGAGGAGCCCAACACCTTGCTTTCCTTGTCCTCCTCACTTTACAATCTCGATGTGGGTGCCCCCTTGCGGTGATTTCAAAGCTGAGAAATTTGTGCAACATGTCCCCAACCCATCTTCTCATCAGTCTCCTACTTCAATGGAAGAAATTCCAGAATGGCTCAGAAAGCCTACAATGAAGATTCACTCCTCCATTCCACAAGAGGATGTCACCGTTCATAACTCAAGTCTTAAATTTGATATGCATCTTTTCCATCCTCCATCATCTACAAGCCATGACTCCTTGTACCATGACTCGCTTGATCAATCCACTTCAATAGCCAATTGTTCACATTCTTTTGATTCTCAAGCTCTTGGCTCAAATTGCGATCAGGCACAAGGCAGTCACATTACATAGGTAGAGGAGCAGAAAGGTGAGGACACTATCAATATTCCTTCTCTGTTTCAAAATTGTGCACATCAAAACAATGAGCTTCCATTTTTGAACTATTATCAATCTGCTAATCTCGCTCGAACATCCTGTACAATTAATTCTTTCGATCAACCCCAGTCTTGGACGGTCATCACTCCCATGCTTCCATATGCAGTGATGAATGCCCAAGCACGTCATGTGATCTTCTGTTTTCTCATCAAGACTCTAAATTTGATCTAGCATGTGCTCCTGTCAAAGAAGATGTCCATATTGAAACTTCCTCTTCACCTAGATTTCCCGTCTGTCCTGCCATTCATAATGCATCCACATGCATTGGAGATGCTCCACGTTCTTTTATTTCTTCATCGGATGAGTTATCTCTTGAATTGACACAAGGAAGGGAGGTTGTCCATGATGAGTTTGAAAATAGTCTAATCACAGAGCATACTTCCCATTCCCCTTCATCTCCTCTCTTTCATGAAGACAACTCTTCAGGTCAGCTTGTTGAAGCTGAAAATTCTTGTGAAAGCTGTGACAGAGATGGCTGCCATATTGAGAGTACTTTTGAAATCAGCAACAACAGGCATCCTCAAGACATGCTTGATCTAGTTCATTCTTTAAAATATGATTCTACAATTCTAGAAAGTTTAGGACGTAATAGGGAGTCGAGGCACTTCAATGTTCATTGATGGTTATGTCAAGACCTCACGAATCTAGTAAGCCCCCCGAATTAAATCAGATTTAGTTTCTCACGCATAAAATGTCTATCTGCATGGTTTCATTTAGTGTGGATCCCCATGTAAAAAATGTTTGGTATTCCGGGTGTGATCTTTCAAATTTTCAAAATTTTACTTATGACTGAATCCATGAATCTGTTACAGCACATCCATCTTCATGCACATCTCTTACATCAAACTCGGGTTGGGAATGTTTGTCTCTCATGAAATCATGGAATTGTGAAGTCAATCATCTCAAAGACTGTCTTTTCCCGTAATCATACTTATCGAATTTTCCCTCTCATGATCAACTCCTCAGTCTTCTTGTGAATCTTGTACTGCGAATCTTCCCACTCATCACACCAGCAATCCCCATGTGTGATGATGCACGCACGAGCTATCACATGAATCAAGTTTCTCTCCCCAACTAATTTCCCGCGTTCATAATGCTGGCATCTCTTTTAAATTCTTGTGATGGCCATGATGCCTGCACAATTTCTCACCAGTTGCATGAAGGTGGTTCGTCATGTCTAGCTCACAACGAACTTGGTTCTATTATTAATATCGTTTGCAAGATTGTTCAAATGGATTTTTCTTTGTTTATTTCAAACTGGGAATTGGAAATTTCAACCAGATCATCTGATCATTCCTCTATCTTGGGTAACAATCATTCAACTTATCATGTTCCCAACAACACATCTAATGATAGTTGCTTCGTTCTCTCTGATCTTCATTTTTTAGCTTCTTTCTCCTCAAATTTCTGTCAAGTAGGTGAGGGACTTCAGCCTACGCTGATGGTTATGGCAGGTCCTCATTGTCTTGGCATGACTATTGAGAATGATCAAATTTATTCTTCCTTACAAGATTCCCATCATGATCCTGTCTCTCTAATCAGAAATCTGTATTTTCAAAGATCACGAAGCTTTCCAAACAGCCATCATGAATTTTATGATCCAATCATTGAATGGTTGTAACAATCTTACTTGGCAAACCATGTTATAGGTAACAAGCTTTAATCCTTCCTCCTTCTTTTTGAGAAACTTGGTGCAGATGAAGATGCACCCACAAGAAGTTTTTGAGGTTTTCTTAGAAAGGGTATCCATAAAAAAGGTAATCATGTGTATTGGGTGGTTTTGACACATCTTTCTAACCACAAGAAATACCTTCCTTTTCATGTACAACTTGTTCAAGTTTTTATATTTTCTATTGCACACTACTTTTTTTTTTATGTTTTAATCGTTTCTATCTTTGTGGATGCAGGTCGAAAGCGATTACACTAGAAATTTCATTTCACATAACCTCAATCATTTAACTATTAGGATAGGAGTAGGATTAGTTGCATCTAAGTTTTCCCTTCCTTGCACTCATATTGCACTCGTAGTCCATCATGGTTTTCATATTCAAGTTTTACATCCTGTTTTCTTTGCCCTTTTCTTTTTCTTGTCTTCTATATTTATTTGATTGTTGTGTACTCCTTTCCTCTCATTTTGTTTTTTACTTTCGTGTTGAGTTTTCCTTTTGTTTGCAATACGTGAATAAGTGTTGTGCCTACACTATATTCTGGTTTTTGAATGGGTATGTGGCTGAAGTTCAAAGAGTCTTGTGACACTGCAATGCTTGGCCAATCCTATTTTCGTCTTCTTTATTCTTGGTTGTAACTTTTGGCCGATGAAGTCTTGATGGAAAATATGATCCGTCTTTAAGGAAATTTTTCGTCGAACCATGAACCTATGTCCAATTTTGGAAACCTCATGCCTATACTCAGTTTTATGCTCTAGTGTGTTCAAGCTTATCCAACTAGTAGAAATGGAAAAGGGGAAAATCTAAATGAGAAAACCTAAATCAGAGGTCTTTACATGATTTTCTGAAGGAACAACCTCTCCTGCTCTCAATAAGTTGGGATCCCTCTTCTGTCCCAAAAACAAATAAGTGCCTATGCACTGTTCTCTTTCAAAAATAACAAAGGTGTAAGAAGAGAAAGGTTCTTGTGTAGAGAGGTGAAGAAAGAAACTCCACCGGGGTATTTTCTAGGCTTGCTAGTAGTGGAGAAACGCTAGTGTTCCTACGTGACTCCGTCGGGCTGCTGTCCAGGCCTACTAGTAGTGGAGAAATACGAAAGATGAAAAACTATACTCTAAAAATCTTAAGCTCGCAAGCCAAATTACCCTTCCCAATTTGAAACAATGTGATTTGGTTGAATCTTGTGTTGTGTTCAACTAAGTCGATACAAGGTGAACCATGTATTTCCACGAGGGAAGTGGGGAAGCAAAACTGATCTGCACAACAAATCAATACTCCCCAAAAGGCCAAGGCCCTGCGCTAAAAAATGAACCAAAAACGAGAAGCTGGTATTCAAACAGTGTGTCACCAAGTCTTGTAACGACTATGATTCCCTCCAAAATTTTGGCTTGTATCCAAATTTCAGAGCCTTCCTTGCTTTTCGTTTGATGGTTGCAAACACTGGAGCTCACCCATGAGCTCCTGTGAAGTATTTCACCTTTTTTCTTATTTGAACAGTGGTTGTATTTCGGCATGTTGATTGCTTTGTCATGCTTGTGATCTAGTTATGGTGAGCTTGAAGGTTTGTCTTTGTGTGTTTGAGTTGTCTTCGCTATGTGAACTATCACTGCACTTACACATAGAGTTGTAAGCTTAATCACACAAGTGTCATCACAGTCGTCCGAAGGTATATCACAAGTGTCGTGCTTGTCGCTCTCAACTCCAAGACAGTCTCACCAAGAGCATGTTTCTTCTTGTTTTCATGGTGGTCTATGTTGTCTCGCCATCAAGTATACTAAGTGTATGATCACAATGTAAAACTCCACAAGTTCACTCGCTTTCGACACTTAGCCATTTTCTTGAAAATATACACGACCATACAATGCCCTTCCACTAGACCCTGACTAAGTTGCACTACGCAGTCTCAACCCTCAGTGAACCTACTATGCGTCCCAAAACTATGCAGTGCTTGAGGTTGTCCTCCAAGTCAGCTACACTACGCAATCCCGAAGGTGAGCAACATGTCTACCTCCTAGAATTGCGCAGAAATTGCCACCATGTCCAACTACACTGCGCATTTCTCAAGCACAGACATCAACCCTCCTTCTTGCCTACCAGAAGCCTGCACTACTCTGAGACGTAGGTCTTCACTACTCCCCAAAATTGTGAAGACGTGCCCAAGTAGCCTTTGTTGCCTTTCTCTACATTGTTCTTAGAAATTGCATAGAAATTCCTAGCTAACCCTTGCTGCCTTTCTCTACACTGCCTCTAGATATAGCGCAAACATGTCTAGCAGTTCCCTTGCTGCTTGTCCTTCACTATTCCTAGAAATTTTGCAATCATGCTCAGCAGATCCCTCTGTAGCCCTTCTCTATCTTCCCTTTGGAAACTGCACAAAACCACCTAGTAGTCCCTCTACAACCACGCCCTGTCCTCCCTCTGAAAACTGTGTAGAGGTTTCCTCCCTTAGGGTCCACCTTGCAGCTGACATTGGTGATTTTCACTGTACAATTCTGTCTCCCAGTGATCACTGTGCAGATTTCCTAATAGTGCAAGTTGTCCCCCTAGAATTCCTCATTCGAGCCTAAGTTTCACTCTGCATTGTCTCAGTGAGTTGTCCTCCCTCCCTGTCACCCAGAACACAAGAACAATGCATCATGCTAGACTAGGAGGTTTTAGATTTGATGTCGTTTGATGATGAGTGAATTATAGGAACAGGTTCACTGGTAGATCATGGCAAGATGATGAACGGGATGAAGAAGGAGTGCACATTTTAGAACACTTTCTTGCAGTTGAAAGGATGTACCAAGCATATCAAGAAACAAGCAAAAGGAACACATGCATTGAACCATCAAGCAAGACCAAGACCATAGAAGACCCTACAACACTATGCCATGCAAAGGAGAAGGTAATGCACACCAAGAGTACATCCATTACTCAACAACCCAGTAGCTTGACATCGACACCACATTTAGGCAGTACATGTTAGCAGTGTCATGTTGAGTTGTGTCATAAGTTGTCTCAACCACATCACCATTATGGGCCATATTCGTTGTAATTGAATGTAATGTAAAGTGAAGTCCAATGGACACACACAAGAATTCGAAGAGTCATGTCAATTTAAAATTCATGGGAAGTTGAACAATCATGAGGGTAGTCCAAGAGTCACAAGGGTCAAGCATCACCCTTGGCTATATATACCCCTCCCATTGTATGAGAAAAGACTTTTTACCTTGGCTCCTCCCACATCACCTTGAGAGTCTGTAGTTTTTTCTTTGAGGAGTGAGGAGTGGCTCTAATGTCCCACTACTGGGACTAGTGATGTATGGTGTACAAATGTGTCTTGGGACTTTTGCTTAATTCATAAGCCTGTTAATGCCAACACATTTTCACGCATATTTTGTAGATGTTTTTAAGACTACTCTAATGCATGTTTTCTTAACCTATACAAAGATAGTTGAACTACTTTGGTTGTTTTAGTACTTACATTTTTGAAGATGTGTTGTATTTATTATCACCGTTGTCTCATCCCTGTCGACTACTCTATAGGATACTAGACAGACCAACTTTGTGTATTGTCTATCACCGTTGTCACATCCTTGTGGACTACTCTGCAGGATACTCGATAGACCATCCTTTTTATTATTATTATAACAACTGTTACATCCGTGTGGACTACTCTGCTAGGTGGCATACGTGTTGTCCTATTCACCTCAGTTTTAATGACTGCCGCATCCGTTGTGGAATATTCTACTGGGTGCTAAACAGACCTTTCTGGTTCACGTGTGTCTCTTCCTGGGTGGTACTACTACCTCTCACTTAAAGGCTTACTTTATTCTCCCATTTTGTAGTAAGAGAACCTTGACATAGTTACATCATGCACTCACTAGGCACACGTACCTTGCTATTTGGAGATATTAGCGTAGCAATCTCATGTGTTGACAACTAGGGTCAAGGTAGATCTCTAATTAAATGGAAACTGGGCCATCATACCAGATGTGATTCCTACACCAAATGGTGTGAGGTCTAGTTGGGACTTCATATCGAGGAGATCCCCTTTGGTGGCAGGTCCAGCACCGTCAACATGGGGTCAATGTTGAAAATAGCAACAAGAAATAATAAAAATAGAAATGCTAAAAATAGCATTGTTATAGATAGCATTTCGGGATACATTCCAATTTTATTTAGTCCCTAAGTTAAAATTGAGAATTAAAATTCGAATTTGATCTCAACAGCTATTTGTAAAAAATTTAATTAATTCATCTTGAGCTAATTAGTTAGAGAAAATCAAACATGAAGTCTATGTGAAGACATGCAACAGTTATCCATTTGATTGAGGAAGTTATCCCTTAATTAAGGAGATCAGGATGAGTTGTACTTTGAGTTGTAATTAGTTAGCTCAGTTAACTGAGTTAAGTCCTGTTATCACTCAGGTTGTTCCCTTTGACTCCCAAGGGAATACGGCCGAGGTAACCACTAACCAATCTTTGGGTCACAGGTTCTAGCCTACCTATGACCAGAGAGGGCTCTCTCTTTATGTTTTAACTTTGTTTGTATAATATTTTAGGCTAGTTATGGTGCTCAAGATTTTGTTTTGGGATTTGCTGGATGATGACTTCAGTCAAGATATATATGTGCTTACCAGGGTGTTCTAGGCCATTGGGCATGGAGTCAGTGGTGCTTTATTTGTTTGATATGCTGTGTTGATACAGTAGTGATGCTGCAGAGCCAGATAAGTGTCTGAGGAACAATGCTTTGAAACTGTGATTAAGTATGATGTAACTAGGCTATGAAAGGAAATTAAGAATCTTTCAACAAACTGGTATGGGGAAACAGTGAGAATATTATTTAGAAGCAGTGAAGAATTTCTATATAACATTCATATTTATAGAATTTAATGGAAACATGAGCAATTAAGAATTCATGTTCATGATCAATTTGAAGAAAACATTTTCAGCAATAAAGATTGAGCACAAGGTGTAACCAAACATATCCTGTACTATTCCTTTTCTCTACTGCTAGATTAGTGAGATATGTGTATGATTTAATAAACATAAGAAGACATAACATAGATTGAGAAAAACTTATTGTTCCATCAGACAGTACAGGAATTCTGCAACAGCACGCATAGCATCACCAAGACATCAAACATTCAGGAAATCACTGAGCCTTTCCAGCCTTTTGCATTAGATAATCTGAAAATATACAATACATTTGCCTCAGAATGAAAATCACCAACCCCTTATACGTTGCCAGGGGAGGTATATATACATAATTTACATAAGAAAATATCTAGCTGATGAGTAAATGCTTCATTAATGTTATGCTAACTCCTGGAGCATTGTAGCTGAGGGAGTAAATGTTGTAGTAACTTTTCAGTGCCTTAGCTGTCCAAAATGGTCAGAAGATGTTGACTTTGTGGCTGTTGGAGTCGGCTGAGGATGCGCTGCCCAAAAATTGCGTATTTATCTCTTGGCTTGCTGTCGTTGTCTATATGCCGAGTCACCTTTCGGCTGCCTTAAATGCTGTCTTTATTCTGCTGTTTGCCTTTTGCTGAGTTGTAGCTGACTGGGACCGAGCAACTGAGGCTATTGCGGCAAAATTTGAAGCATTGCTTGCCACCAATCCTCCTTGGGCATTTGGTGTCTTCGAATCTTCACCAAAGTTTCATCTGCCTCTGTATATCTATAAAAACTTGGAGGAACCTCAAAAAGGTGGTGGATTTCATTCTCAATAAAAAACATATTTTCAAGTTTGTCCAGAAGGCCCTGCCCTGTTGGAGGTCCTGCTTCCTCAGAAGTGCTGCCAGATGCAGTAATTTGATTTTCAACAAAGGTTGTCATCCTGTTGGCATATTGCTCACGGGGGAGCAGTCTTCCTGTGCTGTTTAGTAGGCTGGGCAGTCCCTTTGCTTGCAGTGCTCCCATTTTGAGTTTGTACTCATCCACCTCAGCCTGTATTTCATAGCATTTCCTCTCCACAGTTTGTACATAATTCCTGAGAGTCAGTACCTTTTTAGCTGTAAGGACAGCCTCTGTTCTGTTAATAATGTTGATGGCTGCCAGTTCCTCCTTTGTTTGTCTGTTCAAAAAATCTATCATTCTATTGGCCTGCTCAGGCCTGTTTCCCAGCACTGTTCTGGCCTTCTGAATCTCTATCTGTGCTTGGCCAATTAAATCCATTTGCTCATGCACAGTTTTAATTGACTTCCATTGTCTAGTGATGGATTGGTCAATTCGGGCCCACAAAATTCTTTTTATTTCTGCCATAACAGTCTCTAGCTTCAGCTCTTTTTCCAAGGCCTTTATTTTCTCTTTCAGGGACTTTATTTCTCTGCCTTGCTCTGCCACAGTCATTTTTGATTTGTCATATTTGGCCTCTAGTTCTGCCAACTTTTCCTTGGCCTGCTTTATCTCAGTGGCCTGGAGCTCCATTTCTTTAATAGCCTTAGTCAACTCTTCCATGCATGTACTGGAGTCTGGAGCTGTTGTTGTTGCTGCTTCTGTTGTGGCTGTAGTGGTTATAGGGGCTACTGCTGCCTCTGTTGTTGTTGCCGTGGTTGAAGTAGTTGGAGGAGCTTGGGATGTGGATTCTCCCTGCTTATCTTGAAGTGCCCCTTCAAGCTCCTTTTCCAAATCAAGGACCTTCTGGTTGAGCTGCATTATAAGATCCAACTGCTCATCGGCCTCCTTTTCCTTCTGTAATTCTGCTGTTTGAGGGTGCTCGGTGGGCAGCAGCTTTAACCTCTTCTTCAGTGCATTAAGATCATCTTCCTTTTTCTTCATGAGGGCCCTCACGCCCTTTGGGTCCTTGGGATCATGTCCCAGGTCGATGATGATGTCCTCAAGTGATTTAATTCTGTTGTCCTTGGCCATGGAGGACATTCTCTCAAAATCCAACTGAATGTTGGTATTTTTCAGTGATTCTTTTAATTCATGGGCCATGGTTGCCCTGTCCACCAATGTGGCATAGACCATTTCTCCAGTCTGCTTGTGGAGTTCAATTTGGTCCATGGGGTGAATGTCTTTTGCCATGACTTCCACCCTTGTTCTTACAAAATCTGCAGCTGATTTAGGCTGCGGCACCTTAGGTTTAAAGTGGCTGAGGATCATTTTCTCCTCTTGAATGTCATAGACAGACATCAGCCTGTATGGACAGAGCTCACAGCCATAGATTCTGATGACTGTATGATCCTGGTATAGGTACCAATCACCTATTTTATAATTCTTGGAGAGCTGCAGGATTTTCTGTAGTTCAAATGACATTCTGGGAGGAGGGGACCTCATCAACAAACAGGAGACTGGGTAAACAAATTGATCAATGAATTCACAATATGAATATGGTGAATTTTGCACTTGGTGGAAGACAGATGTCCAGAAGATAACAGATCTTCTTTCTCCTTTAGAATCCAGCTTTTTAATGTGGCATGGAAAAGCCTCGGAGTGGTAGTACATGAACATGTGGTAGATAAAAGATGAATACTTGAAGATGCCCTCTCTGTCCACTTTGAAAAGCTGCTCATGTATCTTGTTGGCTATGAACTTAGCGAAATTATATTTGTAGGCAGGAGGTTGGCCTGGGCTATAAGCAGCTAGTAATACCAACACTGTCTCATCAACAAATTCGCTGGTTTTATAGCCCAACACATATGAAATCATGTCCAGCAGAAGTTTGCCTATGTCAGTAAAGTGGACATATAAGTAGGGAGGTGGCCCTGTGGGCTGGCGGTCAGGCCTCATAAATGTCTTGGTGATCTTCTGAATCTCATCAGTGGACATCTTGGCACCTGTATCCAGCAGATAGTTCATGGAGAAAGGGAACAACAGCTGAGTTTGTTTGAAGTTGAGCATCTGGTTGATGGACTCAGCATTAATGTAAAAGAGGATGCTCCCAGAGGGAGACTTGACAGCTCTGTGACTAGCATCATAATTCTCAGCACAAAGGCGGATAATCTCTGGAAAAATATTGACAGATGGGAGGAAGTAGTATGGGAGATTTGATTCCCATATCCCATATGTATCCTTACCATTTAAACAGTCATCTCTCAATTCCCTGAAGGTCTGCAAATGGTCTCTATCACCCACAAAGTCTTGGATGAGGTAGTCCCTGTCAGCAAGAGGCAAGGACTCCAGGTCTTTATTTGGTGCATTTATGGGGGCAACACTGAGAGCTGTGGGTGCAGGAGCATCCATTATGAAGTTTGTGAATGGAACAAGGTAAGTGCAATGGTTTGCAAGGTTCCACAAAGCTCAGCTGACAAACTCAATGTAGACAATGCTAGAAATTTTCTTCAAAGTGGCATAGGCAGACTAGGCAGACTTGTCTCTGCTGTTCTTTGGTAAATTCACAGGGATTGTGAATACTGTAGATGAAATGCAGAGGGTGGGCAGGATTTAAATTGGTGAAATGCAACTATTCAAGCCTGCACTCGGCAAAAGGGAACAATGCCGGGCAGCTTGAGGACAAATTTGTCAATTTAGACCGTGAATTATCGTTTCAATATCCAAATTTGGAGCTGGGGCAATGTGGGTTGCTTTAATTCACAATTAAGTAGGAGAGAATGTTCAATTTGGGACTTAACAGGTGTTTTTATGGATGATTTGCAAAGAAATGGCTAAAACATGGGTGAAACAGGTAAATTCTGGCAAATACCTGGAAAAACGACGCCGAGAGCTGCCGGGTTGAATTGTGAATGAAGAATGCACTTGATTTGGCGAGTGGCGGCGTCTGAATCTTCAAATTCGCAGCTTGGCGGCAATTTTTACAGTGAACGGATAAAACGGCTCTTGTTTGTTTCCAACGAAAATGACATAAAACGGCTAAACAGCGCGTTTTTAACGACAAATTTGGAAAAAATGGGTCATTGGCGCTTTTCTGCCGATGACGTCAGATTGATGTCATGGCGGGCCCGGGGTACGGAGGGTGACGTGGGCGCTGAGCTGGAGGCCAGCGTGGCGGGACACGGTGGCGGGTGGTGCGGGGTGGCAAGGTTACGTGGAGGGCCACGAGGCGCGAGGGCGGGCGGAGTGGCATGACGTCATGGTGACGTTGGACCGATGTGACAGCGGAGGTGGCGGTATTGGGGAGAGTGGTAAGCGGTCTCCCCGCACCGCTTTTGGGAGAAGGCGGTATCGGGGAGGGGGGCTCCGAACACCCCCGCCGCTTGCCACGCGTCCCGTGTACGGGGGGGAAAACCGCCCTCTCCCCGGACGTTAAAGGGCGGCGGGTTGAAAATCAAAAAAGACCGCCCACCGTTGGATGAAGGGGGGCGGGAGATGGACGGCTGGCGGGCGCCCCGACCCGTCGTGCATGTTTGGGTGGAGACCCGCCGGCTATTTAAATAATAATTAAAATGTGTCGAGGTCGGAACTTTAGGTTATGGGTTTTTTGTGGGTTTTTTGCGGATTTTTATAAAAACATAGGGATATTGGGTTTTGAGAGGGGGAAAGGGCTTGCAGGGGCATTTTTAGGAAAATAGGATATATGAGGGTTAAGGGTGGGTTATTAGTCTAACCAGGGGTTAGAGTAATTCCCAACATAAGGGTTGACTACAGTCCCTGATGAACTGAAGTCTCCCATAGACATACTATTTAGCTATAATGCTAAAGGGGGGATATTTATACATTGTTTGGGGTTTATACACCATGGTGTTATAGTAGTATGGGAACAGGGGAACATAGGGGATTTAGTGTAGATAGAGTTAGCAGTTAGTATTGCAGAGGAATATGAGTGGGAGAATGATAGAAACTAAGTTTTTAGGAAACAAACTTAGTTAGGGAGTAGATCAAAATGAAAAGAATTTTTACACAAGAAATGTGGCTTCTTTTCAAAGAGAGAAGTCACTTCTGACATGAAGTTTGTACAAATGAAGAGTGTAAGGAGGACTGATCAGGCAAATCCTGCAGTGCTCATGGGGAGGTTAGTAAGAAACTTTTGAATAGGAAGGGGGCAGTTAGTGATGGTTTAGTGGTTTGCCAAATAGGCCACTGCTCTTGCCTTTCTCCTGCTGGTGACATCATTGTAATTCTTGCCAATTGATATACTTAGATGATGCTTTCTGCAACCTTCAACTGCCTACCCTGCCTAATATGCCTAACATTTTTTCTTCCTTTGGATGGGTGCACTTGGTCTTGCAAACCCTGATAATTCTCTTTTCTTTTTGCTGCCCTCCTATCTAAGTCTACCCTTCTGACTTCCAAGGGCCCAGATTTAGCAGTTGGGCTCCTTTCTTTCTCTATCCACCTAGTCATCTTTCAAGCTTGAGCTGTTTGAACAGGTACTTCCTTTCTAGTCTACAACCTGCAATTTAAAACATGGTGAGGCCCAGCTTGAGCTGTTGGACCACCCATCAAAATAGTAGTGGCAATTTGGACTAGCCACTTTCATGGTCTTTGTTTGGGGTTCATTTCTTTTATTTTTTCATTGACCAATTCATTTTCTTGCCCTTTGATTTTTCTTTTAAGGCATACCCTCTTTACATTTTTTAAATTGTCTGCTTCTTTCACAAAAATGGAACCTTAGCAGCATGGAAGGTGAATCATTTTTGGCACTGCCACTGTCAATCATAAGAGATGAAAACCTATTGGTATAGGAGGCTAACAGTGGCTCCACTTGGGGATGGCTTTTCCAGGTGAAAAGCCAAGAACAGCAGGTCAGATTGCCTGAGTTCTGCTTTCTTGCTGCAGGCTGAATTTGTTTGTTGTTGGAGACTAATGTTTAGGATCCTAGATAGTTGCAGGCAGCACCCAGTGAGCTGATTTGCTGTGAAATTGCAGATCGGTTTTTTACCTGTTTCTCGGAAATTTTCCTCATTACTTGATAGGTACCCTGTGCTTTCTCTGCTTGCTAAGTGCCAGGATCATATATTCTCAGAAAGGGAAGCATGCAGCACCCTGGTCTTCTCAAAATATGCTACACTCGGTGCTTAATTTATCTGCTGTAACTGAAAATACTGAAATACAAATATTTATGTACAATATATGCCTGTTCAGTGTTTGATCGAAGGGAGTCAAAATAATGCTTGAGCATTCTCCCATTAACCGGGCCTTCCTCAGTGTTTGAGCCATCCAGATTTCTTAGAAAGTAAGTGTTGTTTCCTTGTATAGCATAGATGACATAGGGTCCCTTCCATAAAAAATCAAACTTACCATGCTTGCCTTTGTCTTCCCTTCTGGAATCCCATCTTAACACTTTATTTCCTATAAAGAAATCTTCATCTTTGGTTCTTTTGTCAAATATTCTTTTGATCTTTTCTTGTAGAACTTGGGCTCTTTGATAAACTTCTTCTCTTGTTTGCTGTAAGTGAATTGTTTGATTAATCCTTCTCTGAATGTCATTGGGCTCAGCTTGTATTTCTTGCAGCAACTTGATCACTGGAATTGCTAGAGATGTAGGAAACTTTGCTTCTAGCCCATAAACCAGTTCATATGGACTCATGCCAATTGATCTCTTGGTGGTCAGTCTATCAGCCCACAGTGCATTTGCCAATTTTTTATGCCAATTCTTTTTGTTTTCTTCCAAAACTTTTTTGATGATGTTAATGAGACTTTTATTGGAAGATTCAGCTAGGCCATTACCTTGAGGATAATAGGCGGTGGAATGACCTAGGGTCATGTGATACTTGTGACAAAAGTTGATCATTTTCTTGTACTTGAAAGCAGCAGCATTGTCTGTAATAATTTTTTCTAGACAGCCAAACCTGGACAAGATGTTGTTTTCTAGGAATTGTATAATAGTGGAGTCATTGGCCTGTCTGCAAGGGATAGCTTCTATCCATTTGGTGAAGTAATCTGTAGCAGTGAGAATCCACCTATGCTGGCCAGAGGATGAGGGGTGAATTTCACCAATGAAGTCTAAACCCCATTGCTGGAATGGTCTCTCAGCTGAAACTGGTTTGAGTGGTAAAGGCAGTAGCTTCCTCTTGCCCTCAAAAATTTGGCATTTGTGGCAAGACATTACAAATTTCTTTACATCAGCAAACAAGGAGGGCTAGTAAAATCCGGCCCTTAGGATTTTATCAGCTGTAGATTTCCAGTATAAGTGTCCTCCACAGTCACCTGCATGAAATTCTTTGAGGACATTGTCAGTTTCTTCTATTGTTAAGCAATTGAGTAAGATCCCTTCATGATTTCTCCAAAATAAAACATTGTCAACAATACAAAACTTTGATGCTTTCATTTTCAAGAATCTTTTCTTGGTTCTGGACAACCTTGGAGGAGCTTGCAGGTTTAATAATACAAAACATATATCAGTGTACCAGGGGGATTGCATAATGGCTTGGTTGATCTATGGAGTCGCCATCTCCTGTTCGTCGTCCAGTTCATTAATGTCAAGGGCTTGAAAATTGGTTTCAGTCATTAGTTTGGCTAGGCCTTGTCCTTTTATCAGTTTGGTAGGCTTAATCTCAATGTCATATTCTAAGATATTGGCAATCCAATTTCCCCTCTTGCCCTCAATTCCTTCTTGGGTTAGAATATCTTTGATCACTGCATTAGGAACATATGCAATTATATGAGAGTAAAGAATATAGATTCTGAATTCCTTGATGGCTTTTACCAAGGCATAGGCTTGTTTTTCCATGATCTGATATTTCAAAGGAGCATCCCTAAGGGCTCTACTAAAAAATGCAATGGGTTTTTCACAGCCTTGGTCATCTTTTTGTAGCAGAACAATAGCAATAGTATGCTCAGAAGCAAAAGAGAATATGATCAAATCTTGATCAAATCTTGGGCTTGTTAGGACTGGTGTGTTTGTCAATGCTCTTTTGATATCCTCAAAGGCTTGTTTAGCTTCCATAGTCCATTTGACCTTGGAATCCTTTTTCAGCATATTGTTTAGCAGTCTAATGAGTTCAGCCAGATTGGGAATGAATCTCCTCAAGAAGTTGATCTTTCCTAGAAAGCTTTGTAGTTCTTTGATGTTTCTTGGATGAGGTACTTGTAGGATAGCTTGAATTCTGTCCGGGTCAATCCTAATCCCATCCTTTGAGATTATATGGCCCAAGAGTTTACCTTCTTCCAGCCCAAATAGTGACTTCTTTGAGTTCAGTGATATGCCATACTTTCTACAAATTGTGAAAACCTGCCTCAAGTGTTCCAAGTGTTCCTGATCTGATTTTGAAAAGGCAGTTAGATCATCAAGATAGACAACTAGGAAGTCATGAATTTCCTTGGCAAAGGAAATATCCATTGCTCTTTGGAATGTGGCCCCTGCGTTTTTAAGTCCAAAAGGCATTTTGACATATTTGAATGTTCCCCAAGGTGTTGTAAAGGCAGTTTTGTCTTGATCATCCGGGTGTACTAGAATTTGATTGAATCCTGAGAAACCATCTAGTAAAGAGATCCTAGCAGCTCCCACTACCCTTTGCAAAATGTGGTCCATTTTAGGTAAGGGATAATGGTCTTTGAGGGATACTTTGTTCAGATTCCTAAGGTCAACACACAGTCGGATTTCCCCTGTCTTTTTCCTAGTAGGCACTAGGTTTGAAATCCATTCTGAGAATCTGATTGGGGCAATGATCCCAGCTTCATACATACGTTTAACCTCTTTTTCAATGAGGGGGAGTAGGACTGGATTGACTCTCCTAAGCTTCTGTTTGAAAGGCTTTTGATTTTCTTTTAGAGGGATAGTGTGTTGGATAACTGATGTGTCATAGGATTTAAGGTCCTCATAACTCCAGGCAAAGACATCTTGAAACTCTTTGAATAACTCAATGTATTTCAGTTTTTGCTCAGGTGGTAATGCTTTGGATAATTTGACCATTTTGGGATTTTCAGGGGTCCCAATATTACAATCTTCTATTTCAGCATTTAATGGTTGCATTTTTGGTTTTCTAGAGATATCATTTGAATCGAATAGATCCTCCAAAGGGGTTAGTCCTATGGGCAGAAAATTGTCCTTTAGGTCAATTACCTCATCTTCTGCCTCAACCATTTCTTCTTCATCTGATTGTTTCAGCTCCTGTATAGTTTCTTTGTCAAAGGTGGTAGGATGCAAAACTAAATCAGCTGTTTCAGCTGATATTTTCTGTGTAATTGTGCATAACTGTGGTTGGTCATCTTTATTGCTAGTGTCAATGTTCATGCCAGAAAATTCTTCCTTTAAAGTGAGAAAGTTTTTTATCTGTTTGTTACTCTCAAAGACTTGCCAATTCTTGATGTTATCTGGAACTGAAGGTCTGTGTTTGATTTCAGCTGTAAATGTATGATTGGTTTTGAAAGGCAACTTACAAGTGCTGGCAAAGGTTGCCAAGCTGTGAGCATGTAGATTGAGTTCTCTGGAAATTTTAGTCAACTGTGATTGTGAGAAACTCTCAAGTACTTGAATTGCTGCCCCCTTGTATGCTCTCAACCTAAGATCATTTGTGGTGAAATTTCCCTTCATTTGTTGTATGACTAGATCTGAATCTCCCAAGATTGAGATTTTGGTTGCACCTAGATTTTTTATAAGTTTCAGACCCAACAGAAGGGCCTCATATTCAGCCATGTTGTTTGTGCATCGAAAGTTTAGTCTGTATGCATGGCCCTCAGCTTGGTCATTGTGTATATTGTGGATCCATATTTCTGCCCCAGCTCCTAGCTTGTTTACAGAGCCATCAAATTCTAGATACCATAAAGTTTCATGGTCAAGGTTTGGATTGGGATCACCGGATAGTTGGATGATGGGTAGGTTGGTCTCTTGCAAGTTACTTGGCACATCATTTTCTTTTGTTTTCTTATCAGCCATCCCCATGGTCCCTTGGTCTTTGAAAGTACATCGTTCATCTGACTCCTCGGTCTGTACTGTCATTAATAGGTTAGAATAAGCTTTGTGACAGATGTCAGCATTTTAGAGAATAAATGAATCCATGTCTGAGTGTATTGAGTAGATTGGGAAATTTTGAGGCTTCTCTTGACTACTTACCACATATTTCATCAGAGTTTCCCGATATAATCTCTTTGGCTGCCCAAAGACTGAGATAGTTGCATAGGACATATCTAATTGCAGAGATCCTTGAAGTTTGGCCCCCCAGGATCTGGACAAGAGCATGCCATACTTAGGAGGTATGTCAGCTACCACTACATCCATCAAGATGGTTTTGGTTGGGTATTGAACCAGAGAGACACATAAATCTTTGATCAGGCCTAAACACCTGACTTGGCTTGAATCAAATGAGAACAGATCTTTGTAAGGTCTTGTGATATCTAAGTCAAGTTTTTCCATCACAGATTTGGGCATTAAGTTGTGTGAGGCTCCGGAATCGAACATTGCATTATGTAGGACCTTGTCATGAATGTTTAGACTGACATAAAAGGGTGGTACCCCTCCATTTTCTGTTTTTCCATTAACCTCAGGCCCAAACAGCAACTCTGGTTGGTCATCTAGAACATTCACAGCATCTTTATTATCTGATATTTGGAGTGATTTATTGATCTACTGTCTGTATATGTCATGTTTGGCTAATTCCGAAAGAGGAACTGATATCTTTAGCTTGCTTATTTCTGTTTCCAAGTCGAACGGTTTTTCTATTTGAATTTTGGCTTTTAGTGCAACAGATTTTTCCTTTTCAGCTGAGTTATCAAGTGTTTTTTGCTCATAGTTAGGTCCATTTTGAGTAAAACTAGTGCCATGTTTGTTTCCTAGGGGAGCATCTTCCTTTGTCTTTAATGGATGGGGTGTACTTGGCTGATTTTTAGAGGGCTGTTGTTCTGAAATGTCTTCCACAGTCACTTCTATGGCAGGTGGGTTTGAGCTGCCAGCTGATTGGGGAAGGGAGGTATTTTCATTGATATTTTTTGGTTGTTTATTGTCCTTGGGCTTGAGGGGTGTAGGTACATCTATTGTTCTACTTCTTAGTTTGTATTGTTTGTGTACTTCATACACAGCTGCATCATAACCTTCTTTAAAATCAAATGATTCTCTTGACTTAGTGTGGAATTGACTGTCATTGTAAACCTCTTGGTCTTCTTGTGTCAAAAAGACTTGATTCTCACTATCCAGACCCATTAGATTGATGTGAGGGTCTTCATTAGGTTCACTAGATGTTGAAGCCTCAGCATAATTCTCTTGAAAAGGAGGTTTAACATGCTAGTCAGGATCAGTCCTTCCAACATTAGGATTTTGATTCTTTCTGAAGTTTGGGTTTCTAATATTGTTTGTTTGACCTTCCCATGATGATTTTCTTTCTATGGTTTCCACCCTGTCTCCAAGTCTATCCATCCCTTTTATGATTGCATCTAGCTTTTTCTCAAATGATGAGGGTTCTTCTTTGAAAGTAGTTCTCCTTTCAGTTCTTGCCCGGCTTCTTTTGGCAATCAGATTTGCCTCTACACTAACAGCTATGTTTTGCATGTCTGCTAGAGTTGCAGGGGCTCTTTCCCTTAGCTGATATGCCATATCAACATCAAATCCATCAGGGAACTTAATCAATGCTAAATCAGGTGGAGGTCTAAGATTTTGAGGAATGGCATTATAAATAGTGTTGAATCTAGTGCAATAGTCCAAGACAGTTTCTTGTGGGCCTCTTTTTATGGTGTCATATTCAGATAAAATGTGCAGAGGGTCCTTTTTCTTTTCCCATCTGTTGAGGAAGGACTGATAAAGGGCACCTGAATCAGCTATAGAATGTGCAGCTAGTGCCCGGAACCAGGTTCTAACTTCACCTGTCAGACTTTGGACAAAAATTTTCATCCTTACATCATCATCATCTATCTCATAGTTCTCAAAGTAGTCTTGCATTTTCTTAGTATGCTGTAGGGCAGTGTACGTACTGGTTCCATCAAAATAAGTGATTTTGCCTTGGTAATCCTGAGGCATGGCCCCAGGATTGCCAGGCAACTGAAGGGGTGCATAACGATTAGCCATATTTGGTGGGATAAGCGGGACAACTGGTAGAAGGGGAGCAACTGGGACATCAAAAACATTTTGTGTGTTGGTTGTAGACAATATGTTTTGTGAAGTGGATGATGAAGAGGGGGAGGAATGAGTTGTATGGAGGTGAACAGATGGCTTAATAGGGGTTGGAATAAAACTTTGTTGACCTGCCTCAGGACTAGTTTCAGGAGATTGCTCTGGTTCCTTCTGGTTCCTATGAGTTTTATGGATCAAATTTGGATTCTCGAAAATAGGTGGGGGATTTGGGTCAGGATTTGACCTGGTGTGCCTTGTTCTCTTTTTAGGAGCCAGCTTCTGAACTTGTTTTTGGTATTTTTGAGGATATTTTTTAGAACTATTTTTAAGGGACTGCTCAAGTTTTTGGAACTGTCTAAAAACAGACAGCAATTGAAAAATACGCTCTTTCCCCAGTGGAGTCGCCAATTATGTTATCACTCAGGTTGTTCCCTTTGACTCCCAAGGGAATACAGCCGAGGTAACCACTAACCAATCTTTGGGTCACAGGTTCTAGCCTACCTATGACCAGAGAGGGCTCTCTCTTTATGTTTTAACTTTGTTTGTATAATATTTTAGGCTAGTTATGGTGCTCAAGATTTTGTTTTGGGATTTGCTGGATGATGACTTCAGTCAAGATATATATGTGCTTACCAGGGTGTTCTAGGCCATTGGGCATGGAGTCAGTGGTGCTTTATTTGTTTGATATGCTGTGTTGATACAGTAGTGATGCTGCAGAGCCAGATAAGTGTCTGAGGAACAATGCTTTGAAACTGTGATTAAGTATGATGTAACCAGGCTATGAAAGGCAATTAAGAATCTTTCAACAAACTGGTATGGGGAAACAGTGAGAATATTATTTAGAAGCAGTGAAGAATTTCTACATAACATTCATATTTATAGAATTTAATGGAAACATGAGCAATTAAGAATTCATGTTCATGATCAATTCTGAAGAAAACATTTTCAGCAATAAAGGTTGAGCACAAGGTGTAACCAAACATATCTTGTACTATTCCTTTTCTCTACTGCTAGATTAGTGAGATATGTGTATGATTTAATAAACATAAGAAGACATAACATAGATTGAGAAAAACTTATTGTTCCATCAGACAGCACAGGAATTCCGCAACAGCACGCATAGCATCACCAAGACATCAAACATTCAGGAAATCACTGAGCCTTTCCAGCCTTTTGCATTAGATAATATGAAAATATACAATACATTTGCCTCAGAATGAAAATCACCAACCCCTTATACGTTGCCAGGGGAGGTATATATACATAATTTACATAAGAAAATATCTAGCTGATGAGTAAATGCTTCATTAATGTTATGCCAACTCCTGGAGCATTGTAGCTGAGGGAGTAAATGATGTAGTAACTTTTCAGTGCCTTAGCTGTCCAAAATGGTCAGAAGATGTTGACTTTGTGGCTGTTGGAGTCGGCTGAGGATGCGCTGCCCAAAAATTGTGTATTTATCTCTTGGCTTGCTGTCGTTGTCTATATGCCGAGTCACCTTTCGGCTGCCTTAAATGCTGTCTTTATTCTGTTGTTTGCCTTTTGCTGAGTTGTAGCTGACTGGGACCGAGCAACTGAGGCTATTGTGGCAAAATTTGAAGCATTGCTTGCCACCAATCCTCCTTGGGCATTTGGTGTCTTCGAATCTTCACCAAAGTTTCATCTGCCTCTGTATATCTATAAAAACTTGGAGGAACCTCAAAAAGGTGGTGGATTTCATTCTCAATAAAAAACATATTTTCAAGTTTGTCCAGAAGGCCCTGCCCTGTTGGAGGTCCTGCTTCCTCAGAAGTGCTGCCAGATGCAGTAATTTGATTTTCAACAAAGGTTGTCATCCTGTTGGCATATTGCTCAAGGGGGAGCAGTCTTCCTGTGCTGTTTAGTAGGTTGGGCAGTCCCTTTGCTTGCAGTGCTCCCATTTTGAGTTTGTACTCATCCACCTCAGCCTGTATTTGATAGCATTTCCTCTCCACAGTTTGTACATAATTCCTGAGAGTCAGTACCTGTTTAGCTGTAAGGACAGCCTCTGTTCTGTTAATAATGTTGATGGCTGCCAGTTCCTCCTTTGTTTGTCTGTTCAAAAAATCTATCATTCTATTGGCCTGCTCAGGCCTGTTTCCCAGCACTGTTGTGGCCTTCTGAATCTCCATCTGTGCTTGGCCAATTAAATCCATTTGCTCATGCACAGTTTTAATTGACTTCCATTGTCTAGTGATGGATTGGTCAATTTGGGCCCACAAAATTCTTTTTATTTCTGCCATAGCAGTCTCTAGCTTGAGCTCTTTTTCCAAGGCCTTTATTTTCTCTTTCAGGGCCTTTATTTCTCTGCCTTTCTCTGCCACATTCATTTTTTATTTGTCATATTTGGCCTCTAGTTCTGCCAACTTTTCCTTAGCCTGCTTTATCTCAGTGGCCTGGAGCTCCATTTCTTTAATAGCCTTAGTCAACTCTTCCATGCTTGTACTGGAGTCTGGAGCTGTTGTTGTTGCTGCTTCTGTTGTGGCTGTAGTGGTTACAGGGGCTACTGCTACCTCTGTTGTTGTTGCCGTGGTTGAAGTAGTTGGAGGAGCTTGGGATGTGGATTCTCCCTGCTTATCTTGAAGTGCCCCTTCAAGCTCCTTTTCCAAATCAAGGACCTTCTGGTTGAGCTGCATTATAAGATCCAGCTGCTCATCGGCCTCCTTTTCCTTCTGTAATTCTGCTGTTTGAGGGTGCTCGGTGGGCAGCAGCTTTAACCTCTTCTTCAGTGCATTAAGTTCATCTTCCTTTTTATTCATGAGGGCCCTCACGCCCTTTGGGTCCTTGGGATCATGTCCCAGGTCGATGATGATGTCCTCAAGTGATTTTTTTCTGTTGTCCTTGGCCATGGAGGACATTCTCTCAAAATCCAACTGAATTTTGGTATTTTTCAGTGATTCTTTTAATTCATGGGCCATGGTTGCCCTGTCCACCAATGTGGCATAGACCATTTCTCCAGTCTGCTTGTGGAGTTCAATTTGGTCCATGGGGTGAATGTCTTTTGCCATGACTTCCACCCTTGTTCTTACAAAATCTGCAGTTGATTTAGGCTGCGGCACCTTAGGTTTAAAGTGGCTGAGGATCATTTTCTCCTCTTGAATGTCATAGACAGACATCAGCCTTTCTTGCTTGGCTGGTGTTGCTTTCAGAAACTGTTTGTACACTTCAACTCTCAGCAAGTCATTTTGTGCCTTTATTTGTTTGAAAGAAGCCTTAGTGCTTGTAGGCTTCTTGCTCTGCTGAGTGGAGGATGACACCTCCAAGCCAAGTTGCAGTCCCTGCTCCTGCTGAAAGGAGCTTGTACCTGTTTGCTGGCTGCCTTCCCCATCTTTTCTTGAACTATCCAGGACTTCTTCACTGATTTCATATATCTCTGGGGAATCAACCCTTTGCCTCTTGGCCTCGGGTTGCTGGGAGGATCCACTAGCAGGAGTGGACTCTTCTCTGTCTCTTTTCTGACCCCTCTCCTCATGTGCTGGAGTCTGCAAAATAGGTGTTGTAGGTGGTTCAGTTTGCGGTGGAGGGGTTTGCTCTTGTTGCTGCCCAATTGAGGAGGCAGGCTGTTCTTTCACTGTTTCTTCTTCAGCACCCATTATTCCTTTCCCTTTATCTGTACCTGGTGCTGCTGTAGAAGGTGCCTGTGTGGTTGGTGCAGTTGTTGTGGCCGAGGTCCCTTCTCCTACTGGGTGTGGTCGCTTGAAGGATACCTGCTGCACAGAATCTAAGTCAAGAGTCTTTTCCAAATCCTTGACATTCTTTTGCATTATCTCTTCTTCAGTAAATTTTTCAACTAAAGTGTCTTGCAGCCATTCCTGCTGATTGGCATACTGTTCAATGTGTGGATATTTGCAATGCTCATAGCCTAGCAGCCTGTACTTGACTCTTCTAGCAGTGATGAAGCCTTCAGGGTCATAGGGGACCCACCGGAAGCTTTTTGAGAGCTTGTACTTATCTTTGAGGATTAGTTCAGCATCTCGCCATCCCTCTTTTTTATTCATGATGAAGGGGCCCAGGTGGTGCTTGAACTTGAGATGGGCTTTCTTTTTGGAGCTGTGAAAGTGAGTGAGGTCAGAGTGAATAAGCTACCTATAATACTCCAAGGCAAACAGTCTCATGGGCACATATTTTGGGAGCCTGTATGGACAGAGCTCACAGCCATAGATTCTGATGA
Source organism: Pinus tabuliformis (assembly GCA_031772625.1). Taxonomy (NCBI): domain Eukaryota; kingdom Viridiplantae; phylum Streptophyta; class Pinopsida; order Pinales; family Pinaceae; genus Pinus; species Pinus tabuliformis. The sequence continues at coordinate 132,229,730 of CM062811.1, read as the reverse complement.
CTGTATGATCCTGGTATAGGTACCAATCACCTATTTTATAATTCTTGGAGAGCTGCAGGATTTTCTGTAGTTCAAATGACATTCTGGGAGGAGGGGACCTCATCAACAAACAGGAGACTGGGTAAACAAATTGATCAATGAATTCACAATATGAATATGGTGAATTTTGCACTTGGTGGAAGACAGATGTCCAGAAGATAACAAATCTTCTTTCTCCTTTAGAATCCAGCTTTTTAATGTGGCATGGAAAAGCCTCGGACTGGTAGTACATGAACATGTGGTAGATAAAAGATGAATACTTGAAGATGCCCTCTCTGTCCACTTTGAAAAGTTGCTCATGTATCTTGTTGGCTATGAACTTAGCGAAATTATATTTGTAGGCAGGAGGTTGGCTTGGGATATAAGCAGCTAGTAATACCAGCACTGTCTCATCAACAAATTCGCTGGTTTTATAGCCCAACACATATGAAATCATGTCCAGCAGAAGTTTGCCTATGTCAGTAAAGTGGACATATAAGTAGGGAGGTGGCCCTGTGGGCTGGTGGTCAGGCCTCATAAATGTCTTGGTGATCTTCTGAATCTCATCAGTGGACATCTTGGCACTTGTATCCAGTAGATAGTTCATGGAGAAAGGGAACAACAGCCGAGTTTGTTTGAAGTTGAGCATCTGGTTGATGGACTCAGCATTAATGTAAAAGAGGATGCTCCCAGAGGGAGACTTGACAGCTCTGTGACTGGCATCATAATTCTCAGCACAAAGGCAGATAATCTCTGGAAAAATATTGACAGATGGGAGGAAGTAGTATGGGAGATTTGATTCGCATATCCCATATGTATCCTTACCATTTAAACAATCATCTCGCAATTCCCTGAAGGTCTGCAAATGGTCTCTATCACCCACAAAGTCTTGGATGAGGTAGTCCCTGTCAGCAAGAGGCAAGGACTCCAGGTCTTTATTTGGTGCATTTATGGGGGAAACACTGAGAGCTGTGGGTGCAGGAGCAGCCATTATGAAGTTTGTGAATGGAACAAGGTAAGTGCAATGGTTTGCAAGGTTCCACAAAGCTCAAGTGACAGACTCAATGTAGACAATGCTAGAAATTTTCTTCAAAGTGGCATAGGCAGGCTAGGCAGACTTGTCTCTGCTGTGCTTGGGTAAATTCACAGGAATTGTGAATACTGTAGATGAAATGCAGAGGGTGGGCAGGATTTAAATTGGTGAAATGCAGCTATTCAAGCCTGCACTCGGCAAAAGGGAACAATGTCGGGCAGCTTGAGGACAAATTTGTCAATTTAGACCGTGAATTATCGTTTCAATATCCAAATTTGGAGCTGGGGCAATGTGGGTTGCTTTAATTCAAAATTAAGTAGGAGACAATCTTCAATTTGGGAGTTAACAGGTGTTTTTATGGATGATTTGCAGAGAAATGGCTAAAACATGGGTGAAACAGGTAAATTCTGGCAAATACCTGGAAAAACGACGCCGAGAGCTGCCAGGTTGAATTGTGAATGAAGAATGCACTTGATTTGGCGAGTGGCAGCGTCTGAATCTTCAAATTCGCAGCTTGGCGGAAATTTTTACAGTGAACGGATAAAACGGCTCTTGTTTGTTTCCAACGAAAATGACATAAAACGGCTAAACAGCGCGTTTTTAACGACAAATTTGGCAAAAATGGGTCATTGGTGCTTTTCCACCGATGACGTCAGCATGACGTCATGGCGGGCCCGGGGTACGGAGGGTGACGTGGGCGTTGAGCTGGAGGTCAGTGTGGCGGGACACGGTGGCGGGTGGTGCGGGGTGGCAAGGTTACGTGGAGGGCCACGAGGCGCGAGGGCGGGCGGAGTGGCATGACATCATGGTGACGTTGGACCGATGTGACAGCGGAGGTGGCGGTATTGGGGAGAGTGGTAAGTGGTCTCCCCGCACCGCTTTTGGGAGAAGGCGGTATCGGGGGGGGGGGGGGGGGGGGGGGGGGGGCTCCGAACACCCCCGCCGCTTGCCACGCGTCCTGTGTACGGGGGGGAAAACCGCCCTCTCCCCGGACGTTAAAGGGCGGCGGGTTGAAAATCAAAAAAGACCGCCCACCGTTGGATGAAGGGGGCGGGAGATGGACGGCTGGCGGGCGCCCCGACCCGTCGTGCATGTTTGGGTGGGGACCCGCCGGCTATTTAAATAATAATTAAAATATGTCGGGGTCGGAACTTTAGGTTATGGGTTTTTTGTGGGTTTTTGCGGATTTTTATAAAAACATAGGGATATTGGGTTTTGAGAGGGGGAAAGGGCTTGCAGGGGCATTCTTAGGAAAATAGGATATATGAGGGTTAAGGGTGGGTTAATAGTCTAACTAGGGGTTAGAGTAATTCCCAACACAAGGGTTGACTACAGTCCCTGATGGACTAAAGTCTCCCATAGACATACTATTTAGCTATAATGCTAAAGGGGGGATATTTATACATTGTTTGGGGTTTATACACCATGGTGTTATAGTAGTAGGGGAACAGGGGAACATAGGGGATTTAGTGTAGATAGAGTTAGCAGTTAGTATTGCAGAGGAATATGAGTGGGAGAATGATAGAAACTAAGTTTTTAGGAAACAAACTTAGTTAGGGAGTAGATCAAAATGAAAAGAATTTTTACACAAGAAATGTGGCTTCTTTTCAAAGAGAGAAGTCACTTCTGACATGAAGTTTATACAAATGAAGAGTGTAAGGAGGACTGATCAGGCAGATCCTGCAGTGCTCATGGGGAGGTTAGTAAGAAACTTTTGAATAGGAAGGGGGCAGTTAGTGATGGTTTATTAGTTTGCCAAATAGGCCACTGCTCTTGCCTTTCTCCTGCTGGTGACATCATTGTAACTCTTTCCAATTGATATATTTAGATGATGCTTTCTGCAACCTTCAACTGCCTACCCTGCCTAATATGCCTAACATTTTTTCTTCCTTTGGATGGGTGCACTTGGTCTTGCAAACCCTGATAATTCTCTTTTCTTTTTGCTGCCCTCCTATCTAAGTCTACCCTTATGACTTCCAAGGGCCCAGATTTAGCAGTTGGGCTCCTTTCTTTCTCTATCCACCTAGTCATCTGTCAAGCTTGAGCTGTTTGAACAGGTACTTCTTTTCTAGTCTACAACCTGCAATTTAAAACATGGTGAGGCCCGGCTTGAGCTGTTGGACCACCCATCAAAATAGTAGTGGCAATTTGGACTAGCCACTTTCATGGTCTTTGTTTGGGGTTCATTTCTTTTATTTTTTCATTGACCAATTCATTTTCTTGCCCTTTGATTTTTCTTTTAAGGCATACCCTCTTTACATTTTTTAAATTGTCTGCTTCTTTCACAAAAATGGAACCTTAGCAGCATGGAAGGTGAACATTTTTGGCACTTCCACTGTCAATCATGAGAGATGAAAACCTATTGGTATAGGAGGCTAACAAGTCCAGTTAGATTAGTTCCAACAGTTTGTGGAACTAATTGTGAGTTCAGTTAGTCAATGCATGCATGCATGCAACTAGTGTACTTCAGATAACTGAATATTCTCTCATAAATAACTCATGCATGTCAGTTCAGACAGAGACCCAATTGAGATCAAAGGATGGGACAGTGTACTATCAGTTGTAGGAATATTCCCATGAGGATATCTCTTGCATGCAGAAGGAATTCTTTCCTTGAGGATTGCGTAGTTATTTTAGAGGTTAGTGAGTAGTGTGTGAGGTAATTACACACAGGTGGCAGCTTGAGGACCCAGGAGAAACTGCGCAAGGAAATAGGAGGCTTGGAGGACTGAAGGAAGGCATATGTGTTGTCTATTCTGTCTATGACTAGCAGTGAGAGATTTTACTGAGAGCTGGATAGCTTGTGATATAAAGCTTTGTGTAATCCTGAGATATTTCCACTTGTATGATAATACAGATAGCGGGGTTTTTAGCTGAGGCTTTCCCTAGAGTATTCTTCTGTGTTCATGTGTGATTTATTTCTTCTTCATCTGTTATATGTGTTCTATTTGATCTTGCCCAAAATCAATTAAGCTTCTGCAAGTTTTATTGTAGAAGTATATTAAGTATTTTTCTTTAGTACATTGCATAATCAGATTAATCTACAGTGAAATTTCTACATGGTATCAGAGCAAAGGTGATCAAAGTGGAGAATAGTATATAGAGAAGGGAGAAGTTCAAAGTTTTGAATTTCTTGATTGTGGGTACACAATCGATTTCTTATCACATCTCAAAATTTACCAATGGCATTCAATGGCTTGAGACTCGAGTATGCCCTGGATGGAAGCTCGAATTACATATCCTAGAAGGATCGCATGGAAGCGGTATTAGAGGAAAACAGTTTGAAGGACTTCATTGATCAAGAAGTCCCCAAGCCAACAGCAGCTAATGCCCAAGAATTGGTGGAATGGAAGAAATGTGTGACGAAAGCGAGGAGGATTCTTCTAGAGGGAGTTCGAGACCATATTGTCTCGAGTATCCATGGGAAGGAGACACCGTTTTCAATGTGGAAGACATTGAAGGATATATATTAAAACAACATTGATCAGAGGAAGTTGGCGTTGAAAGACAAGCTTTGGAAAATCAAGTGTGAAAAGGGTGACACGATCTCTACATATTTGAACAAGCTCACCACCTGCAGAGATGAGCTTGGAAGTGTAGGAATCACGACAGCCGATGATGACATGGTGAGTCTTGCTCTCCTCAGTCTTCCTAAGAGCTGGCATAGCTACTAAGACTCAGTGAATGGATGAGAGAAATTTCCAGATTGGGAACGACTGTGGTCGGATTTGATGCAGGAGGAGATCAGGAGAAGCACTAGAGATGGTTCTTCATTAAAGCATGATGATGAAGAAAATCTAGCCTTAGCAAGTAAGGCGAGTAAAGGGAAAGGGAAGGCTTCCCATTCCAAATCGAGTTCTTCCCATGGTGGGAAGAAGATTTACAAATCAAAAGTGTGATGCTTTTGTAGGTTTTAACCCCATACAGAAATTACCTGCATACGAATTTTAAAACACATAAAATAAATAATGCAAGAGCATAACACATAAAACACATATACACAAAGATTTTCCCCTGGATCCCAAAACCGGGACTACCAGCTTGATTTTTCATTATGTTCCTTTCAATGTTATAATACATATTTATACATGCCGAAGCATCCAATACCATGGACTGAAAACCATCGCGTCCAAGACCATGGACTAAAAACCATCGCGTCCAAAAGCATGGACCAAAAAACATCGTGTCCAAAAACATGTGCGAAAATCATGCACAAAACCATAAGTGGTTCTGCCCAACCTAACATAGGTTCCAAAACCAAAATTTTTCGGGGTGCTACCCTAGACCCCATAGAGTGGGGTTACCTGCACCCCTCAAACCCTCTATGACCCCCCCGTTATGCAATCGACGCAACAAAAAGGGGGCTCCGCCCGCCCACTAACCCCCTGGTTAACTACGTGGGCTAGTCGTGGAAAGAATACAACACAACCCAACATTCTCCCACTTGTTGTTTTCTTTCCACAAGGGGGCCACAAGAGAGCTTAGTCATTTATCCAACCCTGCAACGCCCATTTTTTCTTTACACCAATAGAACTTCTCAGAGCTCACAAATTTTGTCAATGCATCTGCAATATTTTTCAAAGTGTCCACCTTTACCAGCAACACCTTTTTGTCTTCTATCATATCCCTCACAAAGTGATATTGAACATCAATGTGCTTTGTCTTTGAATGATATGCAGGGTTATTTGCCAAGAAAATTGCACTTTGGCTGTCACAGTCTATCCTTATAGCTCCATTTACTAACCCAATACTTGAACACAATCTCTGCAACCAAACTGCTTCCTTGCTTGCATGAGTGGCTGCCATGTATTCTGCCTCTATAGTTGATAGTGCCACTACAGATTGTTTCTTACTCATCCAACTGCCTACACCTCCAAATAGGTTAAACACATACCCACTAGTAGATCTTCTCTGATCCAGATCTTCATCCGAGTCTGCATCAACAAAGCCACGAATATCCAACACTCTGTCCAATCCTAGTCTTCCTTGGTAGCACAAACCATAATCACTAGTGCCATGCAGATACCTGAAAACCCGCTTCACTGTTGTCCAATGCTCCTTTCTTGGTTTTGACACAAACTTTCTCAATACTCCCATTGCATGTGCAATGTCTGGTCTAGTACAGACCATTGCATACATCAGGCTACTGACTGCACTTGCATATGGAACACGGGACATGTCCTCTTCCTCTTCTTGTGTCTTGGGACACTGTTTAGTAGGTAACTTTACACCTATAGGAATAGGAACCTTCACCAATTTACTATCCTGCATATTAAATCTCTACAATATTGTTTCGACATACTTCCTCTGGTTTAACTAGAGCTTCCTCTTTGCCCAACCTATTGTAATTTTCATGCCCAAAATATAGTTTGCAGCACCAATATCTTTCATGTCGAATTTGGAGGACAATTAGGTCTTCAAATCCTGGATAATTCTTTGTCATTTCCAACCAACAACATATCATCCACATACAAGACCAAATAAATAACACGATCACCAATTAATTTAAAATACACCATTGATCTGCTTTGCTTCTGGTGAAGCCAAGTCCCCGTATAAATGTATTAAATTTCTGATACCACATCCTTGGTGAATGTTTTAACCCATACAGTGACTTCTTCAACTTGCATACCAGTTATTTCTTACCCTTCACCGCAAAGCCTTCATGTTGCTTCATGTAGATTTCCTCTTCTAGATCCCCGTGAAGAAATTTTGTCTTCACATCCATTTATTCTACCTCAAAATCGAAAGCAGCAACAACAAATAAAAGTAATCTAATAGAAGTTACCTTGGCAACAGGAGAAAAAATATCACCAAAATCAATTCCCGGCACCTGGGAATAACCTTTTGCTACCACCCAAGCTTTGTATTTCTCCACCTTTCCTTCTGCATTTGTCTTCTTCTTGAACACCCATTTGCTGCCAATGGGTTTCCTTCCAACCGGTAACTCCACCAGATCCCAAGCCTCATTTTTCTGCAAAGATGTCATTTCATCAACCATGACCTCTTTCCAGAGTTTTCCATCCTCTGAATCTACTGCTTCCTTCACAGTTATGTGATCATCATCAGTAATAGATAAAGCAAAATTTTAACAGAAAGCAAATGGACTATACCTTTATGGCTGCCTTCTTTCTCGAACTGATCTTCTCACACCCAGAGTTTGTGGCTCTTCATCTTCTGATTCCTCCTCTACCTTAGAGTCTGATTCTTCCTCCTTTAGCTCAAACTCTATCTTCTCAGGTTCCTTTGGTTGGACTTCATGTTTAATAACATCTTTCACCTCTCTGAACACCACATCTCGATTATACACAACCTTCCTTATTACTAGGTTACAAAGCTTAAAATCCTTTAAACCATCCTTATACCCAATAAAGATGCACTTTTCAGATTTACTATCCAACTTGGTTCGTTTCTCCTTTGGAACATGTACATATGCATCACATCCAAATACCCTCGGATGTGAAAGAGAGGGTTTCTTACTAGTCCATACCTCTTGTGGAGTTTTATCCTCCAACGCTGATGAAGGTGATCTGTTGACCAGGTTACATGTTGTCTCCATTACCTCTACCCAAAATTCATGTCCTAACCCGGCACCACTAAGCATGCTTCTTGCCCTTTCCATCAATGTCTTGTTCATTCTTTTTGCAACTCCATTTTGCTGAGGTGTATATGGATTAGTCTTTTGTCATGCTATACCACACTTCTATTCCTTGAGAAGTCATCTATAAATGATACATAGTACATTGACTTACCGAGTGATGGAACCTTCACAGGTCCAAACACATCACTATGCACAAAATCTAATATATGTTTTGCCCTCTTACCACCAAAGGGGAAACTCACCCGATTCTTCTTCCCATATACACAATTTTCACAGAAATCAAAATCCAGAGAGCTATTACTCATACCTTCTACCATACCTTTACCATGAGGTATTCGAAGGCCCTTCTCTCCAATATGTCCAAGCCTTTGATGCCATAGCATGGTCTTCTCTCCAGAGACGACTAGATTTTCTACTCCACTTTCAGGAACCACAGAACTATTCACCCACCAAAAACCATGCTACCTTGCAGCTTGTACAGAGTTCCAAACCGAACTCCCTGCATCAATACCAGTGCTCCCCAAACCATCTTGCATGCATCTTTCTCGAACACTGTTTTTACACCTGCATCATCCAACTTGCTTACAAAAATCATATTTATGGCCAATGCAGGAATATGAAGAACACTCGAAAGTGTTCTAACCCTTCCACCTTGCAACTTCAACTTTACTTTTCCACGACCAATGATTCTAGCCTTCCTTTCATCCCCTAAGAAGACATCACCACCATCATATTTTTCATACTCACAGAACCACTCTCTATGGGGAGTGAAGTGAAAGGATGCACCTGAGTCAATCAACCATGCCTCATGCTCTACATGTGTACTTGAAGAGGCCAAGTACACATCCCCACCTTCATCTGAGGTGGTTTTCACCTCTGTAGAAGGAACATCATCAAATCTCTTTCCTTTATCAGGAGCTTTAGATTTACAGTCCCTTTGTAGTGCCCTTCCTTTCCGCATTTCCAGCACACCACCTTTGCAGGTTTTCCTAGAGATTTAGATCTCCCTCTAGATTTAGATCTCCCACTCGATGACTTATTTTTGTTTCTGTTCTGGGACCGTCCTCGTACAGACAAGGCATCACCATTCTGGCTCTCCATATTTTTCCGTCTCATCTCCTCGTCAGCAAGGATGAGACTATTTCATCAAACTGAAAGGAAGTTGCATTGCTACCTATTGCAATAGCTAGACTATCCCACGAATCTGGTAAAGAACACAACAAATTGATGCACTTATCTTCATCTAAAATTTTAATATCAACAGATGATAATTGACTTACCACAGTATTAAATGCGTTCAGATGCTCTGTCACCAAGTCTCCATCTTTCATCCTCAGGTTATACAGCTTTTTCCGCAGCAACAGTTTATTCACCAGAGACTTAGATTGGTACAAAGTCCTTAACTTGTCCCACAAAGCCTTCGCCGTAGCTTCCCCTGATACATTCAGCAATACTGTATCTGAGACACACAATAGTATTGTGCTCTTTACTTTTTGATCCAACTTCATCCATTCTTCATTGGACACTCCCGTTGGTTTAGTACCCAGATCTACCGCGATCCATTGATCTTTATCCACCAATAGATCCTCCATCTTGAGTTTTCACAACTCAAAACTCTGACCATTAAATTTCTCGATCTCTATCTTTCCACTGCTCGCCACCTTCTTTCACCACTAGAATCGATCTCACAGATCTCCCACTAAACAGGGTATACCACAAGCCCAAGCAAAACCCTCAGCAAGAAAGGCATCCCCTTGAAGCCAAAATAGCTCTAATACCAAATGTAGGTTTTAACCCCGTACAAAAATTACCTACATACAAATTATAAAAAACATAAAATAAACAATGCGAGAGTATAACACATAAAACACATATACACAGAGATTTTCCCTTGGATCCCAAAACCGGGACTACCAGCTTGATTTTTCATTATGTTCCTTTCAATGTTATAATACATATTTATACATGCCGAAGCATCCAATACCATGGACCAAAAACCATCGCTTTCAAAACCATGGACTGAAAAACATCGCATCCAAAAACATGTGCGAAAATCATGCACAAAACCATAGGTGGGTCTGCCCAACCTAACATAGGTTCCAAAACCAAAATTTTCTGGGGCGCTTCGCCGAACCCCATAGAGTGGGGTTACCTGCACCCTCAAACCCCCTATGACCCCCCTGCTACACAATCGGCACAACGAAAGGGGGGCTTCGCCCCCCCATCTAACCCCCCGGTTAACTACGTGGGCTAGTCGTGGAAAGAATATAACACAACCCAATAGCTTTAATTGTCATGAGGTGGGCCATTATGCAACAAATTGTCCACAAAATAAATCAAAAAAGGGATCCTCGAAAGGATCAGATGGTGAGGCATTGGCCTCACAGTTCGAATTGGATTTTACCTTCATCGCATGCATGGTTTCATCAATGGTAGGTTGTGTTTGGTACCTGGACAGTGGAGCCTCATTCCACATGACCGGCGACAAGAGTTTATTCAATACCTTGGAGGAGAAGGACCTCCAGATGCACATAGAGATGGGCAATGATGGAAAGTACAATGTTTCAGGTGAAGGCACGATTGTGTTTTAGAGGGAGCATGGAGCTCCTCTCACCCTAACTGATGTAAAATATGTGTCTGGACTGAAGAAGAACCTGGTATATGTCGCAATGTTGGAAGACAAAGGCTATGATGTAGTCTTCAGTAAAGGAAAGGTGTTCCTAAGACACATCACCATGGGTAGACCAAGAGGATTGGAATTCGAGTGAAGAATCTCTACAAGCTAGAGGTAGATGACCGTGCTGCATTGAGTTCCAAAGTAGAGTTGGTGCAAAGCCAAGATATTGGCGAGATATGGCATAGAATATTGGGCCACTTACACCATGGGGTCTTGAAGATCATGCATCAGATTTCTAGTGGACTTCCTAAAGGTAAACTTGAGCAAGTAGATACATGCAAGGGTTGTACCTTGGGCAAGTATGCAAAATATTCCTTTCAGGATCGAGACAGTCGAGCTGAAGCAATCTTGGAGCGAATTCATACAAATGTGTGTGGACCATTCTTGACAGCCTCCACCGCTAAACAAAGGTACTATGTTATTTTCATTGATGATTTTTCTCGTAGATGCTGGATCTATTTCATGCAGAAGAAGGATCAAACCTTCTCAAGGTTTTTTGAGTTCAAAGCCTTGGTTGAGAAAGAATCAGGAATGAAGATCAGGGCCTTACGAAGCGACAATGGTGGAGAGTATGTCTCTCAAGAGGTTAAGGACTTCTGTGCAATAGAATGAATTAAACGGGAGTTGACAGCACCCCATAACCCATAGCAGAATGGGGTGGCCGAAAGGAAGAACAGAACGATTGTGGGAGTAGCTCAGGCGATGCTGCATGACCAAGGCCTACCACTTCATTTGTGGGCTGAGGCATGCAATACAACAATATACTTGTAGAATAGAATCCCGCATCGCATACTTGGGATGAAGACACTAGAGGAAGCTTTCTCTGGGAAGATACCAGATGTGAGTCACGTCAGGATCCTTGGCTCATCAGTATTTTTCCATCTGACCAAAGATTCCCGGAAGAAACTTGAGCCAACAGCCAAGTTGGGGATACTTGTGGGGTACACTGATTCACCCCACAACTATCAGGTGTTCTTGCCTACCAGTCAGAGGACAGTGGTATGCAGAGATCTAAAGTTCGACGAGCAAAAGGCCATGCGAGTTTCCCTTGAGAGGGAGCTCAAGTTGCATGCAGAGGAGGAACTTTTGGTTCCTAAGGAGGAGGAGCCTCAGACTGATGTGGAGCAGCTGCATGCAGAGGATACAGGAGTGGAGACATCCACTCATGCAGAGTCTTCCAGAGATGGGCAGAAACGCTCAAGGGAAGCTGATAGATTGTTGATGGATGCGAGAGAGAATGTGGGAGAGCCATCTTCTCAGCATAGACAAAGGAGGTCACCTGAGCGGTACATTGGTTACATGGCCCTTGTTGGGGAATGTATAGAGACCAAACCATCTTCCTTCAAGGAAGCAGTGCAACAACCAATTTGGGTTGATGCTATGGTGGAGGAGTATGACTCCATAGTTCGGAACAGTGTTTGGGATGTTGTTCCAAGATCAGAGAACAAGTCAGTGGTGAGTTCCCATTGGCTTTACAAGGTAAAGCAAGCAACTGATGGTAGTGTGGAGAAACATAAGGCAAGGTTTGTTGCCCGTGGTTTCTCACAAGTCGAGGGGATCGACTATGATGAGACTTTTGCTCCTGTAGCAAGGTACTCATCTATCAGATCGATGTTGGCACTATTAGCATAGATGGGTTGGAAGATCCATCAAATGGATGTGAAGACTGCATTCCTCAATGGCAAGATTGAGGAAGAGATGTACATAGAGCAGCCGGAAGGATTTGAGACCTTCGATCGTGAGTTGCATGTGTGCCGACTCAAGAGAGCTTTGTACGGGCTGAAGCAAGCACCTCGTGCTTGGTACACCAGGATCGACAACTATTTCACTGGGTTGGGCTTCACAAAGAGTGAAGCAGATGCGAACCTATACCACATCATGGTAGAAGGTAAGCCATTGATCATTATTCTTTATGTTGATGATATAATATTAATAGGTGATGATCAGTTGATCAAGTCTTGCAAGGAGGACCTTGCAAGAGAGTTTGAGATGAAAGACATGGGTCTCATGCACTACTTTCTAGGCATGGAAGTGTGGCAGAAGGATGGGGAAGTGTTTGTGTCTCAAGGCAAGTATGCCAATGAGATACTTAGGAGATTCCACATGGAGAAGTGCAAGCCCATGCAGACTCCTCTAGCAGGTAACTAGAGGAAGGAGGATGCTACTTCAGGTGAGGTAGTAGCTGCTACTGTGTATCGAAAACTTGTGGGTTCATTGATGTATTTAGTGAACACATGACCAGATTTGTGCTTTGCGGTGAACCAGCTGAGTCAAGCTATGGTTCAGCCTACCAAGTTGTTTTGAAAGGCAGCTAAGCATGTGCTAAGATACCTCAAAGGCACATCTCAGTATGGATTATGGTACAAACAGACAAAGGGAGTGAAGCTTCAGGGCTTCACAGATGTAGATTGGGCAGCGAGTCCATCAGATCGTCAGAGCACTTCAGGAGGAATTTTCAACCTTGGTTCAGCTGCAGTTTCTTGGTATAACAGGAAACAAATGTCAGTTGCACTTAGCTCAGCAGAGGCTGAATACATGGCTGCAAGCCAGGAAACATGTGAGGCCATTTGGATGCAAAAAATTCTAGTTGGGTTGTTTGATCAGTGGATGGATCCAAATATGATCTATTGTGATAAACAGAGGTGTATCAAACTCTCTGAGAATCCAATATTTCATGATAGGTCCAAGCACATCGATATCCAGTATCAACATATTCGAGACTGTGTGGTGAAGAGGATCATGTTGTTGCAGTATGTTTCGATCGAGGAGCAGGATGCAGACATTTTGACTAAGGCATTGTCAAAATGCAAATTCGAGTTCCAAAGAGATAGGATCGAGGTGACAAATAATCCCTTTCTTGTTCAGAAGGAGTGTTGAAAATAGCAACAAGAAATGCTAAAAATAGCATTGCTATAGATAGCATTTCGGGATACATTCCAATTCTAATTAGTCTCTAAATTAAAATTGAGAATTCAAATTCAAATTTGATCTTAGCAGTTGTTTGTAAAATAATTAATTAATTCATCTTGAGTTAATTAGTTGGAGAAAATAAAACATGAAGTTAATGTGAAGACATGCAATAGTTATCCCTTTGATTGAGGAAGTTATCCCTTAATTAAGGAGATCAGGATGAGTTGTACTTTGAGTTGTAATTAGTTAGCTCAGTTAACTGAGTTAAGTCCAGTTAGATTAGTTCCAAAAGTTTGTGGAACCAATTGTGAGTTCAGTTAGTCAATACATGCATGCATGCAACTAGTGTACGTCAGATAACTAAATATTCTCTCATAAATAACTCATGCATGTCAATTCAAACAAAGACCCAGTTGAGATCAAAGGATGGGACAATGTACTATCAGTTGTAGGAATATTCCCATGAGGATATCTCTTGCATGCAGAAGGAATTCTTTCCTTGAGGATAAAAAAAGTTATTTAAGAGGTTAGTGAGCAGTGTGTGAGGTAATTACACACAGGTGGCAGCTTGAGGACCCAGGAGAAACTGCGCAATGAAATAGGAGGCTTGGAGGACCGAAGGAAAGCATATGTGTTGTCTATTTTGTCTATGAGCAGCGGTGAGGGATTGTACTGAGAGCTGGATATCTTGTAAGCTAAAGATTTGTGTAATCCTGAGATATTTCCACTTGCATGATAATACATATAGCGGGGTTTTTAGCTGAGGCTTTCCCTAGAGTATTCTTCTGTGTTCATGTGTGATTGATTTCTTCTTCATCTGTTATATGTGTTCTATTTGATCTTGCTCAAAATCGATTAAGCTTCCGCAAGTTTGATTGTAGAAGTAGATTAAGTATTTTTCTTTAGTACATTGCATAATCAGATTAACCTATGGTGAAATTTCTACAGTCAAGTCCAAACGGAGCAAAGTGTTGAAATTGTAACTAGAGTCAACCTTCATAACATAAATTTATCATTAAAGCATTTATAATATTCATATTTATTACATTTTTATCAAAGAATGGTCTTCATGCTTAGAGATTAAGAAGGAGTGAAATAGAATTTATTGTGAGTCAAAATAAAATATATTTGAGTCATGTCCCATTTGGACATTCGTAAGAAAAAGGAATTTGAATTTTATGTTGAGTCAAAATTCCATAAGATGGCCAAGTTGTCCTAGAACTCCAATATACACATATTCAACCCTCCTAAAAAACTATATATAAAGGAAAAGTTAGACTCGTTTGGAAGCTCACTTACTCACACAACAAGGAGTAGATTTGAAACAAAAAAAAGTAGAAGAAACAAAGGAGAGAGAATAATGAAGTAAAAAAAATCAAAAGAATAATCCCCATTGATTGAAATTTGACCTTGCAACAACTCGCACATGTGGACTGAAATTTCTATGAAAGAGGCTAAATTTTTTGAAGTGGTTGCAGGTTGAAATTCAACCCTAGTTGAAGGTCCAAAATTTTTGAAGTTTGACCATATTTGAACTGGTTTGAAAAGCATTGACTTTGAATTTGGAGGTGACTTGGAGGAGGGTTGGAATTGGTCTGTTGATGGAAATTTAGTCTTGTTCTTTGTCTTGGATATCTCATTTTTCTCTGATTCTATAAGAGAAGGATTATTAGGTTTTCCCCTTGTGGGTTTTTCCCTAGCTAGTAGCCTAATTTTGGTGTCTCTTGTCTCTTTGTGATCTCCATATTTACGTCGTAAGGCGTTTCCCTCTGAAATCCATCCCCCTTTTTGCCTACCTTTCATCCTTGGACACTGTATGATTAGATGTTAGACGATTACAAAAACTTGAACCGTCAATCAAAACAGTTACAAATTCTGCTTAAATCGTTGTTGCTTTCGGTTCCTTTCTACCCTGAATTTAAATCAATTCCTCGCCTCCCTTTCGGAATTTATATCCTCCTTGCTTTCGATTATCAATTGTCTATGGCTTGTCCATCGCGCACAGTGATCATTGTCTCTTAATCCAGATATGTGTGTATGCCGTGAAGCAGATTTTTCTCTACGCCCTGAAGTCATCATATGGTTTTCCAGTGTGAATTTGATTGATTTCCATCAACAATTTCAACGTTTCAGTGTGAATTTGATTGATTTCTATCAGCAATTTCAACGTTGTTTCCAGTGTGAATTTGATTTTTGATTTCTATCAGCAATTTCGACGTTTGCAGTGTGAATTTGATTTTGATTCCTATCAGCAATTTCGACGTTTACAGTGTGAATTTGATTGATTTCTATCAACAATTTCAACGTATTTAGGGCATTCAAGGATTTTTTTTTCATTGTCAGTGAGATGCGGTTGGGCTGTACAGGGTGTGGAATGCTGCTTGTTGCGAGAAGGCAGAATAGGGAGATTGGCAGGGAGTTTGCAGGGCGCGTGTCTTTTCACTGTTAGTGAGATGATGTTGGGCTTTACAGAGTGAATTTTTTCACTGTCAGTGAGATGATGTTGGGCTTTACAGAGTGAATTTTTTCACTGTTAGTGAAATGATGTTGGGCTTTACAAAGTGAAATTCTTGTTGTTGCGAAAAGGCAGAATAGGGTGATTCTCAGGGTGCGTGCTCAAAAATACAGGATTGCTGAACTCATTTTGGGCCAAAAGGCAGATGACAGTGCGCCATATGTTTAGGATGGGATATACCCATTGCAACATTTGCAGAATAATAATGTCATATTTTGAAGCTCACACGGGTATTCTAAGCCAATGGGATATACCCATTGCAACATTTGCAGAATAATAATGTCATATTTTGAAGCCCACACGGGTATTATAAGCCAATGGGATATACCCATTGCACATTTGCAGAATAGTAATGTCATATTTTGAAGCTCACACGGGTATTATAAGCCAACTAAATGTAAAGGATAAACTTTTGGCTGTTGTGAATACACATATTTTGGAAAGGAAGCGTAAAAATGGTTGATGACAGGAATGTGAAGTTACCATTTTGAGTGGGGTAATGATCTAGATGCCGTGCTTATGAGGTATATTGACTCTATTTGGTGCAAGGGTGATTAGACAAAGATCACCCCTGCCCACAACGCCACGGATGGACAATTCATTGGGAAGTTCAGACACAAACTGAAGCATGCGCTCAACAATCTAAAGAAGCAGACACAACAGGTTTTCCCTTTTATTAGTTATCCTGGTAATGGAAATTGCATTACTTGCAACCTCCAAGGGTTGTTGCTGTTACAACAATTAAAACTCGAAACCACAAACAACAATGAAAACTGCAACATGACCAAGTCCTTTTTCTCACAAGTTTCCCATTGGTCTCGGCCTCCGTGGCACTCACACTCGCATTCACTGTTCCAAATAGCTGTCAATGGATCCTTTTAAAACTAGGAATTATGGTTACCCTTTTTCTGCATTTTCTCCACAAATACAGGATTGCTGAAGTCATTTTGGGCGAAGGCAAATGGCACTTTGAACATCATCCAAACTGGGTGGGAACGTAGACATGAAAATTTGGAACTTTGGTCTTTTCCCTTTCTTTCAAGATGAACAAAATCAATTTGATATTGGATTTTTGGTTTCCAATGCAGGTAATATCGCTGAGCCAAATATCTGTGACAATGTTGTTTACTCTTCCACCGTTAGCCTTGATGATAAGTGAAGTGTTTCTACGGAATTGAAAACTTACATTTCACGCTGTAAATCCTAGAATTCCAGTGAAAGTATGTCTGGTTGCAAAAGTCTCCATTCTAAAATCCATTTTTATGGGTTCTTCGAGGGGTTGCCTTGGCAATGCAGGTTTTGGGTTTGTAATTAGAAAACACATGGAAGAACCATCCTCTGCTGCTATAGGGAATATAGGCTAACCCGCCAAGAAGGAACTAAAGCGTCCATAAATTTGCATCACCAAGCATAAACTTGGAAGGGGACTCTAAACTCAGCTGGGTTCAATTAAGGAATCAAGAATCTTTCATGAATCATTGAAGGTTGGAGTCCATCCATCATGGCACTTGAGAGCATTTGAGAGGCATGGAAACCCCTTGATCAAATTAATCATCATTGGAGAAGGAAATACAGAGCGAGGCACAATGAGTGGTCTAATGCGTTAAGTCGATGACAAGGAGATATTTAAGATGTACGCCTTAGTATCCCCACGTGATCTACACAGGCTCCCGAGCTTATGGTTTCAGCATATGGAACTCTACTCGCATGTTATGTTTCTCTTGACATAATATTTTCCATCTTTTTCTTTGTTTGAGCGAGTGTTTTGTGATTGTTATCATGGAGAATCCTATCTAGGTTTCCTTCTCTTTCCTCCACGCATCTGTTTAGCTCTTAGCTCTTGGAAGCATCCCTTCCTTATTGGTACTTGAGATAGAATTTTATCATTAGCTGCCAACAAACAAAACAATACCACTCCTAGCTAGAATTTTGGGAGCTATACCCTCTTCTTGAGCTCCTCATTTGACAAAATCCCATCTTGACATGATTGCTAGGTCTCCCTCCTTTACTGGGCATCTGTCCTATTTCTTCAGCTTTCCAACAAATTCTGTGTCATCCATTCTTCTAAAATCACCTTTCTCTTTCCAAGTTCAACATTGATTATTTTGACTTGCTTTGATTTCAAAGACATCAAGCATTGCTCCAACACTTTTCATTTTAGTTTTATTTAACATGACCGTATTTCTGGAGGCCAGCGAGATTTCTTTTCTCTATTTTTTTTAAATTAGAACATTATGCACTCACATTGCGGCTGGAAAATTCGAAGTCTCCTTGCATATAAATTCAATGAGACAAAGCAGGGGAAGGTGGGAAGGTGGCGTTTGCCAAGAAATGATCCTGCACCCAAACTCTGTGGAGTTATTGCATGCATACACCATCTCTGTGGAGTTATTACATGCATACACTAGAAAGATCAGATCAAAAAAATCAAACCATCACATATCAATCTGGGAATTGATGGACACTTATATTTTCGTAGCTACTCCTGTCAAATCTTCCTATCCTCACAAGAGGTGAGTACAGAGCTATGATTGCATCCCAAATAACTGAGATAAATGCTTTAGCTACAATTGTAGATGTTGAAGTCAGGGTTCACCTGCTTGTAGTGCACTGTTTAGCTAAGAAGAACAACGTTAGGCATGCTTTGAGTTTATGGTACACTACTACCTTTATTCGTGCGAATATTGATGCAAGGGCACAAAAAGATGAAATACAATTGGCCAGCCCTACAGTGAATGTTAAGATGAAATCCCTGAGTGAACAGACCTTGACTTGAACCCAATCAAATTGACCTAACAGGGGCCCCTGTTATTAGAGAGAGCATAAATTAGCTATTTTGCCTTCACTACATGTTTTCTCCCAACAAAGTATATACCTGGAAACTAGCAGAACATGAGTGAACAGACCTTGACTTGAACCGAATCAAATTGACCTAACAAGGGTCCCTGTTATTAGAGAGAGCATAAATTGGCTATTTTGCCTTCACTACATGTTTTCTCCCGACAAAGTATATACCTTGAAACTAGTAGAAGGTTAGATAACATAACCACAATCACAATCACAAAGCTTATTCTCTGTGCTATATATATATATATATATATATATATATATATATATATATATATATGTATGTATGTATGTATGCACATGCAATACAGACCCAAATGCTGAACACCGACCACCCATGATGGCGCGATCAGTTCGTTGCATGTGGGTTGATCACATTCAAACCACAGTGCAAGCTCCAAGTACAGTAATAGGAATTGGCCATTCCCAGGCAAATATAGGCTCCACGTATAGTAATAGGATTTGGCCATTCCCAGTCAAATATAGGTGAGAAAATCAACCACAATATATGCCAATAATCATAGTTTCCAATCTCTCTTTGTTGGCTACATGATCCACAACATAGCTGTGAGTGCCATCGGAGGTTAAAGAATGGAAAAATGTCTACTCAAGGCCTGCACCAAACAATGAGAAATCTACAAGCAGAAGATAATGCACATGTTTTGTTAGCAAAAAATCTATGTATCTACATAGAAGGATTGAGAAACAAACAAAATAAAAGGGAGCAGGACACATTAATAAACAAAATAAAAGGGAGCAAGACACAGTAAGGGCAAGACACAGGAGGAGTCTTATATTCGGAGGAAGCCAAAAATAAATTGTTTCAAAGAAGCATTGGGAGAGGCCACACATAACTGGGCAAAACTGAATTCTCTGTGGTTGCAGATAAGGCTGGCAACAGGAAAAGGGGTCTACATAATTCAAATTTTGGGAGATTCCAAGATAGCTGACTAGATAAATAGTAGAGTGTAAATCTCCAGAATTAGATCCTTTCCCCAATATTCTCGGAAAGGATCAAGCAACTAAAAGAAAATTTCAACATGCATATGTAGAGTTCAATCTTTCCGCTGATGAGCATCCTGAGCAAGCTTTATCTGTTTGGACAGGTGTGGTTTTACCACATAGGGATGGGGCCGAGGGGAGGTAGGGGGGGGGGGCTATCATATTAACACCCAATGAGGAGACTAGCCACAGCAACCGGCCTAAAACTGCAGGACAGATGCTGATAAATCTGTGCTATTTCATTTTTGGTTTTTCCATGGGGAAGATCAGGATCCAAGTTTTTGTTAGAAGAGCCTATAGGGAAAAATCCGTTTGATGTGTGAAGTAATTGGGCTTTCTGGAGGAAGAACAACAAGCAGAATTATAGCCCTAGCACTTTTTGGGTTAGGCTTTGACATTGACACAACTTTTTCTCAATGCTCGGCGCATTCGCAATGTATGTTCAAATTTCGATTTAAAATAGTAAATATACAATCAATGTATGTTCAAATTTCGATTTAAAACAGTAAATATACAATCGATATTCAAATTCCTAT
The DNA here is from genome assembly GCA_031772625.1 of Pinus tabuliformis. Lineage (NCBI taxonomy): Eukaryota > Viridiplantae > Streptophyta > Pinopsida > Pinales > Pinaceae > Pinus > Pinus tabuliformis. The sequence continues at coordinate 132,209,591 of CM062811.1, read as the reverse complement.
TTCAAACACTAAATATACAATTTATATATACAAATTTCTATTTCAAATAGGAATTAGAAATATCGTGTTTTTTTCCTTTCCTTGAAAAGGATTAGGAGCACAAACACTGCGTCGGAAAACATATCATGACGATCCAACAATTTACTAGAAGAATGCAAAACAAACTGCAACTGCCCAAAATTGCCTCTTTCAGTGGGTTGTTGGAGAGTGACAATCCTTTCATAGATGGTTTTTTAAATGATGAAGCCATGGATGGCAATGGAAACAGCAGCAGACTACCTCAAGTCTAGTCCTCCAACCTCTCTCACAACAATTTCAGCAATAACAATGACAACAATAGCGATTGCCAATATGAAGTTGTCCCAAAACAAGAAGAATTAGCAGTGGAGAATGACAACAAATTCAATTCTCTCAAGAGGACCCTCTCCTTAGCATATGGGGATGATGAAACCAACCCTGCAAAGAGATTCAACAACATGCAGAACAACTATAGCTACAACGTCAACAATAATGTTTCAGCCTTGCTTAATTCAATGCATCCCAATCAAACTTTCCAATAGCAGAACTTCCTAAGCACATTGAATGATAGTCAAGAGAATTTTAGACTTCCCTACATTCAGAACATGCATTGGACCACCTAAGCAAACATAAAAAAAAATACTTCAATTCCAGACGCACAGGTATGCGAATGCGTTCGGCCTTGATGGCAGCTGTATATCAGAAACAACTTCGGTTGTCCAGTCTAGGAAGACGAGGACATGCCACTGGTGAGATTGTAAACTACATAGTTGTAGATGCATATCGTTTTGGAGAGTTTCCGTGGTGGCTGCATTGGGGTTGGACCGTCCCTTTGCAAATATGTGTAGCAATTGGCATCTTTTTTGCCACAGTTGGATGGGCAGCTATTCTAGGTTTTCTCATCATCATTCTTACTCTCATTCTAAACAAACCTCTGGCCAAAACCCTCCAGAAGTTCCAAGCTGAGTTCATGACTGCACAGGATGAAAGACTCAAAATAACATCTAAAATTCTTAATAGTATGAAAATAATCAAACTACAAGCATGGGAAGAAAAATTTAAAGAGATGATAGAAAAATTCTAAGCTGTGGAGTTCAAATGGTTGTCTTCAGCACAATTTTATAGAACATATGGTACCATACTCTACTGGATGTCACCCATCATTACTTCATCTATAGTTTTTGCCGGGTGTGCTATCATAGGGGATCCACCGTTAACTACCACAACCATATTTACAGTGCTTGCAACATTCTGTGTGATACAAGATCCAGTGAGAATGCTACCTGAAGTTTTGGCTATATTAATTCAAGTTAAAGTATCCTTAGATTGGCTAGACAAGTTCTTACAAGATGACGAGCTGAGACCAGATTCTGTTGTGAGGAAAGCACTTGCCGGATCCCAGTATACCATCAAAATTCATCAAGCCATACTCAGCTGGGATCCAAAATCTTCATTGACAAAGCCAACATTGAAGGGAATAAATCTACACATTAAAACTGGAGAAAAGGTAGCAATTTGTGGCTCAATGGGATTAGGGAAATCTTCTTTGCTATATACAATTCTTGGAGAAATCCCAAAAATTTCAGGAGATGTAAGTTGAACATTAACTATTCTTCTTGAGCAAAAGTAACCATTTCATAGTTCAACAAGATTGTAGATGCAGCTTTTTTGCTTTCTATATACAAAAATTCTTCCATAAACTTTTTGATTGGACTATGTGCAGATTGAAGTATATGGCAATGTTGCCTACGTGGCACAAACAGCTTGGATTCAGAGTGGTACTGTCAGAGATAAAATACTCTATGGGAAACTAATGGACAAAATTCAATACAAGAAGGCAATAAAAGCTTGTGCATTAGACAAGGATATAGAGAGTTTTGCTCATGGATATATGACAGAGATTGGGGAGAGAGGATTGAATATGAGTGGAGGACAAAAACAGAGGATTCAGTTGGCTAGAGCAGTATATAACGATGTTGACATTTATCTATTGGATGATCCCTTCAGTGTAGTCGATGGTCATACAAATTCAACTCTATCAAATAAGGAGGCGACATTACATAAGAGAGACTCCAAGACTTGCTAATATTGCTTGTCATAGTATGAAAAATCTGGTTTACCTCTGTATCAGATCTATAAAGATCTTAGAATGAGATCCAAACATATTAATGTGAAAATTTCTGTGCATATTAGATATAAAAGATTTGAGTTTTGGGTTATCAAAGCTATAGATTGAGAACTACATGGATTGCTTGATAGGATAGCTGGTTCGATTTGTATATCAGGATTGCTAGCTTCTTTGTGGTGGTAGTGTGAGATCAATTGGGAATTGCTACTCATTTCATACTTCAAGAGGGAAATGAATTTTCCAATGATGGTGGTGATGAAGGAACCCAGTGAAAGCACAAAGAATAGCATAGTTGATTGAATAAAAAAATCAAATGTTAAAATACAAATAACACACCCTACAAAGTGATGTATTCTTGAATATTGATCAATATGAATGATTTTCCTTTCACAGTTCTTGTGTTTTGATTCTTTATGAATAGGAATTGATTCATTCAACTAAAATTGGTATTGTTGATTTTGATGGCACTTCTGCTCTCCAGCTTGATGATTGGGTGTTGTGCCGAATTTACAAGAAAAATGGTAATTCTCAGAGAGTACAAGGGGTAGAATGAGATGAATCACCAAGTGCAGATGAAGTGATGGCTTCTTTGCCTGATATTGATCAGCAAAACAAACTGCAACTGCCCAAAATTGCCTCTTTCAGTGGGTTGTTGGAGAGTGACGATCCTTTCATAGATGGTTTTTTAAACGATGAAGCCATGGATGGAAATGGAAACAGTAGCAGACTACCTCAAGTCCAGTCCTCCAACCTCTCTCAAAACAATTTCAGCAATAATAATGACAACAATAGTGATTGCCGATATGAAGTTGTCCCAAAACAAGAAGAATTAGCAGTGGAGAATGAAAACAAATTCAATTCTCTCAAGAGGACCCTCTCCTTAGCATATGGGGATGATGAAACCAACCCTGCAAAGAGATTCAACAACATGCAGAACAACTACAGCTACAACGTCAACAATAATGTTTCAGCCTTGCTTAATTCAATGCAGCCCAATCAAACTTTCCAACAACAGAACTTCCTAAGCGCATTGAATGACAGTCAACAGAATTTCAGACTTCCCTACATTCAAAACATGCATTGGACCACCTAAGCAAACAGAAAAAAATAAATAAATAAAAATAAAAAAAATAAAAAAATAAAAAAAATAAAAAAATAAAAAAAATAAAAAAATAAAAAATAAAAATAAAAAAAATAATAAATAAATAAATAAATAAAAATAAAAAATAAAAATAAATAAATAAATAAAAATTAAAATAAAAATTAAAAAATAAATAAAAAATAAAAAAATAAAAATAAAAAAAAATCAACAGCTGCAAAGCCACTGACATTTGACACACAGACAATATATCTAGGACAGTGATTTGATCTTTATCGAATTTAAATGTCATAAAAACAATGTATGAAACAACTAAATTCCCCCATTTCACAATTAGTATAACAGCACATGCATGAACACCATAACATTAGAAAAACTAGCACGCCATGAATTGGGCAATGGAATGAAAACATACAGGACAGTCTTCATCCCTCTTGATCAGATTGACATGTACTGGAACCCTCCTGTCTGCTGGCTCCAATTCTTTAGGGCATTCAGACTTCTGGATACTCTGCAGAAAAACAATTCAATGCCTATAAAAAAAATTGCAGTGTAGCATGAAAATCAGATTATGCTTGTTTAAACTGACATAATATGCAGCTTTCATCATAAAAATAAAAATGCTAGCACATACTACTTGACACAACATTACCATTTAGAATAACCATAATTGTCCAAAAGACATAACTGGCACAAATGCCGCTTGAATGAAAATAACGCTGAAGCACAATTCCCATTCTAAAATCTAATTTTTGCATCCCTGTAATAAAAGTGGCATCATATAGAATGCTTCAAGATAGGTCTGCAATTAGCTAAGTAATTGGACCGTTGAGAGGCCATGATGGATGAAAGTTGTATATATTATTATTCTCCAAGGACCACGGAGCTAACTGAAATCCATTTTTATATGATTTGTGACACAGGCAAAGTTAGTCAATATTACCATACTAGCTGACAATAGAGTTTCAGATAACAATGTGATATGGTTTAAGGTCTTCATATCACACCAGAGTTTGAATTGAACAGTGAGCCTTATGATAAATACAACAAACTGTATCTTCGCACATTGTTTGATTTCTCCACTGGATTTGGTTTTGCAAGGATCATAAAAACAATGTATGAAACAACTAAATTCCCCCATTTCACAATTAGTATAACAGCACATGCATGAACACCATAACCTTAGAAAAACTAGCACGCCATGAATTGGACAATGGAATGAAAACATATAGGACAGTCTTCATCCCTCCTGATCAGATTGACATGTACTGGAACCCTCCTGTCTGTTGGCTCCAATTCTTTAGGGCATTCAGAATTTTGGATACTCTGCAGAAAAACAATTCAATGCCTATGAAAAAAATTGCAGTGTAGCATGAAAATCAGATTATGCTTGTTTAAACTGACATTATGCAGCTTTCATCATAAAAATAAAAATGCTAGCACATACTACTTGACACAACATTACCATTTAGAATAAACATAATTGTCCAAAAGACATAACTGGCACAAATGCCGCTTGAATGAAAATAACACTGAAGCACAATTCCCATTCTAAAATCTAATTTCTGCATCCCTGTAATAAAAGTGGCAACATATAGAATGCTTCAAGATAGGTCTGCAATTAGCTAAGTAATTGGACTGTTGAGAGGCCATGATGGATGAAAGTTTTATATATTATTATTCTCCAAGGACCACGGAGCTAAATGAAATCCATTTTTATATGATTTGTGACACAGGCAAAGTTATTCAATGTTACCATACTAGGAGTAATGAGCAAGAGATGTCTCTATGTACGATGTTGCCATGGAATATAATAGGCATAGGAACCGTGTGGGCTAGAGGACAATACAGAGCTCCTTCATGAGCCCAAGCATTTGTTTTCACCTCCTTATCAACCACTTGTAGCTTCTTTGCGTCATAAGGAATATATCCTGGCAAGGATTCAGTTCATCACAATGTGATATGGTTTAAGGTCTTCATATTTCTAGGAAAATACATTAGAATGTTGTTTGAAAAGATTAACATACCTCTCCTTAAACTTTTGTATATTGATATGGATACCCAGTTGTTGTTCGCGTGAATTCATTTGTTTAACTTCACCTTCAACTAGGCAATCTTTAAGGTATCTAAACAAGTTCAATGGATATTTATGACTACTTTTATTCCATTTCATAGCCACTTTAACCCTCAAATAGGTTTTTCAGCATGGCTTCCTCAATTCAAACTCATTATCATTGACCCTTGCTTTCAAAAAATCCCATTCACATTTCAATATTCTTCCACACACTATGCCTTACAGCGTTTCCTTTGCAACATTAGGTGCAAATGCTAGTTTCTAGAAAGTTTCAAAACATTAGTATAATTTATTGATGAAGAAGATATAATAAGTAATAAAGAATACATCTACTATTCACAAGTAATTATCAAGAATAAAAATTAGTTGTTAATATTTACTACACTTGGTTTCTCAACATGGTATCAGAGCTAAGGTGAAGGAAATAAGATCACTATCTATTGGAATATTGGAAGACACCTCTCTCATTATCAAAGATGAGGAAGGCAGCCTGCAGATAACTCTCTTGAAGATCTCTTGAAGACATCATTGCAACAACTCTCACTCACTTAAATACATCCTTGAAGATATTCTTGTAGCAACTTTCTCTCTCATTTTCAAGTAAGTACTCTTCTATTCTCTATGTCTAATACTCCAAATCAAATGGCCAATATTTTCAAGGAATCAAATTAGCTTGATGGAGCTTCCAATTTCAAATCTTGGAAGAAGAGGATTGACTTAGTTCTTAAAGAAAATGAAGTCATGCAATTTTTTGAAGGAAATCTTCCAATACTAGATAAAAACAATGCTCAAGAAGTAGCCAAGTACAATAAGGAAGAAATCAAATCTCAAAGGATTATTTTTTAGTCCGTCAAAGGCCATATTATTTCTTTTGTTTTAGATTTATCTATGTCCAAGGAAGTCTATGATACAATAGTAAAATTATACTCCATTAACACAACCGATAAAAATATATCTCTAAGGAATCAACTCTATGGAACAAGAATGTCAAAATAAGAGGATGTGGCTTCATACTTTATGAGAATATAAAAAATCAAAGATCAACTTCAAGGGCTTGGAGAAACCATATCTGACTCTGAATTGATCACTTATATAATCAATGTTCTACCTCCAAATTGGGATGGTTTTATAGGAGGCATCTATGCTAGAAAGGAAACTTCATCCTTTGAAGAATTATGGGCTTAATGTGTCCTAGAGGAATCAATATTGAAGGCTAAAGTTGATACGTCACCTAATAATCAAAACTTCAATCTTTTGGAACTAGATCAAAAAATAAGTTTGGAAAGTTTGGATCTCATGGCAAAAAGTCTCATAGAAACAAGGAGATGTCCAAAGTTTAATGCTATGGTTTTCATGAATATGGACATATTGAGAGAGATTTTCCCAAGAACAATAAGAACAATAAGGGAAATAAAAGGAAGGGAAGAAATGAAACATTTACATTTGAAGAAAAAGAAGCTCCAAAGAAACCCTAGGTCGAAGAGAACAAGGGTCTCTACTATTAACATTAATAAAGAATATGGTAGGTGTACATAGCTCTACAATCTACTTTTGTACCAAGTTTGTAGTCAAGTTTTCTATTTCTTTTTTAGAAGACGGCAGATATAATAGTATTTGTTGATAAGACAATTATATGATTTATGGGGGATAGCATAGAATATTATTGGGATTCGTAAATTAAGTATTTTCATGGAGATCGAAATTAAGAGGGAGCTCATAGTCATCTACAATGAAGTAATTATAATCAACTCACTAAAGTAAGAAGAGGAGTCTCCTTGACCATTGTCTACATAGAATGCATCACAAAACTCTAGAAGAATCTCTCAGATACATTTGCAGATAATATATAAATATTCATGTCTACAATATTTATTCATGAAGATTCAGAGGAAATTAACATTTCTCTCCAAGAAGTTAGGAAGCTAACAAGATGGAAATCATGAAAAAGGGAAGAATAAAAAATAAGTATGATCAGTGGTAGTCAACATCTAGTTTGATGCGTGTTAGAGATTCTTCCAGTAAGAAAGAGTTAACATTCACCAGTGAAGATGATTCAAACATATGCATCAAAGAATGAACCAATGATACTAAGATGGCTATAGCAGAATATTTCAAGAAGTAGACTTTTATTTTATATCTATATATCTATATCTATATATATATATATATATATATATATATATATATATATATATATATATATTTCAAGAAGTAGACTTTTATTTTTTTTATATATATATATATATAGCAAGACATAGCAAATCATATTCAACATGAAAATTAGATAGTTTTAAGCATGCATTAAAGAAGTCAACACTTAGCATTAGATGGAAACATGCAAACAATTCTTAAAAGGTTTCCCAATAAAAAGGAAGAAATTCACTTACCTCGGATGGAAAGGTTAATCCTAATTCTTGAAGAGATGAAAAAGGAGTCTCATGATTCAAGAAGAACTCATGAATTAGAGATATCATATTCAGAGGGAGTTGAAAGAAGAATCCTACATATCTTTGATGAATACACTACTACTTAAGGATTTTCATTAAGAAGTGCTTGTAATCAAGATCCTTCACAAGGACACATAAATTATATTGGCAATGTTAGTGATGAGTAGAGATACTACTTATGGTTGAGATCTGGTATGGTTTCTTGGAAGAACATGAAGTGGGATTCTTTTGCACTGTAGAGGAAGAACATATGTCGAGTTGTACAATTAGTTGTGAAGCAATTTGGCTCCATAAAATGTTTGATGAATTATTTTATGACATGTTGGATTCGATTGATTAAAATCTATATGAAGATTGTTAGAGAACTAGGAAGGTCTAAGAATATTATGATTCATGACATCATGCAGAATGGAGCCATGAAGCTATAGTATATCTCCACTAACAAATAAGTAGTTGATGCATTAATGAAGTCCCCTTCTAAGGGAAAGGGTGAGTATTTTTGGATACATGCCTGGGCTTGCGGATATCTCCTCCCTATTTGAGAGGGAGTGAGGATGGAAACCTTCTTTTCCATGTGTCATGTATTATGGATAGGATTAACAATCGTAAGTCTAGTACATGCACTTGGATAGTGAGAATGGTAGATTGGATAATAAATAAGGCCTACATTCTTGATATTTGTATTGTGACTAGCAATCGTAAGTCAAGTACATTGATCTAATATAAGAATGGTTCGAAGGACCGACATTTCCTTGTGTCAATTATTGTGACAATGTATTAGGAAATGATCCTGTGAGGACATACTTTGGTGAACCTAGGTGGATTATGTTCCTTGCAGAGGTGGTACGATGTCCTATTGAATGCCTCCCAACATTGTTATATGTCCTAGTGGAGAGCTTACTTGTCAAGGCATTGGTAGTTCGATAATGTTGGTTATGATGATGTTATCGTCATTGATGCTTATCGATCTAGATCCTTTCTTATATGAATATTTCAACTTGATATTATCGTGTTCAATCATTATGAAAACCTCCTTTGTTAAGGAGTGTTGAAATTGTAACTAGATTCGGTCTTCATAATGTAAATTTATAATTAATGTATTTACTATATTTTGGTGAAAACATAAAGATGGGTTACACTTTTGGGCCCAATGTGGTGGTGAAATTTCAAGTTTTTCCTCTTTTATCGAATTGAAGCCCTCAAAATTCATATAAGCGCCATGAATTTTGATCTAGAGTAAAAATAAAAATTATGGATAATTTTTTTGTTGTCCTAATGATATTTTTTGCAAAAATATTTAGTGTCGTATAATATGTCAATTTTCCATTAAATAAAATGCTTGTCCTTGCAAATTTTCACACATATTAAGAGGTACGTGTGTGTTCACGTAGCATAACTTACTCTAAAATGTGTAATTTAAAAAAAATATATCTATGAGTGTGATCTACACTAAGATAGCTAAGTTTTTCATATTAAAAAAATATTGTTTTATGCAAAAAAAAAAAAAAAAAAAAAAATCGAAGTTGGCAAAGTAATATTTCAATTGCATTTTGCAGACACGTCTTCATGTACGTTTTTGTCAACTATTTAAATAAATTGAAAAACCAAAAGTACCCTTTTGAAGAGGACTCGTAAATGAAAATAGTGGTATTTTTTGAAATTTTTTCATTGTGCATATTTTACGCTATTCATTTTTAATTCAACCTCTTTAAAACAATTCAAAAAAATTTCAAGCATTATGTTTAAAAAAAAATGAAAAATATCATATGAATTCGAAAATGTCAAACTCATATGCCATTGGATAGAGGATTCCTTCATGAATCCAACATGATCAACTCTATCACCTGAGGACAAATTTATCCCTAATTCCGCTAGAGTACAAAATGGAGTTGCAGAAAATTTTACTGAAGGGGTGTTGAAATTGCTGATTTTAGGACTTAAGAGGCTTGATCGAGCACCTAAATTTGAAATTCAAATATTTCAATCGAGGGTTTCGTAAACCCTCAATCATGTCATTTATGTGGTTAATAGGAGCTCAATCGAGCCATAGAAAAAAAAAATTTGAATAATCTAAAATTGAAATTTTATCTCATTTTAAAATTCCAAATCTTATTAGAATTTTTGTTATAATGTCATGTAAAAACCTTATTAAATTTAATATTAATATTAAAAGAATATTATTTCTATTATTAAATTAAATGATGAAATTATATTAATATAAAAAAATAATATTAATATATTTTAATGTTAATATTAAATTTATTAATTTTGGATTAATATAATATTATTAACTTTAATATAATATAAAATTTCTTATATTATAATATATACTAGCACAACCACATTAATAAATGTGGTTGATATACATCATAGGCATAAAAAAAGAGTCATTAACACAAAAAGAGTCATACAAGCTGACTCAATATATATGTTACTAATTTTGTCTAACCCAATTTTTTTATAAATCTAACATAATAAAATATATAATATTTTTAAAATCTTGAAGTAACCATAACCTAAAGCTACCTTTAAATAAATAAAACCTAAATAGTTTCAATTAGAAGACATCAAGTTTTCTATGTATCTTTGATGGAGGTAGCCGAAACATTAATATTTTGGAAAATTTTAGTTAATATTTCCATGGAAAATTATCATTTTCCCTCCAAGTGAGTGTACAATACACATTTGAAATCTTGCATTTGAAATATGTATTAAAAAAAAAAGTTTTACGACATCAAAATAAAATAAAATAAATATATTTAAACTTAATATTTTAATTGTCAAAGTATTTTAAAAATTTTGAAATATAGAGTGAGAGAGAGGGGGACACAAAGATGGAGAGAGGGAGAGGAGGAGAGAGCCTTCGAGAAAGAGAGGGAGCTTGAGAGATGGAGTTGGAGGAAAAGATAGGGAAGGAAGAATTTCAAGACATATAAAGAGAGAAAGTTGGAGAGAGAGAGAGTGTGTGTGTGTGTGTAACAAGGGAGAGATGGAGAGAGAGTTTGTATGTTTGGGGGTGAGATAGAAATACAAATAAGGACTCTAGATGGAGGGAAGGGGAAGAGAGAATGAGAGAGGGAGGGAGATAGTAAACAGAGTTGTAGGTTAGATCTCGAGAGAGAGAGAGTGAGTGAGTGAGTGATGTGGGGGAGAGACAAAGGGAGGTGGGAGAGAAAGGAAGAGAGAGAGGACTTGAGAGGGAGGGAGGGAGAGAGATGGAGTTGGACGGGCAGAGAGAGGGAGGTAAGAAAAAATACATATAGAGAGAGAAATGTAGAGAGAGAAAGAGAGGGAGCGGCAAGGGAGATGGAGAGAGAGAGAGAGGGGGGGAGTGATAAGGGAGATGGAGAGAGAGGGAGAGAAGAGAGTAGGATGAAAGAGAGATAGAAGGGGAGACTGAGGGAGAGAAGGGTAAGAGAGAGGGAGAGGGAGAGGGAGGGAGATATAGATATATATGGAGAAACAATGTGTATGTTTGTTGGGTGATATAGAAAGATGAAGAAGGAGAGACTGAGGGAGGTAGAGATATAGATAGAAATGGGGGAGAGGGAAGAAGAGAAATTTTCATCATATTTGAGTTTTAAAAATTTGAATAAAAATTATATTTCCATCATAAGGAATTGATTGAAATACTTGGATAACTACTTGTAAATTTAGGAAAGTTGATACCATTATATAAAATTATAGAAATGTTTCCATATATTTTTGTTTGACCTTTATATTAAATTTCAATACGATTGACTTATATCATGTTATGTCTAAGCTCGTGTAGATAATCTCAAAATAAATAATGTTGAATAAAGTCTATTTGTTGTTTACATGACATATTTTAATATTAAAATTGAAAAAAACGTATTCCAATCATATTTTTGTTTTGTAATTGAACCTTGAGATAAGAAATTGATTGAAATACTTTAAAAAGTTGTTATGCAATGGTATATGGGTGGGTCACAAACATTTTCATATATATATATATATATATATATATATATATATATATATATATATGACTTTATAATTCAAATAATTTATTTTTAAAATTGAATTGTAATAACATACATGTTGATTGCACTAAAAGACACTTTCTACAAGCCAATATGAAGCATGATTGGAATTATTTCCATGTTCAATATTAAATCGATACATGATATATTTTAGTTCATTTTAAGTATCAAAGTGACTTGCATCATAACTTTGAAGATTGTACTTATTTTCTTAGTCTATGAAACTGGAAATCAAAATTGAACATATATTTTACTAATAAAAGTTATAGTATATAGAAAAATTATTAAATTAGTGAAATAATTTTAACATATCCATTTAAACTTCAAAAATTAATGAGCATCCATAAACAAGACTAACACAAATCCATATGCTAAAATAGTGAATACATGTATCAACAAACTATCCATATGAAAATATATACAAATTACAAATATCACATGAACATCCATAAACTAAAATAATAAGCATCCATAAACTAAAATAATGTCCATGGTGTACATCCATAAACTGTCCATGTATGAAAATATCCAAAGTTTGTATCACACATGTGAATATTCCCTATGAAATAAGCCTAAAAATATACAAACAATAAGACTCTAAGTACCACCAGAACTCCTATGTGAGTTCTATCGCGCAAGGTAAGTGTCCATAAGCTGGTACTACAATATAACATATTCAAATTAAAACTAAATAGATCATTATTTGTAGAAAATAAACAATATGGAAACAAATTATATTGAACCACATTTTTAAGTACATATATACATGAATCTACTAACCTCATTCGAGTCCAAATGCAAGTTCGGTGAGATGGGGGTCTGATCATGAATCTGGGTTTAGTTATCCCCTACTTGTGGCTCAATGGTTGGGGCCTGAATTGATGGACTTGCATCATCAGTTCCTCTAAAATCAGCATCCCACTCATGTCTCCACATAACATTTTCATCTAGTGTCCTTTGAGATAACCTAAATTCAATTGGCTATGCCAAAGTATCTAAAATATTTGTTTGATTTTAATGGTTGGATGACGAGTGAACTGCTTTTAAATAGGTGCTTTAAACTTAGAAAGATATTTAATAAAACAAAAGGTTGTTCTTTATATACATATGGTTATTTTGATTTTAAATGTGATGGATGGGAAGAATATAGAGAAATATAAATGATTTAATTCTCAGATAAAGTATTTCACCATTTACAAGCAGAAATTGAGAAAACTGTGTTTTCCTAATTAACAAAATATAATCAAGTCATTTCAGAAATCTCGTGCAATTTAAATTCAAAGAGGAATTTTCAAGAATAGACAGTCCTGTACATTAATCTCTTAATTAAACTACAACTTCATAGTGGATTCAAAATGAAACTGAAATTCAGTTAGATTTTCAATCGGATGACTGTAAATGAAATGAATTATATGAGAAATACATAATGAAAAACATAAGAAAATAACTCACAGAGAGACAAGCCACATGAAGTAAATCCAAGATCTTTTATTCAATAAAAAATGCTCCAATTTAGTACAAATCTGTCTAGTAACTAGCTAAGGGTGCAACCCTGAATACTTTGACATAATGAAGTATTTAAACAAAAATACAAAATATTACAATCAATGCCTCAATGATGAGGAATGCTATTATTACTTGAAATTTAATAGAAAGAGAAGCAATTCGGTCCAAAAGAATGAATCTAAACATCTAGCCCTGCTTTTATGGAAAATTGTTGCTGAGTGGCCACTATTCTGGTGTTGTGCTGGCCAAGCTAGTCTGTCTTCTAATCTTGATATTCACACAGCCTTTCCCACCGTTCTTCATTTGGAATGGATACTTTAGTTACTCTACGGTAGATTTCATCTTATATCAAACTCATGGGATGCATGTCCTTGATATCAAACTCAAAATATGTCTTCTTATAATTTGATGCTCCTTTGGGTTGAGGAACTTGTGCCTGAAGAAATGCCATCTACATTTTTTGCTTCTATGAGTCAAAGGTTGAAAGTAGCCTGCTTTGGGCACCAGAGGTTTGTTTCCAAAATCGGTTGTATGTGTTTATCTTCAAGGCTTCATTTATGACCTTTATTTCCTTGAAGACATCCATGATGCTCTGCCCTGGATCTCTTAAAGTAGATGTACCTGTGTGCATAATTTTTTGTTGCTCTTGCGAGGTCGTGGAAGTGGTAGGAGACCGTGTAGACTGATCACCTACTAATGGAGATACAAGAGGCTCATCAATGGTCATGAGAGTTTTCTGCTCTGATTCTTTGCTAAGACTTAGTCTATAGCTAATCTTAGTCTTATTTCTATACATAATTTTAAATCCCTCACTAAAGATATCAATCCTTAAAGGAGACTCTTCCTCTCTAATCCTCTTGGTTTTATTTTCTTACATTGTAGGAATCTGCATTGTTGATAAGGAGACCTGCTGTTATTCTGCCTCCTGTAATGTATTTTCAACCCACTCTGATTGATTCTTATAATTTTCTATCTCTGGCCTAGGTGTGTGAAAATAAGGAGTAGACTTGGTTTCTACCCTCAATCTAAAAATTATTCCTAATGGATCATCGGACTAGGTAAAACTAAGATTAAACTGCATTTCCCTGAGTAGTTTGTTAGCCTCTTGACATGCTACCCTGTTGTTGCAAATGAATGGACCAACCTGCATTTTTATCTTGAACTAAGACTTTTTCTTGGCAGCAACAAAATGGACTTCATCCATGTTGATCACTTGCCTGATGTATTCCAGTGAAAAAATCCTCATTAGGAGGATTTTTGGAAGCTTATATGGTGGTAACTCATATCCAAAAATCCTTATATCTGTGTGATTCTCATATAAGTACCAGTGTCCTGTTTGTACCTGTTCTGACAGCTGCAAGACCTTCTTGATCCCTTCACTAATCCTTGGTTCGGTTCTGCTACTTAGGAGGCTTATGGCTAGATGGACAAACATCTCTATAAATTGTTTGTAAGTATATTCTTTCTGCTCTTTCATAACTAGAGTGGTCCAGAAAATGACCAAATACTAGTTTCCTTTCTCATCTAGCTTCTGCAATGACAAGTTCATGTTGTCCCCATGAAAGTATAGGAACATGTAAACTAAGACAGAGGCATATTTGAATACCTCCTTTGTAGGAAACTTCACTAGCTACTGATGGATAGACTCCACAAGCAAATGGATGAAACTAAACACAATTGAGGGCTTAACATCATTAGAAAATATGGATAAAAATCCTATAATGGCCTCATCTACCATTTGGTCAGAATAGTAGCCAAGGAGGTAGGAAATGACAGTGATTATCTGCTTGGCTCTCTCAGGGAATATGGATGAGGGATAAGGAGGATTTTTCTTTGGTAATGCAACATCTTGTGATAAGAATAATTCAAGAGTTTGGGCTCTCTTAGAAAAGTCTAATTTCTAGTATATTTCAACCAAAGCTTCATAGGAAATTGGGTAGCATTGTTGATTATTGGGGCTTGCATCATTTGATCGATAGCCTGAGGGATTATGGTGAACAGAATGTGTCCATTGGGATTGAATATGGCCCTTTGGATTGGCAAATATGAGGCATGGAATTTTTTAATGAAATCAAGAGTGTTGTGGGTACGAGGAAAAATGTAATGAGGTAGGTTCAAATCCCACAGCTAGATATCATCTGATTTGTCAATGTATATATCTTCGAGCCAGTAGTACATCTCGAAGAGGTCAAGCTCATAGAGTGTTTCGTGGTCTTGTAGTCTCTATCAACCATAGGGATATGATGAAGATCTACAGGAGGATAGGTCAGAGGATTAATAATTTCCTCTGGTCCTTTGTCCTTGGGAGACATGATGGCTAAGGCTGATAGTAAAAACTTGATTGGGAAAGGAGACAATTCATGGAAATATAGAAATTTCTGGGGCCAGGAACAAAAGGAATAAATTGATAATGATTGGACAGGTAGTGTCGCTGGCAGTTGACAGTGTTGGGATCTAGCGAGCAACCTGCAATCATAGCAATGGTAGTGATAAAACAAGAATTCTGTAACCTATAAATAGACAAGAAGAAGGTTTATATACGAGCTCTGGTTTTCTGTTGATGGCGTGGGTCCGTTGAGTTAATGGCTAAGAAAATTAAATGCTTAACGGATTGATTATGGAGGGAATGGATATGATTTGATGGAATTAATGGAAAGATGAGGTGGCAGCAAAGGAATGGTGGATGTGCAACGGTCAGGTATGTGGTATCAGGAATGAGGTATTCAACTTTTCGGGGGGGGAGAGCGGTTTGTGGTTTTTCTCATGGGGGGTCTGAAACGATGTGGCACTGCCACGTAGGGGCAGGCGAGGTTTGGTATACCGCCCATTTCGGACCCCCCCCCTAGCAGTAAAGCTCGGATGGTGAAGGGGGACCGAAATGGCATGGGGACCGTCGGATGAGAAACGATAAGCGGAGATGAAGAGTGATATGGCAGAGGATTAACATGATGTGACGTGATGGAGTGGTGAAGTCAGGAATCAACATTAATTGGATGTCAAGAAATATGAAAAATAAGGTGTTATGAACTTTAGGAAAATGATATGAAGGGAATGAATTAACGGAGGGGCGATATGGGAATAATACTTAGTTATGGTTTTTTTTTTTAACTTAGGATAGTGTTAATATCCGAAGTAAGCATATAAACCTTAGAGTAACCTTCACTCTTTTTTCAATTTCTTGTGCACATGAAAACACAATGGATGTTTGATTATGGCGCATTTAGACTAGTAGCCTGTGCATTTTCAAAAACATAAAATGAAGCTTTTCTTTTCTTTTGCTTCCCTAACATTTTATTTTCCTTTACCTTCTTTATTTAGAGCAGCTAAATCCTATCATTTTATTGATATGGATGCCTATAAAACATCAAATTTTCCTAACATTTTAACTTTTTATTATTTTTCATCCATGTGTTATCTTAACATTTTTTAAAAATCATTTAACTAATATGCTAACATATCAAAACTAGATAATGTTACAACATTAGCTCCAACTGGGGACTGCTTCCCCCTGTGGGATGCAGAGAACGAGAAAATCCATGTGCCTTATCCTTGGACCATGGAGCCTTTGCTGAAACAGATACTTGCAATTTTAAAAAATAAGTAAACTCTCCGAATATTTACAGATGATGAATGGAATGAATGAAGAATCAATACTGAATGTAGTGTTTCAAGTATCTCCCATTCACTGGCAATGAGGAATACTCTCCTTCTAGATTTTTTAGAATAAACGTATTGTTACCCTTGAGTTCTGCAACGCTGAATGGACCAAACCAAAGGTTGTCAAATTTGGCATGCTTGCCTTTGTCTTCTCTCCTTGTATCCCATCTGAGCACTAGGTCACCTTTCTTGAAATTTCTCTCTCTGGCCTTTCTGTCAAAAAGCTCTTTCATCTTGTTCTAGTATTTCCTTAGGTTGTACTAAATTTCATCCCTGTCTTCATTCAACTCAATTATTTCATTAATCCTTCTTGAGAAATCATATTTTTCTTCATAAGATTCTTGGAGGAACCTCATAACAAGAAAAGCTAAATGAGTATGAAAACCGCCTCCTTGCCATAAGCTAATTGGAAAGGAAGCTTGCCTATTGATCTTTTAGGAGAAACCATGTTTGCCAAAATGGCATGAATAAGATGGTTGTCCCAACTCTTTTTATGGTCTTCAAGAGTCTTCTTAATGACCTTAATCAAGATCTTGTTTGAATACTCTGCTAGCCCATTACCCTGTGGATAGTATGGTGTAGAATGATGTAAAAGGATTGAATATTTTTGACAGAATTCAATCATCTTGACACTACTGAAATCTGCTGCATTATCTGTAGCAATATGTTGAGGACATCCAAATATTGGCAAGATGTTTTATTTAAGAAATTTAATTAGAATAGTATCAGTGGCATTCTTTACCGGTATGTCTTCTACCCACTTGGTAAAATAATATATGGCAGTTAAAATCCATCTATGTTGATTGCTTGACTGTGGATGAGTTTCCCCTATAAAGTCTAATCCCCATTGAAGAAAAGGAGCATCAACTGATACTGGAACCAAGGGAAGTGTTGAAAATTTATGTCTTCTTGCAAACAATTGGCATTCTTTGCAACTTCTTACTCTTGCCCCAACTTCTTTGAAAAATGTGGGCCAATAGAAACCTGCATTTAGAAGTTTGTAGGCTATTGCTCTCTAGGCATAGTGTCCACCACAAAACCCTGCATGGAACTGATCTATAATACCTTCTGTTTCATTTTCAGTTAAACACAAAAGAAGGATATTAAGAGGGTCTTTCTAGTACAGATTAGCATTAATAATGCAATATTTCATTGCTTTAAGATTGAGGGCTTTTCACTGTTTCAAATTTAGCTCAACTGGACATTGAAAATTTCTAAGAAACTGCACAATTTCAGAATACCAATAAGCAAGTAGATATTTGTGATCTATATGAACAAGAATGGCTTGATCTGAAGGAAGAGGTTCTTGTGGATTCTCCCCTTCTCTAAGAGGAGGAGGTTCTTGTGGATTCTCCTCTGTTGTTAAGGAAGGTTCTTGTGGATTCTCCCCTCATGACATGGAGGAAGGTTCTTGTGGATTCTCCCCTGATGACATTTCAGAAACCAGATTTATCCCCAACACTTTGCAATTGGATTCAGCTAACAATTTGGCTAGGCCTTGGCCTTTTACTAGCTTTGTGGTTTTTATTTCAAGGTTGAATTCAATGATTTTAGCAATCCATCTACCTCTTCTTCCATTAGTGTCAGGTTGAGTCAAGACAGTTTTAACATCATGATTAGGGACATAAGTTGTGATGTGTGAATGTAGGACATAGGTTCTAAAAGCTTTCAGGGCTTGAATTAAGACATAAGCTTGTTTTTTAATAATATCATACCTGAGTTCAGCATCTCTCATTACTTTTGAAAACAAGGCTATGGGCTGGTCATCACCATTTGCATTCTTCTGTAAAGATACATCAGCTAAGGTTGTTTTAGATGCAAAGGAAAATATGATGAAGGGTGAAGAATAGTCAAGGCTAGCTAATGTAGGGGCTTCAGATATAGCCTTTTTGATTTGGTCAAAAGCATACCTAGCAAGGACTGTCCATTTCACTTCGTTATTTTTCTTAAGCATGTTTGTTATATCTTTAACTATATTGGCATAATTTGGGATAAACCTTCTAAGAAAATTGATTTTTCCAAGGAAGGTTTGAATCTCCTTTTTATTCCTTGGCATAGATAGGGTCTGAATAGCTGAAACTCTCTTTTGGTCAATTATAACTCCCTCCTTGGAGATAATATTCCCTAGTAATTTTCCTTCCTTCACAGCAAACAAGTATTTCTTCGGATTGATTGATATGCCAAATTTCCTGCATCTGTCAAAAACCTTTCTCAAGTGTTTTAAATGAATTTCATCAGAATCAGAGAAAACATTTAAATAGTCTAAATAAATGGCAGTAAATTTAGATGTTTTACTTAGAAATTAAAGGTCCATGGATCTTTTGAAAGTGGCTCCTGCATTGGTTAACCCGAATGGCATTCTAGCATACATAAATGTACCCCATGGTGTGGTGAAAGAAATTTTATCTTGATCAGCTTCACTAACCATGATCTGATTATAACCAAAAAATCCATCTAACATAGAGATCTTATTGGCACCTGAAACTTTTTGAAGTAGATGGTCCATTTTAGGCAGTGGATAGTTATCTTTTAAGGACGATTTGTTCAGGTTTCAGAAATCTACACATAGCCTAATTTCACCATTCTTCTTCCTAATCGGAACTAAGTTGGCTACCCAATTAGAATATCTTAAAGGCAATATGATGTGAGAATCAAGCAACTTTTTAAGTTCCTTTGCAATGGTTGGCAATAGTATGGGATTAATTCTTCTTAAATTTTGCTGAAATGGTTTTGCTTCTGGTTTCAAAGGAATCTTATGTTCAATCAAAGATGTGTCATAAGTTTTCAATTCATTATAAGTCTAGGCAAAAACATCTTTATAGTTCTTAAGAAGATTTAGGTATTTGACTTTAACATCCGAAGGTAAAGTTGAAGACAATTTAACATTTTTCACATCATCCAAAGTCCTAATATTACTTTCTCTGATTTCCTCTTATGGTGAGTGAAACAAAGGATTTTTAGGAACATCATTGTTATCAAAGAGTTTTTCCAATGGGACTAATCCTTTAGGGATAAAATTATTAGATAATTGTATGATATCATGATCAAGAATTTTAGGACTGAATGATGTTTCTGGACTCTATAGATCTAATTCTTAGATAAGCTATTGATATTCTTCAATTTGCATATTCAAAAATTCATCAATGAGTTGAAGAAAAGATTTTAATTGTTCATCATATTCAAAAATTTGCCAATGTTTAAGGTTATCAAGAATTGAGGGCTGATACTTAACTTGGATTTGATATCCTAAAAATACTAGCTCAGGGATTTTAAAGGAACTCGCTGAGACAACTAGTGAATTAGCATGCATGTTTTCATCTATGGGAATAGCAGTTATGTTAAAACCTTGAAAGAAATTCTCAATTGTATCCCAAGCTTCATTTCTGTAGGATCTAAGCCTTGGGTGTTTAGTTTGACATAAATTTCTAACTTGGTTTACTATAAGCTCAGAGTCAGAAAAGACACTCAAGTTTTGGACTTTTAGACTCCTAGCTAACTCAAGATGAAGAAGAAAGGCCTCATACTCAGCCACATTATTAGTGACTTCAAATTCAAGTTTACATGACTGAGTTATGTTTTCTTTATTTGGTGATATAAGAACAATTCCTGCTCCTACTCCCTCCTTTGAGTAGGAGCCATCAAAATAAAGTTTCCAGGTGTCTGATTCTACAATTTTAGGCTGTGAAACGATATTTTCAATGGAAAGTTGAGTGTTTGATGAATTTTATGAAGACAAGTGAAAACAACCAAAATCCTGATCTACTTCATAGATAGGGTGGTTCTTTTCTTGATCAGACCCACAAAGGAAATGGACTTCCCTATATAACCTTAAGTGCACACCTCCGAAGACTGGGATAGTAGCAAAATACATGCCCATCTAAAGTGACCCTCCCAGTTTAACACAGCATGATCTAGATAGAAGCATTCCAAACTTGGCAGGAATATCAGTGACAACTATGTCTAGAACTATACTTTTGACAAGTATTTGAGCTAAGGTCACAACTAGGTCTTTGATCAATCCTACGCATGGTACTTTCTTTGGGTCAAAGGTGCAAAGGTCATGATAGTTACGGTTGACTTGTAACTGAAGTTGGTCCGTTATTACCTTTGGCATAAGGTTATGAGAGGCTCCAGAATCTAGCATACAATTATACAAAATCAAATCATGAGCTTTTAATGTTACATAAATTGATGGAACAATTTCATGGATAATATCCGAACTAGGGCCAAATACAACTGAGGGTTTTTCATCCTGCAAACTAAGAACGTCTCCCTCAGCGTCTACACTAGAAGATTGTATCCATTTGGACACTTGATTTTTGTAACCACTATTTTTGGAAAGCTCAGCTAAAGGTATAGGAATATTGACCCTTTCCAATTCCTTTTCAATATTAAAAGTAGTCAAAATAGTCTTATCAAATGGAAGAGTTTCAGTGGATGACTCTATAGTCTGAGGTGTTGGAGTTTGTGTTTGAATGGTTTTCACTGCAGGCTCAATTATGGTGGTGGATTTTGGAGGTATACCAGGATCTGATCTAGGTATTAGATCATACCTCTTATTCAATTCTGCAATTAAAAATTCAGAGAATGCTTGGTATTTGGAAATTTGAGTATCTCCTACTTCTAGTTTGAAAGGATGAGATGAAGATGAAGGAACTATGGCCATTTGTGTTGCTAAAGAATAAATATTATTGATATCTTCAGTAATTAAAGGGCCTGTATCTTGTGACTGTTGATCATCAATAAGCAAGGGTGGCTGAATGTTTTGGTCAGAACCCAGTCTCTTAATAATTTTAATTTGAGGAGCTCTTTTGAATTGAGATTGAGCTTGAGGTCTAACAACAATTTGTTGAGGAGCTCTAGGCCAAGTTTCAATTTTTGAAATTCTTTTAGAAAGGTTCCTAAGCAAAGATGTAATTTCATCAATTTTCGGATCTTATAATTTAGATTTGGAGGAGGATGAATCATCTATCTTAGCTTTCAGTTTTATTTCTGCTTCTTTTGCTTTAGCCTTAAGTTTACCCGAAGTTGACCTATTGGCTTTTACCTCTATAGAATTTGTCTGCATGTCTTCTAAGGCATTAGAAACTCTTTCTCTTAGCATGAATGCAAATTCATTATCAAATGCTTTAGAGAATCTGACCTTTGTAGCTGCTACTAGTGGTTTACAATGAGTGGGCATTTTATGATGGAGCTTGTTGAATCTTTTAATGAATTCAACAACTGGTTCCCCTAGGTTTCTCTTTAATTCCTCAAATTCAGTAAGGAAATAAACAAGATCTTTCTTTACCCCCCATTGATTTTTTAAGATGGTTATGAGTTCATTCCAAGTTCTGATAGAGTTAGCTCTAAGCTGCCTGAACCAAATCCTAACATTTCCTTCTAGGGATTGTACAAATAATCTCATATAAACATTTTCCTCTTCAATGTTCATATTGTTAGCAAAATCTAGGAAGATTGACACATGATCTTATGTTGAGGGTCTTGTTTCTCCATTAAATCTTTGCAAATGCTTTAAGTATCCATCAAGAAAAATTCCCAAGTTTGTACGGAGAACTAGGGCCGCATATCTAGCTTGAACAATGGGTCGAAAAGCCATTACAGTAGGGGGAGTATGGGGTGTATGAATGGATGTTGATGAGGAAGAGGAAGATGATGAATATGAAGGAGGTGAATACGAGTCGGTAGGTTTATTAATGTGTGGAGGAGAGGGAGGATACCTCTTTAAAGGTTTGAAAGGGGTTTTAATAACCAATTTCTGAACTCCTGGTGGGAATTCTTCTCTATTTTCAAATAAAGGATTTGAGTAGATAGAAAATGTCTCTTCAAAATCAGTTGAGGATGACGGAAAAGAATAAGGAGTTGGATTAATGAAATCTTGAGATGGAAAATAATAAGGAGTTGGAATAATGAAATCTTGAGGTTTGAATTTAGGTAAATATAAATTCAATTCTTCCTCAGATGAAGGTGACTTGATAGTAATGGATGGGAATTGATATGTTTCAAGTGACTGTATCAAAAATGTCGATGGAAGGTCTACTCCTCTAGAGATAAGATTAGAAACCATAGGAGGTAGTTCAGTCCAATCAGGATTAGTTGGTATAGATGAGAATGGATCTACAGATGGAATGTCTTCAGGGTGTAAAGATGAAGAAGAAGAAGGTGTTCTACGTCTTCCCCTTGAAGAGGCTCCCATAATGAGTCTTTCTGGGTATGGCAGAGGGTTAATAATCTTCGAATTCGAACGTGATCTTGTATGCTTATAGGGAGCCATCTTGGACCAGTGGAATTGCTAGGTGAAATATTTTGACCTATAACCTTATCCTTTATTCACCTTAAAGGAAAGGGAAAATTGTTGCCCTAGGGAAAATTTAATATTCAATACTTTTCTCCCCAGAAACTACTCCATTCTGATGTTTTCCTTTGAGATAACCTAAGTTCAATTGGCTATGCCAAAGCATCTAAAATATCTGTTTGATTTTAATGGTTGGATGACTAGTGAACTGCTTTTAAACGAGTGCTTTAAACTTAGAAATATCTTTAATAAAACAAAAGGTTGTTCTTTATATAAATATGGCTATTTTGATTTTAAATGTGATGGATGGGAAGAATATAGAGAAATATAAATGATTTGATATTCAGATAGAGCATTTCACCATTTATAAGAAGAAATTGAGAAAATTGTGTTTTCCTAATTAAAAAATATAATCAAGTCATTTCAGAAATCTCGTGCAATTTAAATTCAAAGAGGAATTTTTAAGAACAAATAGTCCTATAAATTAATCTCTTAATTAAACTAAAAATTCACAGCGGATTCAAAATGAAACTGAAATTTAGTTAGATTTTCAATCGGATGACCGTAAATGAAATAAATTATATGATGAATACATAATGAAAAACATAAGAAAATAACTCACAGAGAGACAAGCCATATGAAGTAAATCCAGAATCTTTTATTCAATAAAAAATGCTCCAACTTAGTACAAATTTGTCTAGTAACTAGCTCAAGGGTGCAACCCTGAATACTTCGACATAATGAAGTATTTAAACAAAAATAAAAAATATTACAATCAATGCCTTAGTGATGAGGCATGTTATTATTACTTAAAATTTAATACAAAGAGAAGCAATTCGGTCCAAAAGAATGAATCTGAACATCTGGCCCTGCTTTGATGGAAAATTGTTGTTGAGTGGCCACTATTCTGGTGTTGCGTTGGCCAAGCTGATCTGTCTTCTAATCCTGATATTCGCATAGATTTTACCACCGTTCTTCATTTGGAATGGATATTTTAGTTACTCTACGGTAGATTTCATATACCTCAATATGCTTGGAAAAAGTAGGTTTTACAGTAAAAATATGCTTTATCTCATTCTGAATAAAACATATGTTACTGATGGCCTCGTAAAATTCCCTGCCTATCATGGAACCTTTGATATTGGAGGACTTGGATGTGTCCTTGGAAATGTCCTGCAACTTCTTCAAGTAATCCTCCCTGGTCATTAGCTTATAATTAATGACAGACAGCGAAGGCAGACCCTTCTTGTTTAAGGTGTCAATTTTTGTGAAAAATATGTAACTACAATTTCCAGAGTGTGACACTTCTTAGTTAACTGTCCTACCAGGTTCTTTTTAGTCATGACTTTCTTTACCTACAGAATGATTTCAGTCTTGTCATCCACTCCTAGATCATACAATTCATACCTGCTCTTAGAATTTAGAAACCTTTGTTGTTGGTTGTAGAAGGCATCTCTCCCAGTTGAGCATTTATATTGGCAATTGTTTGGTTTGCCTTTTCCATTAACTCCTTTTGCTAAAAAATGATCTAGATACATGGCCAGATTTCATCAATCTCCTCTATGATGTTGTTCTGGATAATCTCTTTGACACTACCAAGAGTGTAACCAATGGAAGATTCAGTGGTTGATTTCTTCCATGCCTCAACTTGATTCTGAGCTCTCTAAAGCTCTGCTGCATGAAAAATGTCACACTTATTTTGATGATCCTCTAGTACTTTTACTTGATCTTGCAGCTTCTTAATCTCTTTAGTTTGCAGGGACATATTTTGAACTGCACTAGCTAACTAGTCTGCAGCCTCTCCTGTACTGGTGGTAGCTAATATTGCAATCGGAGTGACTGTGATGGGAAGTGCTTCTAAAGGAGCAGTCTTTTTAGCATCCTTCTCCTTTTCCTTGATTAATTTCTCCATCTCTGTCTCCATTTGTTTCAGCTGAGCAGTCTGTTCTATGATGAGTTTCATCATGTCTGCCTTTTCAGTTTATGTTTCTACAATATCCTTGGCTAGAGGATCTTCAGTAGCTGGGAGTTTCAACTATTTCCTTAGTGCTGCTATATCCAAATTCTTCTTTTTGATCAGCTCTTCTGCAACATTGATGTTTGCAGGATCATAACCAAGTTTAATTACCAAATATTCCAAGGTTTTAATCTTGGTATCTTTGGCAAGAGCTGAAACTTTCTCCATCTTTAGTTGTGACTGGACATTTGCTAGTGTCACTTGCAGCTTGGACAAGGTCATAGCTGTGCTAGTTACAGTAGAGAAAATCATTTCTCCAGTTTGTTTATGCATCTCCATTTGGTCAATGGGATGTATGTCCTTGATATCAAACTCAAAAGATGTCTTCTTATAATCCAATGCTCCTTTGGGCTGAGGAACTTGTGCCTGAAGGAATTCCATTTGCATTTTCCCCTTATCTGAGTCAAAGGCTAAAAGTAGCCTTCTTTGGGCACCAGGGGTTTGTTTCCAAAATTGGTTGTATGTGTTTATCTTAAAGACTTTATTTTTTACCTTTATTTCCTTGAAGACATCCATGATGCTCTTCTCTGGCTCACTTGAAGTAGATGTACCTATGTGCATAATCTGTTGCTTCTCTTGTGAGGTTGTGGAAGTGGTAGGAGACTGTGTAGACTGATCACTTCTTAATGGAGATACAAGAGGCTCATGAGTGGTGATGAGAGTTTTATGCTCTGAATCTTTGCTAAGACTTAGTCTGGAGCTAAGCTTAGCTTTCTTTCTATACATGATTTTAAATCCCTCACTAAAGATATTAGTCCCTAAAGGAGACTCTTCCTCTCTACTCCTCTTGGTTGTTAGATGATCCAAAAATAAATATTATTATAGGTCATTAAGTTAGAATAAAATAATTTTTAACTTAAGATATTAAATTAATAATTATTAATCTAGAATATTTAATTATTTAATGGAGACATTTAGAATTAGTATATTGTTGTAAAAGATATGACTCTACAAATGTGTCGTATCTTAGGCTCTAATTTAGGAGAATTGTTAGTAAGTTGTTTGAATAGCTTTTATTGTATGTGGACACTTGTTATTTCATAAGTGATCCATAATTAGAGGTAGTTAGGACATTGAGCTTATAAATAGCTCATTGCAAGAGTGTTTTGTTGTTCGGGTGTAAACTCTTGCCAAATTCCAGAAGTAATTGTTTTTATTACTAATAAAATTTCGTGTCTGAGGACACTTCTTCCATCATTGTGGTATCAGAGCTCCAGTAATGTTGCAGCTAATGTGAGTAGGAGATTCTAGCTCTATAGGCACATGGAAAACTCCATTAATTTGGTCAGTTAATATTTGGTATCTAATTTTTTTTTTCTAGAAAAGAAATTTAATTATATCACCGATTTTAGATTGAGTTGAAATCAATGGATTGCCTGTTACTGTAAAGCATCACTTTTCTTTTCAATTGGAGCCCCCATTTTTTTGCAGTTGTGCTTGAATATCTAGCAGCTGAGGTTAATATTTTGTCCTCGGAAAATACTTGATGTCGAAAACGTTTTTTCGGATCTGAAGAGGGTTTGTAGGGAGGAAACAAAAGTTATGACTTTTTGGATGATATAATAATACAATATCCTGATCATCATAATCTTGTGCATCCTGAGACTATTGAATCCCTATTTGTGTTGCACCGCATAACTGAGGATGAAAAGTATCATGAATGGGGTTGGAAAATCTTTCAAGCTTTTGAGTCCCATACTAAGGTTGCTTCTGGTGGATATAGTTCCCTATCTGACGTGACAGTGCTGCCTCCTTTACGATGAGATAAAATGAAGGCTTTCTTTTTGGGAAAAACTCTCAAGTACCTTTACTTGCTTTTTGGTGATAGTGATATGCTCCCTCTAGATAGGTATGTTTTCAACATAGAAGCTCACCCTTTGCCAGTCAGCTTGTCGAGAACTGAAAATTCTCATTTCTAAAGCGAAGTCTCATCACATGTTTCTTGAAAGAGTTCTTTGTGCCCAAATCAATGTTGGTTAGCACTAGCGTACAAGATTAACTTACAATAGAGGGTAGTCTTCCTGTCATTTTGGTAAAATTAGTATTATATACCATTGTATTGTCTCCTTATTTCAAGATAGTGCTAGCTTGAAACCAATAGAAGAAGCCAACAAAGCCAGCATGAAACCAGTAGAAGAAACCAACATGAAGCCAACAGAAGAAGCCAGCAAAGCCAGCAGAAGCCAACCTAAGCCAACAAGAAGCCAGCTTGAGCTAGCTAGCAGCCAGCGTGGAGGACAGCCTGAAAAAAAAAAAAAAAAAAATTCAGCCTCTTAAAGAGTTTTTTATTTGGAAGTTTAAAGTTGAATATAAGAAGTGAAGAAGTCTTTGCTAGAGAGAAGGATTTTTCTATTGTTTGTAATTTGTCATTTGGAGAGATAAGGTATATATTTTTATGTAATGTTTTATTATTATTGGAGTAATAAGGATTTTGTAATATTTGTGGTGTAATAAGGTCATTTGTAATTTTTTGAGTAATAAGGAGATTCTATTTGTTTTTTATTTTGGAGAGATAAGAATGACATTGTAACTCAAAGTAATTTTACTTTGGGGGGGGGGTAACAGTCTTTGTTTACCAAGATTTGCAAGAGCATCATTGTATAAGTCAAATTTCGAAAGTTACCTTGTAAAAATTTGAGGAAGTCACTAGAGCCAAGTGAAAAGCTCAGTCATTTTTCTCATGTTTCAACGACTATACGAGAGTCAAGGCCAAGCCCCGATAGATCGTTTTTGCGTAGTGTGTTGCATGTTGTGTTGTCCATCTTGATATATTTTTTTTGCCTGATCCTTGGTGTGAAGCTTCAACACTATAATGTCAAAGTTGATTAATTTTTTTTCTGATTCTGACAAACTTGAAGGCACAAAATCTTACAAAACATGGCAATGCCTCATCGAAATCACTCTCATTTATAATGAATTGTGGCATGATATATGTGATGGTGATATTAAGCCAAATAAACCCACAGATGCAGCTGCACTAGAAAAATGGGAAGTTAAGAATGCCAAAGCATTAGATCTCATTAAATCTTCTATTAATGATGAAATGTATGTTCAAATAACAAATGCTGCAGATGCATGGTCTGCTTTGAGAACTTTTAAAGACTTCTTTAATACTCAGCCTGAATCAAAGAAAGTTGATCTACAATTAAAATTGTTGCAATAAAAATTGACTGAAGGAGGTGATGTTCTTGAATATATCTCTAGACTTAAGAATATTAAGCAAGAAATCATTAATGTTGGTTTTCAAGCAGTAGATGATAGTTTTATGGTCACAATTTTAATCACTGGACTTCCTTCTTCCTACACACATTTTTTGGAAACTCTACAATTAAATGGAAAGTTAGAGAAACTAAAGTTTGATGAGCTCTGTGAAATGTTGACCCAACATGATAAAACCTTTGGGAAGAAAAAGAACATTGGTGAAGATGTCTTTTTCACAGAGGCCAACACTTGTAAATCATCAACTGACAATTCTAGAAATAGAGGCAAAGGGAATTTCAATCAGAATCAAGCAGCACATAATGTACAAAGTAGAGGTCGAAGCCAAAGCAAAGGAAACAACTTTAATAGTGGCAACAGTTCAGGTCGGAGTAATTTTCAAGGCAGAGGAAACAATCAAGGAAGAAGCTATTTTCAAGGACAAGGAAATAATAATCAAGGTAGAGGATAGCCTCAAAACAAAAGTCAAAGCAGAGGCAGAGGACAGTCTCCAGGAAGAGGAATTGACTTAAGTCAAATTGTGTGTCGAAGGTGTGACAAAGTTGGACATTACGCTGAAGATTGTCGAACTTCTATTGACAAAATCCCCAAGTTTCATTAGCACTCAGCACAATTTGCCAATGATCAAGATGATGATAGTTCAGAATATCTCTTTACTTCTTCATGGCATTACAACTTTCATCCCATCTTAAAAGTGAATATGACGATGCTTGGATCTTGGATTCAGGGGCAACTCAGCACATGACTTGTCGACGTGATTTTTTTTGGAATTTTCAAGATTGCCAACTTAATTCCATTTTTCTTGCTGATGATACAAAACATGCTCCTTATGGAAAAGGTGCAGTTAAAGTTTCTCTCCCTGGTATTGGAGAGAAAATGATTTCAAATGTATGGTATTTACCAACCTTTAAGAAAAAATTATTATCTTTAGTCACGATTTGACAAGCAGGACATCAGGTAATTATGGAAGATGGCCTATTTAAGATTAATTCAGTAAAACAGAGCTTGCAAATAGTGATGACAGGTTATTAAGATGGAAAATTGTTAAGGATGAAAGGGACAATTATTCCAAGGCATTCTGACTTTGCAGGGGTAGTGACTACAGGGATTTCACCTATAAGATTATGGCATGTAAGATATGGACATTTAAATTTTGATAGTCTTTCTCAATTGCAGAAACAAGGGATGGTTAAAGGACTTCCAACTTTCAAAAAGGAAAATGAAAAATGTGAAGCTTGCATTTATGGAAAACAAAGTCGAGAAAGCTTTCCAACAAGTTCATGGCGTGCAAACAGGCTACTGCAACTAGTTCACAGTGATGTTTGTGGACCACTACAAACTTCATTTGGTGGTTGCAAATATTTATTACTATTCATTGATGATTTCAATAGAATGACTTGGGTTTATTTCTTGAAGCACAAGTTAGAAGCATTTGAAAAGTTTAAAATTTTTCACCAACTTGTTGAAAATGAAGTCAAAGAAAAGACAGGCACTCTCAGGACAAATAATGGGGGAGAATTCACTTCAAATGAATTCAAAACTAATTGCAGCGATAATGGCATAAGAATACATCTTACAAATGTTTACACTCCACAGCAAAATGGAGTAGTAGAAAGAATGAGTCACACCTTATTAGGAATGGCGAGAGCTATGTTAACTTTCAAAAAGTTAAGTTCAACATATTGGGCAGAAGCA